>OX377206.1:35725215-35827673 GCA_947396885.1 Heligmosomoides polygyrus polygyrus
TCTGCGGGGCCGAGTACATAGGGGAAACTGGGCGACTCCTGTGTCTGAGAGTTAAAGAACATCTAGATGGGCTAAGGAGGTCAGATATGGCGACCCCACTTGGTGCGCACAGGATGGATAGTCATTCCGGAGAAGAGTTTACGGTTTCGATAAAGATACTGGCACGAGAGCCCAAGACTTCAGCACGCAAGGCGTTAGTGACGTTTTGGATTACTGCGAAAAGTCCCTAACTGAATCGAAAGAATGAGTGCCTTATCATCACTAATGAGCTCTTAGCTTTCCTTGACCTCGTCGGTCTATCAGACTACCCACTGCACGTTGCGCGAGGAGGTGGCCTACCATCCACCGGGCCCTTTCCATCTATTAGGTTGGAAAAAAAGTCTCTTCACACTTCGAAATTTTTTTTACCCTTCCCCTTGTAAACGCACTAGCCAACGTTGATTGCTGATTTCGTAATCCTATCACACTTGTCTACCGTTCGCACGCGGACACAGGTTAAGACTCTTCTTGTAATTCGTTATCCATCCAATCTTCCGAACTCAATGCCAGATCTACCTCATGGCCGTTTTCAGCACGGCATTCTTCATGAATTCATTAAAGAATCCACAGCACGTCGGGCAGCAGACCAAATTAACCATATATATGGCTTGGGATCTACTACTCATCGCGCCTGTTACGAGTGGTTCGGAAAGTTTTTAAAGGGAGATTATTCACTCGAAGACAAAGAAGGTCAGGATGGCCAACTGAATTGGACGGGACTAAACTACTCCATCTTCTTCGTACCGATAGTAGGCAGACGACACGTCAACTGGCAGAGAAGCTCGAAGTGTCTCATAGGATAGTGGGAATCCATCTGAAGAATCTTGGCTTTCATGGAAATTTGGAGCTTGGATTCCACATGCCCTGTCAGACACTCAGAAAGGTCGACGGCTCTCCATCGCTGCTTCTCTTCTGTCCAGATAAGGAAGAAAATCGTTTCTTCCGCGGATTGTGACAGGCGAAGAGTCCTGGGTTCTGTGTGCCAACTTCCGAGGAAAAGGCAATGGGTACAAAAGGGAGAGAGCCCTAAGTCTGATCTCAAGCCCAATGTTCACGAAAGGAAGATTCTCATGACTGTTTGGTCGGATGTCAGAGGAGTGATTTACTGGAAAACTCTCAGAAGTGGAGAGACACTTACTGCTGTCACATACTGCGGCCAACTCCACAAAGTCGTCGCAACTCTCCAAGAAAACAGGCCGGAGACGTCAAAGGTGATGATCCTGCATGACGATGCAAAGCCACATGTTGCAAGACTCACAAGAAAAACATTAAAGGAGCTTTGCTGGGAGGTATGCCACATCCACCGTATAGCCCTGAACTCGCCCTTACCGAATGCCATTTCTTCCGTGCTCTCAAGCAAGAAATTGGAAAGAAATATTTTGAAGAGGATGAAGACGTCAAAAATTGGATTCAGCAATGGTTCGACTCCAGAACTGCAGTCTTTTGAGCGAGAAGAATTGGAAAATTACCCAGTCTTTGGAGAAGTGTAGTGGAACAAAATGGAGTTTATCTCAGTTGATTTGACCTTGTAGTTGTGAAGTAATAAATCTTTGAAAAAAATGAAAAGACTTTTTTCCCAACCTAATAATTAGGTGAGCATTTCTCGTGTCTACGTGATACGCTATACATTTTAATGATTGGCCGCCTTTTATCTTGTACTGTAGCCTAAAAAGCAGTTGGGACCGCTTGGATCACTCTGGTCTTCGATTTTTCCAGGCTCTGACAAAGGGGAATAACCGAAACGATAGCCGAGTAAACGATTGCCATCTTGGCCTTGGCTACAATCAAAACATTCACAACAAGTTCAATCACCAGCAATATATACGACTGGTTTGATAATACGGATAGTCGAGCCCTCGTTTGCAGCAAGCGATTTTCTTTATATTGAATAGGTTGTAGGAACTTTGTTATAGCAGAGAAATCGTCCCTTCCTTTTTTTGTAGGACCCTTATTCAGTATCTGAAAATAGCAATATATACGACTGGTTTGATAATTTGGATGCGATTACAGAGTTACAATTTCCCGTGTGTTTTTTTCAAGATTTCTTCGATTTGTTCTTCGGGTTGTATCGTTGGGGTTGCGAGCATGGCTTCAACAGCTTTCTTACAGTATAACCCGGTTCAAATCTGGTCGATAATTCACTCCTTTTGCGCTCAGTCGAATTACGAGGCTGGGCGTCGGACTCCACCTGAGCCCAGCGCTCTGCAGCCGACCCACGTTCGGCTCGCACCTGGGTGCCATACCCAATGGCCGTGTGCTACTTCAGTGGAAAAATGAAACAACACTGATCGATTTTTTGGGAACCGTTCGGCGATTCTTCGCCTATGAAGTCAACTTCGATCCTATCCTAACGTCGGGGAACATCCACACTTCTTATTTGTTAAATTGGTCCGAAAATAATGTCGGAGTCGAACTATCACATTTAAGTTAAAATCTCATAGAACAGCTTTTAGTTGAAACATATACTTTTGTGTAGTTTCAACATATTTTTCGTGATAATATGCTAGGGATTACGCTTCATATATATATCGATATGCCGGAACGGACCGCCTACTTCAAACGGCTATAACTCAGCTTAAACACAACTTTATCAATCGAAGTGGCAACCGCCAGAATCTACACATCTTTGCTAACGAAATAATCTTTTTAATATAAAAACCGAGACTGCAGGAATTAACGAAATCATGGAGGACACATTCAACCTTGGCCAAACTAGTGGATTGATACAATACCATCCTCATATGAAAATGGACACTTCCTAGACACGCCTATCTAGCCTAAAACAAGCCTTTGAAATCAAACTGAATATCTTCCAAATCAAAATTGGTTCCGTTAAACGAGGGACTTTCCAAAATGATTACAATAATTTTATTCAAGAATTTTTTAAATACGATTAGCTTCGAAGTTTTACTTCATCTACCCAATTAGAACGCATTGTTTGAAACTTTACAAAATTCTCATTTCTGACCAAAAATAATGGCTTAAAGCCTGTTTTAAAAAGCAGGAAGGTGGCCGTTTTTAGTGCCAGGGGAAGAGATTGTGCGATGCCTCGTCCAACCCACTGCGATGTTTATTCATTTGATAACAAATTTGCATGAAGTTTTACACCTGTAAACGATAGTGCAAAAACTGTAAAGAGTACATATCCTCACTTCCATGTCTTAAAGTCGACATTGACACTCCTAATCAAATAAAAAAATTTAAAAAGAAGCGACGAGTGTTTCCAATGCATGGAGCGATCTTACGTTTTAATACACCATATTATTGCTGCCTTTTTGCACATTAAAACAAAACTTAATTCATTATTTCTTCTTAAAAAATAAAAATTTTCTACATTTATTGCACACATTCGTACGGTGGAGCAAAAAAATTTAATGTAAGTTTCACCAAATATTCCTCGAACACAAAACTATTCTAACCAGCTTGGAGGGTTTGCAGTTTATCCTATAAGTGGCTTGTTTGGATTTGAAAGACCTTCACTTTGATTTCAAAAGCATCACTTTGTTTTGACAAGAAGAGAGCTGTGAGTGAGGAAAGCGAACCTCCATGAAACTACAGCTACTAATATTCTAATCTTCTGAGGCTATGTATGTCTCCTATATAAGTTGAAAAGTCTTGTTCTCATTTGTACTTACAAAATAGTTCTTGCATTTAGCCCAAATTTTCTCGAAAATCTGCGCATAGCTCTCCCGAATGTTATAAAGAAAAATCCATTCGAAGAGTGACCAGAACCATTTTTTTTTTGTTTTCACGTGAAAATTCTTCTTGACACCTATTCATAGAGATCGTAGTCCCATCTACTCCATTTCGAGAGAAATGTAAGTGTAGAAAGAGCACTTCCTCCTACAAATGATATTTCAGCATATATGCCCTGTAATATGCCCGCAAAGATCATCTAGCGAGGCAGCTGTTCTTATATAACTCCGCCGATTTTCGCACCAGTCTGAGAGCGTTGCACATAGGCCGCCCAGGCCGCGCTCGGGTCGAATCGCAGCCCCAAGCTCTTTATACAGCTTAAGAAGTGAAAATGGCTTCCACATTGAACATGGACAATACAACATCTGTGAAAATCTCGTGATGAAATGAAAGCGCTGCCCAATTTATTCCTGAGAAAACTTTCCAAAAATGAGCGACGGCCGAAACAAATTTGCGTTTCTTGCGTTTTCGTCGAAGTTTGTCCCTACAAAAGTCTACTTTATGCTGCCTAAATACTTTCGTTTTTTTCAGGTTTTAAAGTGCTTGTGGTCTACTGTAGATGGGAGAGAGATGGTTTTTCACACTCATCCTATCCAGATGAAACAGGGGATTAAAAATTGAAGAAATCGCATGCGGCAAGCACAGATGAAACCAGTCCCTTGTTGGGAAAGAGAAAATCTAGCCACTTCCGTTTTGCTCTGAAATCTGTTTTGGAAGTTTCATGAAGAAAGTCGTTCCTCATGTATAGCAGTAGAAGGCTGTCCTCTGTCGGAGATTATTGATAGGGTATTTATTAACTGAAATTTAGGTTACTGCGTGTTCGTGCTTATTAAAAGCGGAGTGTACGTTGTTCAAATTCAGTGTTTGGTACCGTAATGATACCCGAAACGTCATGAGTGCAGGTTCACCTGAGAAAGTAGAGAATTCTGCGTTTTGATGGAGCTTGAAACGAAATATCTTGTAACCACGCCACGGGAGGTGTTGGAGTGGTCGTGAGAAAATTAATGGAACCCTAGACACAAAAGCTCCACAGCTTGGTAAACGTGAGCTTTGAGACAGCTTCAGGACACTGGATAGAAAGGGAGACGGGCAGGATGTGGTGTTAACGGGACTAATCTGTCGCAAGGCGTCATTCTTTCAAAGAATTTGAGAGGTATTGTATGCTTAGTGTCGCCCCCAAACCTTGGATGAATGGAATTAAAACTAAACCTTAAAGTGGGGTTAGTTTAAACTCCACTACGATATTTTGCGTCTTTTAGCTTGCCTCCCGTACCCGATATGCCGATATTATTTTAGGTAAATATCTGCAGGGTTAAAATCTGGATAAGTGCCGAGTACAACGGAAGAGCCGCAATTATCGAAAGTATTCACCTGCACCAGCTGAAATAATTTGATGCCTCGGGTATCCGAGATCAACCGATAACGATGTTGTGCCCAGGTGCAATGCTTTTGAGGGGGTTTGGGAAAGGCTCCGGAAATCCGACGAGGAAATCTCATTCGCGGGAACGCGGGTCAAGAACTGCGGTAGTCGAGGAAAAGTCTCAGGCGCGGATTCTGGAGGACCCGGGGCAATCGTTGGGGAAATTGGCGTCAGTGTTGGGTGTCAGCGCGAGAACAATGCGGCCGATTGCAGAGGAGGACCGCTGCCTTCTGCTACCGAGGCTCGATCTAAGGAGTTCTGCATCCCGAATAGCCCGGATTCGAATCCACTGGACTATTTTGCTTTTGCTTGTAGTGTAGTCGAAAAGGCTGCTGACAAGATGAGACACACTAATGTCACATCTCTCCGCATCGCTACTGAAGCAGCATTAACAAATATGGTCGGCGCTATTTTAAAGAGAGCTTGCGAGCGCTTCAGACCAAAGGTGGTGGTGGTTATTGTGATTACGAAAGAAAATGCCCGAACCGCGCCGCGTCTGTTTCGGTGCGAGAAAATGCCCGTGACCAGGGGAGAAAATACCCGCAACCAGCGGAGAAAATGCCCGCGACCAGGGGAGAAAATGCCCGCAACCAAGGGAGAAAATGCCCGCGACCAGGGGAGAAAATGCCCGCGACCAGGGGAGAAAATGCCCGCAGCCAGGGGAGAAAATGTCCACAGCCAGGGGAGAAAATATCTGCGGCCACTGAACGGTTTTCGATAGGGTCCACTACAACAACCACTACAACAAAACACATGGTAATCACGTGGACAGGGATACGGTATTTTACTCATGCTGTCGAGTAAAGGGCATGAGAAATTGTGGGCGTGACAGCTGAAACTCTGGCACCATCATTTGGATTCCCTAGCAGACTTGATGGCCTTACCGTGATAGAGAAGCTTTGGAGAATATGAGGAAAGATTCTCGTTACAACAGCATGCTCAACGGTTAAATTAGTACCAACGGTGTTTTATGTGAAAAGAACACTTAATAACACTGAAAGGAGCGAAAGAAGCGTTTTCGCCCAAATCTCAATTTCTAGGACGTAAAATTAGAACACAAGCACATCAACGGAACCTGGAAACATAGAATTACATTTCGAAGCATTGAGCTGTGAACTGCAGGCCACCTCAACTTTTCAGTTTGTTTTTGAGCCACATGAACGTCACATGGAGTGAACAGTAGGGTACATGTACTTCAAAGTCATGAGAAGTAGAAAATGAAAAAATGACAGAACTTATCTAGGAATTTGTTTACAAAATGGTTTTTATGTTGTTCTGAGGTTTTACTTAGTCTTTCTGATGAAGTCTTCATTTTTGACCAATCATTTCCTTCTTTACTAAAACAGGATTTGAACATAGATATTTCAACATTTATTGCTTTTCAAGTGATTTTCATCTGATTCACTGTTGGTATCGTAAATACTTCTTGTGCCCTTTTTCATTGAAGTTTTTCTCAGTGTAGGACTTCTATTTTTATTCGCTTTGCTGCTGTTTTTCTGATATTATCACATATCTGAATAAAGGATTCAAATATCTGAATGGTTAGTTGCAACATAGGTTTTACTAAAAACCCTATTAAAATGACCAGAACCTACGGTGTAGAACCTCGCCAAAAATCTTTCAAGGCACCTTCTCGAAATATAGAGTGTTTTTCGAACATGAAATTTTGCGATCAACTTCTTATTAGAGCTTTGGTACGAATGAAACGTTGCGGAAATAGACTGCTATTCGCGGGCATTTTCTCCCCTGGTCGCGGGCATTTTCTCCCCTGGTTGCGGGCATTTTCTCCCTATTTCGGGCATTTTCTCCGCACGCAACGCGCGCCGTGAGATTCGGGCATTTTCTCCGTAGACCCCTGTATATGGACAAGACTAACAATTTGTGAGCAACGAACAACATCTGCTAAATAGGTAGTTTCGCTATGTATAATAATCAAAATTGAAAGCATCGCTTAAGGAATAACTGGTACAATACCGCTCCTGTCTTTTGGATTAGGGCGGAATAAACGGAAAAAACCGCCCTTTCCGCCGCTTTTCCATAACTCCCTTCAAAGTACTTTGATCATGAAAAAAAATTGCAACCATTCAAATCCACTCAGGATAACATTCCAATGATGTAAGCAGCATTCAGTGGTCTTCCGAAAAGTTAATTCGGTGACCCATATAGTCTCGATGGCGGCGGCCTCCCTTCGCCGCTCGAGATAATTGTCCCCTAGGGAATATCTACCAAGCTGGTCAGAATAAGCTCTTCTTAAGTAAGTTTCTCGTCTTTTTCGTCTCTTATGGTACGCTCTGATTGGTGCACCTTCTCATAGCTGGTAAAAATTATGATCATTTTGGTCTACTTTTTCGCAAAATTTCCCTCATCGAGGCCGCCAGATTTTTCGAAATCGTCTGATTTCATGGGCTCCCACTTGGTCTCAGCTTCGTCCATGAAAACTCAAAAGACTCGGCTTGGTTCGTTCCGTTGTCGTTGCAAGGAACGATTGAGGAATGCAATCGCTTCAGCTAATCATAAGCATCATCAGGCTTTGTGTCCTTTATATCTTGTTAAGCATTCACACACAGTGTGACGCATGTGGCACTGAGTGGCACTAATTATAACCTCACGGTGGGCTGGCAAACAATTGACTGTGGTATCTTGCAGACTAGGCCACTAGCTTTCTCACGAAGACAAAATGAGTTGTCCATCGAGTGCCCACCGCTTTCAAATAAATGCGTAGAGCAACTACAGATCTATAAGTATTATATAAGATGTTAATAAGAGCTCATTAGATATCGTAGGAGTCAAGGAGCTTGATCAAATCTGTGTAGAGCGGCAGTTGCCATGCATTCTACTACACGTCGTAGAGTGTTTGAAAGGTGTTTGGCCTGCACAATGACTTCCGGTGGCTAGCCGATCGACAACTCAATCTCTCAACTCATTAAAAGAAGTATAGTACAGGTTAAAATGGCCAAGTAGTAGTAAGTTTGTAACAAGCATTCGACCCATGCGCAATCGTGTCTGAAATGCAGGGTTTCAGGCGAGAGCACGAGGCAATCTTGCCTTTTTACACGCCTCATAAATCTCGTTACGCTTTCATATGAGCCTTAAACCTTTTAAAAGGTTTGAATGTTGTTAAACAGCAATGTTAAAGCCTAATAAATAGTACCGACATTTTCTAGGATACCCTGCATTTTTCGTGAACCATGGTGTGCTTTTAAGTTTTAAACTATAAAAGAAGCACAAATCAA
Organism: Heligmosomoides polygyrus polygyrus; assembly: GCA_947396885.1. Classification (NCBI taxonomy): domain Eukaryota; kingdom Metazoa; phylum Nematoda; class Chromadorea; order Rhabditida; family Heligmosomidae; genus Heligmosomoides; species Heligmosomoides polygyrus. Next base: position 35,733,604 of record OX377206.1, read on the forward strand.
TCGATACGGCCACTTTGCGGGGAGATTATAACAGGTATTCATGCGAAACACAATCAATCGGGTGTAAAAGGCAATGTTTCAGACGAGTGCATTTCGCATTCCATACCGCTCATATGTCATAAAATTTCTATTTTTCTAAACCTTTATGTGAGCTTTTTTAAACTTTATTAGTACTTTTACTGCGAGAAAAGCTATCGTCTTTTAAACTGTGTACATTTTTTGAGACACCATGTATATTGTAAGTCGGGTGTCATTATGAATTTGACATTCCCCATCAAATTCAAGTACACAAGGTGGAAGACAAAGAGTGACGTTATTCGGTAACTGCACGGGATGCATTATATTTCTGAGGGATGTGGTGAAGTCAATTTGAATGTGTATTTCGCCAATTCAACGAACAACGGCGCCTAGCCGTTGGGAAAATCAGTGGTCGTTAAACTGGGCATCATGGGAGGCAAAAACACGCCAGCCGATTAGACCGCTTCGGATAGGCGACAACCCAGCGGGATGTGCACGCTGATAACACTGATTCACTGCCACGTTCTCGATATGGGCCCTGATTGGTTAGCACGCTCCCGTCTCCTCATGCTGCTCACAAGAACGACTATTTTTCCCGAGTCGAGATTTTTGGTTTCGGAATTGCCCCCAGATCTGTCAGGACTTTCACCACCTTGCGGTCGCTGGGCTGGAACCAGACCTGCTTGGGAAAGAGAAGGCATCGATTTTCCTGGGAGTATCGATTTTTAAGCCACTGCAAGGTGAAGCTTCAATTCACATTGCATAAGGATTTCTTAGGCGAGCGCAATGATCTCCATATTCATTCCTGAATATTCGAGGGGTTTTGGCGATTTAGAGCGCATGACCAAGTCGGGCTAAAAAAAAACATTTTTAAGGAATTTTGGGCGGTTTCGTGACAATTATGTATGGTTGCGCAGTAAGGGAAGGTGCCGACTGTCGCGTTGTACTCGATTTCAGGTTCCTGTTTTAGAAAGCATAAATGTTCATCGGTTAACCACCGCATGCCTTTCTGCAAATCAAATCAAATCAAATCCTCTTTCTTGCCTCCGCGACACCAAGTAGAAGTAGAATGCGTGGCGCATTCCAAAGGGAATCCTGTATCGTTTAACCCAATTTTTGATAAGAACAACCTTGAAAGCTACACCAATTCGTTCGGCGAAGATTCTTAAAGGTTGTCTTTGTAACAATTAATACGGAGGCTCTGCTATCACTTAATTTTAAGCAATAAATTTGGGTTGTTTCACTTTCTTTTATATTATCTGCCGTCTGAGCTAAAATTAGGGCGACCATCACTATACACGGATGTATTGAACATCCGAGACTCCTCTGATATCTAATGAAGTCTACTTAAAATCTTATAACAATTAAAGATCTTTGCTGAAGCAGGACTTTCCTGATGCAGAGTGAGGCCGAACAGAGCAGAAATTTTTTTTAATTCACTAAAATGCGAAGCATTAAAGAAATGCGTACCCTTGAAGAGATGCAGGTTAAACTGAGGTCAAGGTTAAATAAAACAGAACACTACAACGCATTCAGTGATGATAGAACACACTAGCTAAGATCAATAACGATCAAGAGTATGGTGGACCTTGAGAGACGGTAAGATGTCTGCAGGGCGGCATCGGACATCAAGGGGGTCGCATGAGGTTACTACATGGCGGTGGCGGTGGCCCTAATCATGGCTCGGACCGCACCCTACAGTCGGGCGAGCAATCACAGAATTTCAGAAAATGGTCAAAGTAGTGGAAAAGTTTGGAGTGTAACATCATTTTACTCAGAATTCACGGGGGAAATCACTGGTTGAGAAAGTTTTCCATTCTAGAACAATTTTTTAGAAGAAATTGTGCTGGAGCCATCTCACACTCCTATGAGGTTCGGCTCCCTGTTTACATGTGTTACAATCCACTACCAAGCCAAAAAGACAACAGGTGGATGGTGAAGAGCACTACCGTGAACCTCTCATTTTGCGGTCTATCCTGCTGAAGGCCGAGCTTATCACATTTCCCATCAACAGTTGACTCTGTAAGTGGCTTTGGCAGCTAATAGTTTTCGAAGCGCTTTACTGTGATCGCCTTCTCTAAGCTATATTGCGAATTAATTGCGAATTATCTTTAGCTCAGTTGAATACTGAACTTTGAGTTTTCATGGACGAACCAAGAGGGAGCCCATGAAATAGGACGATTTTCAAAAATCTGAATGCCTAAATGAGGGAAATTTTCGCAAAAAAGTAGACAACAATGATCACAATTTTTATTAGCTATGAAAAAGTGCACTATGCAGAGCACACCACAAGCGAAAGTGAGAAATTTGCTTAGAAAATGCTTATTCTGACCAGCCAAGGAGAGATTCCCTGTCGGAGCAATTATCTCGAGCGACGAAAGGAGGCCGCCACCGTCGACACTATACAGATCACCGAATCACTTTTTTAGGAACCATTGAATGCCACCTACATCATTGGATAGATCAAACAGCTTTGAAGAAGTTACGGAAAAGCGTCGAAAAGGCGGTTTTTTCGTCTATTCCGTCCAAAAACCAGAAGACAGAAGCGCTATTATACGTTTTCGTCCAGCACGTGCAAAATTATCCAATGCGGCGAATAAGTGTTGGGCAGCATTGCCTGACTTTATCACGAAGTGGTTAAGATTCGCCTTCTTCCGAGCCTTTGAGTGCGCTATGTGTAGTGTATATGTGAATAACACTTTGTCCCTTCTTATCTTTCTTAGCCAGCCTAGTCACCCAGCTTTTACCTGTGTATTTTTTGAGAGGGTATAGCAAATTCTCCTTTCCCCTTTGTTCAACGCTATTATTTTCTCCTGTGGTCGTGGAATTTTTAACCCCTAATCCATTCCTTTAAAGTGTTTCTCAGCAACTCCCTTTCTGAATTATCTTCAGTGCTAGTATATAAGAAGTCGATACCACCTCATAAACTGCGACTTAGCCGATCAGAATGTTCAGACACCTTTCGTGAATCGCCTGGTAGCATTTGGCGCTCTCATTGTATTCTCAAATGCGGCGTTAACGGTGCTGAAATGAAGCTGGTAAAAATTATGATCATTTTGGTCTACTTTTTCGCAAAATTTCCCTCATCGAGGCCGCCAGATTTTTCGAAATCGTCTGATTTCATGGGCTCCCACTTGGTCTCAGCTTCGTCCATGAAAACTCAAAAGACTCGGCTTGGTTCGTTCCGTTGTCGTTGCAAGGAACGATTGAGGAATGCAATCGCTTCAGCTAATCATAAGCATCATCAGGCTTTGTGTCCTTTATATCTTGTTAAGCATTCACACACAGTGTGACGCATGTGGCACTGAGTGGCACTAATTATAACCTCACGGTGGGCTGGCAAACAATTGACTGTGGTATCTTGCAGACTAGGCCACTAGCTTTCTCACGAAGACAAAATGAGTTGTCCATCGAGTGCCCACCGCTTTCAAATAAATGCGTAGAGCAACTACAGATCTATAAGTATTATATAAGATGTTAATAAGAGCTCATTAGATATCGTAGGAGTCAAGGAGCTTGATCAAATCTGTGTAGAGCGGCAGTTGCCATGCATTCTACTACACGTCGTAGAGTGTTTGAAAGGTGTTTGGCCTGCACAATGACTTCCGGTGGCTAGCCGATCGACAACTCAATCTCTCAACTCATTAAAAGAAGTATAGTACAGGTTAAAATGGCCAAGTAGTAGTAAGTTTGTAACAAGCATTCGACCCATGCGCAATCGTGTCTGAAATGCAGGGTTTCAGGCGAGAGCACGAGGCAATCTTGCCTTTTTACACGCCTCATAAATCTCGTTACGCTTTCATATGAGCCTTAAACCTTTTAAAAGGTTTGAATGTTGTTAAACAGCAATGTTAAAGCCTAATAAATAGTACCGACATTTTCTAGGATACCCTGCATTTTTCGTGAACCATGGTGTGCTTTTAAGTTTTAAACTATAAAAGAAGCACAAATCAATCGATACGGCCACTTTGCGGGGAGATTATAACAGGTATTCATGCGAAACACAATCAATCGGGTGTAAAAGGCAATGTTTCAGACGAGTGCATTTCGCATTCCATACCGCTCATATGTCATAAAATTTCTATTTTTCTAAACCTTTATGTGAGCTTTTTTAAACTTTATTAGTACTTTTACTGCGAGAAAAGCTATCGTCTTTTAAACTGTGTACATTTTTTGAGACACCATGTATATTGTAAGTCGGGTGTCATTATGAATTTGACATTCCCCATCAAATTCAAGTACACAAGGTGGAAGACAAAGAGTGACGTTATTCGGTAACTGCACGGGATGCATTATATTTCTGAGGGATGTGGTGAAGTCAATTTGAATGTGTATTTCGCCAATTCAACGAACAACGGCGCCTAGCCGTTGGGAAAATCAGTGGTCGTTAAACTGGGCATCATGGGAGGCAAAAACACGCCAGCCGATTAGACCGCTTCGGATAGGCGACAACCCAGCGGGATGTGCACGCTGATAACACTGATTCACTGCCACGTTCTCGATATGGGCCCTGATTGGTTAGCACGCTCCCGTCTCCTCATGCTGCTCACAAGAACGACTATTTTTCCCGAGTCGAGATTTTTGGTTTCGGAATTGCCCCCAGATCTGTCAGGACTTTCACCACCTTGCGGTCGCTGGGCTGGAACCAGACCTGCTTGGGAAAGAGAAGGCATCGATTTTCCTGGGAGTATCGATTTTTAAGCCACTGCAAGGTGAAGCTTCAATTCACATTGCATAAGGATTTCTTAGGCGAGCGCAATGATCTCCATATTCATTCCTGAATATTCGAGGGGTTTTGGCGATTTAGAGCGCATGACCAAGTCGGGCTAAAAAAAAACATTTTTAAGGAATTTTGGGCGGTTTCGTGACAATTATGTATGGTTGCGCAGTAAGGGAAGGTGCCGACTGTCGCGTTGTACTCGATTTCAGGTTCCTGTTTTAGAAAGCATAAATGTTCATCGGTTAACCACCGCATGCCTTTCTGCAAATCAAATCAAATCAAATCCTCTTTCTTGCCTCCGCGACACCAAGTAGAAGTAGAATGCGTGGCGCATTCCAAAGGGAATCCTGTATCGTTTAACCCAATTTTTGATAAGAACAACCTTGAAAGCTACACCAATTCGTTCGGCGAAGATTCTTAAAGGTTGTCTTTGTAACAATTAATACGGAGGCTCTGCTATCACTTAATTTTAAGCAATAAATTTGGGTTGTTTCACTTTCTTTTATATTATCTGCCGTCTGAGCTAAAATTAGGGCGACCATCACTATACACGGATGTATTGAACATCCGAGACTCCTCTGATATCTAATGAAGTCTACTTAAAATCTTATAACAATTAAAGATCTTTGCTGAAGCAGGACTTTCCTGATGCAGAGTGAGGCCGAACAGAGCAGAAATTTTTTTTAATTCACTAAAATGCGAAGCATTAAAGAAATGCGTACCCTTGAAGAGATGCAGGTTAAACTGAGGTCAAGGTTAAATAAAACAGAACACTACAACGCATTCAGTGATGATAGAACACACTAGCTAAGATCAATAACGATCAAGAGTATGGTGGACCTTGAGAGACGGTAAGATGTCTGCAGGGCGGCATCGGACATCAAGGGGGTCGCATGAGGTTACTACATGGCGGTGGCGGTGGCCCTAATCATGGCTCGGACCGCACCCTACAGTCGGGCGAGCAATCACAGAATTTCAGAAAATGGTCAAAGTAGTGGAAAAGTTTGGAGTGTAACATCATTTTACTCAGAATTCACGGGGGAAATCACTGGTTGAGAAAGTTTTCCATTCTAGAACAATTTTTTAGAAGAAATTGTGCTGGAGCCATCTCACACTCCTATGAGGTTCGGCTCCCTGTTTACATGTGTTACAATCCACTACCAAGCCAAAAAGACAACAGGTGGATGGTGAAGAGCACTACCGTGAACCTCTCATTTTGCGGTCTATCCTGCTGAAGGCCGAGCTTATCACATTTCCCATCAACAGTTGACTCTGTAAGTGGCTTTGGCAGCTAATAGTTTTCGAAGCGCTTTACTGTGATCGCCTTCTCTAAGCTATATTGCGAATTAATTGCGAATTATCTTTAGCTCAGTTGAATACTGAACTTTGAGTTTTCATGGACGAACCAAGAGGGAGCCCATGAAATAGGACGATTTTCAAAAATCTGAATGCCTAAATGAGGGAAATTTTCGCAAAAAAGTAGACAACAATGATCACAATTTTTATTAGCTATGAAAAAGTGCACTATGCAGAGCACACCACAAGCGAAAGTGAGAAATTTGCTTAGAAAATGCTTATTCTGACCAGCCAAGGAGAGATTCCCTGTCGGAGCAATTATCTCGAGCGACGAAAGGAGGCCGCCACCGTCGACACTATACAGATCACCGAATCACTTTTTTAGGAACCATTGAATGCCACCTACATCATTGGATAGATCAAACAGCTTTGAAGAAGTTACGGAAAAGCGTCGAAAAGGCGGTTTTTTCGTCTATTCCGTCCAAAAACCAGAAGACAGAAGCGCTATTATACGTTTTCGTCCAGCACGTGCAAAATTATCCAATGCGGCGAATAAGTGTTGGGCAGCATTGCCTGACTTTATCACGAAGTGGTTAAGATTCGCCTTCTTCCGAGCCTTTGAGTGCGCTATGTGTAGTGTATATGTGAATAACACTTTGTCCCTTCTTATCTTTCTTAGCCAGCCTAGTCACCCAGCTTTTACCTGTGTATTTTTTGAGAGGGTATAGCAAATTCTCCTTTCCCCTTTGTTCAACGCTATTATTTTCTCCTGTGGTCGTGGAATTTTTAACCCCTAATCCATTCCTTTAAAGTGTTTCTCAGCAACTCCCTTTCTGAATTATCTTCAGTGCTAGTATATAAGAAGTCGATACCACCTCATAAACTGCGACTTAGCCGATCAGAATGTTCAGACACCTTTCGTGAATCGCCTGGTAGCATTTGGCGCTCTCATTGTATTCTCAAATGCGGCGTTAACGGTGCTGAAATGAAGGTGAACCTGCCAGTACATGTCGAACTTGGAAGATGGTTCGACAATTCAGTGATAGTCAAACTGCGATAATCCTCAAGGAATCGGCTGGCATTCAAAATGCAAATGCGCAAAGGTTGGACGTTTTATGATCATTCAAACGATGTAAGTTTGTTGCTGGGCCATGATGCAGGTATGATGCTAGGTAAAGTTTTTGAACCAGCAATTCGTCGTTGTTGGAGCACCTTGTTGGAGCATATGTCGCTTAACTAAAGGAGCATTTGGATACTAACCAGGTGTCCGTTCCTCCACGAGGTGCTAAGAAAGCTGTTCACTTTTGGGAACCGAGTGCTGAGTATTCCACGAGATAATGCTGCCTGATGGTGCTCAGTGTTCCCAGAGATAATGCTGCGACGTTCGCGGGAGCCGACGCGCGCTCGCAAAGCCTGGCGAAAGCGGAAAGTATGCGAGGGTCCCTGGGGCGAGGACGGCATCGGGGGGGGGGGGCGGCAACTGTGTTTGTCTAAAAGTCCCGCAACGTAGGAAAGACCCGCGTGCCAACGCTGAATGTGGGTACATTGTCGAGGCGCACCTGCGAATTGGCGGAGGCAATGGAGCGAAGAAACATTGACTTCTGCGCGGTGCAACAGACGAGGTGGTCCTGTAGCAAGTCAAGAAACATAGACCGGGGCTAACCGAGCCAAGGATGAGTTTTGGAGTCTACTTGATGAGGAAACGGCGTAAGTGAGGTCACAAGTAATAATTGTCGCAGGTGACCTTAGCGGGCAAGTTGGCACTGCGAAAGGCCGGTACGGCTTTCGTGGTGGTCTCGGTTTTGGTTCACGTAACGTTGATGGTGAGCGAGTACGCGGAGCCGCATGATCTCAACATCGTGGACACCAGATTTCGGAAAAGTGAATCCCATCTCATTCTATAGTGGGAATACTAAACACAGACCGATTTCGTCTATGTGCGAAATTGTGACCAAAATCTAGTCAGGATGGGTAGGTCTTGCCGTACGAATCAGTCGCCACACAACGTCGCGCACTGACCTGAACTACGAAGATCACACCACCGATGTTTATGCAGGTCGAACGGAGCGGTCCGTCAAGGACAAAGTGGTGGCAACTGAAAAAGAATGAAGCAGCCGTGACTTTGCGCATTCGGTTGCCGATAGTCACGACCGTCGATGAAACATGAAAAGTGCTACAGCAACGATACTCAATGCTGGCGTTCCGAACTCGCCACTACGAAACCGGGAAGGCGTAAGATCGATAAGCAGACATGGCTGTGGAGCAACGGAGTTAAGGAAAAAATCCGAGAGGAGAAGAGATTATGCCACGCTTTCCTCGGCAATAAGACAGCCGATAATGGCGTTTGTATCAAGCAACCAAAAAATCCTCTAAGAAGACGGTAGCCGTTGCAAGAGCCACTCAGTACGTTGATGATGTCAACGGGAAGCTTGAGTCGCGCGATGGTGAGAGTTTTCTTGGCCGACTATGGTGTGAGTGATACGCGAAAAGTTACATAGCTAATTAGGTAATTATATAAGAAAGCTAAAAACGCTCATCCTTTCTCCGGAAATGAGCGCTATGACATTCATTAGGGGTCCGCCGTCGCATACCGTGGCGCACTCGCGTGGTGTATAGCTCCTGGTCATAGGAGTCCGGATGAGTGAAGTGCAATAAATGATAATGATATATACGCTGGCAAGATGTTGGTCATCCACTGCCGGATCTGATTCCCAGGCTCTCACAGACATTCTCATTTTAACGCATCAGCTTCTCTTTTCTGCAACACTTATTCTTTGTTCCAGCTAAGCCAACTGCCTAGAAGTCCTCATTCGACATAAGAGTCCAGGTGAAATGTCAGCAACTGAAAAGCTGGAAATCCTACGGACATGACGTTATTCCCTACCCTTCAGTTGCGGCTGCTATGTTGCTATATCAAACCTTAGTTTTGTTTCGTTGAATTGCAGGATTCCGAGGAAAGGGTAAGTGTCTTTAGATTCCGTATACATTTATCTAATTAGTTATATAATTTTTTCCAAATATCTGCACTCAATCGGATATCTCCAAAGTATGGAAAGCAAAGATTTGTTTGGCTTTCGTTTCTTCGTTTTTTCATGAGTACTTAGACGAAAACCAAACAAGCAAGGTATCCCTCACCTGTGCTTACCATTAAGGGAGTGAAGGAAGATAGAATTGCTGCAAACTAATCTTAGCTTCAAGAGATGTCTATACCTTTCTGTCTTGAACAAATGTTTGACACAAAGTTTAATGTTTTAGGCAGTTTTTAGTTTTTAGTGCTTGAAAGGTAGCAATGGATCCTTGTAAATATCAGCTCGTAACCTCTTAACATCTTTGCTAAGACGTCGCTGCACTTTTGCAACATCTCCACATTTTCACCATTTATTCAAGGCAAATAATTTTTTATTTTTTCCCTCTGAGCTTATTCTTCATGCTAGTGCGCTTCGAAGCGTAATTAGAGAAAGCGTAGTATTTATTAACCTTGCTGAAAGGAAAGGGCCAACCCCCGCAATAGCGAGTTGTGAAACTTTTCGGTGTTGCTTTTATTGCTCCGGTATTAGGGGGGGGGGGGGGGGCAAAAGTAATGAGACAAAATGAAAAAAATTTTTTATCTCCTTATAACTCAATTACAACTCAACGATGCTGAGGAGTATATTTGCCATTAAGGGCAAGGACCTTGCTGCCATCGCTCAGCCAACTTCCTGATCCCATCCCTCCAGAACTGCTTGAGCCTGGTGTTGATCAACTGCTCGATATGGTTGTCAAGGACTGCTTGGGTTCTTGTGTCCCTTCCGACTAGGAAGTCCTGTAGGCTCAAGTAGTAGTGGTAGTTGCATGGAGAGATGTCCAGCGAATACGGTGGGTGAGGCATGTGAACGTAGCCCAGCTGGCCAAGCTTATCCGTGGTTACTTGTTCCCGATGGGGTGCGGCGTTGTCGAAGAGGAGAACCTTTTTGAAGCGCTGCGAATGAATAAGAGCGAGTCGCCGGCCCATCTCCTCTATTTCGTTCACCATGGCCTTGGAGTTCATCGCGGTGCTCTTGGGAAACAGCCTCCGGTAAACCGATCCATGGGCGCAGACCCAAACTCTCCAAAGATGCTTCTCGCCGTGAACATCTCGCCGAACGAAGGTCGGTAACAATTCACCAGGCCTCACCCAGACTCGCTGCTTGGCAGGGTTAAGGTAGAAGACGTACTTCTCATCTTGCGTGAATATTGAGCCCAGGCTGCTCGGGGTTGGGAATTGGGGGAGATTTGCGCGACACAGGTCGACTCGTCAGACTGGGGTTTCGGTATGAGACAGGCTGGGGTTTTTGGCATGCTTCTGGAAAGGGCGAAAGTGGTAACTTCTCAGATGGGCTTCAGTAAGTAGCATACAAACATACAAATACGATAAGCACGAAACCAGACTCCAGTCACGAGATGTATGGACACGGCATGGGGTGTCTCATTGCTTTTGGCCCCCCCCCCCCCCTAATACACTGCCACTGGGTAACCCACCAAGGTGCGAGCCGAGCAAGGGTCGCCACCGATATGGCCGCCGAGCGCAAGGTCTGGTCAGTCCGAGGCCCAGTCCCCGAATCCGATTTGCTGCAAAAATGGTGAAATGTCGGCCGACGCGAATCCGAGCCAACTTACAGTGTCGAAAAGCTGTTAACGCGGCGAATATCGACGACGGCCAGGTCCAACCCGAAGGAGAAATCTCAAGAAAACTATGAAGTCGCAATTTTGAGGCGCGGGGGGGGGGTCAGAAAATGACCGCTTTGGAGGAACTTATTCTTATATACTGGCAGTTTTCGAATTCTCACCGACGGTGCCACGCAATCACAAAAACCTGAGCTCCATCGCTTTTGCAGTATACATCTTAGAATTAGAACTCCTTTAATATGAAGAAAATCTTTTGTTGCGGACGAAAAGCGGAGGATTCAGAGGCGAATAAACTGGTCAGGTTTTTAGCACTTGAGGTTATTTTGTCAAACTACATAGGACCTTTCCTCCACTAACTCTTTATATGTAACTATTTGAGTATGAGAGACTGCTGATCGAGCGAAGGCGGTCCGAATGTGGACATTTCTTGAATTTGGACTGAGCTCGCAGCGAGGTCAAACTCAACCAAATTAGGTGGCACTTACTGTAGCAATGATCACCACATCATGCTGAATTCAAATCTTTCAAAGAATTTAGACAGATGCTGATTTCGCTGGATCCGTTTGGTGGAATCACCAAGGGAGACGCCAAAGACTGTTTCGGAGAGGTCGTGACTTAAATGACGACCCTCCTGGAGAACATCGTCTATAACTAGGTCACCGTTGCCTAACTGAACATCGCTAAAAAAAGTCGGATGCGCCTTAAAGATAGCAATCTAATGATATCAAATGGAATCCACGAGAATGAGTTTGAAGCAAGTTATGGCAATACGAAGCTTCGTGACGGATTAAACCGTCGCAAGCGTTTATCTTTCACAGAAGTTGAGCAGTATTGTAGGAGGAGGCAGAAAAGTCGAATAGGTACAACCACTCGCAGCAGTGGCACTGAGAGCGTGGCTCAACGAGAGGATCCACAATCGGAAGAGAGAGTGCGACTATACCTAATCTATTTATGATTTTTGTGACAAAATTTGAAACACGCGTCAGTCGTAACTTCTTTACACATTTTACATATCTTTCGCTTAAGCCATTTCAGGTCCTTCAGTCGTAACAGATTTTCACACATTCATCTCAATTTTAGAATGGCCATCAAAATCAAGTGCAGTAACAATGACATCTTTCGCGTTTCCCCTGTTTACTGCCTCTTGGAGCCAGGAGGATCACAGAGACTTCAGGTGAACTGCTAATATTATTATTTTGAAATGAAGACAATGACGCACGATTTCTGTCCATCCCTATACCAAATCCCTATAGTTGCTATACTCAACAGATCGCTTAGCAATAATTCTACATTTCCGTAGCGCTATGAATAAGGAGTGGAATCCCAGCATGATTGCCCACTATCGCCAACTTTGATCTCCTCTAGAAGAGATTATGGTATGTCCGCTATGTGCTTATGTTTCGAGTGAACCACATTATTCGGAGTTCGATACGGCGTGTTAGGTCCTCACCAGGGAATGGGCTTAGCTTCCCACGGAACATGGAACAGAGACCTACGTCGCATGACATAGCTTGAAGTGCTGATTACGAATATGTGGACCAAATTTTCTAGGTGGACAGCTGACGTCCTGGCTGTTCAAGGTTTCTGTCCGCTCAAGGTTCGCATTAGCGACTGGATGTCGTCGTGTCAATACAGCGTTGGAAGCAGTGCTCCGGCATCAACGACTAACAATTAGCTGTTGCAGCAGCTGCGTGGGGTTCTCGCATCGCAGGAGCAAGGCGTGGGTTCGATCTCCACAGACGCTGGTGTTTTTGCGCTTTGCGATTTGTCGTCAGTGTGTTCATTCATTCAATTTCCAACACAATTTTGAACAACCACCTGGTATCAACTATCATTTACCTTTTTCGAGTTCTTTGAAGAGGAAAGGATGAGAGATTTCGATTTCCACGTAGTGGCAGAGAAGAGCGGACGCCAAATTCGTGATAAGCACCCAATTAGTATCAATAGCCAGAGTATGAGAGCAATACGTTTTTCGACCTCAACAGTCGTACAGTACATAGTGTGCCTTTTCAGACGGCAAAGCTGTTTCACTTCGTAGTCAGAATGAAAGCGTTTTCTAGATAACAAGTTTATTCTCTATGAACGGACTCAATAACGTACTAACTAAACTATGTAGTAAGCGTGCATAGCTACCGATGTGCCAACCTTCTTCAGGAATGATGGAAGATTGCAAAAAAAGTGTAAGCGAAATGCACTGCTCATAAGCTGAACACTTATGGCACTCTCTACCGCTTGTTCTAAAAACTGCAAGTAACAACATCGATATTCTACTTGCTGTGCACAAGTCACGTCTAGCCACCGCCTGACACATTCAATTTGTTTCCACCTTAAATGGCTTCGCACCTCGCTTACCATCCTTGATCGACAGTGGTGTCAGAGGTGCGACTCCTGAACTAGGTTTAAGGCTTAAAGCGCGAAGTACGGGTGGTGAAATCAGAACAACCAATTCTGCCCAAACTATCTTTGCAGTGGGTTATTGGGGGTGCTGATCACGAACCTGGCATCAAAATCGGATTCGAAAATCGTCACATTTCCACCATTAAAGAGCTCGAAAAATCAAATGATGGTTGTTATCAGGCGTTTGTTCTGAAATGTAATACAAATTGGATAAAGGGATTCACTAGCGATAAATTGCAAAGTGCAAAGAAACAAGCATCGGCGGGAATCGAATCCATGACATCATTCCTGCAGAAAGCACCACCACCGTATGTGCCGCCGCCGCAGCTGTCCAGGCGGCTAATGGCTCCGCTGATTAACATAACTGTATCTAACGCATATATCTGAATAATCACTCGAAACGCCGAAGATTTGAAACTTCTTTACTTTCAAATATTCGTCCGAGTTCGAACATCGATAGGGTGCCGAATTCGAATATTTAAACTTTGTTTGAATAGAATAATTTTTACTCGAACTTTTAGTGAACTTCAAAACAACAACGCTGATCCGTCTCGATAGACTTTTTGCGAAGTGCTACTTTCTCTTATAAGATTAAGAACTGCTCAGACTCTGAACACTGCCCGTACGTCTTCGGCGCAGTTTGAACAGCGGTTGTCATGCTGGGATATGTTGACCATCTTGAGTTCGAGGGCTACTTGCTTTCTTCGCATCTGGTTTTCCTTCGACTTCGTTAACGCTCACGTTTCGCATGCATACGTAGCACAGGGCAGTGAGAGCTGCATAGGGAATAACTTTGCTCGATGCTCAAAGTCTCTTGCACACCAGTTCACCCTTATGAAGAAGTTGTTCGCAGCCCGTCCGCTTTCCTTCTGTTGTATATTTAGGCTCCTTCTCATGTTAAGCAGCCGACCGAGATACATATCTTCTCGGATTTCCTTCAGAAGAGCTCCTTGGTGAAGTGAAGGGCCTCTATCAGTCAATTCGTTTTTCAAAAATTTCCACATTGACATTTTGATCGTTAGAAAGACCTCCACTCGTTTTGCATCCAATTGGTGCAGCGTTTGCTAAGCTTCTTATGCAGAACTAGAGTGCACGGCGCATTTGGAAAAAGTATATCACCACTATTTTTCATTGTTATTGTAGCATGTTGGAGAAATAAAGCACTAATCGGATTTTGGCTTGCTCTAAGCAGCAGTTGTGTTGTACAGCAGACTACGGTTACCAGTTATTCGTTTATTCGAGGCAGGGGTGTGCGTTAAATTTTTTTGATGGGTTTTTATCGTCTAATTTTTAACGGAATTTTTTACATCGGTAAATTCCTTGAATAAACTTTCCTTCAGCTGCAGTCAGTTTGACTGTACATATTTTGGTATGTAAAAAACCAGTTGTTTTCTTCATTGATTTTTCTCGTCTCTATCTGCGTGGCAATTATATTTATTTATTTGAGTAGTTATATGACTAACCAGGATACTATCTCAACGGTAGGTCGGAACGGCGCAAATGTTGTATATGGGCAGAACCGCCTCTCCCTGGGAAGTAACAAACTGCAGGTATCTCGATCCCAATACCACTCTGCGCAGAGTTAGAGGCGACGGAAGTCGCCTGTTGGCGCCCTGTTGATACACGTGCTCCACAGCTGACGGGCACGCGCGGGATGAGGGCTCGTATCTGCGTCTCAGCGCAGTGCACAGGTTGCGTAGTAGGTAAGAGCTCGGGCTCGTGAACGAGGGGTCAGGGGTTTGGATCCCGCGGACTGCGTTCGTTTTGCACTTTTGCAAAATCCATGTTTATCATATAGGTAATCCACCTAGGGGTATTATAGTGTGTTATAGAGCATGTTTACATATAACATATGCTTCAAACTTTATCTAAAATGGTCACTTCTGTGTGTCACTTATTTGAGCCTATTTTGTGTGAAGTTATAGTTATGTAACGATAGATATTTTGTGGCACTAGTTAAAAGTTCCGACTCCACCGACAAGACTTCGGTCAAAATTTTTTTCGCTGAAACTTTGTCTAGGGGGGGGGGGGGTTATTTGGGGTGCTGATCACGAATCTGACATCCGTTTTTCACGATTCGGTCGGAGGCCACCCATACCGTTAACAAGGGTGGTCCAGGCAGGATCACCGATTTCGCTGAAACTTCGTCTGGGGGGGGGGGGTTATTTGGGGTGCTGATCACGAGTCTGGCATCCGTTTTTCACGATTCTGTCTCTACCTGCCGTCATCGGCAGAAACTTTAAGAATGTAATCCTGTGCCTTCCTGTATCTATAGTATCCAGCCGAATCGTGAAGAACGGATGTCAGATTCGTGATCAGCACCCCAGTTAACCCCGCTAGGCAACGTTTCAGCGAAAAAAAAAATTTGACCGAAGTCTTGTCGGTGGAGTCGGAACTTTTAACTAGTGCCACAAAATATTTATCGTTACATAACTATAGCTTCACACAAAATAGGCTTAAAATAAGTGACACACAAAAGTGAACATTTTAGCTAAAGTTTGAAGATATGTTATATGTAAACATGCTCTATAATACCTCTAGATGGATTACCTATATGATAAACATGGACTTTGCAAAAGTGCAAAACAAACACAGTCCGCGGGATCCAACCCCTGACCCCACGTTCACGAGCCCGAGCTCTTCCCTACTACGCAACCTGTGCACTGAGCTGAGACGCAGATACGAGCCCTCATCCCGCGCGCGCCCGTCAGCTGTGGAGCAGGTGAATCAACAGGGTGCCAACACGCGACTTCCGTCGCCCCTAACTCTGCGCAGAGTGGTATTGGGGTCGAGATACCTGCAGTTTGTTACTACCCAGAGAGAGACGGTTCTGCCCATATACAACATTTGCCCCGTTCCGACCTACCGTTGAGATAGTATCCTGGTAAGTCTTCATCTCCACAACAGCATAACAGCAGTCCATTTATCATCAATAAATTTGCTACATGAGAAAATCATTAAGATTCCAAAACCAAGCAGAACAACAAGACTTCTAGAATAACGAATTTCCTACTAAGCATTGTTCGTTAACTTATGGAAAGTGTCCCACTTCTGCGAAGATCCAAAGTGCTACCCACCATAGCACGGCTGAAAGTTTTTGACCGTTTTCATTTACTCTGTCAAAACATTTTGAAAAAAATGTTCCGCTAAGTGCACTTCGACAGCCCAGTGATTCGTTTGGTTCTAAGATTCTGTTCTCACTGCAGACGACAGCAGGGAATCAAATTCGAATTCTTCAGCATTGAGTATTTTTGTCTTCGCCACCCAAGTACCGCAGATTTCAATTGTTGAGCTCTTTCTCATCCGTGCTCTTATGGCATGCATAAGAAACGCGCGTATTTAAAAGTCCGCTTCTCGCCCTATACTAACACTGGTTCTCCTTGTCTTTATCCTTCCTAATTCCTCCACAGAGAACTCGTCACTGTCTCTCAGTTTTTTTCTTGTTACGAACTTTTAGCAATTGATCACTCTGATTTTCTTCTTGCAGCATCTTCTGTCATACTGTGCCGCACATTCGCTTGAGGTGTAATGTGTTTTCGGTTTCTCAGTTTTCTCCCATTTTTGTATAGCGCCCTTTAGAATGATAAAAGGTATTATAGTAATTTTACAAGTTAGACGAAAAACTCCATAGGCCAAGAGGAAATTTCTTGCTAGAGCCAGAGCTGCACCGTCAAAGATGTACCTCTTGGTAGAACTTAAAAAAAATCTTCATGCTGTAGACCACATGTAAAACACCTGTTTTTTCGACAACCACATGGATAATTCCTTTCATGTGCACATGTTCACTGCAGCACATGTATATGTACTAACTGTGCTTATCTCAGAAAAAAATTTCAATAGAGCCCTTGAAGAAGACGAAGAGGTTAAGCAGAATCATTGACATGCACGACATGAAACTCAGGGAAAATCGAAGCAATGAGAAGTTGCCTTAACGTAGTCCTACAATCACTACCTGATGCTAAGCGAGGATCCCGTCCAGCTTTCCGGAAAACTTGCGGGATAGAGGGGTTTTTTTCTACCCCTGTTTTGTTTCTTACACTTGCTTTTCACTTCATTTGTATTTCGTGGCGTCTTCTTCGCGTGTGCTGTGCCATTTCAAACCCCCTTGTGAAAAAAATACCGCAAAAAAACTGTTAAAAGCTGGCTGGTTTGGAATTATGAAAAACTATTGTGTAGCAATTGAGAAGCGGTCTGGAAAGCCCAAAAATACGAAACTACTGCATAGAAAAGAAAGAGAAAGCAAATAATTTGGTCAATGAGAAAGAACGCCAACAATTCTCGAAATGTGAGGGTGATATATGCTGCCTATTTCCACAGATTCAAGCAAGGATTTCCTTGTACTAGCAACGATACTGCGAAAGCTCATCCAAAAAAATTCGCTCGAACTACATTTACATGAAGAAGTAAAATTTCAGAATTGAAGCATAAAATGTCGTTAATGCAATTTTGCGGAATTTTTCGTCGTTAAATTTCGTTGAAATCTTTTGTCGAAAAATGCCAGTAAATTCGCTAAATTGGTAAATCGTTAATCGCTAAACGCACACCCCTGATTGGAACAAATTATTCGTCTGTTCGTTCTCGAATAAACAAAAAATGTCATATTCGATTTCTGATCATTTGAAAAAATTGACGAACAAATAAATTCGCTCATTCATTCGTCCGAAAATTTTCGACACTGGATTCGATCATTTGCTCGCAAATTTTTGACATCGAATTTATTCGTTGATTCGCTCGACAAAGTTCCTCAAAAGCAGAAGTATACAGACTACGCGGCACCGCGTGCAGCGCTGCATCACAACGCATACGTCATGCAACCGACAACGTGAAATCTGGCAGACCAGAGCTCGCTCAGCAGATCCACTTAGCAAATTTGGCCCATATAACAAGTATGCGGTTAGCATTTAAAGCTCTTGTACACAACATAGATCTCTGCCCGAAGGTGCATTAGAAGCCAACGGCGTTCCCTGGTCAGTGCCAAGTAGACATGGGATCCGAATCATGCATTTTCGGATATCCGGCCGGATTTATCCGGTTTCGGATTATCCGAAATCCGGCTCGACCGAAAATGGCCATATCTGAATCATCCGAAGATCCGGGGTTTTCACAATTGCTCTTCTCTGAATCATCCGAAAATCCGGGGTTTAAAAAAACGCAATGATTCGGATAAAATCGGGTAAAAATCGGTTAATAGGAGGTTAGCGCGCCTTGCTGCCGAACTCTGCGCCCTTGATAACCCGACGTTTTCGTCAAGATTTTGCAATCATTTGGCGGGAATTCTCTCACAAGGGATGGTCTGAAGCGTATGTCTGAACGGGGAGAGCGAGTCATCCTATTAAATAGGAATAATCCCCACCCCTCAATTAGTCTAAAAATGTGTTCGCTTTCTTCCATGTCGTTAAACCTAAGGAGTAGGGGATCCTTGAAGTTACAGTGGAATCAGTGCCTCACGAGTTCCGCGGTCTTGCACGGCCGCGACGCCTCTGAGGGCAAGCAGCTCGGAGCGCAATGGGTAGTGGCGATGCTTCATGGGAGGAAGGTCGCGGGTTCAATCCTCATGCGCTGCTGCATTTCTACTTTTCAACTGATTGGTAGAGATTTGTGGGATTCTGACGTATATACGTTTTCTGCGCATTTTCCAGCTGCATGCTGGTGTACTCAACATGCTGATGTATTAATGTTCAACACCAGTGATACACAGGTGCAAAGTGC
Source organism: Heligmosomoides polygyrus polygyrus (assembly GCA_947396885.1). Lineage (NCBI taxonomy): Eukaryota > Metazoa > Nematoda > Chromadorea > Rhabditida > Heligmosomidae > Heligmosomoides > Heligmosomoides polygyrus. Next base: position 35,752,388 of record OX377206.1, read on the forward strand.
ATGAAGCCGAACTGGACACAATACGGGCAGCGTAAGGCTACAGTCTCCTCACAGTTTGTTTCCCTACAGTGGCCAATGACCTCGGGAAAAACCATCCTGCTCGGATTTTCAAAGGAGACCAGGATGTGGCGTCACATGTGGTTAAAATGAGAAAGTCTGTGGATCCCGCAAATCCTAAACGGCATCGATACTCTCTTTCCCTCATCTTTGCCTGTCACCTGGAAATCAGAGATCTGCTGGAGGTTCTCTAAAACCTAACATCAACAATGTCGCCGATGCTCGAGTGGTGATCCAACCGCTCTCGCTGAAGTGTGGTCCACCTTTAGACAAGGAGCCTTCGAGGGAAGAAATCAAGCTCCCGAACGGATGACCAGCTTGATACTCAAGAAGTTCGAAGCACGTCAACTTGAAGTTGACGAAGACGAACAGCCGGAAGTGGTGAAAAAACAAGAAGGTTGGGATCCGCAAGACGAACTGATAGACGTGGAAAGGCTAGCAAGCAGTGGGCATAATACAACGTTTTCGGGTGGAACTCTTGTTTCGGAGGAAACAGTAACGTCTTCAATTGCATTTTTCATGACGAAACTTGGACTTGCTCGTAGCGTCAGCATTGGCCTATGTTCTTCATTTGGTTGCCAGTACTGAGTAGCCAGTTTAGGAATGCACGACACTTTCAAGACTAACATAAGTTGTAAAAAGAAAGACGGAGCAGCAGAACTGGTTCCATTTCTTCTCCACTTTTGAATGTAGCTCTCAATAACTTTCGTAATTCAATTGGTACTTTTCGAATGTAGCTGCATTTAGAGAGCACGTCCAATGCGAACCCTACCATCACCACAAACGGAGATAGCAAAAAAAAAAAAAAGCGAATAGTATTGGACAAATAAAATACAGGGGCAGGACCGCTCTCTCATTAGATTAGATTCTCTGTCATCGATTTTCTTATTTTTCAGATTGTGCGGGATCCAGGGGAGCCGAAAATCGATAAAATTGTTCTTCTCTTCCGGTACACCACACTCTCGAATCCACGCGAAGCTTTTCATGACCTGGAGAACGACGAGGGTGAGCTGGAAAGAGAGATTGGCCAGTCATAGTTTTAACTATCCGTTACAGTTATAAATTCTGCATTCCAATTCAAACACGGAATAAGGTAGAAAGGATTGTCTGTTCAACTTAGCTTACACAGCTTAGGCTGACAATACCTATATAATCACAACATTCAGGGAATTGCGAAGATCACTAGAACCAGATCGGAATAGACGCATCAAATTGGCTCGCGCGGGTTGATGCGCAGGTTTGCGGGATACTGTAGCGTACGCCTGCTGTCGATGCGTCGTGGCTAGTTCTCCTGCGTTGCGGCGTTTTGCCCGCATCCTAAAGTTCCTTGCCTCCAGCTACGGACTCCCCTCAGCGACGAAAGCAGTTTCCGCTCAAGCAGCTTGGACCGCACGCACCCTGTCGACGAGTCCTGTCGATGGCCTCTTTTTTCAAAACTCATTTCTTTTTCCTCGTGGGTGGCGATCAAGGATGGGCGGAAATTTTAAAAATTTTCCCAGAAAACATAAAACAGAAAGTCGCTCTCGCAAGAAAACAGAAATCAGAAAACAGAAAGGCGAAAAACGCCAGAAAACAGAAAATTTCAAAATTATCAGACGACCTAATTATTCTATCCAAAGATCCATTTTCCCAGTAGCAAATGCTTTTGCATGACTAGAAATGTGGTCGAGGACAAGCGTTCTAACTTGTAGACATTTATGAAAATTTCTAGTACACTCAAAATTCAATGCAGTCAGCAAATTGTAAACCATGACTGAAAGATCCTATCCTATTAAAATATAGGTGTTCAATGCTCACTGATACATACCAAAATGAAAGTGCAACAACAAAACAGATGATTCGCTAGATTAATGGTCCCAATTCTAAAACAACTGTATTTCAGTGTAACTTCGGGGTCTCTCAGCACGACAGTTTCTAAGTGAAAGTGTTTTCTTGAATGCGTAGGCACTAGAAGGCGTTCGGCATGGGATACCATATTCCCAAAGCTGAACTTGGACGTTGGACTACAGCTGAATCTTTCAAAGATGATGTTCATGAGGAACGGACAGGTTTCTAAGGGCCTCTACAGAGTCTCGCGGCAGCACCCCGAGAACTCGTCCTTATCGCTCCCGCCGCAGTGGGATCCACCCTGCCGCTGCTCAGAAAACTGGAGACAAGTTACTTGCTCGATTAGCGCGAGTAAATGATTGCCTCACGCCAGAAAAGCGCAAGGTTTAGGTAACTTACAGGCACCTTGCATGTAAGAAAGCAAAACTAGGGCCCCCGGGGGCCCTAGTTGTATAACCTTACATGTAAGGTGGAAGTAGCTTAAACTAAGGTCGCATGTAACTAACTTAGAAATCTGGGCCCCCAGGGGGAAATTCCCCCGGGGTCCCCTAAGGTTCGCTTTCTTACATGCAACATACATGTAACTTACTATAAGCTCGCATGTAGCTTACTTAATTTTCAATGTCGCAAGTATCTTACTCCGTTTTGTAACTAGCAAGCAACATACGCAAAAGCTAACGTGGCATGCAACTAGGTGTGATATCTACATGCAACTAGGCCCGTGCTCCCAGTCTACTCGTGAGGCGCAATATACTTCACGTTGGATTGTCGTAGGGAGCCCGCTTGCCGTTAAGTACTGCTAGCAGGTGGTTTGAAGCTGGGGGCTCCAGCAGCGCTGAGCACACTATGGATTGACATTTCGGTCGTACGCCTTGTTCAGACATATTTTGTTTATTTTTTAAACAGTTTGAGAGTCTCTAGAGATATTGAGACACTACTCAAACTGTTTAGAAAATAAACAAAATATGTCTGAACAAGGCGTACGACCGAAATGTCAATCCATAGTGTGCTCAGCGCTGCTGGAGCCCCCAGCTTCAAACCACCTGCTAGCAGTACTTAACGGCAAGCGGGCTCCCTACGACAATCCAACGTGAAGTATATTGCGCCTCACGAGTAGACTGGGAGCACGGGCCTAGTCACACATAGATATCACACCTAGTTGCATGCCACGCTAGCTTTTGCGTATGTTTGTATTTTTATTCGTTTTACAATTTATGTCCCGGTTGATATGTGTTGTTACTTGCGACATTGAAATTAAATGTGTTGTCGTTTCTGAATATTTTTTGAGATGCGCGTGACTTCCATAAAGTTTATTGTCACATAAACTACTCCACATAGCAGTATAAGAACGTGTGTTTTGAAGTGCATATAATGCACAACAGGAGATCGAACATGATATCGTGAAACGAAGAAGTGGCAATGTAGAGGTTGTGGTGCGGGTTCATTCCTGACTGTAGTCGAAGAAGCTCAGCGCCATACTGGCATCACTCTCCGCCGAGTCCACACTCCGCTGCGACGCTTCCAGTCCGCCGTCGGTGCTCTGCGAGGAGGGTCGCGACGGAATTGTGTCATTGTCGATGGCGGCATAGCTGGTGGACTGCTCCGCTGCTTCGTGACTTTTCATGTTCCGGCGGAAGTTGGTGCTAAAACAACTGTTTTTGTTGTGTAGAAATGTGGATTGTGAATATTCAATTTATTACGTACAGCGCCACAGTTATCATCTGGAATACGTCGAAGTAGAAGGACGTGCGGACCTCCTTATTTGCCTTCTCGTACATGGCCTTCACGAAATCTAAAAGGTGATGAGTTGGTTGTAGAAACATGTGTTCGAGTAATGTCACTACTTACTTATGACCAGATCGGATTCGAAGTCGACGTACTGGTTTTTTCTTTTTCTGGTGCGCGCCGTAAGTCGGGGCCACACGTCACGAGAATACATCTAAAGGATTAGATGCTTATGTGGGATACACCTTAAGCTGAGAAGGCTAACGCAAACGGGCATCTAACACCAACCTCCGACACGATGTGGTGGATGAACTTGTTGAAGAAACTGACGTATTCCGAGGTCGACGAGGGCACCCGAGATGTGCGCTGGAGCCGAGTGTAGAGGGCGGACAGGTCACCTCCTTCAAAGACACATGCTAAGTGTCGAGAAGAAGATAACAAGGGAAATTGGGCATATAGGACTTCGAAAGCTCACCAGGGCCGTATGACGAAGATGGGATCGTGAAGTCTCCGGAAGGCACATCCAGTGCTCCGAAGTCCTTGGACGCCGTTAAGGTCTCGTCGCGGCTTTTCTGGTAGACTTTTTTCTTCACCACCGACAGAGCAGTCTCCACGGTCTTCACTCGGTCGCGAAGGAGTCGAAGCTGAGCAAAGAGGCCGATTACACTAAGCGGAGATGATTCGGTCGTAATATCGAAGACTAACTGTTATGGCAGACTTTAAGTGGCTCGATCGGCGCTCCAGCTCCTCAGCGTTCTGCGCAGAAATGACGTCATCTACCAGGCTGGACAGGTCCGTGGGGAAGATGTCGTTCTTAACCGCATTCTGAAGGGAGAAGTGCTCAGATGCAGTTGCCGTGAAGGAGCCGAAACCAAAGCTTTATGAGAGAACTACCAAGATTTCCTCGTCGGTCATCCTGCTTCTTTTCTGCATCCCTACCAGCTTTCTAACCAGGGGATCCTCGATATGCCTAGGTGAATCAACAGAAGTGAACTGCTAGAGACGAAGCTGACTACATCATGAGAGAACAAAATTTACAGTTGCTCCACGACGCTCTCCGATGCTTGTGACGAAGAATCTTGTCCTTGCGACGAAGAACCTAGTCCTAGTGACGAAGATCCTTGAGAAGACAACGACTCCTGAGAAGTGAGTACCGGATTCGTGCAGCCTGCACCGCTGCTCTCGTTCGGGTTGCCAGCAGAAAACATTCTGATAAACTCAAGTTCAAAGTGGTGGTGTACGTGTCAAGTTACGGAAACCAGTGCGAGGTAGAGGTAATCAGGTAATTAGTGATCGAAACACCACGTAATGTTTTGGTATTGATGTGTCATAGTCGTTAAAAGATTTATTTTAGTGAAAGGTCAGAAACGTGTAAACGTGTGTGCAACCGAAGCAAACGACAATCATCGTGGCCATGTTATTCGGGGTTTCCGGTGTTATTCAACAGCATTATGAATTCACTCTCGGTACTGAACTTCAATGGAACCGCTGTGCCGCGAATGCACGATACAGGAAACACCACGGGCAGCGTAGAAATCGAGTTGCTGTGCGAAAGCTTATAGAAGAAAGTGTTGACCCGAGAACACCAAACGATGGCTTTGGCATAGTCATAGAATTTGAGCGAACGCAACAGTTCAATGTAAGACTCGAAAGGACATGTGACACTATGCAGCTGCAGAGCTACGAAAACCTCGCTATCGTGCTTTCCGAACAAAAGACAATGTGCCGGTCTTTGTTGTCCTCCGACATGCACCGCTAGTTCGCTCTGCTGCGTGTTCTTAGGACATCTTCTTAGAGCGGAAGAGTAACTCCGTCCACGATATACGAGTCGAGTGCTAAAAGGAGCGGGATTGAGTTGGTGGCAACTGTGACGACTACACGGTTCAAACCCACAAGAATTCGTTGCAACCGCATTCTCGTAGAACGTTGAAGGGGAGTTCGTCTCGATACTCTATGAAGTTTCTGGCTGCTGGCTCGCCCTCATCCATTGACCCTCAAAAGCGCCAAAAAATATTTGGTTGATGTTGTGTTGAACTGTGCGTAGAAGCATACTGCTTAATGGCGTCGGAATTCCCAACTCCGTTTCTTGTCCTCTTATCATAACTTCCGCCGCAACCACTAACTTATAGAGATGTCTGGAAATATGAATTCCTCATTGGTGACTAGCGAGCAACCACTCATGGAGAAGTTTTCACACTTACGCACGAAAAGCAGCGCCGCTTGGCGATCTTGTGTTACCAACACGATTCACACGTTTCATAAGCCTATACTCAGATTCGAACATAGAAGCTGAGAACTCAGCCGGGTTTCCACGGGAAACAATGTCTTCCGCTGCGTGGTCAAACCACACCTGCAGATGGGTTAGCGTTAACGTTATCAACGGCTTAGCTTGTGTTAATGTTTCCGTGGTTAGCTTCTGTGAAAGTTGCTGGCTTACGTGTTTTTTAAACGTTGCGTAATCAGCACCGAAGGCGTCATCAAATAGGCGACTGCAGAATTTCAGTGATCTTTCAACAACACGCGTTAATCGTTTCGTCATCTATAACTACTTATTATTATACGCTTATCATAAACTGGCTATATAGTAGAGACCTACGAGACAATTTTGCAAGACGTTTGCAATGATGACCGACTGCAGTACAACAGTGGCGCGCTTCTTACATGGAATCAGGTTCTCAGCAACCGCAACTGGGACAATAGCCATTCCAAGCTGAAGTGGAGCGATTGGCAAACCCGACACCGAAGGGGAAGCGATAGGGAACGAACCATCTCTATCTCTGACCCTGATAGCTTGTTCACATCAGAAGGGGATCGTAGAAAATTCCTGACGTATGTCGGTAAACGTGCCTTTGTAGCCATCTCTTCCAACTGTGCCCTGTGACTGTTGCTCACACGAAGGGGAGATAGGAGCTTGAGGCAGAGGCAGTCTTCAAAGTGAAACTTCAACCGAGCGCAAAGGAGAACCATGCATATACATCTATGAAACACCCCACAACTACCTTGCAAGAACATCTTCAGCACTCCTTCTTGGAAGCAATGCAAGTAGTCGATAACATTTTCCGACACTGGAATGAGCGCAGAAAAGGGTGAAGGTCCTAAAAAGAATCCCCAGGTATAGAAGCTTCGAAGACCTTACTAAATATTAGCTTCATGCAGGCTACCATGAAATCCATGTGTCCCTTCGTTGCTATGCCTGATGCAGTCTTCTGCTCCTCTTAAAGGAAAGCGTCCTTGCGGCCAGGTCATTCGTCGTGAAACACGACTATAAACACCAGGATGGAAGCACCTATAGCATCCGTTGTAGCCGTTTGCTCCTTTGATTCGAAAGCATTTAGCTATGGCCTACAAATATAGACATCGGTACACTCCCTTGGCGATTAGCATTAATTAATTTTTCTCCACCTCCTGATCCATGACAGCGGCCTTCAACAATACACGCACATTCCAGAGACTGTCACCATGCCTTATCGCTAAAGTGTTCGACAACAAAGTTTTCAGTCCTAAAAGCTAAAACGTCAGCCTGCCATCTCGATGTTTGTTTCGAATTGAGAACCCACCGCTTAACGCCAAATGCAGTGCCTCCTTACGTGGAAATGTGCCACCCGATACTATAGCCGCGAGAAGGGTATTATGCGATTTCCTTCGCTTCACCTTCGGTAGGTCCATTACCTTGCAGGAAATAATCCAGGACATGCCACTAGACAGACAGTCACACGTTAACAATCGTAATTGGCAGCAATTATAGGGGATGATGAATACCGTTGATGGCCCTTGAAGCAGAACCCATCCGCAGAGAGAAGGAGCTGTACGTTAATTGTTCGCGCCTTGAATTCTTCACTGGTCTCAATGCTTGAACGAAATAACTGGTAGTCCCTACAATCTCTCCTATTCTTAGTGAACCTTTGGCGGGACCAGCTACGATGCGCCGCGATCAGTTCCTAAATAAATGACTCTGAACCCTGAATAAAAGATGTTCCAGAGAGAGGGAGTAGCTCGTTACTTTACTTACATCCATGTTGACGAGAAGAATGTATGTCAACTGCTTCACGCAGTTTGCCGTCTCGACTACTATTCTTTTGTCACGTATGCTCGCTCTCGGAGGGACCCTGGAATAACGAAGTGACGATCTTCCATCATCTAGGCACCTAGTTTGGAAGATGATGGAAGATTGGGATTCGGAGCTCCGAATCACAATCTTCCAACATCTACCTCATCTACCTATAACTACGTCCAAAGACCCACATGAAAAGGGGACAACCGTCGACCTTGCATACATCAGTAGAGCTCTGCAGAGATGATCCACATCGGGCGCAATGTACTGTGCGTTGAAACTGCATCTCTTCACGTACGTGCTCTTCTATGAGCTTCAAGTCCTCCAAAGTGAATCGTGCGTCACATGAGCAACCAGCGTTAGCAAACGCCAAGATGCTCTTCAGTTCATTTCCCCGCCAATAGTTGTCGGCGATCCAACGCGCCTTCTCCAACTTCACCCAGCTGAAGCTCCGAAAAGGGTTGTCGTATTCAGCAGCTACAGCAGCTTCCACCACTGCTTGATTGCCTTCTAGGATGACATTGTCCCCTTCAGATACATCTCCAATATCCTGAGCGCCGATGTCGCCGTTTTCCACTTCCACAATGTCCTCCTCATCGTCCTCTACAATAATTTACTTGGTTTTTGTATTGCATTGTATTTCATTATTTTTGTTTTTAGCTGTTTCTGCGTTTGTTACGTTTTGTTCGAGTTCGTGTTTCGTTTTCTCTATTTCGTTTTTTTTGGCAAATAACAGCGAACGAAACGAACGTTGCGAACGAGACGAACGAAGCGAACGAAAGGTGCGAAACAAACGATAGAAACGGAACGAACATATTTAGATGATGGATCAATGTTCGATTCTCTCATGCCTACCTCTTCCGAAAAATCGCCTTCTAGGGTAGTGGGCATAATGGCGGGAATAGAACATTTCGTGCGGCTTCCACATGAAACAGAACACTTTTTCGGAGAAACCGAGATCATTCCGAATGTGAGAACGCAAAAAACGGTTCTCGGTTCCATCGAGGACAAGCATGAACTTCTGCCCCTCCTTCGGAGCTTTCCTACAGAGCCTACTTTCCAAAGAAGCCGCTACCGTAATTTGTCGTTGCGGCGCTTTAACTATCGGCAGTGCATCGAGCTCACGAAAAGTCAGTTCGATTTTATGGTTCAGAATGTGTAGAACATAGCACAAAATCATGAAGAGACGGTCAATTAAAACAAGGAATCCACATTCATGCATCGCTGGCTCAAGTTCAGCACGTCTACCTCCCAAACGCGGCCCATACAGTTCGTTTTCTGGGAGAGACGAGCATACCGGAGAGACGCGCCGGGGCACCCCATCCCCCATCGGGGGAGGCTCGGGGTACACAAGCATACGGCCCCAGAAGTCCGTACCCCCCCACCCCCACACGATAGAGCACATTCATATTTGCTCTACTGTGGAAGTCATGACGCAAATAGGTTCGATGGGTCATCATCATGTACTCAGTACAAGAGGGCGGCTCCTTTGGAAAGTAAGCTCTGTAGGAAAGCTCCCCCCTCCGGCTCTAACTTGGAAAAAAGACTGAAATAAATGTGACGACGAGATCGCACGAATGAGACGGGAAACCTAACAGATAAAATCCAGTCAGTACATAAAAAAGGGTGAATAGCAATCTCGAATAGTTGTGGGCGACCTCATAAAAAGAGCCACTAACACGCCAAAAAGAAACAGTGACTCGCAGCAAAGTTTAATCGCCCCTGAGCAAAAAAGCAGCCAAAATGGATTCAAAAATGGACTCGGATATTCACCTTCATACGATCATACAGAGATCAGAAGCATCAGTAGAAGCACTTAATAGAGAGAGCAGTACGACATTCGTACGGACGAGTGTATAATACGAAATCTTCGTTACCAAGCGGAAACGTCCGCGGAAACGCGTTTGAACGCGGTTGTTTGAACGCCGTTCAAACAACAGCAAACGCGTTTGAACGCGGTTGCTTGAACGTTCAAATAACGCGGGTATTTCAACGTGGGGTTTTCGAGGTCTTCTAAAAGCAAAAAGCAGGAGCACCCGGAGGTTGGTGGACTGGGGCGCGATATTGTTGCACTGGCGCTGACTACTGCTTCACACTGCACACATACTTCACACCTATATGTTAAGCTTCGACGACAACAGCGTCGCCGAAGCATAACATATAGGTGTGAAGTGTGTGTGCACCGTAAAACAAGATGGGCGCTAAATGGATCAATGAATTTGATGTGTTACATCAAATTAAAACTGTTGTGCAGCACTGAGAAAAGAAAAAAGGAAGAAATAGAACATATGTTCTATTTCTTTGCTGAACTCAGCTCACTGCTGATGTAAATGGGCTTCTTACCAAGGAAGAGGATAACCAGCGAATACAGGATGACCTGATCTCTGAGTCAAGTCACCCTGTATTCACTGGTTATCCCTCTTTGTATCTCATGTTTATGCATTATGTTCATTTAGAGGCGCTAAGAAGAAGCTGTGCTTCTTAGCGCCTCCAAATGAACATAATGCGTAAACATGAGATACAAAAGAGAGTACAAAAGAAAGTGTAAGTGTGAGGAGTGCAATACGAACTCTTGGCAGGTTTTCCCTTCAAAAAGAATATCCGTCTAAATATACATTAATCGTTTTAGTCTGGTACTGCGAAAAAGGAGTCAGTAGACGTTACAAAATTGTGGAATCACATCCCTAAATCTACCGGGAGCGTCAAACTATTCTGACGCAACACAAACTAGTAACATTCAGAGAAGATGTCAAAATGTGAACGTGGAAAAAGATGAACGAAAGCAAAACACTCCATCCAATCTAATAGACGTAATTCTGGCATGCGACTTTGCATTTAGCATTCAAGCTAGAAGTTCCACTGTCAGGGAACGGCTAATCAATTCAGTGGAGTCTAACCAGAAACAACTGGAACAGTTCTCATGAATCCGCCACACAGACACAGGGACCAGTGCCTCACTCGTCCCTACGAGTGCCTCTCTCGTCCCTATTACATGCCACGATACCACCGCAACTCATACGGAATCACCGGCACTTCACCGGAACAGCGAGAAGAAAGAAAGGAACAAGAGCAAACTGAGGCACTGAACCGCACAGCACATCTGAAAGGCACAACCGCCCGCAATCCTCCGAATGAACGCGTGAAAACGCGTGAAATGCGGGGCGCCATTTGAATTTTTCTGTAATTGCACAACATGCACCCTATCACGCCTAAAAACATTACGATGTAGATTTTGCGGTCGTACGGCGAAATCATCTCTCTAATCCCTTGATGGCAATCGATACTCCAAAAATAAGAGAGGAAACAGGTAAGGGACCTGTCCCATGGGGGTTTCCGGGCTCTTCCAGACACAATATTTAGCAAATTATCGCTTTTTCGTGAATGTGAATGAAAAGGCTCCAAACTTCAGCCTTGGGGAATTCGAGGTCGTTGAAGACGGAACCTGAGTTGGTTTCATCTTCAGCGATTGACATCAAGAGATATCGGTCAAATTATCGCTTTTTCGTGAATGTGACTGAAGCGGCTCGAAACTTCAGCCTTGGGGAATTCGAGGTCGCTGAAGACGGAACCTGAGTTGATTTTGCAGCATCAATTGACATCAAGAGACATAGAGACGTAGACATAGATAGAGACAGAGCCGCGAAAACCCGCACTTCGCGGGGTTTCGCGGCTTCTAGATGGCTAGCGGGCGCTGGCACGACCGCTCCCGGCCGCCGCAGACGGAAAAATGAGTCGGTGATGCTTAGTCATCCCTTACGAGAATCTTTACACGTCCTGTGCAAGTTACGCGCAAGCCCTGCGCAAGTAACTTACGCAGTAAGTAACTTACACACTTCCGGCTAGCTTAATTGTAAGTAGTACATATTGTAAGTATGTTATACTTTGCTTACATGCGACCTTACCCCTTCCTGATCACGCTTAGTCAACCCTTTCGTGCATCTTTACACGTCCTGTGTGAGCTACGTGCAAGTCTAGTCTCTAGCAAGGTACTTAGTCACTTCTGGGTTAGTTACGCGTAAGTGAAAAAGCCCTCTGAGCCTCCTCATCTACTTGCACGCTAGTTGCGCGTAACATGCACTTCTAGGGCCCTAGACGAACCTCGCGGAATGCTAGCGTGGCGTGTCGCAGGTTACTTAACCGCGGGAAATACGCTACAAGTAACTTGTACGCAACGTACGGAGGCACAAGTAAGTTAATTCGCAGCCCTTAAGACGCAAGTATCTTACCTAAAGCTTCCGAGACGGTGACCATTTGCTTTCGTGTATCCTTTCGCGTCCTACGCATGTTACTTGCGGGCTTAAGCAGTGAAAATTAACTTACGCACTTTTACGCATCTTGCGCACTAGCTCTCAATTAACTTACGCACTTTTCCGTTATTTACGCACAAGTAAACTGCGCCTTAAAGGCCATTTTAGACCCCTTACGTAACTTACATAGGTCATCGAAAAGATACAAGTTACTGATTTCCTAGTATTTCGGGGCCCAGGTTAGTTAATTTGGAGGTTTTAAGCCACAAGTAACTTGTCTCCAGTTTTCTGAGTGTGGTGGAAGCCGCGGCGCGGACGAGTTGTCGCGGAGCCGCCGCACGCAAAGGACCCCGAGGGCTGCCGCAGTTCACGGCGGCTCTCACCCGCAGCGCCAGGAGCTGCGGGTGACACCCGTTGGAGGGCGTGATAGAAGGGTGTCCATTATGGCTCATCTATTCTAAACATTTCTAAAACGAATCTACATGCTATAGTAGGTTGGTGCATAATTTCTGTTCATAAAGGAGCTTGACAACCAACAATATAATCACCGGTAGTGTCGACAAATGGAGGCGTATGAAATCCTGCACTCAAAACGTAACGCAAAGAAACCTTAGCACGATATTAGATAACCTTAATTGCAATGAAAATCTCCGTGGCCTTCCAGCCACAAGTTATCCTTGTGAAGTTTAGGGAAAATCCTTGCACAGAAATGCAGCAACAAAGCAGACAGTTCTTTCCAGTATGAGCTATAACCGCATCGGACAGATCTCCCGAACTCAACAAGAGGGAGTGCTGTCATTCACAAGGGCTACCACATTATCTTCGAGCTGCTTGTCAACCGAACTTTTAGTGGAGTTAGAACGACAAAAGTGAGAGCAAGCGCAAAATGGCACAGAACTGTTGAGTTATAGGAAGTGTTCTATTAGATTTCGGCGCTTAGATTCAACAGTTCCTAACTTGACTTAGAAAACGCTTCGGTACTTGTGAAGCAAAGGGCCCGTGGTGCCGTGGGGTTGCCGGGAAACATGTTAACGCGGCAAACCCACGGCACCACGGGGCCGGTACTTATAAAGCACCAGTTCTCGGGTGCTGTGGGTTGCCACGTTTCCGTTGTCGTTGCCGCGTTAACATGTTTTCCGGCTGCCCCACGGCACCACGGGCCCTCTGCTTCATAAGTACCAACGCTTCTTCACAAAAGAAAAAGCGTTTTGCTTTCTACATCTTTGGCATTCCCAGAGGTCGCAACTGCCGGCAAAAGTACGCAGTAGTGCGCACAGTAGCCCTCGCAGTTCTGCATCACCCGCCGTTGTCATGGCGGGTCCGCGGCACCCGCAAGACTCTGCTGCCGGCCTAATGCACAATTCTGTCTCGACGGAACGAACCCCGAGTGCTCCAGCTGCGTGTATCTGCGTCGCGAAATCAAAATGGCTAACAACCTAGCGCCGGACCTGGACAGCAGGAAACGAGCGGCTTGGTGAGCTCTCAAGAGCGTCGAAGAAGTCGTGCAAAAGACGAAAAACGTCCGAGTCCGTGTCCACCTATTCGGCTGCACTGTTCTTCCTGCCCTGATATACGACTCAGAGACCTGAGCCATACGAAAGAAGGATCAACGTCGCAGAGCGAGGAACCGAGAAGACGACATTGGAGACTCAGGGCCAGGACAGGGACGAATGGAGGCACTGCTGGTGCACGCTCGAGCAATTCGATGATCCGCGGAACGACAGATGATGCAGGTGATACATAAAAAATTTCGTGTATGACTACCGTACATTAGCGAAATCAAAGGTAGCCATAAGTTTTCTGCCTCTTGCTAATTCTCATAGATAAAAGCTGAGCAAAGTAGAGTTAGAAAAGAAAAGGCTCCCCAAGGCTCTGCAGGAAGCAATCATTAGGGATGACCGGCCAACAGTTTTCAATTTTTAAACCGGAACTGGAGAATAATCCTACCCACAGTTACTATAGGACAAGCAGTTAGTTAATGTGCAATTAAATGTCCCTCAGAACATTGGTTCCCGTTGGCACCAATGGGAACCAATGTTCTGAGGGACATTTAATTGCACATTAACTAACTGCTTGTCCTATAGTAACCAAACGGAACCTAGCCTAGCCAACGGGAACCTTCGAGAGGGCGCGTGTAGCGCAGTCGGAGGAGGCGCGACTGTCGCGTGCACCCGATACCAGGTTCCTGGTTCGGATTTCCCGCCCGGGCCAACCAAGCCTTCCATCCCTCCGGGGTCGGTGAATTGGTACCAGACTTGTCTGGGAAGGATAAAGCGCTGACTTGTTCATCGGCTGGCCACCGCAAGTCATTGTATGGCCAAATACGCATTCATGTCGCCTCCACGACATCCTGTAAAAGTAGAATGCGCTGGCGCATCCCAAAAGGGATTGAGTAACGCCGTCCTTTATCCTTATCCTTTTATCCAGAACATTAGTTTTGTAGCCTTAATATAAAACTGTAAGTTACCGTAGATAGAACGAACTACTGTTAAAATTCAAAAGAATACGAAGCCAAATTATGAAAGACGAGAAATGTCCTATGAAGGGACCAAGTGCCAGCAGCACTTATACAATCAATCAAACAAATAAGGCGGCATAATTCACGAATGTATGGCGCAATTTTTATCTTCCATCGACAACATCGAAAAACGCCGCATGCTTGCAATTTAAAAATTTTAGAAACATATTTTGGAACGAATCTCATATTTCTATGGTTTTTTGGATACTTTTTGTTGGATTTCTATGATATAATTTTGTTCCCAGTTCTACTTTCTGTTTTCTGGCCAATTTTTTGGTCATTTTCCAGGAAAACAGAAAACAGAAAAAATTTGCTCAAAATGGCCAGAAAATCAGAAAACAGAAAACAGAAATCCCACCCATCCCTGCTGGCGATGTCCGTTCCTCCACGTGGTGCCACTGGAAACTGTGCGAGCTAAGCTAATCACGGACGTTCGAATGCAAGCGACAGGCCCTTGTGGCAGGCCGGCCTACGAAGGCCCATGTCACATCACATGTTGTATGACAGTTCACGTTTCTCGAGATAGTGCTACGGCGTCCGCGGAAGCTGACGCGCACTCGCAAAGCCCGGCGAGTGAGAAATGTGCGAGAGTTCCTGATGCTGGGATGGCATCGGGGGGCAACTGAGCTAGCCCGAAAATCGCGTAACGTAAGCAGAACCCGCGTGACAACGCTGAGTGTGGGTACGTTGACGGGTCGCTCGCGAGTTGGTTGAAGCACTGAAGCGTAGAAGAGTTGATTTCTGTGCGGTGCAGGAGACAAGGTGGTCCTGCCGCAAGTCAAGGGACATAGGACGAGGCTTTAAGGCCGTTCTATGTGGAAGTCCCAGGACCACCAGTGGTGTCGGAATAATCGTGTCCGAACGATTTCGTGACTCGATTGTAAGCGTCGAACGCTTTGACGATCGATTGATGAAGATTGTTGTCGCCGCTAAGTAGCGACTCTATCACTTCTTCTCTGCGTATGCTCCGCAGACTGGCTGCTCCGATCAAGCCAAGGATGAGTTTTGGAACCTGTTTGATGCGAAGACAACAGAGGTACCGCCGAAATATGTCATCATAGTCGCTGGTGACCTTAATGGGCACGTCGGCGCGACGAAAGACGGGTACAGCTGTCATGGTGGATTCGGTTACGGGTCGCGCAACGCCGATGGTGAGCGTATCCTTGAGTATGCGGAATCGCATAGTCTCACCATTGTAAACACCGTTTTCTGAAAACGCGACTCCCACCTCATCTCGTAGTATAGTGGGAGCTCCGAGTCTCAGACAGACTTTGTCCTTGTGAGAGATCGCGACCGGAGCATCGTCACAGACGCGAAGATCGTGCCGTACGAGACGGTCGCTACACACATCGACCGCTGATCTGCACCCTAAAGATCGTCCCTCCCAGACTGAAGCAGATCGATCGATGCGGTGCTGCAAGGATCAAGTGGTGGCGAATGAAAGAGAAGGAAGCAGCTGTGATTTCCCGCGTACGGTTGCCGACAGTCACGACTGTCGACGAAACTTGCAAGAGCGCAACCCACGCGATACGCCAAGCTGCAAGATTGATTCGGCACTACGAAGCCTGAACGACGCAAAGTCGACAAGCAGACATAGCTGTGGACAGAGGACGTGAAAGCAAAAGTGCGAGAGAAGAACTCGCTTTATCACGTGTTTCTCGGCGAAAAGACAGTCGACAACTGGCAGAAGTATCAGAAGGCGAAGAAAGCTGCAAAGAAAGTCGTGGCGGTTGCGAAAGCCACTCATTATAGTGATGTCAACGAAAAGCTCGAGTCGCGCGATGGTGAGCGGTATTTGTACCGACTTGCTAAAACCGACATCACCAAACCGAGGATATTGAAAAGTTCTTTGGCATCAATGATGAGAGCGGGCATCTTCTGACAGACCGCAAAAAGGCGCTGAAGCGATGGCGCTGCTTTCGCACAGCATGAAGATCTTCGAGCGAATTCTCGACAGACGAATTCGTGAAATCGTCAAGCTCTCCGACAATCAGTGCGGTTTTGTGTCTGGTTGTGGGACCATTGATGCTATACATGCCGCCCGACTTCTGGTGGAAAAGCATCGCGAGAAACAGAAGCCAGTGCATATCGCCTTTCTCGACCTGGAGAAGGCCTTTGACCGCGTGCCGCGTGAAGTGATATGGTACGCCTTGCGACATCATGGAGTTCGTGAAAAGCTCATAGAGTGGATGCGAATTCTATACTCTTGTCCAAAGAGTCGAGTTCAAGCTGCAGCTGGAACCTCGATGGAGTTTCCCATCTCTGTCGGGGTACACCAGGGTTCTGCGCTTTCTCCACTCCTCTTTGTTGTCGTCATGGATGCCATTACGAGAGACCTTCAGAAGCCTGTCCCAAGGACGTTGCTTTATGCTGATGACGTAATGCTCGCTAGCGAAGATAAGAATGAACTCGAGCGGCAGGTGCAAGCTTGGTGCGCCCGTCTGGCGAGGTTCGGACTCAAATTGAACGTCAAGAAGACCGAGTACCTGAAGAGGCTGGCATGAACGAGTCCGGCTTCATTAGGATTGACGGCACTGAGCTTGCACGTACTTCGGTCTTTAAGTACCTGGAATCAGCAGTTGCGTCTGACGGCAAACTGATGGTCGAAGTGAATTCACGCGTGAGTGCAGCTTGGTCCAAGTGGCGATCGTTGACTGGCGTGCTCTGCGACAGGAAGATACCAGAGCGCTTTAAGTCGAAGATCTACATAGGAGTCATCCGGCCAATAGCAATGTACGGCGTGAGAGTTGACCTGTGACCAGGGAAGTTGAAACGAGCCTCAGCGTCATGTAGACGAAGATGCTGCGCTGGACGGCTAGAGTCACGCGCATGGCATCGCGGTACGATGTCATTCAGCAGAATTCAGTGTCGTGCCGATAGCTGACAAGATGAGCGAAGCTAGCTTACGTAATATAATAGTACGGCGAAGTTTTGGAAAAGAAGACAGCGGCCACAGGATAGGCCTTAACTATGAAGTAATAGGAAAGCGGCCTATAGGGCGCCCGAAGCAGCGCTGTTCTGATATATTAGGCCTTGTTTAGCGTGCGCGCGACGCGCAACGCGATGCCATGTGTGGTAGCCGATTTGATCAATCGCGTCGCTCGATCGATTTGGCCACTACGCATGCGTCGCGTCGCGCGTCACGTGCACACTAAACAAGGCCTTACATATGGACTTGAAGGTTACTGGTGTTCACCCTGACCTAGCGCTGGATCGGGAAAGGTGACGTAATTTCACCAGAACAGCGGACCCCGTTACGAGGCGGGACAAATGCTGAAGAAGAAGACATCAAATAATAAATCGTAATAATGAATGATGGTACAAAAGAATAAATGAATTAGGTAATAATTAGTAGTCATGGTTAATTATATGTATATAATAACAAACAGCTGGGAGTACTAACGAATAGTAATAACAGGCGGTACTGAACATTTACCTCATATAAATTATAGTTGACAATTATTCGTTATTGTCTGTGATTACTATTTGTTGCTACTCATTCTTTGTAATATATTATACAGTAGGATTATCCATCACTATCATTCATTACTAGCTGAAGCCGTCCCAGTATAGTGGGCGGCAACCGCAGGAGGTGGTGTTGGTCAGCACGTCATCTCTCTTTTATCTCCGAGCTGACGCTGTCCTGGAAGGACAACCGCAGGAGATGTGGAAGTCTTCGTCAGAACATCGGCCCCTTTCATCTTCGTGCTGACATCGTCCCAACCTAGTGGAGGGACAACCGCTGAAGGGGTGCAGGTCTTCGTCTGAACATCGGTTCCTCTTTACTCTTTGTGCTGCCGACGTCCACAGGATGACTGCAGGACAAGCGCTACACAAGAGGGAGTCTTCGCGAGGATGTCGCGCCAACGACCCCAAGTGTCCTGTGCTCGTCCCCCCGTTTTCGGGACGTCGTCCGGTGTTGCGAGGGTTCACCTGTGCTCGTGCTGGAGTCGGTCGGCAAAACTCTCAGAGTTGGTGCACAGCGCACTTCAAAGACTCGCCGGAGCAGAGTACAGCAATTTCTGAGTAGGGCGGCTGAGAATTTCTTATAAAACTCTCTAAATGCTCTACAAACTGTTCCCCCCCCCCGCCCCCGATTGATAGGATCGGTCCTACATGCATTGTGCGCGGCGCGAGCTCGATCTCCTGAGCTCAAATGTACTCTTGGTTTTTCAAAAGGATCAATTTTGGGCGAGTTATAGCAAAAAGACGCAAAAACCGCAAAAGTGCGGTTTTTTCGGCGTCTATTCAAAAGACGCGTCCGGTACTGTACTTTGCATTACACACCCGTATTAGCCGAATTCAGAGCTCTGTTAACTGTTAACGAGAGCGAGATCAAAACTGCCAAAACTATTTCGACTATTTCCTTCAATAAGTTCCATGCAGCACTTGGAATATACATTTGCTCCGTACGTACAGTGCATCCGTGATTAAATCCCTCCATATGATTCTTGTATTCGTCTACACCCCGCTTCCAATCTCGAATGATATTTCGTCGTGGCTTGCTTCAGTATGTTCAGAGGGGTCAGAATGAATCGTGTATAAAGAGACCGATAAATGGTAGCTACATAATTACGTAATAGGATGCGAGTCAGCGATTAGTCATATCTTGTCCCTTCAAAGCAGCCTCGAATATCCTTCTGTGGGCTGCAATGGAACGTTTCGACAGTCAGATTGCGTGCCTTGCTGGACTGGAAAGGGAGGAGTCCAGTCTCCCAATGAGCCTTATTTTCAATTATGCATTGTTTTTAGTTCTCCCTCAGAACAGGTCTGGTAGCGAACGACACTCCTTACAGTATTAGAGAAATGGCAGAGGAGATGTCGTTGAGGCGATTTGTATTTGACCATACAATGACTTGCGGTGCGGGGCCAGCCGATGAACAAGTCAGCGCTTTTTCCTTCCCAGACAAGTCTGGTACCAATTCACCGACCCCTGAGGGATGGAAGGCTTGGTTGGCCTGTAACCAGCAACCTGGTATGGGGTGCACGTGCCAGCCGACTATTCTTCCGACTGCGCTACACGCGCTGACATCTGAACATAAACTCTAAAACGAACAGATGGAATAAGCGATACTTTTAAAATGGGCACATCTTTAAAACCCGGGCTGCATCACCTCACTCGGAGTTCGATCAAAGACCGCATTTACGAAAATTGTGACCCTACGTGTCGAAAATCGTAAAAAAAATTAAAAAATTTGCCAAAAATGGTCGTAAATCGTAATTAAGCACACCCATGACGGGGAATGGAGCAACCCCACCCCTCTTCTCACTACGTCCCTTCTTAATCCACTGCGCCACTACTGTTGTACCCCCACTGCTGTCTTCAGCCTGCCTGAGAGCCCTCTGTGAGTAGAAGGCCCTGAGCCCAGGCAAGGGTCAACAAGGTAAAGTATTAGGTTGGCCCATAAGTCCCGCCGTTGTTTTTCAACAA
Organism: Heligmosomoides polygyrus polygyrus; assembly: GCA_947396885.1. Lineage (NCBI taxonomy): Eukaryota > Metazoa > Nematoda > Chromadorea > Rhabditida > Heligmosomidae > Heligmosomoides > Heligmosomoides polygyrus. The sequence goes on from OX377206.1 coordinate 35,772,244, forward strand.
TTCATTGCGGATTTCGCCGGCGGTTTCTTGCATAGCGCTATGAAGCTTTCGAAAGAGCATGATTTGCTCTATTAGGGCATTTTTGCATTTAATCCTGAATTTTGTCAATTTTTAGGCCGTTAAAATAAAAGGTGAAAAAGTGAAAAGTGGCCATCGCTGACAGATGCGTCTCTCCTCTTACTTATAGAATTTTTTTGCGCAGCTTTTCACAGCATTTCGAAGACAATGTTCTGTTTTACAAGAATATGTACGTGTTGTTCCTATTTGCTCATTGTCCTCTATTGGTTTTTAGGTGGTCAGTTTGGGACGTCAGAAGGAGAAGGATTTTCTACCGACAGCTCCTGCTCTGTAGTATTGCTTTTTTGCTTGGCGACATATGTCGTTCGAAAGAAAATGTCTTGCTTTATAAGAACGTTTGTCGCGTTTACTGGTTCATGCTGGTTTCTGTCGAATATCAACAAAATGCCAAAAAGAGAGAAATCATCTTCATCAACAACTCCTTTTCCCTGTTCACTCTGTCTTGCTCACTTTTACATGACACTCGAAAGTGGATGTCTTGTTCTACCAGAATATATGATTTGTTTTCCGGGTATTTAAATTTTTACTATTTTTTAAACTAATGTCTGGAATATGTCAGGAACCAGCGAGTAACGATTGCTGGCGGCCTGCTTGCCCGTCATCGTTGATCACACGGACATATTCAACTATTTTTGCACAGAATAAGAACTGGCGATGGAAAATGGTGTTTGTACGTATGTATGACAACATGAAGCACCGTAAAGAATGGCTCAGCACTGGTCAGCAAGCGACACACAAAGAGAAGAAGGTGCAGGAAGTGCCCATCCTTGTCGACCTGGCACTCCACTTTGATGACCTGAAAATTGGCAAATATTTAAATGGCCGATGAACAAATAATACATTCTAGTAGAACAAGACATCCACTTTCGAGTTTCATATAAAACTGAGCAACACAGACTGAACAAAGAGAGGGAGTTGTTGGTGAAGATGATTTCTCTCTTTTTGGCATTTTGTTGATATTCGACAGAAACCAGCATGAGCCAATAAACGCAATACAAATCTTAATAGGGAAAGACATTCTGTTCCAAACGACCTATAACACCAAGCAAAAAAATCCTACCGTAGAGCAGGAGCTGTCGGTTGAAATTTTTTTCTCCTTCGAACGTCCCAATTTGATGACTTAAAAAATCAGTAAAGAACAAGTGAGCAAACAGGACCAACACGTATTCTTGTAGTACAGAACATTGTCTTCCAAATTGCATTGCTGTAAAAAGCTGCGCAAAAAATTCTAAACCTAAGCGGAGAGAAGGAACTGTCAGCGATGCCACTTTTCATTTTTTCACTTTTCACTTTAACGACCTAAAAATTGACAAAATTTAGAATGAAAAAAGAAACGCAATACATGCTCTAATAGAGCAAATCATTCTCTTTCGAAAGCTTTGCAGCGCTATGCAAGAAACCACCGGAGAAGTCCGGAATAAATTGTTGAAAAAACGGCGGGGACTTATGGGCCAACCCAATAAAATGATCCACAAGTCCGTTCTCGGATGACCGTTCCAGACATGGAACACATGCCTGCAGTAAGCGTTTGATATGGCATCCCGTTGCATACATCTCATTTCAAAGGGCAACTGCGACCTTGTATCGCTCTCTTTTTAGGAAGCATGAAGTCGATTGACCCATAACATCGTATGCAAACATAAATGTATCGCAAACATCATATTCTCTTTCAGCGAAAGAAAACACCTTGTGCGCTAGAGCGAGCCTAGCTGGCAGTATCATGACACTCACTCAACAGGAGAAAATCTGTGGCAGACATCGTCGTGTATATTATTGTCCGTTCGCTTTGAAACGATTGCCAATTCAAAAGCTTTACGAACGCATTTGTCGAAACGCATTTCTTGTTTCATGTCCACATAAAAAGAACACCGAACTATGCACCGCACATGAGGCAGTGGCTCCCTATGTCTTCGACTGATTTTGACTGAAGCGTGACTGTTTTACTAGAGCCATTTTCCAGAGAAATGAAGATACCAGTGCCAAAAAAAGCCCTGCAGTTCTAGGTATTTGAAATGTATTGCTCCGATGGATTATGAAGAACTGTCGTTTTCAGGCACACACAAGAAGCTGATTGCACTAGTGGCTCGCGAGGACATCGATTTGACGTTGGCTCCGACGACAAATTTGAAATCGATTTTGAAAGCCTATCCGCAGTGCTAGCTGAAGCTGGAAGCTTATTCGCAACACTGTCCGAAAAACCTGAAAGATGCTGGACGATGCTTAATTTCTATGCCGAGGAAAAAATAAACTATCCGGCTTGCAGAATGTGAATTCCTTGAAATTAGTTGAAGGCACACAAAGAGGATGTGATTGTCGCCAAACTGAAGCATTGCTCACTTCCTGTGTTGGAGACCGTCCAGTGTTTCTGTAAACGTATAGGTCTTTGGTGAGTTCGAGTTAGTAGCGTGCATGAGCTTTGCAGCAATCACGCAATCATATACAGCAAATCAAATCATATACATCACTAAACAAAAAAATCAATTTTTGAGTACAACTCGGGCCAATTTCGACGAGACTTTTTAGAATTTCAACATGTTCAAATGGTAACCATTTCCTTTCAAATCCATGCATTGGTAGTGAGGGCCATAAACCTCACGTATGTACTGCACAACAGCTTCAACATAGAAAGTGGGGCACAGTGTCCATGTTCCGTGCTCAAGAAACCTGGGCGTGTTATCAGAACAGAGCTGCTTCTTATGTCCCACGCCTGTCGTAACGGTGGTCAGCCCTTAGTCAACGTCGGCAGAATAGGAGGAAATATGCGATTACTGTCCTGCTGTTTGATGGTCTGATCCACCCCTCTGTATGTAGTTCTGGAACCGGTTCCATCTAGCGGAAGGTTTGAGTAGAAATATCGGAGGGTAATGTAAGACCATCCCTCACCCGCGGCGGGTGTAGAGCACGATTCATATTCACCAAGCGAATCGAGGGTAAGGTAGAAGAACCCTGACAGACGTCCAGAAAAGTTGTCTTTCTAGCACTCCGCTGAATCTGCTGCTAATATGGAGTTTAAAACTGGTCCAAGTTAGGAGAGGAGTAGGAATGGGGGGAGATGGGAGGGCGTATTCGCAGGCAGAACTCTCTTAGACTGGGACAAATATCGAAAATTTAGTCGGAATTTGTTTCAGGAGTTTCGGGTTATTCTTCGAGATTCGTATATTTTCTCTGTTACGTAGTTTCGAAAGTCTTCATAAGCTTACTGTCAGAAGCAGCTGAAGGGACCTCTGAGAACAGCTGATCTCAGTGGAGCACACTTTTGTTAATAGGGCGCGAAATGGTAGCGGGTATGCGGATGTACCCACGACGATCGATGGATTTTCTCGACCCACTGTTATATTCACGATGTGGCAGGTAAGGTTTATCATGAATGTTACATTGTGGGTGCGTCCACCCGCATACCCGCGGGTATAAGCGTTGATGAACCCGGCCCCTGAACACGCAGCGATCACCCGTGAGGGTCACGAATTCAATGCGTGCGTGTAGCTGCATCTGATAGGTCGCGCTTTAGTTGCATTCGTTCTTATCGAACATTGTAATTTCAAAGGGGTGGGGAAATACTCGAGAGTATGCGCATTGATGAATTAGTCATCTGGAACCCGCTTGCGATTCCCTGGAAAAACCTACATAGCCAACTGGTGGACGGCACTTCGCCGGCATTTTGACAGTATTTCTACGACGACAGGTTTTCGAACGTGTCTTTTTTCGGCAAGTTGTAACTATAATAGTTCAAATTTCCCACCAAAAGCAGCTAGATCATCTGCTGACTAAGGTCGGCTCAGGTGCTGATTAAACTTCACTATCTGGCCGGCTGTCCACAACCTGAGTGCTACATGGGAGCATTCTTACTGAATTCGTTGCGAAAGAGACCATTCAGTAGGGGAGAGCTTCGTTTACTGAACTTCTTGTTTTCTGTTCTCCGAGTTTCTATTCCTGTCAACTCCCCATTTCTAAAAAATGCCATGATTGAAACAGAAAAAAAACTTCTTACGGCCAATTAGAGCGCGCCCAGAAAAAATGTCTACACTGTTTTATAGGTCATAAAATTCTAATCCCTTCAGGTCCTTTAAAGTCAATCTGGATGCTCACCTTAAGGAGAGAGCGATGTCCGTGCAAATCTAGGGAATAGATCACTACATGAAGAGTCCTTCATTATACCGTGCTCATTTTTTCACTTTTTGACAGAGTAAATGGTAAAAAATACAGTCGAGCGTACTGTGGTATCTTCGTAGACCGGAGAGGGGTGCCATATGACTAGCACTGTTTCCGTGTAACTAAACAAAAGTAGCAACAAAACAAAGACAACAAAAATGCAGTCGCAACCTATTCCATGATCAGTGAGCGCCAACAACCATAGCGTTCAGAGGTTCGCTCAAATTTTATTTATATGGTCCCATCTTCGTGCAAATTCCCAATATTACACACAAATGAAATAGAAAATTGTTTTACACAGAATTAGAAAGATATTCCAAGAATAAAATTACTCAATGTATCCTCCGTCAGCCACAACGACCGGCTCCATCTTTGGCATCGCACGCTCTCTTTAAAAGAGTGCTGTCCATATTTGTGAATGCTGCTTCAGTAGCGGTGCGGATAGATGTGACATCATGTAGAGTGTCTCGTCTTCTAAGCAACCCTTTCGACTACGCTTCAATCATAATAGTCCAGCGGATTCAAATCCGGGCTAATTCGAGGGGGGGGGGGGGCAGAACTTCTTACAAGGAAAGGTTCCCAATCCAGGGTGAGCTTCTGCGATGCTATTTTGGCAGGATGTAGGGTCCTGTGAGCGGAGTCCAGGACCACAGTTAGTTCATGCTTAACGCTTTTTTGAAGAACTGAAAAGGAGGTCTGGAAACGTGCGCGCAGCTTTCATCAACCCTACGACACTGCGCATCGTGTGCCTCCGCGGCGCAGCCCGTAGGAGGGACGCCTCATAGGAGCACATCGGAGCGGTTTTAAGCTCGGGTCCGCGTACTGTCGAAATTTTTGCAGACATTGGTTTGTTGTTATTTCGCTTTCTCATGCTCATAGTAGGTCAATTTGAGACCATCAATGCTTACAACGAACCAAGGCTGTCTATTTGCGCCTTCATATGTGCTAGTTTTTCAACTATTCATATCTGTACCACCACCATACCATACCGTACCACCAGTAATACCGTAACTGCAGACAAATACGCGTACTTTATGATTGAATATCATGGACCCGGGACAATCGGTACATAGTATGCTGAAAATATCGTTCCCACCTAAACGTGTTGTCGGCCGACTACTTTCCACCTTCACACCAGATTTCACTTCCACGACAAGAAGAGAGATTGCGGTTGCGGATGCCATAAAAGGACTCATCCTGGACGCCACATATTAAGATATCGACTGTCAGGAAGAAGAGGCTGTCTAAGTTAGAGGCATTATAATGAAAATGAGACTTTGCATGTCTTTCATACGCGTGAGTGGCAGCTGGGCACGTCGATTTTCACCCAGGACCTTTCTCTAACCCCTCAGCACTGACGCCAATTTCCCGGATCTGCGGAGCCTTTCCCAGATTCCTCAGAAGCGTTGTAGCTGGCCACAACCTCGTAAACGGTTGATCTCGGGCACCCGAGGCATCGAATTATTTCGGCGAGTGCCCAGTGCGAACAGCATCGATAATCGCGGGTCTCGGGTTGTACACCGCTCTTCTGTGCAACATCGAGACCATTCTGAGGTTATGATCGTTTACTAGAGGATTCTTGCTTTCAGTGATGCGAATCGGGAACTCCGTTCAGTCATGAACATTAGAAACGATTGCACTTCCTGGTTAGTGAATTTTTGTTTCTTAACCCCTTGTGCGAGCTGTAAGATCCTCGATCCTCTGGACTGGTGAGCACATTCTCGACATGCTCACAATCAACATACATTTCAGCATACCAGCATATCTCACTAGTTCTGTGGGGGTCGGTCCATTTGCGCTGATGGGATATAAATGAGTTGGTTTTCACAGACAATTGATGCGTTTCTAATATTCGTTGATGCTTTTTGTTTCCAAATAAATGGGGACGTTAAGGCTTTGAACCCAAGGCAGTCAAAACATTTTGAGCTTCCTTCAAAACTTTAGAAAACAAATTCGGTCAACTGTCATCCCAATATAGAACTTCATACCATACCAGGCATGCAAAAAGACTAAAAAGGGTTTTTTCACGAAGTTTTAACAAAGCACAAAAGCTTCAAGAAGAAGAAAAAAATTAGAGAAAAGTGTATGAGTCCTACATAGGGCTCGCACGCACCAATCTTTTTAAAAATCATTTCTAAGCGAAAAAGTTTGATGCTCTTACAATGAGGCCTTTAGACCAGAGCGCAATCAAACGAAGCAAGCAAGGATCAAATTCGACGGTGTAGAAAATGTCAATCGATTAATCATGGTCATCACATCAGTTGTTCATTTCGCATCCTGTCGTCGCGAAATGCTTCGCCACGACATGGTGCGACGTGTACGTACAACTGACACGCAGGATACTTCCTTTTGTTTACATCCTTTCACGCATGCTTGAGAGTTTTCTAGTGCGTAGGAGTGAAGCAGCTCATGCTTTTGACAATTCGGGTGGTGAGCATATTCTTGAGGTGCTTGTGGAACAGTCACGAGTGCATATCTGGCAGCCAACCTTTCTGGTGTCACTTAAAACTGAGCTGCTGTTTCTGGATCTAATGCACAGTGTCACACATAACAGCAATAATGTTTTATTGCTGTTGCGAACAGTGAGGCAGCATAAGAAATGTTCAGGTCTAGTCGTCGGCTTTGTTCAGCACCTTCGGGAGGTTGGGGTCGTCCAAGTCAATGTCGCCGATGTCAACCCAGGTATTTTGCTTAAGATGTCCAAAAGTAACGATAAGCTGTTGATCGTCCTGAAACGTTTAAAGTTGGCTGAAAAGCATTGTCTGCACACCAACAATTGAACATCTGCAGCAAGCCATAATAGCCGACCGAATACTATAATTCAAGTCTGGCCTATTTTTTGCTGTATTATGCTGTTCCTTTACTATATTGAGAACAAATACGTATGAAGGAGTGACTGCGTCTGCTCTTGCGTCTCAAAAATATTCTTTGCTACGAAGCTGTGCAGATCAGCCGAACTCGCAATGCCATCGATTTAAGTTTTGCAGCCTAACACTGACAACGAATGATTCCGACCGTTCCCGATGGAACGTTTACAGACCTATGGTTTCTACTCCCGAACGTTTTGATATGAACAGGAGTCTTACGTTTTTGCTTATATTGAAAGCATTGCGAGCTTCACTTATCTGCATAGTTTCTTAGTCATGAATCGTTTCGTAACGGATCACCAGACATGAAACGTGATGGCAACTCCATCACTTATCATCCGTTTTAATCACGAAGCAGAAAAATTTAAGCATAAAATGAACAGGAGCTATATCCCTCTTTATGCACAGTCATCTAGGTAATTGAAACCGCAAAAAGCCTTTGCTTAATGACTCTCTGGAAGACTGCTTTATTTCCTAGAAATAAGAAAAATGGTGCAAGTTTTAAATGTCTTTAATCCCTAATCGATTTGAACACATGTTGTCTAACCAATGATTGCAGAATTGATTTCGACCTCACGCACGGTTTTGGGTAATAAGTATACATAATCAAAGGGCGTCTCACAGTGCTACATACACGTGAAATAATAATTGAACATTAATTTAGTAGTTGCGAAATACTAAACGTTACAAGGAAACCTACGCCTTTGCACGTGTGTCTGATGAGAAGGTATGGCGTGATGTGAAAAACCTCATCCTCTTTACCCTCAAGCTTGAAAATTTCGCCAACTTTAACGTTGGCCCATGACAGTAGATCGTCCGTTATCGCTGAAAATAGACTTCGCATGTTCTGATAGCTCTAGAAAGCAATGCTTGCCCATCTTCATTTATCGTGACCACTCTGGAAAACGTACTGTCTCGCTCCTTCATCTCAACAAAAACTGGCAGTTCAGGGTTGTTTTCGCAGAAGAATCTGCCTTCGATGGTAAGCCTGACTTCCTTCGCGCTGACGGTCAGCAGCAGGCCGAAAGCAATTAGAGCGATCATAACTGGAAAGATGCGCTCAATATAGAAACGATCAGTTATTTGCCGTTCATTTAGATGTTCTTAAAGCATTCAAAGCACATCTAAAAGTTTAATGTAGCTTTGGAAGACAATCAGGAGAATTCGCAAGTTCTTCAAATTCTGGAGTTCCATTGCGAATCCGTAGAGCGTCCAAAATTTCTTTTCTGAGGATTTGGCTTCTGGTGTAAATCTGACCTTAAGCATAAACACCCTGACTCGCGCCACTGCATTTGGAAGAATAGCCTATTTTGCCATCTGCCTTTTACTGGACCTCTTTAAACTCAAGAAAGAAGGTTCTGTACCGGCGTCGAATGTAGCTTAATAGAAGAAGGTACTATCGTAGGGCTCTACATTTGGATAGGGAAAGGTAGTTGAAATGATTGGATCATGCTGAAACCGGGTAGACGGCAAGTTTTCAAAGAGAAACAAAACAAGTACAATACAATAATACAACACAATAATGCAATTTTCACTGCAGGTCCATCAAGAAACGATCAACATACAGATTGCTGCATGGATACGACGAGCGTCGCTTTTATATCGATGGAACACAAGTGTTTCCACTGAGTCAGGCAGCCATCAGTGGCGACAGTCAAAACGTGGTCGATGATTTCTCATGGCTCCACTGTTTTTAATACAATGTGTCATCCTGGGGATTGCTCTTCCGAGTCTCGCTCTGTTTGGGTCTTCTTTCATGCAATGGAGCTTCACAAGGAAAAGCGTTGTCACATTTTCTTGGATACTCTTCTGTCCAATGTTTCCTTCTCTATGTCGACATCATTATGGTGCTCTGCATACTAGAAACCTTATATTTTTCGCTGTCCACGAGATATGGAAGAAGCTGTTATAGATTTCCGAGAGCAACCTTACATTAACCTTCGCGAACCCTTTGAAATTTCGATGATAAGAACGATGATAAGAACGAGTGCAATTTGAGCGTGACCCATAACAATAGTGCAGAAGGAGAATTTCCTCTCCTAAGTTCACCCCGAAGAAATCACATTTTTTGCAGAACGCAGCATTAGATTTCAGAACGACACTACTAATTTCGCAGCTTACCGGAAGATATCCTTTCGGCTTAACAGAAGTCCCGTCCAGAATTTTATGTTGAAATCAATGAGCAGGGCTAAGGTTGTGTAGCGCTGGGGCCCGAAAGGGAGCAGGACGTGAAGGCCATGGAGAGCGAGACCGTCATCTTCCTCAATATCCTCCATAGTGCTGTGATCGAGTACGTGCATTATATTCCAATTGATGTTCCATGGAGCATTTCACCTCTAACAAGGGAAGGGTCTGAAGCGTATGTCTTAACGGGGGAGCGAGTCATATAGGGAGAATCTCCGCCCATCAATTAGTATAAAAATGCTTTTTTTGCCAAGTCGTTAAACCAAAGGGGTAAAGGGTCCTTAAAGTCACAATAAGGCGCATTACGAGTTTGGGGGCCTTGTACGCCCGCGATGCCACTGCCAGCTCGGAGCGCAGTGGAGAGTGACATTGCTTGAAGAAGGTCGGAGGTTCTGTTCTTCAGCGCTGCCGCATTTTTGCATTTCAACTGATGGGTTGAGATTAGCAGGATTCTGACGTCTATACCATTTTCAGACGTTTTCTGCGCATTTTTACAGCTGTACGCTGTGGAGAGTACCTTTCCTGCGACTTGCTTACTACTGACCGGTTTTCTAACCACAACGTCTTCGTCAACTTTAAGTTGACGTGCTTCGAAGTCCTTCAGTATGGTGGTCATTTGCTTTGCCAGCTTGATTTCTTCCCTAGAAGGCTATTTGTCTAAACTTCGATCACACCTCAGCGTGAGCAGGTGGGTCACCACTCGAGCGACATTGTTGGTGATAGGTTTAGAAAACCTTCAGCAGACCTCTGATTTCCAGGCGACAGTGAAAGATGAGGGAAAGAGTTATCGATGCTTTTAGGTTAATTTGAGGGATCCACAGACCTCATTTTGTCCACCTCCGGCGTTACACCCTGGTCTCTTTTGAAAATCCGGGCAGGATGGTTTTTCCCGAGGTCATTGGTCCATGTATGGAAACAAACTCTGTGGAGGCTTTTATACGCTGCCCGTATTGTGCCCAGTGCTGCTTCGTGCACATTGTCCCAGTCTATCACTGATGTTCAACATTTATGCATAATCATATTGAATACCACAGCCTGCAGCTGGAAAAATGCGCAGGAGACTTCTGAAAACGGTATAGACCTCAGAATTCTTAAAATCTCAATTAATCATTGAAATGCAAAAATGCAGCAGCACAGAAGAACCGATCCTCCGTCCTTCCCCGGCAGACCTGCGACAGGAGATGCTGAGGGCGTGACGTCAGAAGGTACAGCCGCTGCTCTGCGGACCGGAACCAGGGTCAAGCCTGAGGTTCGGGAATCGAAGGGGGAGCGTCGTACTGTAGCCTCGACTGGGGGGGGGGGTCGTACTCTCTCGGTTTTGGCAGAGGACTCTCTCCAAATTCAGGTTTTTAGATGATGTTTGCATCTATTAATAAGTTGTTTTTTTCCAGGTGACTACGACAATGCGGAGATATACAAGCACTTGCGTTTCCTGGAGTTAAAAAAATAGGATTGAATATCAAAAAAATTTAATGCCGATTACTGTGCAGTGAAAAATAAAGATTTCCTGTCTTCAGATTTATAGTCAAAGAGAGATTTTCATTTTTTCAGATTCTTCCAGGACGTCATGGACACGGTAGTTTTCTGCCTGATGAGCGACATCTACTTCCAGAATTGCACTCTATAAAATTTCAATTGTTAATTACTGAGGACGACCTAAGCGCTTTCCCTACAAGATTTTTAAAGCGCTCTTCGAATCGATGACGGAATGGCAACCGAAGGACGGACTAGCTCGAAAAGTAATTTCTCTTTTGCAGGAAACAACATCAGAAAGTGAAATCGTATCCTATAAAATTTTAAGCTCGTTTGACACACAGTGATAAAACTATGTTTCTCTGAAACGATATTCTATATGATCAGACCTCTCGATTTACCGAAAAATATTGACACACCAATCACATGGAAGACGTTACTTTTAGAACCTGTCTATTAAAGCATAGAAAACACATCTACTAAAGCTTTATGAATTTTCCAGAAGCCCCAAAAAAATCTCCGAGTTACGGCAGTTTACATGCGGCTACTGCGTTCTCTGACATGATCGATCGCAATTGAAAAATGGATGGACTTCTCGCTGGAAATTTTTTTCCGCCTTCTGAAGGACAGGACGAGAGAGAGTGGAATTGTGCCATATAGAATTTTAAGTCGTGCTTAAAATACAGGAAAAACTAAGCTTCTCCGCTGCGATGAAGATATGATGAGGATGGATCGCATACAAAATTCTCATTTTTCATGGAAATATTACTGTTTATCCGAAGCATATCACCCATACGGATAAAATCCAACCACAAGAATCTCGAAGTCCTGATCAATTCACTGTAAAAAAATCGTGATTTTCTGGATAGAACAGGTTGAATCGACCTCTGGTCGACTTTGAACCAACGTCATTGGAGCATAAAATTGAACGTTCACAAAAAGGTTCATAACTCGGTAAGTTTTTCGAATTTTGAAATTTTTTTCAAGTTCTCATAAAGTAAATAAAACGCCCTTTCTCATAATGTAAAAATCGTTTTCCAAAAAAAGAGTCCCTCTTCGCTATATAGAAATCAGTTTCCAAAAATTCGTTCTTTATGCGCGGCGGGAGGGGTTCGATTTCGGGTCCACTTCGCAAAAATACGTACCGAAAATCGAACCTCCTCTGCCCCGCATGAAGACCCCTTTCTTGGAAATAGATTCTTATATGGTAAGAAAGCATATTTGCTCTATTTTTTGATAGCCGAGCGGGATTTTTGATTCATGGCCGAGATATGATCAATTTTCGGAAGTCGTGAACTGAATCACGGATCGACCCTTCACCGTCGTCATCGAAGTGATAATACAAAAATATTCATAACTCGACTAATTTTTTGAAATTTGAAAATTCCGCTAACTCATCAAAAAGTAGAGGAAAAGCGCTTCTTTATGATTACAAAAACGCTTTATAAAAAAGGGGTCTTCATGCGGGGCGGGTGGGGTTTGATTTGTTGCCGATTTTTGCCGAAAATCGACTAGAAGTCGAACCCGATGACGTCGGTGAAGGGTCGGTCCGAGATTCAGTTCACGACTTCCGAAAATTGATCATATCTCGGCCATTTCTCCGGAAATCAAAAATCACCTTGGCCATCTAAAAATAGAGCAAATATGCTTTGTTACCATATAAGACTCTATTTCCAAGAAAGGGGTCTTCATGCGGGGCGGGAGGTTCGATTTTCGGTCCGTGTTTTTGCGAAGTGGACCCGAAACCGAACCCCTCCCGCCGCGCATAAAGACCGAACTTTTGGAAACTGATTTCTATATAGCGAAAAGGGACTTTTCTTCTAGTTTCTAAAAAGCTAGCAGGATTTTGAAATTTCGAAGAATTGGTCGAGTTATGAATATTTTTGTGAAGCCACTACAATTTTTTTCTCCCAAAAATCGAGCCAACCGCCACGCGTGACGACTCCTTTTTTGGAAAACGATTTTTACATTATGAGAAAGGGGGTTTTATTTACTTTATGAAAACTTGAAAAAATTTCAAAATTCGAAAAACTTACCGAGTTATGAACCTTTTTGTGAACGTTCAATTTTATGCTCCAATGACGTTTGTGCAAAGTCGACCAGAGGTCGATTCAATCTGTTCTATCCAGAAAATCACGATTTTTTCACATTGAATTAATCAGGACTTTGAGATTCTTGTTGCTGGATTTTATCCGTATAGGTGATATGCTTCGGCTAAACAGCAATATTTTCATGAAAAATGAGAATTTTGTATGCGATCCATCCTCAGCGGAGATTCATCGCAGCGGAGAAGCTTAGTTTTTCCTGTATTTTAAGCACGACTTAAAATTCTATATGACACAATTCCACTCTCTGTCGTCCTGTCCTTCAGAAGGCAAAAAAAAATTTCCAGCGAGAAGTCCATCCATTTTTCAATTGCGATCGATCATGTCAGAGAACGCAGTAGCCGCACGTAAACTGCCGTAACTCGGAGATTTTTTGAGGCTCCTGAAAAATTCATAAAGCTTTAGTAGATGTGTTTTCTGTGCTTTAAATGGCAGGTTCTAAAAGTAACATCTTCCATGTGATTAGTGTGTCGATATTTAGAAAAATAATTTTTTCATGAAAAACGATTATTTTGTGTACGATCCATTCTAATCATATCGTCATTGCAGCTCCGTCATCGTTGCGGAGAAGCTTGTTTTTTTGTTGTTGGACGATGCACAGGGCTTGGATTTTTGTAGGCTTTATCTTGATTTTTTATGACGTTTCCTTAGGATGGCAGAACATTATTTCCATGGGCAGAACATTATTTCCATCGTCCACCATTCGTTTGGCGCTCCTTAGTCGATTCGATGAGCGCTTCAAAAAAAAATCCAGGAAAGCACTTAATTCGTCATCAGAAGGTAACACTAAAAATTTTATATAATATCATTTCTGAGCACAATTTCAGATGCAGACGTCGCTCCTTCAGGTAGAAAAATGTGTCGTGTCCATGATGTCCTGAAAAAAAACACCTGCACATATTAAACAGTGATGATTGGAAGACTGCTGCCAGAAAATCTTTATTTTAAAGTGTCGAAAAATAGTAATCAGCTTTATTGTGCCATCAAAGTATTATTATTCGGTGACCTCTTTTCATTGTTCTATTGTGTCGAAGCCGCTCTTGAAAATAAGAACCTATTAAAGAGTTCAAAATGCACATAAAACCTTGAAGAAATCAAGATATATAAGGAATAAAACAGTGGAAGAAGGAGGGAGGGAGTCGTACGAATTCCGCTTCGGAGGGGGGGGGGATCGTAAATTTTCAGCAAAAATCGAACCCCACTCTTGACCCTGACCGGAACCGGAAGCCGCTAGACTCTCGGTGAAACCTAGGGGGTTGGGGGAGGGTGGGCAAGGGGGATAGAAGGAAGATCGCACGCCTCCCCCCCCCCCCCCCCCAGCAGGAGGCGAGTGTACCTCCTGACCGTCCCCCACCTTCTTCAAGCAATGTCAATCTCCACTGCTCTCCGAGCCACATGCTGGCAGAGGCACCGCGGGCGTACAAGACCCCAAACTCGTGTTGCGCCGTATTGTGAATTCAATACTCCCCTACTCCTTGGATTTAAGGAATTGGCAAAAAATAAACACATGTTTACACTAATCGGGTGGGGATTCTCCCTATATGACTCGCTCCCCCCGTTCAGACATACGCTTCAGACCCTTCCCTTGTAAGTCTCTTGCGTAGATCCACACGATCTTAGTGCAATATCGCTTTATTTGCTCTATATGTACTATTTTCGTTGAATTTCAAAGTAAACATGACGAATAGCTAATGTTTTTAGGAACTATTAAGTTGTTCCAAAAATAATGTCTGTTAAAAGCCGCCACATTGAAATTAAAACATCTCTACACATACATCATCCACCCCAAACAGAATTTAATAGAGTCTGCGTATCATTGGCCGCAATAAATGTGTATGTTACAGCCTTTATTTCGCGACTATAAAACTGTAGACTTCTGGAGTCGGACTTCTGAACCTGGAGTGAATTTGAGAACACATGTATCGTTCTAGGTTCAATATCTGGTCTACACTATTCTTAACAGATTCCGAAAGCGACCGATGAAATGAAGTGGAATTCCAAACAAGCGGCTACACGTTATCGTACCAGAGGGTAATTTCCTGCATTTATTCTAAACTTGCATATGTTTGCAAGTTCTACACGAATCGCTGATGTTCTGTGATGTAATTGACACCAGAGAATCTCGAATGTTCTAATGGAGAAATTCATTCAAACAGTAACCGAACTTATTCACAGATCTGCTGAAGTCGCGATCAGGTCCCTGATTGTTAGTAGGGTTTGCTGACTGATGTTTCGACAAATTCGCCTTCTTCAGAGTCTGGGAATACCGGGCAAGGACAGCGACTATCAGGGCGAGAATCGAGGTTCCAAAAATTCCTGAACAGCAACATTTCAAATAATGACAGGTAGTGGCAACTACAATTGAGAAGATGAGTACGCTCCGCACAGTAAGTACCGTTTTCCCCAATTTTAAGCTTTGTCGTTTCAGATGTCTGAACGCAATTTTCGCTAAATTCCATTCTATGAATCCAAACTTGGTATCAGTGCAGCTGAAACGTCCCACAACATCAGTGCAGCATTTGGGAGGATTTGCTAAGGAACGCAATATGCGCCACTGGTTCGGAAGGTTTCGATCTGGAGATGAAAGTCTCGAAGATAAAAACCGAGGTAGGCCGCCATCACTCCTTAACGACGACCAACTCAAAGCTATGGTGGAGACGGATTTGCGTCAAACTGTGGGAGAGCTGGCACAGCATTTCGGCGTTGGCGGCAGCACTATCACTCACCACTTAGATGCCATCCGAAAAGTAAAGAAATTGAATTAATGGATCCCGCACGAACTGACCGCTGGGCAGATGCTTAAGTGTCACGACGCCTGTGTTTCGTTAAGGCTGCGCAGTCTAAGGGAACCTTTGTGAGCAGGATCGTGACATGCGACGAAAACTGGATTTTTTATGACAATGGTCGTCGCTTTGCACAATAGCTGGACAAGAGTGAGAGTCCCAAGGAGATGCCGAAACCAAGTCTCCATTCAAAGAAGATCATGGTAGACAATGGCTGGTATAGTCCATTACAAGTTCTTGGAGTCTGGGGCGACTATCGGAGCGAAGAAGTACTGTGCCGAAACTGAAGTGATGCACCAGAAGTTGATTGAAGAACAGCCGGCTTTGGTCGATCGAAGAGGTCCTACCGCACGGCAACGCGCGTCCGCACGTTTCAAAAATTGTTGTCCTGAAACTGGATGAAATGGGATGCGAAACCCTGTCACGTCCAGCATATTCACTAGATCTGTCCCCTACCAATTTTTATTTTTACAAACATTTAGATCGTCCTGTAAGGGATAAAAAATTCAGCAACAAAGATGATGTCGAAAACGATTTCAACGCTTTTATCGCCTCCAGAACTCCTAGTTTCTAGGCTTCCAGCATATGTAAGTAAACCAGATTCTTGTTGGCAAAGGTGTACGAATTCTAATGATTATTTGTTTGATTGATAAAGTTCTTTCTGAGCTAAATTGTGCTAATTCGAATATTCGAGTGGCAAACGCTCATGTATTTCCGGACAATCTAATATGTTCAAGTTGAGTAGGACCTATGCACAAATGTAGAAATGAAGAACTCGCATGCTGTAACTGTTCCGGTTTACTACAGGGTAGATTATGTTAAGGGTGTCAACTTCGAGAAGGTGGTAACCGTTCCTCCACGTGGTGCCACTGGCAGGCCGGTCTTCGGAGAACGCATGTCACATCGCAAGTAGACCAAGTTCAGCCCACAACAATTTATTATCAGCAAATAATACGGCAGTGTACAGAGAAGGGACGAGTTCAGGGAGGTCGAGGATGGACCGCATCTGGAGGTCTCAGGTTCGGGTGGTGGTCGGTCCAACCGTGGAGTCCAGCGCGGCCTTTGTCGGGCTCCGTCTTCGCGCCACCGGTCGCCGTCAGCGTCCCCTCGCTTCACCTAGTGTCCGAGTTCGCCCTCCTGTTCTGAAATCGTGTCAGATAATGGGAGTCTTCGCAATCAGAGAACGCTTAAGCTCGCCCCACTTACACCTTCCCTTCTTACCAAAGGGATTTAACACAGATTCTCATCACCTAACACGACTCTTATCACCATCACGAAATCATTCTCTGAGCCTCGCGGCGTCTAGGGTGCAGCGGTGTTGACGGGCTCAATCTATCGAATGTAAAATAGAAGAATCCAGACGAGTGCCTGGCGCAATCCACACCCTTCATATGTCAGAAAATTTATATTTTTATAGCTTTTATATATGCCTTTAACCTCTTTAGTACCTTCGTTGTGAGCGAGGTTATCACCTTTCAAACAGTGTATGCATTTTTTCCATGGACAGGGTGTCTCAAAAAAAAACTCTGTACAGGGTGTCTCAAAAAATTGTAGACACTTTTTGAAATGTGATAACTTTGCTCACAGCCAAGAGCAGGTCAGATCAAGTAAATCGAAACCCACAGGATCTAAGAAGGGCGCTAGCCCTCCTTAGATCCTGTGGGTTTCGATTTACTTGATCTGACCTGCTGAGGTGTTTAAGTCGGGTGGTTCCATGCTGAAGCTCATCCACCCTCGTAACTTCCAGCTACGGGTGAGCGGTGGTCCTCGACGGCAACTACCTGTCAGGTCAGTCGTCCTCTGCAACTCCCATCTCTGACCCTGTCTCTAATTTTTCTAAGAAGATTGCTCTGTAGGATGAAATGATGCATGGACGAATTTCACTGTGAATATTTACGACTTTCCAGGTTTTTTTTACAAAAGAAAAGCCGAAACGTTAACAAAATAAAGCTGTTAACAATCTTGGTCGATAGTGTATCAAGGACATAACTGAATTGAACGACATGCCATGATTTATAGCAAGTCGAGCCTGGGCAGAGTTGCACTTGTTTAGAATAGTGTTTAATTTGTCGTGAAATATGTCTATTTGATTTGAAAAGTGTCCAGTTTAACATTGGTTTCCACATTATGAGTGATAAATGAAAACCATCCGTGGAGACGCTCCGCCGATGTAGATAATATGCCTGCGGATTCAGAAGACGTTGTGTGGGCAGGTTGTGAGGCACAATGGCGTTGTTTCATGCGATGGAGGTCGTGGGTTCGGTTCTCCTGCGTTGCGGGATTTTTGCATTTCCTCTGAATGGTTGAGATTTGAGCGGTTTTAACGTCTACATAACTCGCTGACGTTTTCTGCGGAGTATCCCTGAGCGAAGAAAGCAGTTTCTACGCGAGAAGCTTGGATGGCACACACCTTGGAGTTCCTTCCCTAGCCTGGTTCTGCGCTCGAAGAAAAAACGACCCCTGAGAGCCCGATGAGGGCTTGCACTTTTCAGGTTGGAGCGTAAATTGTTTGCTCGTGCGATGCTCAAAACTGGAAAGAGAGATTATTTTGTTGGATCGCAGATTTCGTAGCAATCGAACGTTCGAATGCGAAAGTTTCGAGCATTCGAATTCGAATACATTCGAAAATCACAATTTTTCGAGCTTTCAAATTCGAATACAATCGAAAATCGCGTTTTTTCGAACGTTCCAGTTTTCGCTTCTTGCGAACTTCACTGTTCAGTTGGTGGACCATTATTTGCTGCCTTTGTGTCTTGTTCATTTCAGTTCGGACGCTTATAATCAATTATGTGAACGTCAACTGTCCTGGAATGTTAGCAGCCATCCGACCTATGCATTCTCGTTGGACCCCAACTAGGACTCCAACGGAACGAACACGGTCGACCGTTCCAGAACCCAGTCTAAGCATTCAGTTTACGCGCCTTGAGCTTGACCATTCTTCCATTTAGCCACCTAAGGTATCGATCACCCCGTAGTTATTAATTCGCTAGTACTCCTAGAGAATTATACCGGTGGCGATGTCGTTCCTCCACGTGGTGCCACTGGAAACTCTTCCCTCTGCGAACTGAGCCCATCACGGACACTCGATTGCAGGCGACAGGCTTTTGTGACAGACCGGTCTACGAAGACCCATGTCACATCACATGTTGTATGTTAGCTCACGTTTGTCGCGTCTGGGAGCCGACGCGCACTCGCGAAGCTCGGCGAGTGTGAGAAGTATGCAAGGATCCCTGGAGCGAGGACGGCATCGGGGTGCAACTGAACCAGTCTGAAATTCCCGTAACCAAAGCAGGACCCGCGTGGCAACGCTGAATGCGGGTACGTTGACGGGCCGCTCGTGCGAGTTGGTTGAAGCACTGGAGCATAGAAGAGTTGATTTCTGTGCGGTGCAGGAGAGGATGTGGTCCTGCCGCGAGTCAAAAGACATAGGACGGGGCTTTAAGGCCGCCCTATGTGGAACTCCCAGGACCACCAGTGGTGTCGGAATAATCGTCTCCGAACGATTTCGTGACTCGATTGTAGGCGTCGAGTGCTTTGACGATCGATTGACGAAGAACGTTGTCGCCACTAAGAAGCAACTCTATCACTTCTTCTCTGCGTGTGCTCCGCAGACTGGCTGCTCCGATCAAGCCAAGGATGAGTTTTGGAACCTGTTTGATGCGAAGACAACAGAGGTACCGTCGAGAGACGCCATCATTGTCGCTGGTGATCTTAATGGGCACGTAGGCGCTACGAAAGACGGGTACAGCTATAATGGTGGAATCGGCTATGGGTCTCATAACGCAGACAGTGAGCGTATCCTTGAATGTGCGGAATCGCATAACCTCACCAAGTGAACACCGTGTTTCGTAAACGCGATTCCCAACTCATCTCGCTTTATAGCGGAAGCACCAGGACTCAGATAGACTTTGTCCTTGTGAAGAATCGTGACCGAAGTCTTGTCGCAGACGCGAAGGTCGCGCCGTATGAGACGGTCGCCTCACAGCATCAACCGCTGATTTCCACCCTAAAGATTGCCCCTCCGAGGTTGAAGCAGGTCGAGCGTTGCCGTGCAGCTAGAGTCAAGTGATGGCGAATGAAGGAGAAGGAAGCAGCTGTGATTTCTCGCGTGCAGTTACCGACAGTCACGACTGTCGATGAAACTTGGATGGAAGCGACCGACGCGATACGTCAAGCTGCAGGGTCGGAAGTCGGCACTACGAAGCCTGGACGACGGAAGGTCGACAAAAGAGATGAGCGGAAATTTGGAAAATTTTCCCAGAAAACAGAAAATCGCTTTCGTCAGGAAACAGAAATCAGAAAACAGAAATGCCAAAAAAGCCAGAAAACAGAATATTTCGAAATTATCATACTTACTAATTATTTTATCCAAGGACCCATTTTCCAGTAGCGGATGCTTTTGCATGAATAGAAGTGTGGTCGTGGACAAGCGTTTTAACCTGCAAGCGTTTATAAAAAATTTCCTCAAAATAACCATCCCAAATACAATACTCTAAGGCTCACGAATACACTCCAAAATGTAGGTTTAATCACAAAACAGACAACTCGCTAGATTAGTGGTTCTACTAGTCAAAAACTGGCCTTTTAAAGAGTCAAATACGATGAAAGCCTTTAACCACTATTTGTGTGTTTCAACTCCATTGCTTGAGTGTATGGACATACTATCGCTACACACTTCAATGCTGTGCAGATTGGTTGAGTATTTCTGGCTGTGCCAGAATCTCTACTCCTAGTTTGTCTCGTTCTTCGAGAATACCTTTCGTTTTACGAAGCTCATCAAAGTATCGCTAGAGTAGACGCTGCCGCTGTGCCTTACATTCATCAAAGTGCGGAAGGCATTAGACCCTGTCGAAACTGAAGCGGTCGTTGGCCCTGCGCGTTCAGAGCGTTCCTACTCAGTTCATCAGACTCCTTCGAGAGCTCTATGTACAGTGGATTCACTACCAGGAGTTCACCATTCTACAACGACGTCGTTATCGACGAAAAAAGAGGTGTTCGGCAAGGAGATATCGTACCCCAAAGCTCTTCGGCGCCACCCTCGAAAGCGTCATGCGCGAACTAGAATGGGAAGATATGAGAGTGAGGGACGACTGCCGGCAGCTGCACCATCTTCGCTTTGCTGAAGACATCGTTCGCATAACACCTAGCATTAGCCAAGCGATGGGAATGCTGACCGATTTTGATCGTGTATGTGTGAACGTTAAACGGCAACTGCATCTTGCGAAGACGACGTTAATGAGGGACGGGCGAGTTTCTGATGCCCATTCTCTCTCAACGGAACGAACATCTTCGAATGCTCAGCTACGTGTATTTCGGTCTAGGCGGGAAATACAAATCGGGAACCTGGTATCCTGTGCACGACCGCCGGCACCTCCTCAGACTGCGCTACACGCGCCCAATACAGGTACAGGTAAAAAGTACGGTACGATAATGATACATGAAAAACTTCATGTATCACTACCGTATCACTACATCAGCGGAACCAAAGGCATCTAAAACATTTCTGTCGCTTACTAACTTGTGGCAACCAGAAGCTGAGCAAGGTTCAGAGTTAGCAAAACAGCTTCGGTGAAGATCTACAGGAAGCGGTCGTTGGGATGACCAGCCAAGAATTTTCAATTTTTAAACCGGAGGTGGAGAATAACCCACAGTAACTCTAGGATAAGTGGCTAGTTAATACATATTTAAATGCTCCTCAGAACGCTGGTTTTACAGTCCTAATATAAAGTTGTAAGAAATCGCAGATGGTTCAAACTAATGTTAGCATCGGAAAGAATGTGAAGCCAAAGTACGAAAAAAAGAGCTCAATGAAGGAACTCCTCGTCAGCAACACTTACACAATCAATCAAGCAAACAAAGCGACTTAGTTCACGAGTTTGTGGTGCAAGTTCTACACGAGCACAACCAAAACGTCACATGCCTGCCATTTAAAATACTCTAAAAACATTATTTCGGAATGAAACTTATGATTCTATGATACTCTTGGGATACTTTTTATTGGGTTCCCATAATATAATTTTGTTCGCAGCTCTTTTTTCTGTTATCTGACCAATTTTGGGCCGTTTTTCCAGAAAACAGAAACGGAAAAATTTTGCCCAAAATGGATAGAAAATCAGAGAACAGAAAACAGAAATAGCCCATCCCTGGTCGACATGCAGGTATGGCTGTGGACAGATGACCTGAAATCCAAAGTTTGAGAGAAGAAAAAGCTCTATCACGTGTTTCTCGGCGAAAAGAGAGCCGATAACTGGCGGGAGTACCAGGAAGCAAAGAAAGCTGCAAAGAAGGCCATGGCTGTTGCAAACGTCACTCATTATGGAGTTGTTAACGAGAAGCTCTAGTCGCGCGATGGTGAGCGGTATCTGTACCGACTTGCAAAGTTTCGCCATCAGCAGACCGACGATATTGAGAAGTTTTCGGGCATCAATGATGAGAGTGGCCATCTTCTGACAGACCGCAAAAAGAAGTTGAAGTGATGGCGGGATTACTTTTAGGAAATTTCCACTATTGGAATTTCCTCACCCGGCCATCCCTTCTGTGGCTTCTGTTCACGGTCCCGTTCACAAGATCGTCGTGGAGGAAACAGAAACGGCTCTGAAAAAGATGAAGCCCGGTAAGGCGACAGGGTCGCATGATCTGACAGTCGATGTTTCGGAGTCGAAGCTCTGTTATCCTGCTGAGTAGTTGACGAAATTCTTTAATCAGGTTGTAGCGTAGAAGAAGGTGCCTGAGTCTTCACGCCAAAGCATGACGATTCTGGAAGAAGGGCAGTCCAGCAGACTGGACAAGCTACCGTACAATTAGTTTGCTTTCGCACAGCATGAAGATTTTTGAACGAATTGTTGATGGACGAATTCGTGACGTCCAGCTTTCCAACAATCGGTGAGGCTTCGTAGCTGGCTATGGCACCAATGATGCCAGACACGCCGCCCGCCTCCTGTTAGAGAAGCATCGCGAGAAACAGAAGCCAGTGCATATCGCTTTTCTCGTCATGGAGAAGGCCTTCGACCGCACACCGTGTGGGCTTATATGATACGACTTGCGACATCATGGAGTTCCCGAAGAGCTCATAGACTGGGTGCGAATGTGAAGCGATGGCACAATTCTTCTTCTTCTACTTCAGCGTTTGTCCCGCTTAATAGCGGGGTCTGCTTTCCTGGTGCCATTTATTTATTTTTATTTATTTAGATCGGTATCTTATCATTATGGGAACAAGCAGTATAGGAATAGTTCACAAGACGATAAAACTGTAACTGATAACCGACGACCTCTCCAGTTGATGGAGAAGGGGGGGGGGGGCGGCGGGAAGGGGAGTGGACAGCTCGGTTCAGAAGGGCAGTGACCCGCCAACACTGCAAGTCCTAGCGACGAGGTGGGAGGAGGCGTGGATTGGACTCCGGATACCATCTTAGTAGATCCGCCAACAGTCCCGAGGTCCACACTGCGAAGTCGAGGGGGTCTGACTGCGGCCGAAACAGAACAACACAAAAAATGTGAGTAACGAGCAAAAATAGGAGTCGTCCGCATACATTGAGCAGAAGCAGCCCGGAGGTAATACTCCTGGAAGATCATTAACAAACATAATAAACATTAAAGGGCCTATGCAGGTTCCTTGTGGTACGCCACTTGAGGTTCGGTATACGCGGGAGTGAGATGTATTCACCAAAACAGTTTGAGTTCTGTTAGTGAGGAATGACCGGAGGAATCGCAGTGAGCATCCGCTAATGCCAAAAGTTTTAACTTTCGTCAAGAGTAATGGGATCGAAATAGAGTTGAAAGCTTTTTTGTAATCTATATAGCAAACAGAAACGAAGTTTCCTCTATTAGTCTCTCTGTACCAAAGGGGAACAGTTGACAAAAGGGCTGAAGTAGTTGACCTCTTGCTTAAAAAGCCATGTTAGTTGGGGTGGATGAGGTTGTGGGCAAGAAGATGATCGGTTATACAACTACATATAATCCGCTCCAACACTTTACTTATAGCACTGGTCAAACATATCGGTCTGTAATTCCGTACATCATTTTTTGGACCTTTTTTGTGAACAAGCCGTACATACCCAATTCTCCACAAGCTCGGAGTTTCACCTCTCAACGGGCACCTGGTGAAAAGAAGTGTAAAAGCAGATGTCAGCCCGAGGGCGGCTTTTTTGAGAAAAATATACGGGATTCCATCAGGCGATGTAGAGTCTCTACTCGGAAGCTTACGGAGAGCACTGTAAACAATTTCAGATAAGATGTCAACCCATTGCAGGGGTGTGTCGGTGAGCAAATGTACCTCAGTTTCTGAATGATATGGCGTTTTGTAAACCAATTCGAAATAATCAGCGAATAATTCAGCTTTTTGCATATCACATTTTATTTGTTCATTTAGTTGACCAGCCATAGTCGGTATGGGATCATGTACTTGCAGCTTTTGGCGGCAAAACTGATAAAATCGCTTGGGATTTCTGCTCTCTGCAAACTTTTTCTCTTTGCTCAAAGATAGTCGTGACAGTGCCCGCTTGAGCCTCCTGGCATATTTGCAATATTTGGCCTATCCAAAAGAATTTCTTTTAAAATGGTAATAGTTACCTTTGCTCTTGAGAGTTTGAATGTACGTAGGGTATGTCTGCGGCTCGGCGCGCATTCGGTACCTAGGAACGAATCTAGAAATGAGATCCTGACATATATCTATAAAATGTTGGTAGCAAATATCTATATCTAACGGACCATTGATGACAGAAACCCAGTCTACGAATGCAAGAGCAAGGACTATAGCGTCGTAATTTCTCTTCGCATAGTTAGCGTCGTTATTTCTCTTCCATGTCGCCATCTTTCCCGATCTAGCACTAGATCAGGGTGGACTCCAGCTACTTTCAAGTTCATATGTAACGTACCAGCCCAGCGCTGCTTCAGGCGCCCTCAAGGATGTTTTCCAGCCAATTCGAAGATGAGGCCTATTTTACGGATGCGCTCAGTACCATTAATCTTTATGGAGCCGGACTCGTTTACGTCAATCGTTAGATACTCGGTCTTCTTGACGTTCAGCCTGTGCCCGAACATCTCCAAGCGGTCGCACTAAGCTTGCACCTGCCGCTCGAGTTCATTCTTATCTTCGCTAGCGAGCATTACGTCATCAGCATATAGCAATGTCTAAGTGACGGGCTTCTTAAGATCTCGCGTAACGGCATCCATTACGACAACAAAGAGGAGTGGGGAAAGCGCAGGACTCTGGCGTACCCCGACAGAAAGCAATGTCTAAGTGACGGGCTTCTTAAGATCTCGCGTAACGGCATCCATTACGACAACAAAAAGGAGTGGGGAAAGCGCAGAACTCTGGCGTACCCCGACAGAAATGGGTAACTACATCGAGGTTCCTGCTGCAGCTTGCACAATCCTTTTTTGACAAGAGTATGGCATTCACACCACTCTCTTCTTCGGAAACACCGTTTCGTCGTAGGGCGTACCATATAACAGCACGCGGTACGCGATCGAAGGCCTTCTCCAAGTCGAGAAAGGCAGGATGTGCCGGCCTCCAATTCTCGCGATGATTCTTCATCAGAAGGCCGGCGGCATGAGTGGCATCAATGATGCCACAACCAGCCACGAAACCACACTGATTGTCGGAAAGCTGGACGATTTCACGAATTCGTCTATCGAGGATTCGCTCGTAGATCTTCATGCTTTCCGAAAGCAAGCGAATCGGACTGTAATTTGAGCAGGTGTGCGTGGCTGCCTTTCTTCTTCCAAATCGGGATCGTCGTACTTCTTGCCAACCATCAGGCACCTTCTTCTTCGCTACAATCTGGTTGAAAAACTAGGCCAACCACTCAGCAGAGTACCAGAACTTCGACTTATATACATCAGCTAGCAATTCATCTGGACCAG
The DNA here is from genome assembly GCA_947396885.1 of Heligmosomoides polygyrus polygyrus. Taxonomy (NCBI): domain Eukaryota; kingdom Metazoa; phylum Nematoda; class Chromadorea; order Rhabditida; family Heligmosomidae; genus Heligmosomoides; species Heligmosomoides polygyrus. Next base: position 35,797,747 of record OX377206.1, read on the forward strand.
TCGCCTTGCCCGGTCTCATCCTTCTCAGAGCCGCATTGGTTTCCTCCACGGTGGTCTTGGTGACGGGACTGTGGATAGGAGCCACAGAAGGGACGGCCGGATGAGGGAATTCTTTAGTCGAAATACCCTCGAAATCGCTTCAAGCCCTTTCTGCGCTCTGTCAGAAGATGACCGTTCCCATCATTGATGCCAAGGAACTTCCTTATATCCTCGGATTGGCGATGGCGGTTTTTCGCAAGTCGGTACAAATACCGCTCACCATCGCGCAACTCGAGCTTTCGTAAACATCACTATCATCATTGTAATGGGTAGCTTTTGCAATGTCCACGGCCTTATTGGCAGCTTGTTTCTCGTCGTGGTTCTTTAGCCAGTTATCGTGTCGCCGAGAAACACAATAAAGCGCTTTCTTCTGTCCTTTTTCTTTTTCTTTCACAACCTTTTCTTTCAGATCGTCCGTCCACAGCCAAGCCTGCTTGTCGACCTTTCGTCGTCCAGGCTCCGTAATGCCAAGTTCTGACCTCGCAGCTTGAAGTATCGCGTCGGTAGCCCTTCTCCAAGTTTCATCGTCAGTTGTGACTGTCGGTAGCCGTACGCGAGAAATCACAACTGCTTCCTTCTCTCTCATTCGTCACCACTTGATTCTTGCTGCAACGCATCGCTCGACCTGCTTCTGCCTCGATGGTGCAATCTTTAAAGTGCAGATCAGCGGACGATACTTTGGGGCGACGCTTCATACGGCACGATCTTCGCGCCTGTGGCGAGACTTCGGTCGCGATCTTTCACAAGGACAAAGTCTATCTGAGTCTTGGTACTAACACTATAGAACGAGATGAGGTGGGAATCGCGTTTACGAAATACGGTGTTCACTTGGTGAGGTTATGCGATTCCGCACATTCAAGGATACGCTCACTGTCTGCGTTATGAGACCCATAGCCGAATCCACCATGACAGCTGTTCCCGTCTTTCGCTGCGCCTACGTGCCCATTAAGGTCAGCAGCGACAATGATGGCGTCTCTCGACGGTACCTCTGCTATCATCTCGTCAAGCAGGCTCTTTAACTCGTCCTTGGCTTCATCTAAACAGCCGGTCTGCGGAGCATACGCAGAGAAGAAGTGGAAGAGTCGCTTCTTAGCGAAGTAAGTAGTGTGCAGGATAGGCTTGCAGGTTTAGCTTTTGTTATAAAGTGAAAGCACAGTAGAAGTGGTGTTGTGGGAGTAAGCATGCGGTATTGCGCTCGCAATGAAGGACATATGAGACCCTACAGACCCTCTGTTTGTTTATAACTGCTAACTGCTTAACCAACTGTGAGTGTGGAGAAGTCGAACCTACCTAATGCGGTAATGGCAGCGAAGTCTGGTTGATTTCTTTCTATAAATTAATCTCGAAATTTCCAAATGGGTCTATTCGTAGGAATGAACGGCTTCTGCAGTCGATTTCTTCTAGGGAGTCCGAAGAGAAACAATGGTTTCCGACTGGTTGGATTCATAGGAATGGTACCCATAGTCGGCTACCTAGACGGGATCCGAAAAAAAGATGAATGTGGAATCTTCAAAATGAGACGATTGATGTGAACAGCTTCAAAAATCGACTCCACCGTGGGGATGCAATGAGGAGATAAGCCTATAAGTATTCAAATGAGTCGATTAATCGCAATGGCACCCAATATCGCCTTATTTGAGCTTCGTCCTTCCCCCCGTCCCACCACCCCTCCTTCATCGAAATTGTGCCTTGGATGACTTAGAAGAGTGATGTGGTCCCACGAGGAATTGCAAAACTGCGGTTTGCACGTGACGGAGGCGTTGCGAAATACGTTCGCTCCGTGATGACTGGATGAGTCGCATCGGACGTCTTCGTTCTTTTTACGCCATTATGTTCGCCTTCATGCGAGTTTTTTTCTCCTCTGGTTTTATCTGCGTCACTCTATCTCATAGATTAGGTTGAGACATTCCGGAGGGAGGTGATTGGGGTGGAGATTGAATGACTTTGACGACGGATGCATTACAACGGCTTTCACACAGGCGAAGGGTGGAGGTTGAGTCATTTTTACGACCGGAGCATTAGATTGGCTTCGACACAGGCGGCGAAGTGGACTTAGTTGAGGTAGTAGTTGGAAGGGATGCCAAAGTGGAGTGAATTAAAATCGTAGATGTTTCAAATAGGTCAAATTAAAGAAACAGATTACAGTTTCCACTGTCGACTTGCTGTAGCTGGAGGGTATCCAAAGAAGACAAGGACTTGGCATTTTCCAAATCGGACGATTCATAGGGGTGGGTTGAAAATTCGACTTCGCCGAGGACATGAGAAGAGGAAATAGAGGAAATAGACTTCGAATTTTCTGAATCGGTCAGTGGTAAGAACGGTTTCCACAGTCGACTATTTGGAGGAGATCCGAATAGGAAATGAACCGAGTTTTCTTTTTGAATGGCTCTCTGAAATTTTCTGAAGTTTATGAATGGGGCGATTCATCCACTTTCTACACCGCTCGTCGGTGTTATGCTTTAAACTAGCATTTTTACGTTGATACCTGTCTCTATCTCTCGTTGTGATGTTGTTGCTTCTTTCCATATCGCACTTCGATGTTGTTATCTGGACCTGTAGCGGCCAGCGATGGGCGGAATTTCTGCTTTCTGATTTTTCGGCCATTTTGTACAAATTTGTTCTGGTTCCTGAGTTTCTGTAGAAATTGCCGAAATTAGTCAGAAAACGGAAAATAGCATGGCATAAATAGAAATTAGGCCCAGGTATCCCACCGTAAGAGTTTGAATTTAAGGTGCGCACAACATCACAGCCTCCACAGCAAAATCACTGTTGTTAGGTTTTTCCAAAGTCGAATATTTGCGTAATGCAGTCGTCTGATTTGTTTTGTAGATGGTATAAGGGACTTCTATCAGGAAGTTTCTTCGTAGCTGATTCGTAGTACTTTAATTTTGATGAATAGGCTTTGTAGAATCAATAAGTCTTATCTCATGGGAATTCACAGAATTCACCATAGCTTTCTTGGAAAATTTTTACTTGAGGTTTTGGAGAAGAGCTATTTTCTGTGCGCTTAAAGAGGATGTACAGTACCCCATGCGTCCACCCAGCCCCTCTATTTTGCCTTTATAGACAGTTGTGTTTTTGATGCCTCTTTCCTGATTCAGTTTTCTGTTTTCTGGAGAAATGCTAAGAACTTCCGCGCATTCCTGGTCGCAGCAGTCATTTTTCTTGGAATGTGTAGGTCCTATAGCATTCCAAGTGAAACTTGCACTGTCAAGCTGCATTCCAGTAGTAATGGAGCATGAGGGAGCTGCCGACAACGGCTCTCGCTCTCGAGATGTCTCCACTAGCAGCAGCAGTAGCGGAACTCCTTCGAGCAGCTCGTACAGTCCGGGAGGCGAGGAGATTTACTGCGACCTGGAATTGGAGCCGCCGACGCCGCCGCCGCCGAAGAAAAAACAGAAGACGGCGAAGGGGAAGGGAGTGCTCGCGATTTAGGCTTCGATGCCGCAATTAAGAGGCCCTCCAATTCGCCGAACTCCAACGGGTCGAGGGTCTCCGGATGAGATGAATCTCCCACTGTCTTCGATCCGGAAAGGACCTGCCCAATCCACGCGTGCTGCTTCCCAACTGCCCAGGGAAGAACCGAGGGAGCAAGCGATAGAAGAAGAAGGTGATGGGAGCAGCTTCCCACCCGTGGAGATGTTCATGGAAGAGGGACCGAGTACAAGCGCGCAGGATCCGCAGAGAGCTAGTAGTGGCAGGAGACCGGAGATGGAGGAGGATCCCGAACCCGCCGACCAGGGCCAGGAGCAGCAGGGCCAGGAGCAGGAATGCAGATCGACAAGTGCTGTACGCTCAAACTTCAGTAAGCCCTATCTTCTAATCGCTCTACTGCGTGCAGAAGTTTGAGTTGCACTTCTACGTTCATGGCTGTTTAGGCGTGCATGAAATATTGGAATACATGCCCAACTTCAAACTCCATTTTGGATATTCCAACAGTCTGACCAGCTTCATCGATCACTTCCACAGGGTGCGGTCGCGCGAAGCTGAACTTCCAAGGACCTCTGTGAGTGAACATTTGCGTAGTGTTAGTAGTTGGCATTCCATGCCATATTCTGTGCTACTGCATGTGTTCCGCTGTCAGTTCAAGAAGGAGTTTCGAGACTTCCTGGCCGATGTATGGAGGAAATATGACCACGCTGCGTTCTACTTCTGCAACGATTGCGACGGCCTCCTGACGACGCCGAATGTTCTTTGCGAAAACGCCGCTTGTTGCATCTACAAGTAGGTGGATAGAAATTGTCATCGATGCGTAGTTAACAATAGGCGGTGAAGGTGTTGAGGCGAGGAGTGAGCTTTTGAAAGCTGTAATATTGTAGGGGTGGGTTGGTTTGATGAGATGTGGCCCGTTTCAGCATCACTCCTAAGAGGAACAAGAGGTCAAGGAGAACCTCAGTGCATTTGGTGAATGTCAAGCAACAGCTTGAGCTGTTGTTGGCTAGGACGATCAATATTCTTGTGGGGCTGCACGAAAAAATTCACACGTCTCAAGAAGTAAGTGAATTGTTGGCACAAGGAAAGGATTTGGAGATGGGAGCGTCAGTTTTTAGCGTGTTGATCAGAATGTAACCAACTGCGAAGAGACTCTCGTGAAAAAGTGAGTTGATTGAGAAAAAATTGTAAAATTGCTCACATCCTAACAGGAACAATGCTTCTGGTTTTCTTCTGAAAAAAGGAGTTGACCGGATTACTGGAAATCGAAGCCGAAAGAAATGGTGACGAATCCTTCGTCAGGCTGCGGAAAGTTATATCAGATGGAGCCTGTAACAGTAGGTAGGAATCCACATAAGCCCTGCATTCTCTTCTCTCACTTTACACTGTTGTTCAGGTTCCCGCCTCTTCTCCATCTGGCGCGGCGCTGGCGCGGGCCACGCCATTCGTCCCTTGTTTTAATTCATGGTGTCGAGATCGGTGCTGCGCTTCGAGATTGCAAACTAAGGTACTTAGTTAGCAACCTTCTTCTAAAATGTTGCGGCATTAGTGGTGGTTCTGGTGGGGCTGGTATGAGTTTGCACTTCAGCTCGCGCTTGTGCCACGACTCGACTGTGTATGCATCAAAGTACTATTGGAAGAGGCGGAAAGACACTATCCAGCACTGCGTCTGGTTCGATGACAAGGGCTGTCGCCGGCTTGGAGACGTCGTTGTTTTCTGGTATAACGAGGCGACGCTAGGCGTATGCTTTCCTCGAGCAGTTCCTCGTGAGCGACCCCTTTAATAACCTTGGCCAGTTATTGCAATCTAATTATCAACCTGCTAAAGACTGTGCCGTGCAAGCGCTTAGCCTCATACGAAATTGCAACTCTTTTCAAGGAAATTGCCGGCCGTCGGTTCACAATTGTAAACGCTTACAAAATTCGCGGTCATGCTGGTGTTGTAAGATACCGAAGCAGAAGCTTCGTCACTAAGCTTTAGTGGGCATTTGTTTACTTTAAGATTTCTATGTTTACTTTAAGACTTTAAGATGTTATAGTTAAAGAGTTCTGTTCGACGTTCGGGTGACTATTGGCGTAATATATGGTTTCGACGAGCCTGAGATACTTCGGTGGTTTAGCTAGCTCTTTATGAAGTTAGGCGGGGAAGACTTGGAGACAGGGTCGACTTCAATATAGAATACTAACGATGATTCGCCGCGAACCTTTCAAGTACGAAGAAGATGAGTACCGCGATGAAGAGGTGTACACACCGAACTTCGATACGCAACCAATAGAGAGGGATTTTCAATTGAATTGGGAATGGTGAGGAGATGATTTGATGGGATGATGAGTAGGCCCTGCAGGCGAGTCGCGGCGCACTTCTACTCCCTACGACGATTACGAGGAGGATGACGCGGAAAACTGACGTCAGAGACGTCATATTCGCCGCGCCAGCTGGTGCCGCTGGACACCGATAATTACAATGACACCATCGAGACTGACAGCGCGGTCGACGTGGGCTCCCACGTGGCTGATTCGCAGCAGAGCACATCTCATGCTCGCCGTCACGTGAACTATTCGCAGAGCACATTTCATTCTGGCCGTCAGATGAATTTGAGAAGAGACTCGAAGACGATTTCGAACGTCACTACTACAACTGTTTCGGATGTGGCCACTTGAACTGTTTTCAATAAGGTCAATGGAAGGGCACCGGCAGATGTGGCGGAGGAAATATTCGCAAGGAGAACGGTGAAGGCGAGCCGCATCGCAAAAGCAGCCTGGGAATTCGTGGAAGGCCCGCAATTTGAGGTTCGGCTTACCAGGGAATGCCGTCAGCTTCCCACGAACTTCGAATTGAGACCTATATGACGTGAAAGAGCTCGAGACGCTGATCACAGATATGTAGATCAAATTTGCTAAATGGATCTCCTAAGCAAGTTATGGCCGGCGGAAGCCGCGATGTCTTCCATGTGTTAGGCGCGCTCAATCAGCGTTGGGCGCAGTATTGCCCGGAAATCAGTGGTTGGGCTATCGGCGCCATCAGCAGCGGCGGCGGCGCAGTGGTAGAGTGCTCGCTCGAAAAGATTGGGTTCATTGGTTCGGTTCCCGCTGCTGTCGGGCTTTTTGCATTTTGTGATCTATCTTCGACGAGGACCTATAATCTCATTTATAGCACATTTTTGAGCGAACGGCTAATGGCGATTGCATTTACGTCTATTTGATAACGGAAACGTGTTTCAGGTGGAATGCTTTATTCATGACGTGAAGCAAGTTAGAAATTCAAATCGAAACAATCAAACAACAATCAAAAATAAAAAGTAAAGGCACTAGTTAAAAGTTCCGACTCCACCGACACGACTTCGGTCGAAAAAAAATTTTTCGCTGAAACTTCGTATAGGGGGGTTATTTGGGGTGCTGATCACGAATCTGACATCCGTTTTCCACGATTTCGTCGGAGACCACCCATACCTTTAACAAGGGTGGTCCGGGCAGAGTCACCGATTTCGCTGAAACTTCGTCTAGAGGGTTATTTGGGGTGCTGATCACGAATCTGACATCCGTTTTCCACGATTTCGTCGGAGACCACCCATACCTTTAACAAGGGTGGTCCGGGCAGAGTCACCGATTTCGCTGAAACTTCGTCTAGGGGGGTGATTTGGGGTGCTGATCACGAATCTGACATCCGTTTTTCACAATTCGGTCGGAGGCCACCCATACCGTTGCTACAACTGTTCGGCCGAAGTGGTCTCCGACCGAATCGTGAAAAAACGGATGTCAGATTCGTGATCAGCACCTCAAATAACCCCCTATACGAAGTTTCAGCGAAAAAAAAATTTCGACCGAAGTCGTGTCGGTGGAGTCGGAACCTTTAACTAGTGCCTTTGTGCCTTTACTTTTTATGTATTATGTTTACTAATTTTTGTTGATTTTTGATTTAATTTTTACTTTTTATTTTTGATTGTTGTTTGATTGTTTTGATTTGAATTTCTAACTTGCTTCACGTCATGAATAAAACATTCCACCTGAAACACGTTTCCGTCTTCAAATAGACGTAAATGCAAGTCGCCATTAGCCGTTCGCTCAAAAATGTGCTAAAAATGAGATTATAGGTCCTCGTCGAAGATAGATCACAAAATGCAAAAAACCCGACAGCAGCGGGATCCGAACCAATGAACCCAATCTTTTGGAGCGAGCACTCTACCACTGCGCCACCGCCGCTGCTGATGGCGCCGATAGCCCAACCACTGATTTCCGCGCAATACTGCGCCCAACGCTGATTGAGCTTGCCTAACACATGGAAGACATCGCGGCTTCCGCCGGCCATAACTCGCTTAGGAGATCCATTTAGCAAATTTGATCTACATATCTGTGATCAGCGTCTCGAGTTCTTTCGCGTGATATAGGTCTCAATCCGAAGTTCCATGGGAAGCTGACGGCATTCCCTGGTTAGAGTATTACTCGGCGTAAGCGCTGTTTACTACAGCTTACTCACACACAACTTCTTTAGAGGTGATTACAAAGAAGCTCCCTACTGCTCGCGTCGACTTGAGGGAGCTGAAGGACTTTCAGCTGAAGGTGCCTCGCTTGCGAAGGAAGTATTAGCGGGGAATGGGACGAAGAAGAGGTAGGAAGAGTGACTATGGGATTTGGAGGAATGTTATTGCCGTCGGACAGTAAACGATGTCGACCTGTTTTCCAATACCGATTAATTTTAATTATGATCTGCAGATCAAGCACTTCGGATTGGGACTCTCACGATCTGTTTCTCGCCACGTAGAGAACGGGCACTTCGGGGAATAATTCGTGATAGAGGGTGGATGGGGTTCAAAGGAGCAGTGAAGAATTTGATCTACCATATCCTGTTCGACTAATCTATATAGTAAAATGAATAAAAGTAAGAAAGCCTGAAGTAAGGAAGAAGATTGGGGTTGTTCTATTTTCGGGGTTTGGGGACGAAGCAAAAAGCAAAGCAGGAAGGGAGCGGAAATTAAATATCCAGACGTCTTCTACGTGCCTGAGGATTTAGAAGTCGTGCAGAGGACGTCATGCAACGTCCCTGGGGATTCAGATGATCATCGACGGAAGACCTTGATGGCAGAAAGCAGTAAATATCGATTGATGTTATCGATTTCCCGTAGATTTAACTAATCAAGGTGGGAGTTAAGCAATCATGATCGTCGAAAGGGCTTTCACAGCAGGGAGGGGAGGCAATCAATATCCATCGATTTTCTCCTAGACAGCAAGAGAAGACAATAATATGATGTCAATACATCTTTTAAAGGGGCACTGATGGAGGCGACGGACCTACTACGCTACTCCCTACTCCGCCCTACTAAGCTGGTATATGGAGCCAAGCGACTTGCACTATTGGCCACTGCTCGCATTCATACAGTTTCCCTATTCCCAAACCCATGCATTTGGAAGCTTATTTTATTTGATGTGTGGGACTACTTTTTTTCTCTTGATTGAAAGTTGTTTTATCGGATAGTTAAGGTAGATACTCTAAGTTGATCTGTGGAAGTTTGATTTTACTATATTCTGTGTTTCTGGATTTTTGATATATCGTGGCCAGTTGTATCATACAGTGACAAGGCATCGGAAATCGTCACTGTTTCATTAGCTGTACTAGCGCACAATTTCGGTGCAAATACATAAATAAATAGCGATCGCTATTATCGATTTTTTCTCAGGTCTAACCGATCAGGGTGGGAGTTAAATGATTATGCTCGTCGATGGAGAGCCTTGGCAGGAAGAACGGAAGGCAAGGCATCGGAAATTGTCACTGTACGACCAAGACCAATCTTAACCTGCCAAGCGTCCAGAAAAGAGCGATTTCCTTAGAATCGCTTAGCCATATATTACCCGAAAGGTGTCTATGCATTTGAACTATCAATGAAAATCGAATCCTCTTGAACAGATGACCAGAGGACAGAACCACCGCGTAGAACGCAGGACCCGTCTTTGTGTGTACAGTGACGAGTGTCCAGCACCGGGAATTCTGGAGTGTGTGTGTGTGTGTGTGTGTGTGTGTGTGTGTGTGTGTGTGTGTGTGTGTGTGTGTGTGTGTGTGTGTGTGTGTGTGTGTGTGTGTGTGTGTGTGTGTTTCCATCACAACTTAAGTGGGGGAAAGCCGTATTAGGGATACTCGACGATTGACGGCGATCAACAGCGGCGCCGAAATTACAGCCCTGGGGGTGATCGACGTCGCTGAACGCGAATCTGAAGTTTGTTTTTGAAGTATCGATCGCCATCAATCGATATTGACCAAATTGTCGATTTTCTATGGATGCCGTTCATTTTTTCGATTTTTTTTACTTGTCCCAATCGACATAGTTAAGATGTTCTTCCTGAGGAAACCATTACACAAGTGACAGCTATAATTGATTATGAGAAGTTATTACCACGGCGGGGCCGTTAAGAAGCCGTCAGTGTCGAGAGGCCGCTCTGACTGCTGGACGTGGAGATAAAGTAGCAGTTTGTAACTGTTAGAGCATGCTCAAAACAACATCAAAACGGTGCCGACGGTCAAAGGAAAGTCTAGGAGTTGAATGTCGTGAACCGAACTTACAGCTTTTTAGTCAGTTTAACTTTCTGTGCCAACACGAGATTTATTTAGCAGGGCCTGACGTTTCGACTTCTCGTCGTCTTCAGAGGCCGACGTTCAGGCTCTGCTCTGGGGAATCTATAACAGCTCCTTGAGCGGTATTGCATATCTCGTGGACAGCGAAAAATATAAGGTTTCTAGTATGCAGAGCACCATAATGATGTCGACATAGAGAAGGAAACATTGGACAGAAGAGTATCCAAGAAAATGTGACAACGCTTTTCCTTGTGAAGCTCCATTGCATGAAAGAAGACCCAAACAGAGCGAGACTCGGAAGAGCAATCCCCAGGATGACACATTGTATTAAAAACAGTGGAGCCTTGAGAAATCATCGACCACGTTTTGACTGTCGCCACTGATGGCTGCCTGACTCAGTGGAAACACTTGTGTTCCATCGATATAAAAGCGACGCTCGTCGTATCCATGCAGCAATCTGTATGTTGATCGTTTCTTGATGGACCTGCAGTGAAAATTGCATTATTGTGTTGTATTATTGTATTGTACTTGTTTTGTTTCTCTTTGAAAACTTGCCGTCTACCCGGTTTCAGCATGATCCAATCATTTCAACTACCTTTCCCTATCCAAATGTAGAGCCCTACGATAGTACCTTCTTCTATTAAGCTACATTCGACGCCGGTACAGAACCTTCTTTCTTGAGTTTAAAGAGGTCCAGTAAAAGGCAGATGGCAAAATAGGCTATTCTTCCAAATGCAGTGGCGCGAGTCAGGGTGTTTATGCTTAAGGTCAGATTTACACCAGAAGCCAAATCCTCAGAAAAGAAATTTTGGACGCTCTACGGATTCGCAATGGAACTCCAGAATTTGAAGAACTTGCGAATTCTCCTGATTGTCTTCCAAAGCTACATTAAACTTTTAGATGTGCTTTGAATGCTTTAAGAACATCTAAATGAACGGCAAATAACTGATCGTTTCTATATTGAGCGCATCTTTCCAGTTATGATCGCTCTAATTGCTTTCGGCCTGCTGCTGACCGTCAGCGCGAAGGAAGTCAGGCTTACCATCGAAGGCAGATTCTTCTGCGAAAACAACCCTGAACTGCCAGTTTTTGTTGAGATGAAGGAGCGAGACAGTACGTTTTCCAGAGTGGTCACGATAAATGAAGATGGGCAAGCATTGCTTTCTAGAGCTATCAGAACATGCGAAGTCTATTTTCAGCGATAACGGACGATCTACTGTCATGGGCCAACGTTAAAGTTGGCGAAATTTTCAAGCTTGAGGGTAAAGAGGATGAGGTTTTTCACATCACGCCATACCTTCTCATCAGACACACGTGCAAAGGCGTAGGTTTCCTTGTAACGTTTAGTATTTCGCAACTACTAAATTAATGTTCAATTATTATTTCACGTGTATGTAGCACTGTGAGACGCCCTTTGATTATGTATACTTATTACCCAAAATCGTGCGTGAGGTCAAAATCATTAGTTAGACAACATGTCTTCAAATCGATTAGGGGTCAAAGACATTCCATGTCCGACTGTCGTTGAATCTTGGCATGTCGTTTAACTGTAGTGTAGGATGTCGTGAAAGTCAAAAAGAGTTTGAGAAATTACTCGTCGAAAGATCATTTCATGCTACAGGAGTCTCAAAAATTAATGAGGGAATGAAACGAATAGGGAGTAACGGATACCCGACTGACCTTATGGAAACAGCGGAAAGGCTGGATGGTCACCCTCGGATGGAGACGACTGGGTGAATGAACTCTCCCTTCGGGTCAGCCCCTCAGCGGCCCTCCGGCTGGCGCCCTCCAGGGTCAAGCCCACAGAGGTCAGCAAATAGGGCCAGCTCCTGGGTTACGGCCACGCGTTCCTCTCTCCTATTGATCGCGGGATTCTTGAACGCAATCCACAGCGCCTCCAGGGTTTTGCGCGCCGCGATATCGAACTCACGCGCTCGGATCGTCACCGCTATCCCAACCACTGCGCCACTGTGACTTCGCAGTCTGGTTCCCCCAAACGCGTGGAGACTTTGCATTTGTCCAGTCCATCCACGTGCTCCTTCACTCTGACCCAAAGAGGCCTGCCCGTCCCACCGATGTATTCCTCGTTGCATTGACTGCAAGTTATGAGGTTCACCGTTCCCGAGACTCTACAGCCGCCTTCCCTACCGTACGGGCAGACCATGCAGGAGTACGCGCGTTGTCATAGAGGCGGTTTCTAACAAGCTGCGCCTTAAGGTTGGCGGGGGGTATCTCAACGACCCTTACGAGGTCATCTAGCCCGGCCTTGCGAACACAGTCCCGAACTTGGGCGCTGAATGCATCCGTTATAAAGGGCACTGAAAAAGGAACCTTGCTGCGTTCTTGAGCGCTACGTGTTCGAGCTGCTGACGGTCGACGACATCTCTTCGGCATGTTGTTGGGCACATACCCATTTGACAAAGCAATACGAGAAGCCATCTTCATCGATGAAGACTTCAAGTCGTCACTGGAAGACAATAATGCAGCTGTGCGGAACATGTTTTGAACAATGGCCCTTTAAGTAGTGGGAGGGTGTGCAGAACGGAAGTGCACTATGATGTTCTTGTTACTAGGTTTCCAATACCACCTAGTTTGGGAGGTGCTCTGGGAGAGACGGACTTCAGCGTTCAGGAACGGCAGCCAGTGGTTTGTCGGCTTCTCCCTTGTGAGCATAATGTGCTCCGTTTGATGATTGAGCAAATCGAAACAGGTGTCTATTTCGGTTTGCTTGGAACATACGATAAAGCAATCATCAATATACCGACAATACAACAAGTGTCTGCGTTCCAGAACAGGTCTCTCTATTTTAGACATAAAAGCTATGGCTAACACAGGAGCTAGACGCTGACCCATGGCCAACCCTCTGACCTGCCTGTAGTACTCATTGGACCACTTGAAGATGTTACACAGAAGACACTCATTTATAAGTGTCATTACCTGAGTCACACCTAGTCCAAAAGGTACAACCTGGTCCTGATGTTCCACGATAATTTCATGGACAGCCTGCATAGCATTGTCATTGGAGACATTCGTGTACAGTGACGTGACATCAAATGACTCCATCACAGAGCTACCTTCCGGGACTGTGTTTCGAAGTTTACTCAAAAAGGCAAAAAGGTACGAACTTTGGAGGCTGCGTGAGAACCAAGTTCAGCAGCCAGGAAATACGATCTGCCGGACTACCAACGCTGCTTATGATAGGCCTAACCTTATATTGTGTGGGGTCGCAGAGGTCACCTCCCGTTGGCAGTTTGTGGGTTTTGATAAGGACGTTCAGGACCGGGCAGACTGGATGGTCACACCTAAAGCGCGTTATAAAGCTTTTCGGGAGTTTCGCTAATTTTGCGATCTCAGTCCATTTCCGGTTAAGGGAGCGGAACTGCTTGGCGAACTCCTCATAGGTGGATTGACTGTAGACACTAGTGTCCTGGAGGTGATGTCTTGTGATGCTCTTATCGAGCTGTTGTGGCAGAACCACAAACTCTCCTGCTTTATCACTAACGCCCACCTTAATAGCCCCGACGCCGTTAGGTCTCTGACTTCCCTCAAACCCTTGCGCTGGTCAGCGGTTAAATTTAGTGGTGACCGCCTAGCCATGTTTCTCTGCAACACCGTGTAGCCAGCACACGGAATTTCTTATCGATCGCCCAGTTGGGCTCCTGCGCACAGAGAAACGAACTGGGAAAAGGCGGGGGCGGAATCGCCGCGATGTTTGCGGTACCCAGATGATTGCCTTGCGCATCGATTTTCGCCTTGCAACGCACTTGATCTCGCAACCTTTGCAGACTGCCGATAACTTGCGCGCTGCGCCATGCGACAGGCACCGACTAGGAGAGAAACTGGGGCCTATTTCCAGTGCGGCAAATGCCTCGCGCGACAAACTGACGTCCCTAAGACAGTGACCCTAGAGGATTGCTCCCCACCCATGTGTTCCCCATGAACGAGGAGAGAAATGGTGGTGTTGTGGGTAGAAGGGTTGCCTTGGCCAGAATTGTTCATTCCACCCACTAACTCCCGAAACTTCCGCTGTAACTTTACTTTAATTCTTGAACGAATAAGATCACAAACTCCTTTCGACTCACCCACAATTCTCTTCTAAAAAGCGCCAGGCAGAAATCGTTCGCAATACATCTCTTTTGAACTGCACTTGTTCAACAAGCTGTAGACATGGTCCTGCTTGTTTCTGATAGCCATCTTCAGGATGCGTAGCTCGATCTTCTTGATCTGCCTGTCCTCCTCCGTGCGGCCGCATAGTTAGTGCAATCCCTTTCCGCGGATGAAGCGAGGGATGACATTGTGCTGCAGGCTAGGTGGTATCGGAAACCTAGTAACAAGAACATCATAGTGCACTTCCGTTCTGCACACCCTCGCACTATTAAAGGGCCATTGTTCAAAACATGTTCCGCACAGCTGCATTATTGTCTTCCAGTGACGACTTGAAGTCTTCATCGATGAAGATGGCTTCTCGCATTGCTTTGTCAAATGGGTATGTGCCCGACAACATGCCGAAGAGATGTCGTCGACCGTCAACAGCTCGAACACGTAGCGCTCAAGAACGCAGCAAGGTTCCTTTTTCAGTGCCCTTTATAACGGATGCACTCAGCGCCCAAGTTCGGGACTGTGTTCGCAAGGCCGGGCTAGATGACCTCGTAAGGGTCGTTGAGATACCCCCCGCCAACCTTAAGGCGCAGCTTGTTAGAAACCGCCTCTATGACAACGCGTGTACTCCTGCATGGTCTGCCCGTACGGTAGGGAAGGCGGCTGTAGAGTCTCGGGAACGGTGAACCTCATAACTTGCAGTCAATGCAACGAGGAATACATCGGTGGGACGGGCAGGCCTCTTTGGGTCAGAGTGAAGGAGCACGTGGATGGACTGGACAAATGCAAAGTCTCCACGCCTTTGGGGGAACCAGACTGCGAAGTCACAGTGGCGCAGTGGTTGGGATAGCGGTGACGATCCTAGCGCGTGAGTTCGATATCGCGGCGCGCAAAACCCTGGAGGCGCTGTGGATTGCGTTCAAGAATCCCGCGATCAATAGGAGAGAGGAACGCGTGGCCGTAACCCAGGAGCTAGCCCTATTTGCTGACCTCTGTGGGCTTGACCCTGGAGGGCGCCAGCCGGAGGGCCGCTGAGGGGCTGACCCGAACGGAGAGTTCATTCACCCAGTCGTCTCCATCCGAGGGTGACCATCCAGGTTGTTTCATTCCCTCATTAATTTTTGAGACTACTGTAGTTTAAAATGATCTTTGGACGAGTAATTTCTCAAACTTTTTTTGACTTTTCCAAGCTCTTTTTTTACGCCGAAACGTAAGCCGAATAAAGCTTCGATAACAAACTTGGATTAAAGACATTTAAAACTAGCACCTTTTTTATTATTTCTAGGGAATAAAGCAGTCTTCCGGAGAGTCATTAAGCAAAGGTTTTTTGCGGTTTCAATTACCTAGATGACTGTGCATAAAGAGGGATATAGCTCCTGTTCACTTTATGCATAAATTTTTCTGCTTCGTGATTAAAACGGATGATAAGTGATGGAGTTGCCATCACGTTTCATGTCTGGTAATTCGTTACGAAACGATTCATGACTAAGAAACTATGCAGATAAGTGAAGCTCGCAATGCTTTCAATTTAAGCAAAAACGTAAGACTCCTGTTCATATCAAAACGTTCGGGAGTAGAAACCATAGGTCTGTAAACGTTCCATCGGGAACGGTCGGAATCATTCGTTGTCAGTGTTAGGCTGCAAAACTTAAATCGATGGCATTGCGAGTTCGGCTGATCTGCACAGCTTCGTAGCAAAGAATATTTTTGAGACGCAAGAGCAGACGCAGTCACTCCTTCATACGTATTTGTTCTCAATATAGTAAAGGAACAGCATAATACAGCAAAAAATAGGCCAGACTTGAATTATAGTATTCGGTCGGCTATTATGGCTTGCTGCAGATGTTCAATTGTTGGTGTGCAGACAATGCTTTTCAGCCAACTTTAAACGTTTCAGGACGATCAACAGCTTATCGTTACTTTTGGACATCTTAAGCAAAATACCTGGGTTGACATCGGCGACATTGACTTGGACGACCCCAACCTCCCGAAGGTGCTGAACAAAGCCGACGAATAGACCTGAACATTTCTTATGCTGCCTCACTGTTCGCAACAGCAATAAAACATTATTGCTGTTATGTGTGACACTGTGCATTAGATCCAGAAACAGCAGCTCAGTTTTAAGTGACACCAGAAAGGTTGGCTGCCAGATATGCACTCGTGGCTGTTCCACAAGCACCTCAAGAATATGCTCACCACCCGAATTGTCAAAAGCATGAGCTGCTTCACTCCTACGCACTAGAAAACTCTCAAGCATGCGTGAAAGGATGTAAACAAAAGGAAGTATCCTGCGTGTCAGTTGTACGTACACGTCGCACCATGTCGTGGCGAAGCATTTCGCGACGACAGGATGCGAAATGAACAACTGATGTGATGACCATGATTAATCGATTGACATTTTCTACACCGTCGAATTTGATCCTTGCTTGCTTCGTTTGATTGCGCTCTGGTCTAAAGGCCTCATTGTAAGAGCATCAAACTTTTTCGCTTAGAAATGATTTTTAAAAAGATTGGTGCGTGCGAGCCCTATGTAGGACTCATACACTTTTCTCTAATTTTTTTCTTCTTCTTGAAGCTTTTGTGCTTTGTTAAAACTTCGTGAAAAACCCTTTTTAGTCTTTTTGCATGCCTGGTATGGTATGAAGTTCTATATTGGGATGACAGTTGACCGAATTCGTTTTCTAAAGTTTTGAAGGAAGCTCAAAATGTTTTGACTGCCTTGGGTTCAAAGCCTTAACGTCCCCATTTATTTGGAAACAAAAAGCATCAACGAATATTACAAACGCATCAATTGTCTGTGAGGATCAACTCATTTATACCTTGCCAGCGCTGATGGACCGACTCAGCTGACCCCCACAGGACTATTGAGATAGCTGGTATGCTGAAATGTATGTTGATTGTGAGTGTTGGCATGTCGAGAACAAGGGTGTGCGCAATTACGATTTGCGATTTAGGATTTCACGAGTTACGGCTATTTTTGCCGATTTTTTTTCACGATTTACGATTTATGACATTTTTGGGTCGCAAATCGCAAATTTTCGTAAATGTGATCTTTAATCAGCAACTAGCAGGCGGCCAGATTATGCGGATCAAGTTATAGGGATGTGCCCACTCAATGGTATCCTCTGATAGCTCATTCCCACTTAGAGTTGTTTTTTAATGTTCTAATGTATTACTCTGGCAGAAGACACTCTCCTGTGCACAGGCTTCTCGAATACGAGTTTATTCGCTTATCTAACTTTTCCATTTCTGTAACATTGTAAAGGTTGTCGTTTGAAATCAGTCCAGTTCAAGAGAGAAACAAGTGCAACACAATATTTAAAAATAGGCTCTTGTCTACGAGGCTGGGCTCCTCCGTTTCAGGTTCGGAGCTAGAAAGGCACACCGCATTCTTACTGTTGTTATTCCATTCCATTCCACAGGAAGGCATTGGAGGCCGTTTCGTAGAGAAAGGGGGACGAGTATCCTTTGATCCACGTCCTCTTTGGTGATAATATATAGCTACTTTGTTTATAACAGATTTATGCTGACCCTATCGAATAGAAGTGAGGCAAGTCCACGATCCAACATCAATCGCGATTGGAAGCGGGGTCAACAGGGTGCGCAAAAATTATCCGCTCAAATATATCACAGTGTAACATCAACACAAATGAGGATTTGACAACGAAACTTACCACATGTCTTTTCTACTTCCTTACTAATAAAAACATATCAAAGTCATTCGAAGTGGCCGCCTTTCTTACGATCACAAGTCTTCAGACGAGTAACGAACGCATCACTCGTGGCTCGGAGGTAGTCTTTGCTCATTTCGCTCCATGCTTCAGTCAGGGAAGCTGGTTCTAACACTACTTGCAGAAATATTGAGTTCTTGAGCCGATTTTCGCATCCAACGGCGAGGATTACGACGAATCCGCTCGCGAACCGTTTGTATCGTTTCCGGAGTGATAGCAGTCAATTTCCTACCTCATCCAGCCCTGTCTGATAAAGTGTATCGTTTTATGGAATTATACACCGTGTGTCGCGGAACACCGAAAACATTGGCGATGAAAACAGCGCTGCAACCAGAAAGGTGACGGCCGATCGTTTCGGATTTCGCTTTGCCAATACCGCTCTGTAAGCATTCATGAGCTCAAACTTGGAACATTTGCGTATGGTGTAAATGTATAACATATTTCAATATGGAGCTCGGAATCCAGTTCTGTAGTAGTTGTGGACTGCGTCGTACCTTGTGCGGGTAATTTTTGCACACCCTGTAGAAAGTTGCTACACTCACGTGGAAAGGATAAACTACTTCTATCGGTAGTTTATCCTTTAGTTTATCTAGCGGTTTATATTGCACTTCATAGAGCGGTGCAAATTGATATACAAAGTGCGGTAAAAGCGATCATTTCAAGAAAAGGTCGAGCTGGTTCTGGTACTTTTGTTGTCCCTTTTCAGAGTGATTGAGATTATTGCATTTACCCCACATAATTCGTTTTTTTGGTTGGGGGAGGGCGGTGGTGTAGACTCGGAGGCAAACATTCGTTATAAAACTGGCGAAGAATAGCCCGATCGAGTGCAAAGAATTATTAAATAGTACTGCCATCTTCTTATTCTTCCTCTTCAGCGTTTGTCCCGCTTCGTAGCGGGGTCCGCTCTTCTGGTGTCGTGACGCCACCTTTCTCGGCGTCATCAGGGTGGACGCCAGTTACTTTCATGTCCATGTGTAACCTATCGGGCCAACGCTGCTTCGGGCGTCCTCTAGGCCGCTTTCCAGATACTTCCAACTCAAAGCCTATCTTGCGGACACTGTCTTCTTTCCCACGCAAAACGTGGCCGTACCATCGCAGGCGAGCTTCTCGCACCTTGTCAGCTATCGGCGCGGCACTGAACTTCTGCCGAACAGCATCATTTTGGATGCAGTCCATGGGCGTGACTCCAGCCGTCCAGCGCAGCATCTTTGTCTCCATGACGCTGAGGCGCGTTTCAGCTTCCTTAGTAGCAGGCCAACACTCAGCGCCGCACATGGCTACTGGCCGGATGACTGCTCAGATCTTCGACTTCAGGTGCTCTGGTATCTTGTTATCGCAGAGCACGCCAGTCAGCGAACGCCACTTGGACCAAGCTGCACTCACGCGTGAGTTCACTTCAGCCATCAGATTGCCGTCAGACGCTATTGCTGCTCCCAGGTATTTAAACACCGAAGTACGTGCAAGCTCAGTGCTGCCAATCTTAATGAAGCACGACTCGTTTACGTCAGTCGTTAGGTACTCGGTCTTCTTGACGTTCAATTTGAGTCCGAACATCGACAGGCGGTGGCACCAAGCTTGCACCTGCCGCTCGAGTTCGTTCTTATCTTCGCTAGCGAGCATTACGTCATCAGCATAAAGCAACGTCCATGGGACAGGCTTCTGAAGGTCTCTCGTAATGGCATCCATGACGACAACAAAGAGGAGTGGAGAAAGCGCAGAACCCTGGTGTACCCCGACAGAGATGGGAAACTCCATCGAGGTTCCAGCTGCAGCTTGAACTCGACTCTTTAAACAAGAGTATAGAATTCGCATCCACTCTATGAGCTCTTCAGGAACTCCACGATGTCGCAAGGCGTACCATATCACTTCACGCGGCACGCGGTCAAAGGCCTTCTCCAGGTCGAGAAAGGCGATATGCACTGGCTTCTGTTTCTCGCGATGCTTTTCCACCAGAAGTCGGGCGGCGTGTATAGCATCAATGGTCCCATAACCAGACACAAAACCGCACTGATTGTCGGAGAGCTTGACGATTTCACGAATTCGTCTGTCGAGAATTCGCTCGAAGATCTTCATGCTGTGCGAAAGCAGGCGAATCGGACGGTCATTGGAGCAGTCTGCAGGACTGCCCTTCTTCTTTCAAATTGGAATCGTCGTACTGTTGTGCCAACACTCCGGTACTTTCTTTTCCTTTACTACCTGGTTGAAGAACTCAGTCAACCACTCAGCAGGATACCAGAGCTTCGACTTTCAAACATCCGCTGCCAGATCATCTGGTCCTGTTGCCTTGCATGGCTTCATCTTCTTCAGAGCCGTTTCTGTTTCCTCCACGACGATCTTGTGAACGGGACCGTGAACAGAAGCCACAGAAGGGATGGCCGGGTGAGGAAATTGCATAGTGGAAATCTCCTCAAAGTAATCACGCCATCGCTTCAGCGCCTTTTTGCGGTCTGTCAGAAGATGCCCGCTCTCATCATTGATGCCAAAGAACTTTTCAATATCCTCGGTTTGGTGATGTCGGTTTTAGCAAGTCGGTACAAATATCGCTCACCATCGCGCGACTCGAGCTTTTCGTTGACATCACTATAATGAGTTGCTTTCGCAACAGCCACGGCTTTCTTTGCAGCTTTCTTCGCCTTCTGATACTTCTGCCAGTTGTCGACTGTCTTTTCGCCGAGAAACACGTGATAAAGCGAGTTCTTCTCTCGCACTTTTGCTTTCACGTCCTCTGTGAACAGCTATGTCTGCTTGTCGACTTTGCGTCGTTCAGGCTTCGTAGTGCCGAATCAATCTTGCAGCTTGGCGTATCGCGTGGGTTGCGCTCTTCCAAGTTTCGTCGACATGCGCGGGAAATCACAGCTGCTTCCTTCTCCTTCATTCGCCACCACTTGATCCTTGCAGCACCGCATCGATCGATCTGCTTCAGTCTGGGAGGGACGATCTTTAGGGTGCAGATCAGCGGTCGATGTGTGTAGCGACCGTCTCGTACGGCACGATCTTCGCGTCTGTGACGATGCTCCGGTCGCGATCTCTCACAAGGACAAAGTCTGTCTGAGACTCGGAGCTCCCACTATACTACGAGATGAGGTGGGAGTCGCGTTTTCAGAAAACGGTGTTTACAATGGTGAGACTATGCGATTCCGCATACTCAAGGATACGGTCACCATCGGCGTTGCGCGACCCGTAACCGAATCCACCATGACAGCTGTACCCGTCTTTCGTCGCGCCGACGTGCCCATTAAGGTCACCAGCGACTATGATGACATATTTCGGCGGTACCTCTGTTGTCTTCGCATCAAACAGGTTCCAAAACTCATCCTTGGCTTGATCGGAGCAGCCAGTCTGCGGAGCATACTCAGAGAAGAAGTGATAGAGTCGCTCCTTAGCGGCGACAACGATCTTCATCAAGTGATCGTTAAAGCGCTCGACACTTACAATAGAGTCAAGAAATCGTTCGGAGACGATTATTCCGACACCACTGGTGGTCCTAGAACTTCCACATAAAACGGCCTTGAAGCCACGTCCTATGTCCCTTGACTTGCTGCAGGACCACCTCGTCTCCTGCGTCGCACAGAAATCAACTCTTCTTAAAAAAAAAACTCCAGTGCTTCAACCAACTCGTACGAGCGGCCCGTCAACGTACCCACATTCAGCGTTGCTACGCGGGTCGTGCTTACGTTACGGGACTTTCGGACTAGTTCAGTTGCCCCCGATGCCGTCCTCGCATCAGGGACCCTCGCACTTTCTACACTTGCCGGGCTCTGCGAGTGAGCGTCGGTGGACGCCGTAGCACAATCTCGAAAAACATGACTCATCGTGCACCATGTGATGTGACATGGGTCTTCGTAGGCCTGCCTGTCACAAGGGCCTGTCGCCTGCATTCGAGTGTTCGCGCTTAGCTTAGCTCACAAAGCGAGTAGTTTCCAGTGGCACCACGAGGAGGAACGACATCGCATCCATTAAATAGTACTGCTATATTTTATATATTTTAAAGTCGGACAAGTGCATGCAAAGTTGCGTAGGAAACTGGCGTTCTAGGTAGGTTTAGGTGAGCGAAATGGCTGATGTCACAGATGGATGATTTAGAACTTGGGAGCACTATTAAAGTTAAGGAACGTCGTCGTCGCAATCTACGTTTAACAGAGCTTCAGAATTCGATGTCGTGCCGTGGTTTTTCCTTGGTACCCTCTGATTGACCAATGGATGTGCATCTACCTTCACGCAGCGGTCTATATACCGTTTTCATTTTCTATGTTTAAAATGAACTTTTGCAAACTCAAACTGAACCTGTTACCGACTAAAAGGGTGCTCAGAAAATATGATAGTACCGCTTCGGCGGCAAAAGTTTTTGGTTTGCCTGCTATGTGTATGTTTCAGGGCTTATTTCAAAATGTAGAAAAGCAGAGATCTTTTAGTGCAACACGCGATAGGACTGCGGCATGCAATCGTTCGGTACACAAGGCGCAATCGCATCGTACGACTCAGTATGTTATTTGGATTACTACATGCGCAAATGTTGTTTTCGCCGCATTGGGCAGTGGTGAAACGATTTTTTTACTGGAGTTTTGACTACTCGCTGTTGTTTCTGCTAAACTGTAGATTAATTGCAAGCTAAAATTTTTTTTTGAAATTTGAAAATTCCGCTAACTCATCAAAAAGTAGAGGAAAAGCGCTTCTTTATGATTACAAAAACGCTTCATAAAAAACGGGTCTTCATGCAGGGCGGGTGGGGTTCGATTTGTTGCCGATTTTTGCCGAAAATCGACTAGAAGTCGAACCCGATGACGTCGGTGAAGGGTCGGTCCGAGATTCAGTTCACGACTTCCGAAAATTGATCATATCTCGGCTATTTCTCCGGAAATCAAAAATCACCTTGGCCATCTAAAAATAGAGCAAATATGCTTTGTTACCATATAAGAATCTATTTCCAAGAAAGGGGTCTTCATGCGGGGCGGGGGGGGGGGTTCGATTTTCGGTCCGTGTTTTTGCGAAGTGGACCCGAAATCGAACCCCTCCCGCCGCGCATAAAGACCGAATTTTTGGAAACTGATTTCTATATAGCGAAAAGGGACTCTTCTTTTAGTTTCTGAAAAGCTAGCGGGATTTTGAAATTCCGAAGAATTGGTCGAGTTGTGAATATGTTTGTGAAGCCACTTCATTTTTTTCTCTCAAAAATCGAACCAACCGCCACGCGTGATGACTCCTTTTTTGGAAAACGATTTTTACATTATGAGAAAGGGGGTTGTATTTACTTTATGAAAACTTGAAAAAATTTCAAAATTCGAAAAATTTACCGAGTTATGAACCTTTTTGTGAACGTTCAATTTTATGCTCCAATGACGTTGGTGCAAAGTCGACCAGAGGTCGATTCAATCTGTTCTATCCAGAAAATCACGATTTTTTCACATTGAATTAATCAGGGCTTCGAGATTCTTGTTGCTGGATTTTATCCGTATAGGTGATATGCTTCGGCTAAACAGCAATATTTTCATGAAAAATGAGAATTTTGTATGCGATCCATCCTCAGCGGAGATTCATCGCAGCGGAGAAGCTTAGTTTTTCCTGTATTTTAAGCACGACTTAAAATTCTATATGACACAATTCCACTCTCTGTCGTCCTGTCCTTCAGAAGGCAAAAAAAAATTTCCAGCGAGAAGTCCATCCATATTTCAATTGCGATCGATCATGTCAGAGAACGCAGTAGCCGCATGTAAACTGCCGTAACTCGGAGATTTTTTGAGGCTCCTGGAAAATTCATAAAGCTTCAGTAGATGTGTTTTCTGTGCTTTAAATGGCAAGTTCTAAAAGTAACATCTTCCATGTGATTAGTGTGTCGATATTTAGAAAAATATTTTTTTCATGAAAAATGAGGATTTTGTGTACGATCCATTCTAATTCTATCGTCATTGCAGCTCCGTCATCGTTGCTGAGAGGCTTGTTTTTTTGTTGATGGACGATGCACAGGGCTTGGATTTTTGTAGGCTTCATTTTGATTTTTTTATGACGTTTCCTTAGGATGGCAGAACATTATTTCCATGGGAATTCCATCGTCCACCATTCGTTTGCCGCTCCTTAGTCGATTCGATGAGCGCTTCAAAAAAATCCAGGAGAAGCACTTAATTCGTTGTCAGTAGGTAACACTCAAAATTTTATATAATACTATTTCAGAGCACAATTTCAGATGCAGAAGTCGCGCTCCTTCAGGTAGAAAAATGTGTCGTGTCCATGATGTCCTGAAAAAAAAAACACCTGCACATATTAAACAGTGATGATTGGAAGACTGCTACCAGAAAATCTTTATTTTAAAGTGTCGAAAAATAGTATTCAGCTTTATCGTGTCATCAAAGTATTATTGTTAAGTGACCTCTTTTCATTGTTCTATTGTGTCGAAGCCGCTCTTGAAAATAAGAACCTATTAAAGGGTTCAAAATACACATAAAACCTTGAAGAAATCAAGATATATAAGGAATAAAACAGTGGAAGAAGGAGGGAGGGGGTCGTACAAACTCCGCCTCGGAGGGGGGGGGCGTAAATTTTCAGCAAAAATCGAACCCCACGCTTGACCCTGATCGGGGTTCAATAGATATGCCGAAAATGTCGTCCAACGTTCGATGGGTTCAGCAGACATGCCGAAGACGTCGTCCAAAAGTGGTCGGAGTTCAGCTGACGTGCAGAGGACGTCGTCCAACGTGCTTAGCAATTTGGAAGAGTAAGGGAGACCACTAATAGAGAAACCACTAACCGCGGAATGCCTTCTGCTTCCCATGGAACTTCGGACAGATACCTACGTCTTGTAAGAGAGATCGAAACGCTGATTACAAATATTTAGACCAAATTTGCCAAATGGATTTCATAAGCAAGTTCTAGCTGGCCAAAGTCTGCGGACTTTGTGCCGAGTGCGTTGATGCAGCGTGGACGCAGTGTTGCGTAATCAGCATTGCCGTTAGCGGCCTGGCCACCTTAGGCGGCGGCGCAGTGGAAGTGTTCTCGCTTCACCGAGAGTGGTCGTGGGTTCGATTCCCGCACACAACAGTGTTTTATCGCCATTTCCAGCACATTTTTGAACAAAAGCATCCCAAAAAATGTCATTTACGTTCATCGAGCTCCTTGTAAGTGAAAAGGTGAGCATTTTTGATTTCCCGGTTAAGCAAGCCAAAAACTGTATTCATTCGGCGCGCGAGAAAAACACGCGTGTCGTGAAAGGGTTAACCTGCCATAAGAAACCGGATATTTAGAAACCGATGTCAGATTCGTGATGAGCAACCCAATCCGTAGCGAAGTATGAATAACTATTTTTTCGACGTCGGTAGCACAGTGCATGGGCCCTTTTTGATTTTACAACAGCCAAGCTGTTTCAAGATGAAGAGGTGTTGTGGACAAATTATATTCTTTACACGAATGGAATCAAAAATGTACTAAGCAACTGGTAAATCTACTAATGATGCAACAACCTTCATCAGCAATGATCAAAAAGGTGTGCTTTATAGCGAGTGAAAAGTTTTGATCGAAAGGTCAATATCGATCGATATTGTTGACTGTAGCTTGAAAGTGACGTTTCTTTATTTGTATGTCGATGACAGTTAGGCAGTCCTTCCCTGTCGTAGCGGTCCCGCGTGGAAAAATTTTCTGTTCAACTTAGCATTATTCGATTGGTGCAAAAGGAATGCAGGTTTTCTGTCTTATTGGTTTCAACACTATTCAATAAACTAAGACTTTTCATAAGGTATTATACGTTGTTGGAAAGCTCATTATACACGTTTTCTATGTATGAATATGGAATTTAATTTAAATCGCTTATTTAATAAATAATTTGGTTTTTATTTTCAGATGCCTAAACGCGATTTTCGTCAAATTTACTTCTATGTGTTGAAACTGGGCCGAACTGATCCGCGCAAACCACACCAGATATTGCCGAGAAGCTCAACCGCGATCACACTACAGTTGTTCGCCATTTGAAGCAAATTGGGAAGGCCGAGAAGCTCACTTGACAAAAAGCCAGAAAAATCGTCTTGAGATGTCGTCGCACATCTTTTGCCCAATGCTAACGATCCGTTTCTCCAACGGATTGTGACTTCCAATGAGAAACGAATACTTTATGATAACAGGTGCGTTTGCCTAGTGGCTGAACCAAAAAGAAGTTCCCCGACTTCAGCCAAAGACGGAAAATTTGACGAAAATCGCGTTTGGACATAAAAAAATAAAAACAAAATTATTTTTTAAACAGCGGACTTAAATCAAATTCCATATATTAGGTTGTTCTGGAAAGTTCTCAGCGTTTTACGCTACTACTGTTTGTTCTTCATCGTCTATTATTAAGTAAAAATTCAACTCGCATTGCGCATTAATGCTACTTTCTGTACAGAATTTTTCACTCTATCTGGCTAAATAATTTATGTTTCAACGTTTTTTTTTTGCAATTTTGTTCTTGAACTACCTTCTGAAGGATGTCGAAGGAGTAATCCCGAACGATGTTTTATTTTAACATCAAATTGGGACAATCCGCAGCCGAGACAGCTGGGCAAGTCAAAAAGTGTGGGGGCCTAATAGTGCTGGAGAAAGCATTGTGTGTGGACACTGTAAGGACATCGACGAAATGCACCGAAAATTATGCACCTTCAGCCAGCATTGGTCAGCAGAAGAGGTCCGATTCCTTTGCACGACAACGCCCGCCCACACGTTTCACAAATCACTGTTCGAAAATTGAACGAATTAAGGGTTGATGTTCTGCTTCACCCGCCACATTCTCCAGACCTCTCACCAACCGACTACCACCTTTTCAAACACTTTCAGAACTTTCTCGCTGGTAAAACCTTCACCAATCAGGACCAAGCCAAAATGGCTTTCGTAGATTTTGTCGAATCTCGACCACATATTTTTTTCGCTGATGGAATAAGTCGACTGTTGGCACGTTGGCAACAGTGTGCTGATTCGAACGGTGCTTATTTCGACTAAATCCGATAAGATTTGAGAAAGTCATGGTAGTTCACTCAAAATGATGAGTGCTTTCCGGATAACCTAATACATACTTAGAAAGCGCGTGTAATAACCTTTCCCATTTTTGAAACAAGGAAAAAACCCTACATTACTCTCGCACCAACCTAATAGAAGCGCTGGGAACAATTGGTTCTGACAAAAAGGCATTTCGTCATAGGATCAAAATTGATCAGAAGCTCAATACCTATAGAGAAATTCAATTTTTGCCCGAGGTCGAGTATTCGAGGATGGGGAGTGGAGCTGCCTGCAGTCAATTTGGGGCTAGAGTGAAGTGGACTGTGTTTTGGTACATCAAGTGTGTCGTCGAATGACCTTTGGGACGAAGGGACTGATCAGAAGAAGATTCGACATCACTGAACCTTCTGGAGATGCCGATATTAAGCGTAGTAGAGGGGGGAGGGCTGGATGGCTCCATACCGCAAAACTACTCACCTGATCAAGGCTGGAACACAATAAAGGATAAGGATAAAGGACGGCGGTTCTCAATCCTTTTTGGGATGCGCCAAGCATTCTACTTCTACGGGATATCGTGGATGCGATTTGAATGCGTATCCGGCAATGTAGTGACTTGCCGTGCCCAGCCGATGAACAAATCAGCGCTCTATCCTTCCCAGATAAATCTGGCAACAATTCACTTACCCCGGAAAGATGAAAGGCTTGGATGGCCTGGGCGGGAAATCTAAACCGGGAACCTGGTATCGGGTGCACGCAACAGCCGGCACCTCCTCCGGCTGCGCTACACGCACCCAGTAAAGTTAACACAATAAGGTTCTCAAATATTGTCATCTGTACTGCTAGGGAGTGAAGAAGGCTGAGTTGGTAGAGCAACCAGCTTGAAGTAATTGTCCTTGGCTTAGTGATACTGCAACATCGCGCGTAAGTGCGTGACTGAGCACTTGTACTATGTATTAGCACTGAACTAGCACTTGTACTACACCTGCACTACGGTACCACTGTGTTTAGTCTTAATACAAAAGAGAAGTATCTCTTGTGAAGTCTGGCATGCGGCCGACATATTCTCGCGACTCCCACTCCCAATGGCCAACTCAGAGCAAATATCGATCGATAACAGCCGATCGACCGACATTGCCTCCCTTTTGTGAAGTCTGGCATACGGCCGACAAATCAACGGTGTTGGTTTTAGCGCTTGGATCCATCCCGTTCGTTGCTAGACTTGAATTGGTGCGGATCAGCTTCACTGGGAAATTTTGGATAGGAGTTCTTCACCGATATTTTACAATTACAACAGCATACCATGGCACCTTTGGCATTGTCCAGAAAGATGATCCTTAACTAACGTGCTCTTGCGTATCGTATATTAGAAAAAATATGATTTAGTAATGATTTACAAGTTGATAAGTGGTATGGTGCCTCTCTAGTTTTATTCGGTATCTTCTTCTCCTACAAGAGGTGCTCAATGGAAAATTCAAATTCCCAGAGCAAAAGCAAGGTAAGATCCGCATTTTTCCCATATGGAGCAGAGGTTGAATTTTTGAAGCCTTCAAAGGAAAACAATATATTAGGTTGTCCCATAAGTCCTTGCAGTTTTCTTCAACGTTTCACTGCAGATTTCGCCGGAGGTCTCTTGCATAGCGCTGCATAGCTTTCGAAAGAGAATGACTTGCTCTATCAGGACATGTATTGCATTTCTTATTCATCATGAACTTTGTCAATGTTTAGGTACGTTGAAGTGAAAAGTGAAAAAGTAGCCATTTGCGCACTTGTTCTCTCCGCTTAGGTTTGTGATTTTTTTTGCGCAGTTTTTTATAGCATTTGGAAGACAATGTTCTGCAATACAAGAATATGTGTTAGTGCTATTTGCTCATTTGTCCTTTATTGATTTTTAGGCTATCAAATTGGGACGTCCGAAGGAGGTTGGTTATTTTGCCGACAGCTCCTGCTCTGTGGTTGGAATTTTTGGGTTGGTGTTATATGTCATTCGAAAGAGGATATCTTGCTCTATAGGAATATGTGTTGTGTTTATTGATTTCT
The DNA here is from genome assembly GCA_947396885.1 of Heligmosomoides polygyrus polygyrus. NCBI lineage: Eukaryota > Metazoa > Nematoda > Chromadorea > Rhabditida > Heligmosomidae > Heligmosomoides > Heligmosomoides polygyrus. The sequence continues at coordinate 35,826,592 of OX377206.1, forward strand.
ATTGAATATCAACGAAATGCCAAAAAGAGAAAAATCGTCTTCACCAACAACTCCTACTTCTTCAGTTGTTGATATTCGACAGAAATCAGCGTGAGCCAATAAACGCGACACAAATTCTTACTGAGCAAGACATCCTCTTCCAAACGACATACAACACTAAGCAAAAAAGTCCAACCACAGAACCGGATTTTCGGTAAAAGTTCGGACGGAAAAGTCGGACGTCCCAATTTGATGGCTTAAAAATCAGTAAAGGACAAGTGAGAAAATAGGGCAAACAAATATTCTTGTAGTACAAAACATTGTTTTTCAAATGCTATAAAAAGCTGCGCAAAAAATTGTAAAACCTAAGCAGAGAGAACAACTGTGTAGATGGCCACTTTTTCACTTTTCACTTCAACGACCTAAAAATTGACAAAATTCATGATGAAAAAAGAAATGCAATACTTGTTCTGATAGAGCAAATCATTTTCTTTCGAATGCTATGCAGCGTAATGCAAGAGACCGCCGGCGAAATCTGCAGTGAATCGTTGAAAAAAACTGCAAGGACTTATGGGACAACCTAATACCAAACACCCAAAGACAATTTGAAAGGCTGGTTGACAGGTATCACTAAAAAACTTTGTAGTTTGCTGTTGTTTTTAAGATATTGCGTTATTGTGCAAGCCACAAGTCACTTAATTAGTCACCTGTTGTCTTGTGTTTGAATCATATTTGAATTTATTTTGTCCGCCCGCGTGTAAAAATAAATAAATGAATAAATATTTGAATGTGTTTGCGTAACGGCGAGATTCTCGACGCTGTGATATCGGAAACAGTTGTCACCGGAATAAACGTCGCTTACAGAATCATTATTATGCCACATTCGAAACAACCACATATTCGAAATTCGAATATTATTCGAATTTTTGAACCTCGAATAATCGGATTCGAATAATTATTCGAATTTTTGAACCCCGATAATCGGATTCGAATAATTATTCGAATTTTCGAAACACGAATAATCGGATTCGAATAATTATTCGAATTTTTGAACCCCGACAATCGGATTCGAATAATTATTCGAATTTTCGAAACACGAATAA
>OX377206.1:35827873-36113269 GCA_947396885.1 Heligmosomoides polygyrus polygyrus
AAAATATTGGCTTTCGGTGACGTCATCGGCCCTCCGCTGCGGCCTCACCCCTGATGCGAAATTGTCAAAAAATCGATATATTCAAAATTGGTCGGGATTGACTCCGTTTCATAGAGCTGATCAAGCTCAACAAAACGGTGTCATCGCACCTGCCGAGAACTCAAGGACGGAAGGAGTAAGGGCGGAAGAATCTTCACTGTTGTCGTCCGCCGCTCTAAAACGGCAGCTGTAACTAAGGTAGGTTAGGCAGCTGGAGAGCTATGAGCACTTTCTTGCAAAGCACGTTAAGTGATCTGTTAGGCTATGCGTTTGTAAGCCGTCAACTCATCGCCTCTTGCCGCAGTGCTCGACTGATCCGATTGTCGGGGTTCAAAAATTCGAATAATTATTCGAATCCGATTATTCGTGTTTCGAAAATTCGAATAATTATTCGAATCCGATTATCGGGGTTCAAAAATTCGAATAATTATTCGAATCCGATTATTCGAGGTTCAAAAATTCGAATAATATTCGAATTTCGAATATGTGGTTGTTTCGAATGTGGCATAATAATGATTCTGTAAGCGACGTTTATTCCGGTGACAACTGTTTCCGATATCACAGCGTCGAGAATCTCGCCGTTACGCAAACACATTCAAATATTTATTCATTTATTTATTTTTACACGCGGGCGGACAAAATAAATTCAAATATGATTCAAACACAAGACAACAGGTGACTAATTAAGTGACTTGTGGCTTGCACAATAACGCAATATCTTAAAAACAACAGCAAACTACAAAGTTTTTTAGTGATACCTGTCAACCAGCCTTTCAAATTGTCTTTGGGTGTTTGGTATTAGGTTGTCCCATAAGTCCTTGCAGTTTTTTTCAACGATTCACTGCAGATTTCGCCGGCGGTCTCTTGCATTACGCTGCATAGCATTCGAAAGAAAATGATTTGCTCTATCAGAACAAGTATTGCATTTCTTTTTTCATCATGAATTTTGTCAATTTTTAGGTCGTTGAAGTGAAAAGTGAAAAAGTGGCCATCTACACAGTTGTTCTCTCTGCTTAGGTTTTACAATTTTTTGCGCAGCTTTTTATAGCATTTGAAAAACAATGTTTTGTACTACAAGAATATTTGTTTGCCCTATTTTCTCACTTGTCCTTTACTGATTTTTAAGCCATCAAATTGGGACGTCCGACTTTTCCGTCCGAACTTTTACCGAAAATCCGGTTCTGTGGTTGGACTTTTTTGCTTAGTGTTGTATGTCGTTTGGAAGAGGATGTCTTGCTCAGTAAGAATTTGTGTCGCGTTTATTGGCTCACGCTGATTTCTGTCGAATATCAACAACTGAAGAAGTAGGAGTTGTTGGTGAAGACGATTTTTCTCTTTTTGGCATTTCGTTGATATTCAATAGAAATCAATAAACACAACACATATTCCTATAGAGCAAGATATCCTCTTTCGAATGACATATAACACCAACCCAAAAATTCCAACCACAGAGCAGGAGCTGTCGGCAAAATAACCAACCTCCTTCGGACGTCCCAATTTGATAGCCTAAAAATCAATAAAGGACAAATGAGCAAATAGCACTAACACATATTCTTGTATTGCAGAACATTGTCTTCCAAATGCTATAAAAAACTGCGCAAAAAAAATCACAAACCTAAGCGGAGAGAACAAGTGCGCAAATGGCTACTTTTTCACTTTTCACTTCAACGTACCTAAACATTGACAAAGTTCATGATGAATAAGAAATGCAATACATGTCCTGATAGAGCAAGTCATTCTCTTTCGAAAGCTATGCAGCGCTATGCAAGAGACCTCCGGCGAAATCTGCAGTGAAACGTTGAAGAAAACTGCAAGGACTTATGGGACAACCTAATATATTGTTTTCCTTTGAAGGCTTCAAAAATTCAACCTCTGCTCCATATGGGAAAAATGCGGATCTTACCTTGCTTTTGCTCTGGGAATTTGAATTTTCCATTGAGCACCTCTTGTAGGAGAAGAAGATACCGAATAAAACTAGAGAGGCACCATACCACTTATCAACTTGTAAATCATTACTAAATCATATTTTTTCTAATATACGATACGCAAGAGCACGTTAGTTAAGGATCATCTTTCTGGACAATGCCAAAGGTGCCATGGTATGCTGTTGTAATTGTAAAATATCGGTGAAGAACTCCTATCCAAAATTTCCCAGTGAAGCTGATCCGCACCAATTCAAGTCTAGCAACGAACGGGATGGATCCAAGCGCTAAAACCAACACCGTTGATTTGTCGGCCGTATGCCAGACTTCACAAAAGGGAGGCAATGTCGGTCGATCGGCTGTTATCGATCGATATTTGCTCTGAGTTGGCCATTGGGAGTGGGAGTCGCGAGAATATGTCGGCCGCATGCCAGACTTCACAAGAGATACTTCTCTTTTGTATTAAGACTAAACACAGTGGTACCGTAGTGCAGGTGTAGTACAAGTGCTAGTTCAGTGCTAATACATAGTACAAGTGCTCAGTCACGCACTTACGCGCGATGTTGCAGTATCACTAAGCCAAGGACAATTACTTCAAGCTGGTTGCTCTACCAACTCAGCCTTCTTCACTCCCTAGCAGTACAGATGACAATATTTGAGAACCTTATTGTGTTAACTTTACTGGGTGCGTGTAGCGCAGCCGGAGGAGGTGCCGGCTGTTGCGTGCACCCGATACCAGGTTCCCGGTTTAGATTTCCCGCCCAGGCCATCCAAGCCTTTCATCTTTCCGGGGTAAGTGAATTGTTGCCAGATTTATCTGGGAAGGATAGAGCGCTGATTTGTTCATCGGCTGGGCACGGCAAGTCACTACATTGCCGGATACGCATTCAAATCGCATCCACGATATCCCGTAGAAGTAGAATGCTTGGCGCATCCCAAAAAGGATTGAGAACCGCCGTCCTTTATCCTTATCCTTTATTGTGTTCCAGCCTTGATCAGGTGAGTAGTTTTGCGGTATGGAGCCATCCAGCCCTCCCCCCTCCACTACGCTTAATATCGGCATCTCCAGAAGGTTCAGTGATGTCGAATCTTCTTCTGATCAGTCCCTTCGTCCCAAAGGTCATTCGACGACACACTTGATGTACCAAAACACAGTCCACTTCACTCTAGCCCCAAATTGACTGCAGGCAGCTCCACTCCCCATCCTCGAATACTCGACCTCGGGCAAAAATTGAATTTCTCTATAGGTATTGAGCTTCTGATCAATTTTGATCCTATGACGAAATGCCTTTTTGTCAGAACCAATTGTTCCCAGCGCTTCTATTAGGTTGGTGCGAGAGTAATGTAGGGTTTTTTCCTTGTTTCAAAAATGGGAAAGGTTATTACACGCGCTTTCTAAGTATGTATTAGGTTATCCGGAAAGCACTCATCATTTTGAGTGAACTACCATGACTTTCTCAAATCTTATCGGATTTAGTCGAAATAAGCACCGTTCGAATCAGCACACTGTTGCCAACGTGCCAACAGTCGACTTATTCCATCAGCGAAAAAAATATGTGGTCGAGATTCGACAAAATCTACGAAAGCCATTTTGGCTTGGTCCTGATTGGTGAAGGTTTTACCAGCGAGAAAGTTCTGAAAGTGTTTGAAAAGGTGGTAGTCGGTTGGTGAGAGGTCTGGAGAATGTGGCGGGTGAAGCAGAACATCAACCCTTAATTCGTTCAATTTTCGAACAGTGATTTGTGAAACGTGTGGGCGGGCGTTGTCGTGCAAAGGAATCGGACCTCTTCTGCTGACCAATGCTGGCTGAAGGTGCATAATTTTCGGTGCATTTCGTCGATGTCCTTACAGTGTCCACACACAATGCTTTCTCCAGCACTATTAGGCCCCCACACTTTTTGACTTGCCCAGCTGTCTCGGCTGCGGATTGTCCCAATTTGATGTTAAAATAAAACATCGTTCGGGATTACTCCTTCGACATCCTTCAGAAGGTAGTTCAAGAACAAAATTGCAAAAAAAAAACGTTGAAACATAAATTATTTAGCCAGATAGAGTGAAAAATTCTGTACAGAAAGTAGCATTAATGCGCAATGCGAGTTGAATTTTTACTTAATAATAGACGATGAAGAACAAACAGTAGTAGCGTAAAACGCTGAGAACTTTCCAGAACAACCTAATATATGGAATTTGATTTAAGTCCGCTGTTTAAAAAATAATTTTGTTTTTATTTTTTTATGTCCAAACGCGATTTTCGTCAAATTTTCCGTCTTTGGCTGAAGTCGGGGAACTTCTTTTTGGTTCAGCCACTAGGCAAACGCACCTGTTATCATAAAGTATTCGTTTCTCATTGGAAGTCACAATCCGTTGGAGAAACGGATCGTTAGCATTGGGCAAAAGATGTGCGACGACATCTCAAGACGATTTTTCTGGCTTTTTGTCAAGTGAGCTTCTCGGCCTTCCCAATTTGCTTCAAATGGCGAACAACTGTAGTGTGATCGCGGTTGAGCTTCTCGGCAATATCTGGTGTGGTTTGCGCGGATCAGTTCGGCCCAGTTTCAACACATAGAAGTAAATTTGACGAAAATCGCGTTTAGGCATCTGAAAATAAAAACCAAATTATTTATTAAATAAGCGATTTAAATTAAATTCCATATTCATACATAGAAAACGTGTATAATGAGCTTTCCAACAACGTATAATACCTTATGAAAAGTCTTAGTTTATTGAATAGTGTTGAAACCAATAAGACAGAAAACCTGCATTCCTTTTGCACCAATCGAATAATGCTAAGTTGAACAGAAAATTTTTCCACGCGGGACCGCTACGACAGGGAAGGACTGCCTAACTGTCATCGACATACAAATAAAGAAACGTCACTTTCAAGCTACAGTCAACAATATCGATCGATATTGACCTTTCGATCAAAACTTTTCACTCGCTATAAAGCACACCTTTTTGATCATTGCTGATGAAGGTTGTTGCATCATTAGTAGATTTACCAGTTGCTTAGTACATTTTTGATTCCATTCGTGTAAAGAATATAATTTGTCCACAACACCTCTTCATCTTGAAACAGCTTGGCTGTTGTAAAATCAAAAAGGGCCCATGCACTGTGCTACCGACGTCGAAAAAATAGTTATTCATACTTCGCTACGGATTGGGTTGCTCATCACGAATCTGACATCGGTTTCTAAATATCCGGTTTCTTATGGCAGGTTAACCCTTTCACGACACGCGTGTTTTTCTCGCGCGCCGAATGAATACAGTTTTTGACTTGCTTAACCGGGAAATCAAAAATGCTCACCTTTTCACTTACAAGGAGCTCGATGAACGTAAATGACATTTTTGGGATGCTTTTGTTCAAAAATGTGCTGGAAATGGCGATAAAACACTGTTGTGTGCGGGAATCGAACCCACGACCACTCTCGGTGAAGCGAGAACACTTCCACTGCGCCGCCGCCTAAGGTGGCCAGGCCGCTAACGGCAATGCTGATTACGCAACACTGCGTCCACGCTGCATCAACGCACTCGGCACAAAGTCCGCAGACTTTGGCCAGCTAGAACTTGCTTATGAAATCCATTTGGCAAATTTGGTCTAAATATTTGTAATCAGCGTTTCGATCTCTCTTACAAGACGTAGGTATCTGTCCGAAGTTCCATGGGAAGCAGAAGGCATTCCGCGGTTAGTGGTTTCTCTATTAGTGGTCTCCCTTACTCTTCCAAATTGCTAAGCACGTTGGACGACGTCCTCTGCACGTCAGCTGAACTCCGACCACTTTTGGACGACGTCTTCGGCATGTCTGCTGAACCCATCGAACGTTGGACGACATTTTCGGCATATCTATTGAACCCCGATCAGGGTCAAGCGTGGGGTTCGATTTTTGCTGAAAATTTACGCCCCCCCCCCCCTCCGAGGCGGAGTTTGTACGACCCCCTCCCTCCTTCTTCCACTGTTTTATTCCTTATATATCTTGATTTCTTCAAGGTTTTATGTGTATTTTGAACCCTTTAATAGGTTCTTATTTTCAAGAGCGGCTTCGACACAATAGAACAATGAAAAGAGGTCACTGAACAAAAATACTTTGATGACACGATAAAGCTGGTCGAGAAGTCGGATATCGTCCTATATATCCGACTTCTCGACGAATGCTTCTCGAACAGGAGACGCGCGGCATGGGCAGCTTTCAGTTCGATTCGCGAAGTCACCGATCAGGTTAAGGATGCCGGCCTCAGGGCCTCGATATTCAACGCCTCTGTACGGACTGCGATGTGTTACTCGACGGAAACCTGGCCCGACAACAAGACAATCGCCAGAGCGATGCAAACCACGCATCGCGCACTGGAGAGATGTCTTCTGAGGACAAGCCTTCGTAAGCAATGGCAAGAAGGCCTACGAAGCTCGGAGCTACGGGAGAAGTCGCAATTAGCAGATCCGCTGCAATACATGAAGAAGTCCAAATATCGCTGGGCCGGGCACCTGCTTCGACGAAAGGACGATAGATGGAGTCTCCGTGTCAAAGAATGGATCCCGAGAGACCATAAGAGACCACTGGCACGACCGCCAACGCGATGGGCAGACTCATTCTCAAGATCTTTCAGAGAGCGGAGTCTGCCTCACTGGATGCAAGCAGCGATGGTATACCAGCATGCACAAGCGCGTTCAGAACGGCGTTGATTTCCACAGAGTCGAACGCTTTCCGGTAATCCACGAAGACAAGGACAAGTGGGAGGTGGTATTCGCGGCTCGTCTCTATGAGCTGTGAGACAGTCTGAATATGGTCCATGCAGGAGAAATCCTTGCGAAACCCTGCTTGCTCCACTGGCTGATACTCATCCAAGCAACGCTCCATACGATTGAGCAGTATCTTGGTGAAGATCTTGTCCATAACCGAGAGAAGACTGATGGGTCGATAGTTGTTGATATCCTCCTGCTGACCTTTTTTGAAGATTAGAACTGTTTTCGACTCCTTCCATGAGTCCGGAATCCTACCAAGTCGAAGGTAGTGGTTGAAGTGCTTGGCAAGAAGTGAACAGAGGGCACTGCCACCCGCACGAAGGAGGTCAGCAGAAATGCCGTCCGGTCCGGGAGCAGTGCCCGGCTTCATCCTTCTGATGGCATGAGCAACTTCTGATTCCAGCATGGGAGGTACTTCCTCAGCTGGTGGCATCAAGCATTTTGGGACAGTGGTGGAAGAACGAAACAGATCTGCGTAGAATTCTTGAACGATGGTCTCCAACGCTCTTCGAGACGTTTGCGTTGTTCCATCCTTATCCACAAGGGCTGACATTACTGCCTTCTGATCGCAGGGATCTCATTTGCAGCGCTTTATGCTTGAACCTTTCCCAGCGGCTTCTAACAGCTTCAATCTTCTGTAGGCTGGAATGTACTCCTTCACTGCAATTCGACAGGCCTTCGAGATGGTGACTCTTTCCAGATGGGAAGCATAAGGATCCAGTTTAACAGCTCTTCTTTGCTCCAAGAGTTTAATCGCATGTGCGTTGAGTCTTGAATCGGACGGTGATGTGGCTCCGCAAGAGCTGCTAGCACATTTCAACAGTCCTTTGGAGAGAAGGTCGTAGTCTTCCGATGGATCTTCAAGAAGATTCCAATCATACGACTTTATCGCATATTCCAACTCCCCAGGCTTGAATGTGGAGATCCTCACCGGTGCCGGTTTATGAGTGTCACGTTTGAACATCCTCTTTTTGAGAGTCAGCTTCGCATGGACAAGACGGTGATCCGATCCGGTGTCAAATGAAGGCAGCACGGATACGTCGAACAGACTCTAGCGTCTGTTTGTAAGAGCATGGTCGATCTCCGAACGTGTTTCTCCATTTGGGCTTTCCCAGGTCCATCGCCGGTTTGAAGGCTTGTTAAACATAGAATTCCCGTGGAAGAGACGGCACGTGGATAGAAAGTCTATCAGGCGCTCTCCGTTTTCGTTGGCGCGTGGACTGCCTGCAGTCGCGGGCACCCGTTCTCTCTCTCATGGTTCGAATTTCCCGCCTAGGTCAACCGAGCCTTCCATCCCTCCTAGGCCGATGAACTGCTTGTGACCTGTCTGGGAAGGATAAACCACTGACGTGTTCATCCTCTGGTCACCACAAGCCACTGTATACGCCAAACACACATTCAAATCTTCTCCACCACACCCCTTATAAATATGTACAGGGTGTTCCAAAATAACTTGATGAGGATTTGATGATTTTCCTCGCGAATGTATCGATCAGCAGCATGACGACAATAACGCTATTTTTTAGCGTGTCTTCCTTTCCCGGTTGTAATTTTTCAAGTTCCATTTTGTCCCAGTTGCGGTTTTTCTCAGGATTTCAAACTATGGCGCTGCGATTTTACAGCTTCATCGTCAAGGAAGCGCCGCAATGATAGAGGTATTTGACAGAATAATGCATGATCGTTTAACACCAGTGGTGCACCTGAAGTCACCGGTCCATGTAGGGAAAGAAGCTTTGAAGAAACTGTAGCTTTCATACCCGTCCGCATTATGACCAATCCTTTATTCACATAGCCCACGTTGTACCTGTCTTTTAGCGGTGTTAAACGTTCGTACATCATTACGTTGAATACCTTTCTCATTGCCTTTGGTTAAAAACCGGTCGGTAATGAACAAGTTGTATCAAAGTTACTCTCCACAGGATACAATTTGAAAATGTGCAGAAAACGTATAAAAATTACGCGGAAGTCGGATCCCTCAAATCTCAAGCACTCCTTTTAAAAGCAGAATATCCCTTTGTCATTGGGAAAAAGTGTCAAATTTCAAATGATCGAGTAATATTCGATTTCAGAAATATCGAATTTTCGAATGAGCGAATATATGCGGGTTTTCAAAACTGCGAATTTCTGATAATCGAATATAATTCGATTTTCAAGAATTCGAATTTCGAATAAGTAACGCTGAATGCGTGTCCTACTTTCGTGTGGCCCATGTCTTTGAGGCGTATGTTAGCGCAGAAAGAACAGTAAAGTGGAATTGGTGGGCTCGGAGTCGGACGTTATTCGGCTTCTTCACGACTTCTTCGATGCTCTTGAAAGCTCCCCAACCCGCTCGTTTCCTCCTGCTCAGCTCAGGCGCTAAGTCGTTGGCCGTGTTAACTTCGTTCGCGACCTAGATGCACGTAGCTGGAGCATTCGGAGATGTTCGTTCCGTAGAGCGAGAATGGGGCATCAGAAACTTGCCCGTTCCTCATGAACATCGTTTTCGCAAGATGCAGCTGCAGTCCAATGTTCACACGTACAAAAACGAAGTTGGCCAGCATTCGCTCCTCCTGGCTGATGCTTGGTGTTATGCGCACGATGCCGTCAGCGAAGCGAGGATCGCACGTCGAATTCCACTTCCCATTCTAGTTTGCGCCTGAGGTTTTCGCCTTCACCGTCTGAGGGAGGCGCTGAAGAACTTTGGGGTATGGTATTTACTTGCCCAACCCCTCTCTTCACGTGAATGACGACGTCGTTGTAGAATGGTGAAGTCTCGGTCGTTAATCCACTGTACGGCTCTCGAAGGACCTTGATGTGATGAGTAGGAACGCCGTGAGTGAGCAGGGTTTCGATGACCGCTTGAACGTAAGGCCAGCGGCAGCTTGTACTCTCAATGAGCTTCGTAATGGTGTGCAATCGTGCTGAACCCTCTCCGAAATCCTGCTTGTTCGCATGGCCGTCCTTCGTCCAACGTTCTGGTGATTCTATTCAGAACGACCCAGGTGAAAAGCTTGCAGACCAGGGGTGTGCATAACTACGATTTACGAATGGTGATTTTACGATTTACGGCGATTTTTATCAGATTCTTTACGACCTACGATTTACTACATTTTGGGCCGTAAAACGTAAATATTCGTAACTGTGATCTTCGCTCCACAGATGACAGGCGTGGACATAACGTGATACAGCTTGGATTAAAACGATGACTCACTTTTAAAGGCCTCTCTCATAGATCATTGCTATTTCCTATTTCCTTTTTTATGCTTTGCTGTGGCGCTGGAATGAAGATGATCACTTGCTGAACCATATTCACGCAAATTATGGCGCAGAGTACATATATTTGCTTATGAGGTGTGATCTAAGCAAAACCTTTGTCATCTTCAAGAAAAAAGTGAAGCGGTTTTGACACTTTTAGCATAGTTTTCAATGGTTTGACTAGGGCTACCCTATGCGATCCGTTCGGAATGTTGAGGACTTGGTAATAGAAAGAATAACATTGTCAAAAGCTATTGGAGAGCAGGACTGGCGAATGCAAGCAGTTATTAATTATTAGTGCAATATTTTGGAGTTTCCGAAATCTAACAAGTGCAAACAGACTTGCGGGCGAAGTGCGGCCGAAAGTAGCTGGCTGGTATCGTCAAAAACGACAAAGGATAAAGCACGATGTTAGTCAGCCCTTATATGAGATGCGCCATCCATTCTTTCTATCCCTATGGGATATCGGAGAGGTCATTTAAGTGTGGGTTTGCTGAATAGAATGAATTGTGGTGACCAGCCGATGTTGAGGTTAGTGTTGTATCCTTCCCAGGCAAATCAGGTACCAATCCACAGCCGATGAGGTATAGAAGACTTGACTAGCCGGGTAGGATCCGAATCAATAACTATTCTCGATCGCGCGACAGTCGCTCTTCTCCTGCGACTTCTCTATCATGGTTCTCTCTTATATGCCTAAAATATAGGGGAGAAAATTCTAAAATTCCACGAAACATCTGAGTCACTTTCCATTCAAACTGCACTTTTCTTCTCTGTCTACTTCTAAAGAATTTCACACTATACACCTTCTTTGTCGAGTTAAGTTAAAAACCAGAGTATAATGTTGTGAATAACCAACTAGGGCCTGCATCTATAAATGTGTATTATTATTATTATTATTTTATCATAATATAGAACAAATGGGAATGAATGATAACACGTTTAGTTTAACAATATAAGATAAGCATCGTTGCATAGCATCCACAGGTATGACCTAACGATACCGCAGGAAGATAAATAAGATAATGCTCAAACACCACACTCTAGCTTTTAGCCACCCTTTTAAGACTAGAGGTTATCACCCTCATTGACCAATATATGTCATACTTCTAGGCTCCTCGTCTAGGAATTCTGTGTATAAACTGCCATGAGTTGTTGTTTGTGTTGTGCTCTGATAGTTATCAAGTATAAAACCACTTATTACAATTGGCTACAGACGCATCCGCTGGTGAACCACCAAATATAATGGGTGTCCAAAAATGTGATCATATTCTTTCAATCGTCACACAATTCCTCACCATCTGCTACAACATTTCTGTTTGGTACACTTCAAAGTGTAGAAAGGCTCAGAATTTTAGGTGTGTGTATCTTAGAAAGGTATCACGCGTTCACTCAAGAGGCGATGCTTGTTGGATTATTAGTGCAAATGCTGCTTTCGTCCAGTTGGTCTGCGATGAAATGATTTTTTTGGTTTTGGATTGAATGATTTTTGTTGGTTTCGACCCCGACTTGTTGCGATTGTTTCTACAAAGTCATAGTTTTATATGCAAGCTAAAGGCTAGTAGGTTGATGCACATTTTCGTTCGTCCAACCAGTGTAAGCTTTTTGTTTGGGAACCGTGTATAGGCGCCTTTTAAGAAAGCGTTTTTGAAAAAGGAGTTTATTTTGGTTAATTAAAGCTTGTCCAGCTTGATTTGAAAGGTGCTAGTTGATTTTAATGGCTTCTAGCTTAATCAGAAAAGTATCCAGCTCGAGCTGAAAACGTTTCAATAAAGCATATATTGCTTCGATTAGCTTTAATACAATAGAAGAAAATCAATGACATCTGATGCACTATGGATGCCCTAAAATTCGGGCACCTCTTACGAGATACGGTTTACGATTTGCGATTTACGAGCAGTTTTGCGTCATTACGATTTGCGATTTACGAAACTTCGGATTTCATTTACGCACGCCTCTGATGCTGGGGCTCGCAGATTCCTAGTTTTGATCTTCGCGGCGTCTACTCACAACGTCGCGTCCTTACGAGAGTCAGTGTGGAAGATCGGATTCTTTCATCTATGAAGGCGACAACCAGATTTGAGGTGTGTGGTCTGTGTGATGTGTCATGAATTCTATATAGGTGAAACGGCGAGACCACTTGGAAAGAGAATGGATGAGAATTTATGAGCGCTGCGCAGCCTTCAAAGCTACCCAGATAATTTCTTAAGGCACCGAACTCAGTGTGACCAGAAAAAGGCTAGCCCAAGTTTCATCGCCGGGAACTGCCTCGAGCAGCCTATACACAAAGCTGCGTTTTTCTGTCACAATGCCGCAGCAGAAAATAAATAAATAAATAAAGAGGAAATAGCAGTGAGCTAGGAGGGAAGCCTTTATAAGTGGGTACATCGTTATAAGCCAAATGTATCACTTTGTGTGGACGCCAGTCATCTGTGGACCGAAGATCACATTTACGAACGTTTACTATTTACGACCCAAGGTATATTGAATCATAAGTCGTAAAAAATCTGCCAAAAATCACCGTAAATCGTAAAACCGTAAATCGTAATTACGCATGACAACCGGTTCGAATCACGGAGGTCGTGGGCCACTCAAGTTGAGACCACCTTTATTACATTCTAGAATATTCTGGAATGTATGAAATTATGCTCAAATTTTAGGGATATAAGCCCGTGGCACTAAGCCAGACCGTAACGGGCTTTGTTAAATCCTGAACATGATTGACAGTTTTACAGAAAATTTAAGACCTTTCGGTGCCTCATAGGATAGAGTTGCGTGATCTATCATACGCGATGCTTGTTGAACTGCATACGCAGTTACAGGTTTCTCCGACTTGTGCGCGGTGAAATGATTTTCAATTTTTTTCTTCTGATAGTGATTCTTACTACTCCTTTACTGCTCCTACTAAATCCTAGATTCACACGCCTCTAGTAAACTACTAAAAAATTAGAACTTTAATGGTCATTCAAAAGCTTTTTGTTGAAACACCATACATGGGTTGAGATAAGATTTTCGAACCAACAACTTCTTCGACTTTCCCAAAACGTACAAAGTTTGATCTGAGAGCTACCATCTGACCAGAAGGAAAAGTAAGAGCATAAAAAGGAAAAAACTTAGCTAGAAAACTGCCCAACTTGGACTGAAAATATCACAACAAATAAACAAAAATTTGGATCATTTTGCAGTAGCACTAGCAGGAACGCCTATAAAAATTCAGTTGTTTTGCACTACATGTCTGGTAGGTCTTACGATTACGAAATTTCGAATTTCATTTACGCACACCCATGCTGCCAGATACGGTACACAAACAGTGCCGTCGCGGTGATTTTCTTGCGGCCGTATGCATACCTCAGTTCTGGGCTAGGATTCATCAACTACTTACCCGTGGGTATAGGGGGTAGAGATACCCACGATGAAGCCTGCGTCTCCGACTCTTACCTTATCTCTATCTGACTCTTATCTTATCCCTATCCCTTATACCTCGCATACCCTCGGGTTTAATTGTTGACGAATCCGGCCCCAGGGCTTCCCGTCAGTCCTACTCCGATCTAAGGGGAATGCTGCGAACAGCGAAGGATAACACTCGCGCGGGATTTTGCTACTGAAGGGAGGAAAAGAAGTAGTTGAGCGTATGTTTCTACTACTTTCCTACTCCGATCTAAGGGGAATGCTGCGAACAGCGAAGGATAACACTCGCGCGGGATTTTGCACTGAAGGGAGGAAAAGAAGTAGTTGAGCGTATGTTTCTTCGATTCAGAGTTTGATTTTCATTACTCTCACTTTATTGAGGACCAGTGGTTTGTTTGTTGCACTGATAATTATTTGTTACAAGAATTTTCGGTTCTTCTAAGTTTTAAAAGTAGAGTTTCGTCGGAGCAAGACGAATTTTAAGTGTCGAACACCATCATAAAAATAGTGCATGGAAAGTTATCAAACATTTAGTAGTACAGTACTATTCACCGAGCCCGCTAATATCTACGAATAATATCTCAAGGTTGTCCATGGGAACATCATTGGTTACTGTTTTTTCAAATCTAACAAATTTAATAATAATAATAATAATAATAATAATAATAATAATAAATAACGAATTTAACGAATTAACGGTATCTTTCGTTAAAATCTGGGTTAGCGACTTAAACGAAATTTTTAGAAATTTAACGGATTTTTTAACGGACTTTTTAATTTTTATTATGTTTACCCTTAGTCTTCACGATTGTTGCAGGTCTCATCCTCTCGATTAGGATTGCTCCTAAACAAACTATTGAAATCAGCAAGAATATTTTGATGTTTTCATGGATTTGTTTTGAATTTTTAGAGATAATGCATTCTGGGGAAGCGGGTAGCGCAGTCGGAGGAGGTGCCGCCTGTCACCCGTTATCTGGTTCCTGGTTTGGATTTCCCGCCCCCGCGAACTAAGCCTTTCATCCCTCCGGGGTCGAAGAAGGGTTCCTGGCGCTGCTTATCCCAGAATACTTTTGCCCGCCACCTGGAAGAGCTGAGACAGAGAGAATACTTTTTAGGACACTGGACGTATTTTAAACGATTTTGGAAAAGCGCTAATAACAGAAACTTGGGAAGCTATTTTTCCTGAACGTTAACATGTTGACGACGTGTCACACCTATTCAGCATTGTGGGAAGTGTGACGCGATGTCGTGTCACGGTCACGACGTTGCAAAAAAATGAATTGCTCCCACCGGACACTCGAAAATCGTGCGTCCGACAACGTGGAAACATTCCACTGACTTGCTTGCGCTTGCTTTCGAGTCTAGATTGATCGCGTTTATTCCACTGACTGTCTTTTAACTGTAGCTTTATTAAATCTTAATGGGCTGTACCCGCATCGAGATTGTAATGATCGTAGAACAGTCAGGCAGAACGGTTTCGCAAAGAACTAGGAAAGAAGGGAACTCCTGGTTCTGCCTGATCACACATTTTAAGATGCCTTGTCGCTGACTATCTTCCATGATAATTCCATAACTGTTCTTATTCCACATCCTGTAGATAACTTGTTGCCGAAGACTTGTTTATTATTTGTGCTTGTTGGTGTTGAATTGTTTATTTTGCATTGTAGTGTTACACTCCCTTCCTTGAACTTTGGCTGCTGACCTCTTGAACTTAAAACCTATGAGATTTTCCTTGATTTTTTTCACTTGAAATAAGGGTTTGTAGCTAACTGTCTTTTTTAAACGAAACTTAACGATTTACTGGAAATTTAAGGAAAGTTTTCCGTTAAAAAATTTCGTTAAAAAATTTAACGCACAGAATTTTGTGTGCACCCCTGGTGCAAATCACGCGCGTCACGAAAGGGCTCGTAAAGTTTGGGCCCAGAAATGAGAGCGTCTAATAGCAGTCTTGCCTAAAAGGAGACAAGAACTTTCAGAAAAAATTGCCTTTATGGGTTCTTTAACACGACTTAGTTTACTCAGGCTTGCTGTACTATTCCTCATAAAAATAAAAACAAAATCGATAAATTAAAGCTCGCAAACATATGAACACGCGAATGGTTAAACACTTGTGAAACGTCTGATACTATTATAGAACATAAAAGTACCACACACTCTCCAAACTAATTCCTACCTTCCTACCTCATAGTGTCCCTGAATTCCTTTATTTCCTTTCTTCTTCAAGCAGCACTTAAGACTGCAATAGAGAGCAAATGACATTTTTGACACGAAATGCGCGACTCGATCCGTGCATACCTACGACGCGCATCACATCTCGAACGTTCCCGAGCTCTCTGGGAGCCATATGAAGCACAGGTCGTGGGCGAAACCTGCCGGGTACGACCCGCAATTGGGGCACCTCGACCGGGGCGCCCGCCAGCCCCCCCCCCCCCGAGATATGCTTACGGCCCCTGGAAGCTGCGTTGTCAGGTGCCCTCTTCGTATCAGATTTCTGGAGCTGGATGCACTCCTTAGCGGGTAGAGCGATCTGGCGCAGGGGCGCGGCGGCCGCGAGCCTCTCAAGTGAATTAGCACGTTCGAGCAGGCGCAATGCAATGCCCTCCCGCGCGTTCATGTGCGGAATGGTGGACGCCGCCGGGCCACGTTCCCCGTGGTGGAGCGGCCCTGGGTGGGCGGCAGAATCGATAGGACAAGCGGTGGTCACTCGCCGTGAGGCTTCCGGTCGGCAAGACCTCATTCTCCCGGCCTGTTCCACATAACTCATTCAGTCTTTGTCTGCGCTCCATTAGCGCGACGAGCCCGCATCTCCTCCTCCCGGTACGTGCCGCTCAACTTCTAGGAAGGAGCGCTGCTCCCACACCTTCTTCGAGCTTCAGCGCGCACGTTTCAAGTATCCTGCGCAGCTCCGTATCCGTATCGTTCAGTAGTCTTTGGTGGAACGGGTGCGAAGTTTCAGGCGAAGCCAGTGCCGTGTCAGCAACACCGGCAACGTCAAGGGAGCGCTTGCACACCATCACTGTCCTTCCATACTTGCACATTTGAATGCACTCCCTGACGTCATTAAAAGTCTCCTTGGACATCCTACTGTATGCATCAAAGTTCGCTTCCTCTGTGCTCGCGCACTGAGGTCTCGGTGCACCGAGATCAGCGAAGCGACGTTGATGCAATCCCAAGGCCACCTGGCAGCTGCAACCTTTTCATGCCTTTCTTACTATTTTTTCAATATTCTGGTGACCAAACTCGCTGTTTTCACGGCGGGCATCAGGTAAGCACTTTTATATGTTATGTTGTGTGAGTTTATCTTCAAATACTATATTCTTACAAGTGACTATGGAGTGCCCCACCCCCCCCCCTCGCCTTGGGATTGCACCGCGACGTCTTCTTCCTGGCCTCCTAGCTAGTGGAGCATTGATAACTAGTTGAGAGTTTCTAAACCCCTATTAATTTACTTTTTTGAGTCTTTAGTATTTGCCCTCAGTGAATTACTTGGAATGCAAAATTCACTTTCTTTTACTGATTCATTATTCTCTGAAAAGGCTGCAGTAGTTCATAGTCAGTAACCGTCGTAATCCTATCGATGCCGCTATCATACTTGTTGTATACAAAAACATGGGCACGCAAATTTTGAGGACGTTTATGGTGTAATATTAGAACACCTCTGGGAGCGAATTTGGCCGTGTAATAGTTAAAGGTCCACATGAAAGAAACTTATTTTCTTATACTTAGGAAACGGTAGCGTGCACATCTGTCGTGCCGCTTCAAACCCTCAGCAACTGTAAATGGTAGGCTACACTCGCCGATACACTTACAACCGGGAACCAAGAAAAAAACGTCCGAGTTGTCCTATGCGCAACGCCCACAGCCGCGCGATTCAAACCTGGTTTTTTTTTTAGCCATGGAGCGCCCTTATTACAGGCACTATACGTTGGAGCCAGGGATGAGGGGCATTAACGACGCTCTAAGGAATTTCCTGCCTGTCAGAGGTCCTCCCTCCCCCGATCCTATTTGCGCCGGACAAGCACACAAATATCACTAGCTACAGCGACTGATTAACAGAAGGATAGGCATCTGCGTGGTCCCGTAACGATTCTGTGAATCTCACATTCGCTCTGCATTATGCAACTGGTAGATCCGGGACCCTTTCTACGAGCAGTGCTGCTCGTAGAAAGGGTCCCGGATCTACCAGTTGCATAATGCAGAGTGATACTAGTAATACGGGACTAAGTTTTGATACCCAGTGTGTGTTGTGTTTGTTCACAGTTAATGAATCAATATGCCTACATTCTATGACCGAGGTTAGAGGCTATTCAGAGCTTGTATAGAGAGGAGCCCACCATTTTTTTCTCAAAATTATATTTTTATATGATTTATACACATATATAGTGCGTAGAGTCATGCTTTACACGGGACAGTTTACATCTGCATGCTCGGTTTGACTACCTCTGTTCCTATGGAAGCAGCATCGAATGGAAGCGTAATGAAGGCCTAGGTATGGCCGGACTTAAGACCAAACTCCTAAGTGCTTCTGTTTGACTAAGCTGCTCGAAGGTGATTCTCCACTACATCGGAATCACACCATAGCTATACTGAGCGCCAAGCCGGCTTCTGCAACAATATAGTGAAATTATCCGCGTTCTAATTCCTATTCATTCAAATTGAAATTTCATTTTTAATCTCTTTAGATGTTAGGTTGGTTACAACAGCCTCCTTGTATTTAGGCTCCTGAATCGCTGCGAAACACTATACTTTATCAATTGCAGTGCATAATGATATCATGACTTTATTTGTTTCACCAGTGTTCAGTTTATTGCGTTGATTTTATGTGAAATTTGTGTGTTCATGTTCCTGTTTTGTACGCACATATGGTGCACCTATAAAATAAATAAATAAATAAAATAAATTTAACTACGAAACTGCGGTGAAAAACTCAGACGGTTTTTTTTCGGTTGTAAGTTCATCAAACACTGTAGCCTATTACCAAATGTACACATCTCACGAGGGAACGAGAGCTCTGAAGATAAAGAGATCCTCTTTGGAGGGCGCTGCCTCGTGGTGAGACATCAAAGCAGTTTTCGACAGCACATTATGTACTTAGAGCTGCACGGGATTTAGAAGGCATGGAGATTTGGATCTCCAGCGGTTCTATGGGTGGGCGGAAGTGGTACAGCACGAGTTGTTTCCATACCGATTCATCGCACACTGTGTGAAGTGGCTGAGTTTTCTATAACACCAGGAGATAATAGGCTTGAAAGACCCAGCAAATGCCCACAAATTGATGGCAGCATATTTCGGATTAAAGGGCAGGCTGTTCGAATAGGAACACCTACTGAAACACTCGCACAGTAAGTGATCTGCTAGTAGATAACGCTTTCAAAGAGATCTGGAGAGTCGATGTAACTGCCTTCAGCTATCTGGTGACACTCGAAACTTCGACTCGTCCCACGCTAGGCGTAATGGGCACGGAATCCATAGCGCACCTACTCCATTACACCAATATCTATTTTACGAACCAATCTATTGTATGTCTCACTTCGTCTTTGTTTCCACCTACGAAGAACGAGTGGTTTACACTTGACAATAGACTTGACGTCCATGGCTTTCCAGTTAACTAGGATGTAGACATAAGGAAGTATGGGGAAGCAGATCAACCTCTATGTACTACTAACATATATATTCATATTGTGGGTTGTATTTGTTGTTGTATTTTCCACGGATCTCCCTCGATAGAGAGCCTTCGGGCTCTCTTGTTAAGAGGGATCTCGGGCCGCTTGTCGCAGGGCCACGTGGCGCGTCCCCGTGTGGTGGATAGGGGAATTAAACGCGAACCAAATGCGACCGTGTACTGCCCAGAGACGCAGGTGGGATGCAGGGGATGGACTCCTTGCTCCTGCTGTGTCGGGTCGATGCATTCCTTGTGCGTGGGAGCGGCATGTTCGTGCACAGTGTGCGTGGATGTGTCCGTGACTGTGCGGATTGTAACTGTGTCGGCTCGGCCAAAAGCTTGCACTCGGTAGACTGGGAGTACATGTAAGGCGATTCGAGGCCGCCTTAAGTCTCGCCCCGTCCCTTCGGGCAGTCTGGCTGGCTGCTCGGAGTACCCCGCCCGCACGACAGAGCCTGACTAGCTACCCGTGTTGTATTCCAGTCAAACACAGCAGCACTGAAGGGCCTCATTCCCCTGACCCCGAAAGAGCCCCCATTTCTGCAGCGATGGGAAGGACGAGTACGGAGAGGCTGCTAAAATCTCAGGGCCTAACCAGGCTGCGCAAACTGAGAAGGACTAGGATGACGATCTGTACTTACAACGCCCGCACGCTTGCGTCGGAAGCATCCGTCGAGGACCTGATGATGCAAGCCAGGAAGATCAAGTACGACGTCATCGGACTGACCGAGATGAGAAGACACCACCCCCTACACGCCGCCTACGACTCCGGAGAAGAACTGTTCCTCGGAACATGCGACAGCAGGGGAGTAGGCGGCGTTGGTGTCCTCGTCAACACGCACTTGGCTATGAACATCAATTCGTACGAGTCTCTGACAAGCCGAATCGGACGTCTGCGACTGAAGCGATGTGGCTCCGTGCCAGCCTTGACTGTGTTCGTCGCGTATGCCCCAACATCCGACTACGACGACGAAGACGTCGAGGCCTTCTACGTGGAGCTGGAGAAGTTCTATAAGGAAGATCACACCTTCTACAAGGTGATCGTCGGCGACTTCAACGCCAAGATCGGGCCACGAAGGTCGCCGGAAGAACTTCACATCGGAACCCACGGTTTGGAGTGGAACGAGCAAGGTGAAAGGCTGTCTGAGGTTCCGCTTTTCGCGTCAAGGAGAGAAGGCCGCGAAGTTCAAGAAGAGGAATCCCAGAACGACCATCAACTGGGATCTCTACACCTCTCTTGTCGGCCTTTGGGAAGATGCCGTCATGGACAACGTCGACGAGGAATACGATCGCTTCGTGCACCATCTCCACGATAGTGCTAAGGGAGCCGAGAGCTTGAAGACCACCAAGAGACGCCTGTCTCCGGAAACTCTTGAGCTGATACGCCAGCGTGGAGCAGCACGAGCGTCAGGCAACTACCAACTGACGTCCGAGCTTGCAAAGCTATGCAGAGCGGCGATAAAGGAAGATCTGAAGGAGAGAAGGGCGGAAGTGTTGGCTGAAGCTGCAGAGGCAGGTTTGAGCACCGCAGTGCCCGCTGGAACTTCGCTAACTTCAAGACCAAGACCGCTCTCCGACGTCCTAACGGAACCACCACCTCTTCCAGAAGGACCATGGAGAAAGTCATCCACGACTTCTACTCCGATCTCTTCGATAGCCACGTCCACCTGCCCCCATGCCATCTTCCGCAGGATGGATACGTCGTCCCCTCTGTTATCTCTTCCGAAATCCGACACGCCATCTCGTCGGTGAAGAAACGTACAGCACCCGGTTCTGACAGGATCAGAGCTGAACACCTGAAGAACCTCCCGCCAGCGCTCATCAACACTGTGGCGCGGCTCTTCACATGTTACCTGTCTGAGCACAAGGTTCCATCGCATGGAATACCAGCAGGACCTCTTGCTGTACAAGAAGGGAGACGTGCACGATATTGGCAACTATCGCCCGATCTGCCTGTTGTCCGTAGTCTACAAGCTGTTCACTCGAGTCATCCTGAATAGGATTAGTAGAACGCTGGACGAAGGACAGCCATGCGAACAAGCAGGATTTCGGAGAGGATTCAGCACGATCGACCACATACACACCATTACGAAGCTCATCGAAGTGTCGCGAGAGTACAAGCTGCCGCTGTGCCTTACGTTCATCGACCTGAAGAAGGCATTCGACTCCGTCGAGACTGAAGCGGTCATGGAAGCCCTGCTCACCCAGGGCGTTCCTACTCAGTACATCAGGGTCCTTCGAGAGCTGTACAGTGGATTCACGACCAAGATCTCACCATTCTACAACGACGTCGTCATTGACGTGAAGAGAGGGGTTCGACAAGGGGATACCATATCCCCGAAGCTCTTCAGCGCCACCCTCGAAAACGTCATGCGCGAACTAGAATGGGAAGACATGGGAGTGAAGGTCGACGGCCGGCAACTGCACCATCTTCGCTTCGCTGACGACATCGTGCTCATAACACCGAGCATCAGTCAGGCGGAACGAATGCTGGCCGACTTCGATCGTGTATGTGGAAGCGTTGGACTGCAGCTGAATCTTACGAAGACGATGTTCATGAAGAACGGATGGGTTTCTGATGCCCCATTCTCGCTCAACGGAACGAACATCTCCGAATGCTCCAGCTATTTGTATCTGGGTCGCGAAGTCAACATGGCCAACGACCTAGCACGAGAGCTGAGCAGGAGGAAACGAGCGGCTTGGGGAGCTTTCAAGAGCATCGAAGAAGTCGTGAAGAAGCCGAAGAACGTCCGACTCCGAGCCCACCAATTCCACTTCACTGTTCTTTCTGCGCTAACATACGCCTCAGAGACATGGGCCACACGAAAGTAGGACACGCCATCAGCGTGGCGTGTCCTACTTTCGTGTGGCCCATGTCTCTGAGGCGATGCTCGGAGTGACACGACTCACGCAAGTGAGAGAAGGCCTTCGGAGTTCCGAGCTTCGCCGACGTTCGAAGATCAGAGACGCTGTCGCATGGGCCAAGTCGTCGAAAATTAGGTGGGCCGGCCACGTAATGCGATTCGCAGACACGCGCTGGACGAGAGTCGTCACAGATTGGATTCCGCGGGATGTCAAAAGAACACCAGGACGCCCAGCAACGCGTTGGTCGGACTTCTTCGTGAAAGCCCTGAACGACCGATATGACGCTCTTCGTGTCCCTCGAGCGAGGAGGATCCATTGGACCACTCTGGCACGCGACAGGGACGAATGGAGACGCTGCTGGCGCCCGCTCGAGCAAGTCGATGATCAACGGGACGACAGGTGATACAGGTGATTGTGGGTTGAGGCTTTCGATTCAGAAATTTCTTCATACGATCGGAAATGCTATTTGGAACATTGAAAAATAACCAGTCTCGGATGAATCGCTTCATGGTAGACAGCAATGCTTTTTCATGGAAGAAATGCAAGTTTACAGGCAGTAGATGTGCTAAATGGCTATTTCAAAACGTCCTGCTTTCTGATCTTTTTTACAAGATTTCCGCCCATCCCTGATTCAGCCAAATGCCGCGCTCAGCTTGCCCTTTGGCTCCTCTGGTAAACGTTGCCGAAGGTGATGGTTAGGGCTTCGCAATTTGGGACATCCTGGTGCTTCTTGTTCGGAAGTTGGGGAAAAGCAGGCAACCAGAACGATAACCTTCCGACGCTTGCACGTAATAGGAGCTTCATTCAATATGTCAAGGTCATGTACGATTGAGTAGTGAAGACTGTGAAGAGTGCTGACGGTAGGGTGTTACGGAAGCCGGTCGAGGTCAGAGAGAGATGGGAGGAGTACTTCAAGGAACTCCTGAACGAGGATTTCCCTCGTCGGGAGGCCGAGGAAGAACAACCAACGGAAGGACCCATCCCACCCTGGACGCAAGAAGAGGTTTGCAAGGCCATAGGGAAGATGAAACTCGGAAAGGCAGCAGGGAATGACGGTGTGCCAGTAGAGGCTTGGAAGGTGCTCGGGGACCTCAGAATCAACTGGCTGACGCAGTTCCTCAACAGAATCACGAAAGAAGGTAAGATGCCGGATGACTGGAGGAACAGCACCATAGTCCCCATCTTCAAGCAGAAGGGAGACGCTTCCGAATGCTCCAACTACCGAGGGATCAAACTGATCTCACACATGATGAAGATCTACAAACGACTGGTCGACTCAAGGATGAGGGAGATGGTACCCATCTCCCAGGTGTAGTGGGGCTTCATGCCTGAGAGGTCCACCACAGACACCATCTTCATCGCTCGTCAGGTGATGGAGAAATATCCGGAGAAATGAAAACCCTGCTACCTGGCATTCCTGGACCTGGAGAAGGCCTACGACAGGCTAGCTCGGGCCGTAATCTGGAATACCCTTCGAGGGAGGGTTGTCCCGGAACGTCTGATTACAGTCATAAGGGACATGTACGAGGGCTCGAAATCGGCGATACGAACTCCACACGGGGTGACAAGGAAAGTGGACATCACAGTGGGGATACACCAAGGGTCGGCACTGAGCCCGTTCCTCTTCCTGCTGACACTTGACTCTATAGTGACCCACCTTGAGGAAGGCCCTCTCAGAATGATCCTCTACGCGGACGACATCGCCCTAGTAGCCGACAACCAGGAGGAGCTGAGGAGAAGGTGCAGCTGTGGCAGAGAGCCCCCGCAGACAACAGCCTACGACTGAACGTGAAGAAGACGAAGTTCATCAGCTCTGAGCAGTGCGCTGGATCGATTCTAGACTGCAAATGGGAAACGATCGAGAAGGTGGAAGAATTCCGCTACCTCGGAAGTGACCTATCCGAGGAAGGAAGTGTGGACCAGGCGGTCAGGGGACGGATAAACGCAGCGTGGCTCAAGTGGAGGGAGTCCACAGGGATCCTCTGCGACCGTAGATGCTCCAGGACGCTCAAAGGCAAGCTCTATAGAACAGTTGTGAGACTTGCCCTCCTCTACGGCAGTGAGTGCTGGGCCCTGGGTAAGGCGCAGGAGCGGCAACTGCACGCGGCGGAGATGAGGATGCTGAGGTGGGCGTGTGGATGGACCCGTTGGGACAGGGTGTGAAACGAGGATGTTAGGGCAGTGATGAAGACAGCCCCGATCCAGCTGAAGATGAGAGAGCAGCGCCTGAGGTGGTATGGACACGTCCTCAGAAGACCAGATGATCACCCCACAAGGTTGGCCCTAGATTTCGAGGCACCCGAAAAGCGTCCGAGAGAAGCTCCAAGGAAAAGATGGAAGGTCTTCATCAAGAGAGATCTCGCCGAAGTCGGTGCCACGGCAGATGACGCCCTTGATAGGATGGGGTGGCGACAGATCACAAGGACAGAGGACCCTGCGACTGCGCGGGACTAAACGCTCACGAGAAGAAGATTAAGACTTTCTTACCACTCCAGTAGATTAGTTTCTGCTGATGAAGAGGTAATTTTGGGCACATCCAAGTGGAGGCGAAGGTGTTTGTGCCGAAATGCTGCTTTAGGGCGTTATTCCGCTGTGTCTTACGTGTAAAGGTTTAATGAAGGCGCTCAGTTTGAACGAGATCAGGGGTATACGTTTAACGGTTAACGATTTAATGATTTCAACGAATTAACGGCATTTTCCGTTAAAATTGGGCTTAACGGGTTTATGGAACGTTTCAGAAATTTAACGGAATTTGTAGGGGATGTTTTCAGAAGCAACTGTTCGAGATTGTTTCGAAGTGCAGCGAAGCAACATTTTTTTATTGTATGTATCATAAGAAGAGCTCGCTCCCTCCACTCGTCTGCAGTTTTCATTTGATTGACTGTATAAATGCTCCTTACATGAAGCTGCGCACTGAAGATATGTCTGAGTCATATGTCTGTGTTTAGCCATTTTTTGTTTCACCGCTGATTAGTGCGTAACTTCAGGTAAACGGAATTTTTTGCCGTCAACAGAATGAAAATCGCACCGTGATAGACGACTACATTTCACAGTCTCTTCTTGGATCACATTGAAGAATTGCTGGTTTCAGCTCTTCAGGATAAGTTAAAGACCACTTTTATAGTTGAAACGCAGAAACTGTGATAACTCAAACATTGTATTCATGTTTTGGGCAAAAGAATAAAAAATTTCAGTGAAATTCATAGTTAACCACTCAAATCGAAAACTGTTTTTGACCTTTCGAAAGAAGACATAGTTTGAATTAAAAGTCGATTGTTTTTATTTGCAAGGTGTTTATTCCGATTTCAAAAGGGTCAGGTTCCGTTTAAAGATGTCTTACTGATTATTTAATCTAAAACAACGGTACGCAGATAAAGGTTTTCTAACAGACTTCAACGAATTACTGGAAATTTGTCGAAAATTTTTCGTTAAGTTTTTCGCTAAAAATATGATTCTTGGAGGTCATTGAGGTCCACTAGCCGTTTGGAAATTAGCATCTTCTGTCCGCTGATGTCTTCTATGACGTTGAAAGGTTGCTTCGGTTTTGTGGTGAGTATCTTCCAGCGATGTCGTCTTCGCAGATGTGGAGAGAAGTGGCGAAGTCCACTAAAAGTGAGTCGGTGCCCTGTTATTGGCCAGACTGTCATGAAATGATTTACCTCGGATTGCTTCTGGAACTCGACATCCTTTGGGGAGCAAGCTGAACATACAAAAGCGCGCGGCGACTGCTGCGACAAGCGCGATGTCTACATAGTGTATGTTGCTGCACTCACGGATTCTAAAGCTCTTGTAATTGCATAAACCTCTTTAGCTGCCCCTGCTCAGCTATTTGAGAGTCCTACGGTGCACTTCTTCACAGAAAATCGATATTTCGAGAAGGAATTGGATGGCTAAACGAAGAAATTTCGTTGTTTGTTGTTTTCAGTTGTTTCCATTGTGAAAAGATTTAGGGTCCCTTTATTTACGAGATCAAAAACCACAGCCTTGTGGCGTTCAGTGGGTATAAAACACGTGGTGGTTTTTGTTTGCCAATTCGTAGTTTCACTGCTTTCGATCACACAGGTCAAGACGAATTGCGAGTGGATGCGAGGGCCTTTCTAGAATTCACAGGCGAGGGTTTTGATAGAGTGTCCTTGGCTGTCGGTCCCTTTGTGACAAGAAGCTCCATTTCCCCCCTGGCAGCCCACCTAGATAGCCCTGCGTCAGTGGCGGTTCGTCGCACGTGCGACAGAGGCCGCCGCGCGCGCTACCAAAATCTGTATGTTCGTACTACCAGCCACATCCTTCAGATCCTTTGGCGGGCCACTGCTCTTCTCCATCAACAGCTCCACTAATCAGCCCTCAGTCCTTAGTCCTCTGCCTTTTATCAAAATATTTCAGTCCTTGTTTTTCATCAAGTTTTCCCCCTCCTTCAAATACTACAGTACGTCCTGATGTTGCTTTTTGATTTGCTGAAGTCTCTTTGTTTTTGTTTTTTTTTTTCACCGCGTTATATTGCTCACCATGCCATGTCTCTCAGTTTCTTCTACTTTAGAATTGTGCGCACATTTTTGTGCAAATAAATAAATAAACATACTTGGCACATCAGCTGAAGAAACTCGCTACAGAGATCGACAGCACGTCTTCATTTGGCTGTGACAAAACGAAGATGTGCGATGACGTGCTCGTGATTTCACACACTGACCAGGCGGACCGAACGCGTTCCCATCTCGAAGTGTGTTTAAAAGTCGGCTTGCAGCGTATTGTCAAAAGGACGGTGTGAATCGATCTCTTTGCGCAATGCACTCTAGTATCACGGAGGTGGTTTGAATCAGCATTTGACCAATACAGTGATTTGCTGTGGCCAGCCGATGAACAACTCAGTGTTATACATATGCTTCTCGGACAAGTCTGATACCACTTGAGTCTTGATTAATTCTCCGACTGCACTGCTACGTGCCGGCACGAGAACATTCTTGAAGTATCCCTGACACCAACGCTCTTATTTTGTCGAAGGGTCTGCCATTTTTGAAGACTCCGGCCAAGCACTTGTGTGCATAGCATAGTAAATGATCTAATTCCTGAATGGGACAGAAGAAAATGAGCGCTTTAGGGAGCATTGGAGGGCATAGAAGTAGTGAACAAGATGAGTATAGCGTTCGGATTCCCGAACCATACTCGTGTTCTCGATGCAACCGTTCTTTCAATTTTATCGAATCGAAAGTGCTTTTGCAGTTCCTAGCTTCGTCAATTGTCATATGTGAAAGATATCACGTCTTACCGGCAACAAAACAGTTAGGGTGCAACCTACCCCTAGTATGTTTCGGTGGCAGTTTTACATGAGATTCTGATAAGCGGAAAGGATGATTGAATTCCTTTTTAACGTTAGCAACAAAAATGCAGAGATTGCAGAAGGGAACTATCCACTCTCAACTTAAGTTTAGTAGAAGCTTGTCATAGCGCCATAGCAGAATTAGCGGTGAGGGCTCAAGGTTATTCATGCTTTCTGAAGAGGTAGAACATTTGGAGAAAAGTATCTGATTGTGCAGTCCAAGTGCCCACATAATTAAGACGTACCAGATCTCGGAAGCTAATAGTGAACCATCCCACGATCACAGGAAGCGGAATGGATGGCGCTCAGTTTTTTATTGAGAGAGCGCAGCTGCGAAAACGAAATAGGTTCAAGAGGGGACCTGCGCAGGATGCTCCAATCCGATTTCGCCTGACTTTCGCCCTGTAGTTAAATGAGCAGGAAGTAGGAAGTGGTCAGTAAACCGTCACCTGCTGCTGGAGAATGACGTGCCATGTGCTCACTACGTAGCCGTAGTAACAATTGCACTGACGGCGGCATCACTCTTCACCAGCTATTTCAACTCTGAAGGACCTCTGAATGCTTATGCCGCTTCAGTGGCCACTTTCACCATTCGAGTGTGCCCTGCTTACTCCGTCCTGCTCAAGGCCTTTTTGTTTGCTTCTTTGCGCGTTTCTTGCTCGTGCGAACAGCACCTCTATCAGATTACACGCGCAGTCTTAGCTCCGGGAATTTGATCGGGCTTGGTGGACTGGCCAGATAGGCGTAATTTTCTCAAAATCCCTTACTCCTAAAAAGGTCTCTTTTGATGTGAGACGAAACGACTGCTTCGAGTGTTTGCAACACGACTCGTACACTAATAATATTTCCTTATTGAACTAGTGGTGTATTCGAAAAGCAGACTCTTTGCGAGTCGAACTTTGAGCGTACTGTTCATGACAAGGTTTTGCTGCATTGATCTCAATGTGTGACCCTGTCAAGACGCCATTTTAGCTGATAGGAACGAATTGTTCCTGTGCCGAGGATAGGAACCATATTACCCAAATAGCGTAGAGCTTCGTGAACATGGGTAAATCACTTGCATTGCTTACAGAAAGACTTTTGAACTGTTGGAGTGTTTTCCTTACAAGAGAAATTTGTCTTGTCTCTGGGAAGTACTCTGCGGAATATTTCTCGCTTTCGGAAACTCTTTTGCAGTACTGGCTGCTAGGATACGATGGACAGTATTGTGCGTTTCCAATTTTTTATAAAGGATTCTAATCTATCAAACGCTTTGCCTGCTAATCACTGCTTGGATCGGGCAATTCTTTTGAATCTCAACTGATTCCACCCCTCTTATACTTAGCCAACTGTCAACTAAAAGTAATAGCACTATCTGAAATGCAGGACACCATTAAAAAATCCAGAGTTCTGCACGCTTTTTAAATTCCCAGAGCGGGAAGAACGCTCTCAAGTACTGCTTTTCCGTTTTCTGTTTCTGCTATTGCGAGAGTGTGAATCGCGCTGCAGCTCGGTTCATCGCCGCAGTGACTCTTCGTCAGGCAAAGCATATGTATCGATTACTGCCAACATACTGTTGTGCAGAAATTGACAGGTGTAGCATATAATGGATCCAAGTGAATCACTTTCTTATATACGGTCGGACATACGAATTCAATCGGACACATCGGATTCTTCGGCCTCTGCAAAAGTGCAATAAAACATCGGTAAAACAGCTTACAACTTCAGTGACGGTAAGCATGGGGTGCGAGTTCGAGTCCCGCCTCATGGCAACAAAATATCGTTTCAACGGATTACAAAGTGTGATGATTAGGATAAAATCGCAGAACGCGCTCTGTGTGCGGCGGATTTCGTAGCACCATACTGACCAAATTCGTTGCGATACGAGCGACTTAATAGCTCCAGCCAAGGTCCCCGGAATATCGTTCTGCGTCGTGGTTTTCCAAATATTTATTTAGGTTTTCGTCCTTGAAAAAATGACAAAATTGAATCCGAAAAGAAAAAAATTCACGGATAAAGACTACAGGGTAGACAATGTTCTGGTCGGCGTTGGGCAAATGGATGTTTTATCCCATCTTAGGGATGAAAGGCTTGGTTTGCTTGGGCAGAAAATTCAAGAAAAGGAACCTGGAGTGGGGCACGCGAATGCTGGCTCCTCCTCCGACTGCGCTACCACGCGTCCTAAGTCTATACGGTACCCAGAAAAATTATGCGCTGTTAATCAGCTTACAGTGACTGTAAAATTCAAAACGCTTCAGCCATGGAAAACTTATGTTAATTTTGAGGCTCAGCTAGGGGATGCTATTTATGGTGCGGTGAACCTAAATGAAAGGGCCCTACTTCAAGCCCCTAGTTCAGAGCATGGTGTATGAAATCTTTCACTGACTTCGCGAATAGCACATGATTTCATTTGGTCGAGCAACAGTCATTTGGAATCAGCTATAACCGGGCAAAGACACCATATGACTAGTACTAAATTCAACCAAATAAATAGAGATGGCATTAACAAAAACGAAGAAGAAGAAAACACAGCAACAAATACCATTCATTGGCGATCGTGCTAATAAAATTTCCTGTTAAAGCTGCATAGTTAGTTTATCATGGTATACATATCTAACAATTGCGAGACCACGATACTTCTAACAATTGCGAGACCACGATACTTCTTATTCAAGAAAGAAACTTGGGAAAGAAACTTTTTGACGGAAACAGTAGTGAAACCGCTGAAGCATGATATTGTATTTGAAAGCTTGTTTCTCAGCGATCATTTCGAGTTATGAATCACTAATTTTCCTTGCGATGTTGAAAAGTTTTATTCACTAGAACGATGACTGCTCAAAGTGAAAAAGTGTGTGATTTCATTTTCAATTATTTCAAGCTCGGCAGCAACCCAGCGACGGGGCCAAGCACATTGAAAAGTCATCGGCAAGTTCACTCCTAACCGAAGGAATTATGGAGATGGTATTAGTAGATCCTTTCCGTCCCAAAGGGTAACAAAGACAAACCACTCCCGGGAAGATGAACTGCTGCAAACAAAGGGCGTCTGCGCCGATTCATCAAATCGAGTTCTTCTCAAACCACGCTAGGACTGACCGCTGATCTCCACTCCTCCCAGTGAACCACCACTCGTCGGCCGCAGAATATTGGAAGGTCGCCAAAATCGCCTTCGTCAGTGCCTCATGCGGTGACGGAAACCCAAGTAAATCGCTGTGCTTCCGACAGCCGAGAGCTCCTGCGCCGGTTCAAGCGGGAGAGCCTGGATCGAGTCGTTACCAGCGATGAAAAGCTGATGCTTCGCTACAAGTGCAAAGCTGGAAAGCAATAGCTGGAACGTAACGAGCTGGAGGTTTTGACATCAAAATCCGAGCTCCACTGAAAGAAGGCCGTGCTGTGCGTTTGGTGGATATTAGACATGGGATCCGAATCATGCATTTTCGGATATCCGGCCGGATTTATCCGGTTTCGGATTATCCGAAATCCGGCTTGGTCGAAAATTGCCCTCATCTGAATCATCCGAAGATCCGGGGTTTCTAAAATTGTCCTCATCTGAATCATCCGAAGATCCGGGGTTTGAAAAAATGGCCTATCCGAATCATCCGATTATCCGGTCCAACAAAAATTAGTGGAGAAAGAAGCCGATACAAGTCAATGTTTCTTCCATCAAGGCAAAAGCCGACCGATTGCGGCACTTCAGACGTTGGAAAAAATTCTGGGAATTGGGCTGGGCCAAAATCAGACATCCACCATATACCACGGACATTGCGCCGTCTGACTGCCATCTGCTTCGGTCGATGGATCACATCCTCCATTGTAGGCGCTTCGCCGAAGTTGGTGAGGTCACGGCGGTGGTACACAACTTCTGCAGGTCGAAACCAATTATACAGAGATGTAATCCGCTCAGTTTATGAAAAGCGGAGGAATCTCATAGAGATTAACGGCCATTACTTCGTTCAAGTCACTCATTTTTCTTTTCTGGCATAGTCTAATTTTTGCTAGAAGACAAATTTTGTTGCAAAACTTACGACTCGACCTAATACATATGATAAGACTTCCAATTATGGAAAATATAGATATTTTCAATTTTGCAATAGTGAAGCTCGACAGGGTCAATCCTCTCCTCTATTGACAACGTTCCGAACGTTAGGCCCTTCTTTAGGACTAGAAACAGAAGCATTACACATCTTTACAACAACACCGTACCTATACATTATGAGCACCTTGCAGACAGACATGGGATTTACGTGGGGAAGGAGAGGCCAGGGATGTTCGGGGATGCGTTTGGCCATAAATGAAGTTCGATGGTCTTTGGGGTACAGGGATGAGCGGATAATGAAATTTTGGAACTCTGATAACGGATAAATTTGCCCGAAAATGGCCGGATAACGGAAAAACGGATAACGAACAAACAACAAGAATAAAACTCATTTAACATTGCTTTAATTTCAACAGCAGATCAGCAGTTGAAACACTGCTAATTTATAAGCCATTCCAGACAGTTTGATTGTGTTTCTTTAACGTTGTGCAGCCGCGACTTTAACGACGATCTATGGGATTTTATGCCCATCAGAAGGACGTCAAACAAACAACAACATGCCGGTCTTCCGCCTGTTTTCAGTGGGTTGCTTGTATTGTTTTATCTGTCGGTCGCCTAGTTCTTTTTTCCAACTAAAGCTGCTGAAAAATAGAATGACCCTTGGAAGAGCAATTCTCCCAGTGTCTTTTGAAATTTCCATGCTATGAAGAAGGCGCGAGACGTTCAGCCGAATAAAGTCCACATAACCATCTTGATTCTCACACCATGATAAGAACCGCTATTGTTGTTGCTGCTCAATAGAATCCCAAGATCCAAGGTGGAATTAACCTAGGATAGATTCAATACTTTCTAGCGGGTAGTACCTGCAAGCAATCATGTAGGCAAAACACACATTCAAGGACTCACGACATCTAGAAGGGCGGGAATATCGGAAGCATTCCTAAAAGAGCGTGGCCCCCTACGTAATAGAGAAGTTTCTCTGGAAAACTCAGAGACTACATAGAACGACTCTGCACTTTTGCAGCACCCGCTGTGATACGCTTATATAGTTGTGGCGCTAAAAATTTTAACAAAGAAGTCGCTCTCTATGTATTTGGACTGAACCTATTTCTCTTTTGCTCGTATTGTTTGCTGTATTGCAGTATCTACTACAATATAATTGAGTGAGCTTTCTTGAGTGATCAAACCTGCGCGAGATACGCCCCATGGAACCCCGCGCGGACAAAATGTGCCTTTCAACATGAGATGCTGCTGCAGCAGAGGAAGCGCAGCCTCCTCCTGCTTGACATATGTAGCGGCGTCTGCGCGCGTTTCTGAGCGTCTGGGTACAGAAGACGGGTCCCCTTCGTCGCACAGCAAGCGTTTGGAGTCAGAAGAGGTGACACCGTCGTCATACGACGAGCGACCGCATCCAGACTTCAGCCTTATCCCATGTTGAACGGAAAGTGTTACCCGCGCGAGACACGCCTTTGCGTACCTCGCGCGGGAAACGTTAGCCGTTCAACATGGGATGTTGCTGCAGCAGAGGAAGCGCAGCCTGCTTGACACAGCGGCAATTGCACGCGCTTCTGTGCGTCTTGATTCCGAATACGTGCCACCGGCGTCTGCCGTGAGCATGATAGGAGGACCACTAAGGAGGTTGTGGAGAAGGAAAGTAGGGGGAACTCTAGGGTGGACCAGAAGAGCTACCAGAAAAGAAAGGAACAACCTGGAGGAAGGGCCAGGACGGGGAAACCAGCAAGAAAAGACCAATAAGGGGGGGGGGGTCAATAGTGGAAACAAGGATGTGGGCCAGGAGTTGGAACCAGGAAGGCGGAGAAGGAAGGATGGAGGGGGGGGGAGAAGACCAGGAAAGGCGGCCAGCAATTAGATCCAGTAAGAATAAACGAGTGAGGGAGAACCTGGCGTCCAGATTCGGAAGGCGTGTCAGCGATATCCAGTAACGCAAGCTGTTAGGCAAGAGAACGGTTGCTCCTCCGCAAAATACAGCACAAACCAATGGCGTTACTGGGCGGTCCGGAGAGAATGTCTATAATGAACGCACGGAAGTGGTGAACGGCTTGATGCCAATAAAGTACGCAGGAGATCCTAGATGTTAGCGAATTTTAGGTATTACAAAGACTACCTAGGTGATAGGTCAGTGATGTTGCGAAGTCGCGCGAAGCGCGCAAGTGCTAGACATGCCGTTAGGCGTGTCGGAGCACTTGTTTGTTTGATAATTCATAACAGCAACTAGCTAGAAGGACAACTTTTCCGCACACAACCAAAACGAACACACTGCAATCATGGCAAAAATTTTAAAAGATTGACGGTAAAAGCAGTTGAGCCACCCTACACTTCCAACGGTCTCTAATAGCAGTTTGTATGCCTTCTTAGTCTGCACTGACTTGAGATGAATGAACAATTCTATGTCGAGTAGCCCTCATAGGCGTATGGTATAGGTTTAGCGACTCCGGATGTGTGGAAGTTAGGTATTTTTAAAACCATGTAACCGGTTCCCAAGTGAGGAAACGCCTCAACTAACCCTTCTGGATTTGAATCACTTCTGTTGCTTCTGATGACCACTTTTACGATCGTGAAGGATCATCTACATAGTCCACCCATCGCCTAGGAGTTCAAACCTAGAAGTCACCTAATTTGTTGTTCGTTATCCGGCCTAATATCGCCGGATAAAGAACAGCAAAAGGGATAAGCCAAAACCTCCGGAAACCTGGTAACAGATAACGGATAACGGTTAATCTGCCCATCCCTGGTGCGTATGTATTTTAGCGGGTAGTGACCGCTCTCTCATATCTTCATGCCGCCATCATTGTCAGCCGGTCACGCCACGTACCTTGTAGGGTCTACCCTCATGTCTCACTGCATTCTTAATTTCCTCTCTTCGATTTATTGGTAGTTCCCGGTGCTTTATCCCAGCGCCCCTTGCATCCTCTATCCTGCGTGGAACAACATTCGCAGCTAACTAAAGGTCTTAGGATCAGCACGGAGAACAGCGGGATGTGACATGGCTCGCTCACAGTTACGCCTTTGTTATACCACCGCTCAACCCGAGCGACGCCTAATGATATGATCCAATATCGATCACGCCGCCCGATCAATATGGGAGCATATATTAGGCGTCGCTCGGGATGAGCGATGGTACAACAAAGGCATTACACAAGGCTAGCTACCTACCCTGTGATCTAGGTGTAGCGTTAACAACGTTGATGACCAATTCTGATATGTTCTTGGTAAGCTATCGACCAAGATTGTTAGCAGTTTTATCCGGCTGACGTTTCGGCAGCTTCGCTTTCTTCGGAGCCTGGAAAAGTCATATCAGAGTTGGACAACGTCATGCCAAGATTTATGGTAAGTCGAACCTGGGCAATGTTGATGATGTCGCATATAATTTTCCCTTTTCGATTTTTTCCGGCTCTGGAGAAGGCGACAGCGCTGGAACGTAAACCGGAATAAAGTGATATAACAAATTTGGCCAAAGCTAAACACCGCCACTCATCTTCACATATAATGTTGCACGAACAAGCGAGAAATCAAGAGCACTACGATAGAATATCATTTTTATATAGGGTGCGGCGCTTGAATTTGGTTAAATTGATTCGAATTTTCCGCCATACCGTGATTCCGACAGAGGTCGCGATTTGAAACCTTGAAAGTCAGAAGCGTCTAGTAAACCGTCATAGCCTCATAATGGCCTCGGTATTGCATACAACCGAGGAGCGCGATTATCGAAAGTATTCGCGCTAGACGTTCACCAGCTGAAATAATTCGATTCTTTGGGTGCCCGACATCAACCGTTTACGATGCTGTGGCCAGATACAATGCTTTTGAGGAGTCTGACAAGGAAGGGTTCCCAACTCAAGGTGAGCTTTTGCGATGCTATTTTAACTGGATGTAGGGCCCTGAGAGTGGAGTCCAGAACCACAGTGAGTTTTTGCTGAACGCCTTTTTAAAGACCTGAAAAGGAGGCCTGAAAGCGTGCGCGCAACTATTATCAACCGCTAGGACACCCCACGAGGTGTGCATCGGCGGCGCAGTTGGTGGGAGGGACGCCTCCACACCAGAGGCGTTTTAAGTCACAGTCCGCGTAGTGCCGGAATTTTTGCACATATTAGTTTGTTGTTATTACGCTTTCTCATGCTCACAGGAGTCAATTTTAGACCATCAATGCCTACAACAAATCAAGGCTATCTATTTGCACCTTCATGCGTGCTAGTTTTCCAACAATGCCTATCTGCTCCGTATCATTTCTCTGGAAATAAAAAGTCCTATCTTGTCTTCCCTTTTATTCAACAGCTATGGTACAAATCTATGAAGCAAGTAAAACATAAGCGCTTCTCACACCAACAGCATCTTACAAAGCCAGTGAGGAACAATCTCACTGGCTTTGTAAGATGTCATCCATGACAAGGAATGACCACCTCTTTTTTGTTAAAGGCGCCATCCGTGGGTGTAGAGAAAGGTCCTGGGTAAACATCGAAGTACCCAACTGCCACCCACGCGTATGGCAGACATAGAAAAGGTCCCATTTTCATCATACTACCTCTTACATGAACCGCCTCTTCTTCCTGACAGTCGATATCTCAATATATGGCGTCCAGAAGGAGTCCTTTTATGGCATCCGCAACTGCAATGTCTCTGTCGGAGATGTGAAATCCAGTGTGAAGGTGGAAAGTATCGGCCGACAACACGTTCAGATGAGAGCGATATTTTTAGCACACCTACATATGTACCGATATGGCCCGGGTCCCTAATATTCAACCACAAGGTACGCGCATTTGTGTGCAGTTACGGTATTATTGGTGATATGGTATGATATAGTGGTGGTGCAAATAGACATTGTTGAACAGCCGGCGCTTGTGAAGGCACGATTAGACAGCTTTGCTTTGTTGTAAGCATTGATGGCCTAAAATTAACCCCTGCGAGCCTGAGAAAGCGTACTAACAACAAACTAATATATGCAAAAACTTCAGCAGTACGCGAACTCGAACTTAAAACCCCTTCGTTGCGTTCTATGAGGCGTCCCTCCTACGAACTGCGCAGCCGAGGCACATCTCGTGGAGTGTCGTAGGGGTTGATGATAATTGCGCGCACGCTTTCAGACCTCCCTTTCAGGTCTTCAAAAAAGCGTTCCGCAAAAACTAACCGTGGTTCTGGACTCCGCTCACAGGGCCCTACATCCTGCCAAGATAGCATCGCAAAAGCTCACCTTGAGTTGGGAACCTTTCCTTGTTAGCAGGGTTCCGTAAACCCGGCGAGGAAAACCCATTCGCGGGAACGCGTGTTAAGAAGTGCGGAAGTCGTGGTACAGGCTCAGTGGCTGATTTTGGAGGATCCGTTGCAATCGTTGAGGGAATTAGAGTCAGTGTCAGGTGTTAGCGTAAAGGTGGGACAGATGCTGTCTGAGGCTGCCAGAAGCAAACGGGTTGCCCAATGCCACCTGGTAGTGATGCACCATGTAAGGAGTTCTGAGCCCCGATTAGTCCGGATTGAATCCCCTGGACTATCTTGTTTGGAGCGTATTCGAAAGGGTTGGCCGAGGCATTCCAATACCACATTTCTCCGCATCGCCACATTCAGAAATACGGATTTTAAATAGAGCGTGCGAGCGCTTCAGGCCACAGATGGTGGTGACCATTGCGGCTGGCGGAGGATGTATTGTACAGTTTTACCCTTGAGATGTCCCTTTATTTGTGTGCGAAAGAATTTTTCCTTTCATTTGTATTTTGTGCTAATAAGTTTGAAAAGAGAAAATGTGGTTTGTCTGTATTTGCGCGCTGCACCCTGAACATACTGCTTCCACATGATGCTCAGTTAGTTACAAAATGCAGAGAATTCATGCTTGAGAAGTGCACAATTACGAGGTTCGTATTCGTTTCGCGTGTCATTTGTCTTGTTTTCGTCAGACGCTCTTGTGGAATAAGCCGTTTGCCCAGTGATGTTTCGCGAATTCGCAATCCACATGCGTTTGTTGCATGACGAACTCCCTGGAGAATTGCTCGAATTGTTTCCGCTCGCACACTAGCACGCCACACACACGCAGCCCGTGCTATACATACGTGCAAACATACGTACACAAAGGCAAGGACATACTCATCACGTTGATAACGCTGATTCACATACTACATGAAATTCAAAGCAGACATATGAAGAATAGGAGAGGTTTCACGGCTCGAGCCTGACTCGTTGTATCATATCTGCAACCTTTTTTGCTCAATGACTTAGGCGCCTTTTATACTTGCGCCGCCCCGCGGCACGACGTGATGGTCGGCATGGCTATCGATTTTTCGCGCCGCGAGGCGGCGCCGCATCGCTTCTATACTCCACCGCCGCAAAACACCACACTTGACGGAATTTTGGGTTACGGTATTCGGCGAATCGCGCCGCTGAGGGGAAGGGCGCGGCGCGGCGCGATCAGCCGCTGCAGACTCGGTGTAGTGTGGGAGATTTCACCGTTTCGACCAAACTTCTGCCATTGGGAAGGAGGAGGGGTATTTAGGGTGCTGATCACGAGTCTGACATCGTTTTTTGAAGTTACAGACGATTACTAGGTTTGCATGATTAGGGAGTTTGGGCGAAATTGGTGACCACGACCTTAGCCCGTACTTTCTGTAACCTAGTAGGAGATCTGTAGACATTCACGAAGCTTCATATGCCACGCCAAAGATATGCTTAGTGCACAGTGACCCCAGAATGGCCATATGAGAAAGCATTTTGAGTGATTCTCCACGATGAGTACCTTCCAGCAGTTTTACTTTTGGACCCGCACATATCGCAAAATAAAGAGTGGTTTAAAGCCGTCTGCATTGCAGGGGATTCGACTCAATACCACACTCACCAGCTTCAACCGTAGGTTGAGCGAACGACTTCGACTCCAGGCTTAAGAGAGGATTCGTCGCTCCCCATAGGAATCCCACGACAAGCATTGACAAGATGCATTGCGCTGATCAGCCAGACGAATCCTTTCTGTTTTGCTCCCTCAATGACTCATGGACCGTTTCCGGAGCACGGGCCGTAGTGCGCAGAAGCTCGTGGCCGCGCGTCGCTGACGCTCCCCTTTCTAACTGCAATCGCGCAGCGGCGCGTCAAATTCGGGGCGCGGCGCGACTGGCCGCGCCGCTCCCCAAATTGACGCGCCGCGCCGCGGCGGGAGTATAGAAGGCGCCTTAGGCAAGTGCGACATTGGCATAATGTAATAGATCAATGTTCTATATAATGTAATGTAACATAATGTAGCATAAATATGTAATATATTCTTCTTATTGTTGTGATTCCACTCCAAATGGTGGCCATATTGATCGAGCGACGCGACCGATCAATTTTGCCAGCATACATGCCAACGCGTTTCTCGGCGTCGGAAGTATAAACGGATCCTAACAACCTCTTTCATTTCTACTTTACCAATTTATACAATACCAGCAATGCCAGACATTTTACAACAAAGACCGTGGTCTTCCATCATCTGATAGGAAGCTTTAAAGCGGCGCCTCCTCCATGAGGTGTATAATATCATCTGCAGTTTGGGTTGTACGTTTTTATTTTCACTTTGGTTGTCGTTGCGAAAGTGGTTATGGTGCCTCCTCATTTATGCGATAACGCCTCAGTATAATCGGCTGTAATGGTCGATATTAAGTGGATGATACGTATCACTACTATCAGTTCAAAACGATTACAGTTCGCGCTGATTTTATTCGCGCTCGAAGTTTGCCATATATGTAGGTCGGCTTGATAGGACTGGCAAGTTCGTCGGACTCATAGTGGGACCGTGAAACACACACATAGAAAGACCATCTCCTTCACTGCTGTTTCTCTGATTTCACCGATTTCTGCCCTTAAATACTCCATCCAATGCATAGAATTTTACAAAAATTCCCATGGTGCTTTCAGAAGCACCACAAGCTGAGAAATCAGTGAACCCTGGTGTTGGTGTAAATCACAGCGATTGTCGTCCTTGGCCAGCACGAATGCCGAATACTTGTCGGGTTTTGTTCTCGTCCTCCTACCGAACGTCATTCCGCCACAACCATCACGGCCGCCATCACTAGTTGAATAAGTGCTTCGGATGACCTCGTCGCCGTCACGTTTGTTTTACTCCACCACATACAACAGGCACGATTGCCACCGCCTCTACTGCCACACACAAACATACACACCGACCTAAATTACCACAAGCGGTGTGAACGAACTTCTTAGGAGAAGTTGGATTAGGACCTATATTGAACTCGTTTCTGCTTGACTGTTCACAATTTCCGAAATGAAAACTCAAAATATGACAGCAAATTCCACCGTTAGCGAGTGGTATACAGAGTCTGGTTTTTACGCGGATCCCCACAGAGTGCATACTACGGTCTGATAGACCGCACGTTCCCAATCCCGCACAAGGGAATGCAGGAGGGTAGGTAAAGTGGCTTTCCAGTCTTGTGACTGCTGCAGACTTGAGGGACATATTTCCGTTATTCTGCGCGACCTTTTGTAGCAGATCTACTGGACTCATAACGTCTCCCTCACGCCTAATTTATTTCACCGTGCCTTTCACCTATGCATATCGCACCCGTTGGAGGTACTGTATAATAAGTGGAAGAAATTGAAGAACTCCTCCAGGCTTTCGGTCAAGTGTTGATGAGGTAATCATGTATAGGGAGTCCGCTGCGGTCCGTCTAGTGCACATGTTGGGAGAGGATACGTTAGGATTCAGGCGGGTCTTTCTGTCTAACTGCTCCAGTATTCTCTGACCATTCACTCAAGAAGTTTTCTCCTTCTTAACCTACCCAAACAGTCTTTTAACCTCTAGCTGGATGGCGAATGGCTGTAGAGAGTGGCCTATATCTGTTCCGCTTTGAAAGAACATTGGTTTCAACAATGAAATGTGGATTCAAGAGCATTGTTAAAGGCAGTGTTTTGACAGGTTTCGTTGCTTATCACTTCTGTAATCGGAGGTTATTAATTGGTGATGGTGTTGGACTTAGTGAGAATGTCTTTTCCGTCGATTAGGGATCTTTTACCATGAGTAAACTACTTCTGCTTAAAATACAGCTGATCTCGCCGGTTTGAAAAGTAAATACATGCATTCACAGTATTTTTCAGAATTTATCTAAGTAATTTCACTCACTTGACCTCAACCACAGATGTTGATAGGAATAAAAACTGGAGTGTGAAGGTCTCTGAAGGTCGCGGCAGCGCTCTCAGTCATATCAGCAACTCATCTGTATGTGTGGCAGCGCAGTCAGATGAGGTGCTGACTGTCGCGTGCAGACCGAGTCAAAGTTCTAGGTCTGGATTGCCCACCGCGACCACCCAAGCCTTCCATCCTTCTGAGGTGGTCTATTGGTATTAAAGTTGTCTAAGAAGCATACAACACTGGTACGCTAACGGCTGCTAATCGCATGTCGTTGTATAGGCCAACTACATATTCAAATTGCTTCCATTGCCTCCGCGATATCCCGTAGAAGTAGAATACGTAGTTCATTCCAAAAGGAAAATGAACTACGTGTTCTACTTTTCTATGCTTCCGTTCATTTTAGATTTTTTACTTTATTCAAAGCGTCAAGCAGCTAGGCAAATTGGGCAGTTAGGGTAAACAAATTTGATGGTGTTTCCTTCTAACCAAAATAGTATATGCTATGCCTTTGAAACCCATCAACTCAACTTATGACTGGATACACCTCATAGGCTCAGACGGCTGCAGGGAGGCTTAGCAGTTATAGCTATGCTTCGTTCTTTCGCTGGTCAGCTCCTAGGAGCCTCATCAAGGGAGGGCACCACCAATCTCTTATCCTTTGGTGTGGGCTGTCAGCTTCTGGATGTCTCTTATTGTCAGACTTTTATTACTGGAAAAATGCATATGCTAATTATATGTATTGTTCTCTTTAGTCATTTATCGTGATCAGGCCCAGCATGCCCCTCCTGCACTGTCTCCTTTTATCTACAAAATTTACGTTGTAAGCGAGCGCTCGGAATGATGTTCTTCAGTTTTATATTAGCATTTTTTCTAGTTTTTAGCCAATTTTGTGTTTTGAAGTGTCTACTGCTGAGTTTGTTTGATTTTAAAGTTTTGCCTACTGTTCTTTAATGTAATAGCCCGCCTTTTGACGCATAAATGAATAAATAATAAAGTATCTACAAAGCACAAAAGTACCGGTGTTGCTGTCGCATCAAGAGAGCGTAATTCTATGCTAACGAAGCTCTCTGGAAGTATCCTGAGCCTGTCCTATAGACAGTGGCGCTCTGTGCTTTACGGAGCAGTTTGGTAGCTGAGAATTACCACTTCAGGTGGTGCCGAGCGCGCACGAGGGAACAGCCCAACACTAGTGTGCTTAAATCGGTCGCTCAGCATTGGAAGAAAGCTAAGGGGCACTGTTGGGCGCATTTGAATGGCGCAATTACGGGGAGTGTGGCGTGTGAAGTGGTGTGCGGATTAGTCGCCACCGGAGAACACTGGCGACGAGACGGAAGGGGTCAGAGCCGGAAGGAGTTCATCCGTCTGCTTGCGCTGTCCCGGCAGGGCTCTGCAC
The DNA here is from genome assembly GCA_947396885.1 of Heligmosomoides polygyrus polygyrus. Taxonomy (NCBI): domain Eukaryota; kingdom Metazoa; phylum Nematoda; class Chromadorea; order Rhabditida; family Heligmosomidae; genus Heligmosomoides; species Heligmosomoides polygyrus. The sequence goes on from OX377206.1 coordinate 35,869,567, forward strand.
CCGACGAGTCGGAGGCGGCGCGTAGGGTGGCTCCGACGGCTGCGGCTGCTCTCCGTCCCCGTGTCGTCCGGAGGTCCGACTCGTGTCGCCGCCGCCTCACGACCACCGCGCCCGGACATTGATTAACACGTAGCTTGTGCTTAGTCGCATTATTCATCCACGACCGCAGCACTCCGCTCCGAAAACCTTCCTTCATCTGCTTCGCTTCCTTGTGGTCGCCCTTCGCCACACGACCTCGTCAGCCGGTGGTCCGGCCCTGAACCGCATGTGACTTTGGTACCTATAATTTTTGGGACGTGTTCTATGCTTCGACTCTTAACCTATGCAAAAGCGTCAGGGATCTATTCTAGTGGGGAGGGGCACTCCACTCCATATGACTGACAACGGCGGCAGAATTGAAAGTAAACGGTTTTGCAATGACGACACACTGAGCTACCCTACAAGATCGTCTTCCTCTGCGATTTGCTAGCCAGTAGAGGCCAGTTTTGTTCTTCTAGCGGTGGCCTACCCCTCCGACTAGAACAAATCCTCGCTAGAGTTTCACCCTACGCACCCGCTTGGCTAACCCATAATTCGCTGGTTGCGTTCTGCTTTTACTTCACACCATCGTCACTTTATATTCCAGCATTCGAGTGTCTGTAAGCAGTTCTTGTAGAGTTTCTTGCTCTGTTTTCAACATCCCTCGCTTTCAATTGCTGATCTGTGCACAATATGAGTCCGAAAATGGATGTTCACGGTCATCTTCTGTGTCGTCGAACTGTTGCCATGTCCTCTCAATGTGGATCAGGGCCCGGCGCAGAGCATCTCTTAACGTGTCTCTTGGCAGTTTCGGACATATATAGCTTTGAGCCTAACAATTTTTGTTACGTCCAGGAAGCTTTAGAACGTTTGGTGCACTCTAGTGGGCAACGAAGCTTCCTTAGCGTTGTATACGTTTTCCATAATTCGATTTGTCGCCATAGTGGTTGATGGATAAGCAGATTCGAGAAGGAAAGTCTGCGGTGGTTTTGTGTAGCGTTGTAGTTTTGTGTAGCTTCTTGAATAGCGTTTTTATTATCGTCATAAATCGAGTAAGCATCATGTTGGCAGGAGAATTGATAAATCTTCCCAGAGAATTCTACCTGCAAGCTTCACAGCCAACAAACTGGTGTTGCTGTATACGTTTAGTCTCCAATTCAAGCTCTAGCTCTATTCTCCTCATTGGACTTTCCTGATCGGTGTAAGTCTCGCTTTATCATTAATTCGCTTGATTCACCCATCTTTCGTCCAGCTATGTAGGTCGACGGTTACTGAACGGAAGTGCTCAGGAGACCGGAATACGAAAAACGGAAACGGAAATAACACATGCCCGCCATTTGTTCAAAACCGCATCAAAGACGACGTCAGAGGCCACCTTTATTGCATTTTCTCCCGTTCAAAATCATCACAGCAGCAAAATCTTGCACAGATTGAGCATCCTCATCAGAGCATGTTATCAGTTCGCAGTTGAGGTTCGATAGCAGCGTGTTGTAGATGGAGCGAAACGACGGAGGAGGCGTTGAAAAGGGTCAGGTTTAGATGTGATTGTAGAAGTGAGAAGGGGAGAAGGAGGAGAAATGGTCTTTATCACCGTGGGTGGAAAGTTTGTATAACGTGAGCGAGACTTGAACGTTGAATATTGAATAGGGTATCAGCACGGGTTTTAACAGTAACTCAGCCGAAAGGAAATGCATTCCAGGTTTCAGGGAACGATGTAAACAAGAGGTATGTAAGAAGATCACCGCCAGCTAGAAGTCGACCGTAGAAACATTTTTGCATAAACGTTAGCTTCGAAATGTTTCAAAACGTAAGTTCGGAGCGCACATATAGTTGGATTTTTGCAGATATGAACGAAACATGGGAGCAGTGCAGATAATGTCTGAAAAAAGTTTTGTCCCGTAACCTTCAAAGACGTATGGTTAAATCAAATAAAGATGAAGATGTGAAAACGGTATTTATTTGTGGTGCGTGTATTCGTGATTCGCGTGAGCTGTAGATCTCTATCTGTATTCATAATCAGTTGCGTATGCTTCGGCCATAAACTTGGTTTCGACCTGATCTTAATATTTGACACTGCTCAATCTCCCAGCAATTGGCTCCGCCCCGTCTCACAACAGTATTAAGAATTGTTGTCATACTCCTGTAGAAATACTATCTCATCTTTTAATGCGCTGAATGCTTGCTTCTTATCTGTGGTCTGACCCGAGAAACTATCGACCTATTAGCATTACCTCGATTTTTGCTAGAGCATTTAAGAAAATAATGAAAAGCATAAAGTAGCTCACTTAGTAAGGCACAACGTTATTTCTAGCGCCCAGTTTGGATTTATGGAGGGTAGGGCAGTGAAATTCGCAGTTCTTTCAGCTATGAACGACTGGACTAGAGCAAGGAAAGGCAAGAAAAGGGTGGATGTTGTCTTCTTTGATTTCCGGAAAACACTCGACAAGGTTTCCCACTCCAAATTAATGCATGAATTATCAGCTGTTGGAATTCATCATAGGATCATATCGTGGATGCGTGATTTCCTCGATAGTAGGACTTTTGAAGTACTTATAGGTAGAGTGTTCTCACCCATGTATGAAGCACCAGCGTCGGTCGCCGGCTCCGCCGGCGCCGACGCTGGAGTGTGCGGGCCACGCCAGGCTAGCCGGCTTCGCCGGCATCGCATCCGCGGGCCACGCCGGGCTAGCCGGCTCCGCCGGCGTCGGGTATGGCGGGCCACGCTAGGGACGTAGCCCAAACCTAGCTACGGATGCTTCCTCACCCAGCGTCGAGCACGTTGAAACTTACGCCTACTCCAGACTGATTCCTAGCTTGGTACCACTCACTCAGTATAACATAGCACGCAGAAGAATGTTCTCAGCACTCCTTCTTCATCTAGCGTTGAGTTCAGAGCCTATTGCAGCTTGTCAAGCCTAAAGAATGTCTGACACTTCTGTCCAGTCGTCGTGCTTCGAGCCGCTAGGTGTGGCGAATTCCGGAGGTGACTTCATTAGCCACTAATTTTGAGGGAACGTACGGGAAGAATTATTCCGAGAGCCTGGTGTAGTCGAAAACTGGGGGTGGGACGGGAACTTGGTTTTCGCTGTTGACGAACCACTACAGACAGTGACTTAAGCCTCCCTCCTTTATGAGATTTGTGAGATTTTCTGTCTCTGATTTCCCTACCTCCTATGTGTCAGATAGAAATCGTGGTTGCGAAAAAACCGATAGCACCACTCAAATGATCGATAATATCGATCGATATCGATTGCCTGATCAAAACGCCCAATCTACTGCGGAACGCTCCCGTCGGCCGACATAATCAGGCAACTCCAATCGGTTAGGTCTGAGAGAAAACCGATAGCACTACTGGTTATTTGATTGATAGTGTGAATGCCTCTTACTTAAACCACCAAAGTGGGGATATGTGTGCTCCTCTGCTCCTGTTGTATTTGTTGTTCAACTACAGCTATCAATCGAATAAAAATCGCTCAGCCGAAATAACTTCGAATGGGAGAATCTTACAGCCCGCAGCTAAGAAGCAAACATATAGCGCATTGAAAGATGAGATCGCGCCATGCACTCACCTAAGTGATCCACCAAAGTGGGGATATGTGTGTTCCTCACTGTTGTATTTGTTGTTAAACTTACGCTATCAATAAATATCGCAACGTCTTAGAAGGGGGCCCAAGCGATAAATAGGAATCATGAGTGGGCGTCCGAATGCATGCGCTCGACACAACGAACTTCGAAAGGGAGAATCTTACTTACAGCCTAGCTAATAAGCAAGCATATGGCGCAATAAAAGATCAGATCGCGCCATGCCCTCGAAAAGCTCACCGCAGCTTTTAATCGGCTGATAGTGTAAAAGCCACTTAATCGCTAATCACAAAGGTGGGATATGTATGTTCCTCACCGTTGTGTTTGTTGTTCAACTTCGGCTATCAGACGAATAAAAATCCAACAGCCTGGAAGGGTGTAGAAAGTAGGAAGTTTATGTGGGCGGGAGAAACTGATGGGCTCAATCCAACCAACTTAGAATGGGAGAATCTTACTTACAGCCAAAAGAATCAAGCGCAAAACGGCTCGGGTGGACAGGGCTCATCCTGTTAAGTGGTTGTCAGCCTCTTTAAGAAGCACACGAGTGTGGATATAAGTGTGACTACCAATGGGACTCAAATAGGCTGGGGCGGGAGGGCCACGATGTAGGAACGCCCAATCCGTCGTTTTGTGTTGTATGAAATTCAAAATTATCAGCAGCACTGGTGGGTTCTAGCCCTAAGGTGAACCTAGTTAGTTCACTTCTGCTGTGAATGGGCATACATGTGCCTTCCTACCAAGGGGCATACTCTAACGTGTACAGCGAGGAGCACTAGAATAGGGCCGCAGATTCTCACCGCAACACTGACATCAACTTAAGACTCTCGAAGAGAAACAAAGTGAAACGGTGGCAAAGGCAGTAACGAAGAGCGGCAGTATGGATTAACACAGCAGGAGCTGTTCTCAGAAAAGTGAAGGCGGAAGCTCGCACACATCAGAAGGTTATGCCGGAACACAGAGAAAGTAGCAAGAACAGGAATGAGCAGTGACCTCGGCCATGCACACAGGCGGCAGAGTCGTACCCTGCGGTAACACAACTGTAGCAGCACCTAATTGCAAGCACTAATTGACCGGTAGCATGGACAGGAGCCTCCAAGGGGGTCAGTTCGAAGCAGTAGCCACCCAACACGTGCGCGGGCAGAGCCGCGGCGCCGGCCTATTTCGCAACGCCGCACGTGTCCTCCTCGGCAGCGGCGATTGCTCACCTCCCGGCGCTCCCCTTCGGAGAGAGAAGTCAAGAACCTGCCTCAAACTTGGGTGATTAAACCATCGAGCCCGCGGAGTTTACGAAGTTTCCCACGGTCACGTTGAGACAAAAAAAACCCTCCTCTATTATATATGGTGGGATTAAGCGGAGTTTCGCAAGATGAGGTTCTTTACCCATCCTGTTTCTGATCTACATGTTTGAAATTCCCAATATCATCGAAGACTTTGGAGTCACTTGGAAAATGTACGCCGATGATATGAAAATTTATAAGGTCATAAAGTCGCCAATGGACACGGACCACATGCCAACTGCTATAAATTTAGTTAACAAGTGGTCCGAATATTGGGAACTACTCCTTGCTGTGGAAAAACCCAGGTTTTCGTCATCGGGGATAAAACTGCCACTACAACGTATTCTATCGGAGGTTAAGAGGCACGCGAAGTTAGAGATCTCGGTTATCTCATAAACAGCAACCTGGACATCGGGGCACACTACAGTATGCTCGTAAAGAAAGGTTTGGCTCGTAATTACAACCTTTTTCGGATGTTTAGAACCAAAAATCCCAAAGTTCTATTAAGCTGTTATAAAATGTAGATCAGGCCAATCGTTGAAAGTGGAACTACCGTCTTCAACCCTTACAAACACAAAGATATACGTCTATTGGAGAGGGTCCAGAATAACGTCACCCGCAAACTGATGATGAGGTGTTATGCCATCGACTACTCCTCCATTCCCGATGGTGACACCAGAGCTATTCAATTGGGTTTGCATCCCAAAAGGGACTGAGTAACTCCGTCCTTTATCCTTTATCCTTACTCCTTAAGGAGTATAAAGGACGGCATTACTCAGTCCCTTTTGGGGTGCGCCACGCATTCTACTTCTACGGGATGTCGTGGAGGCGACTTGAATGCGTATTTGGCCATACAATGGCTTGCGGTGCCCAGCCGATGAACAAGTCAGCGTTCTATCCTTCTCAGACAAGTCTGGTACCAATTTACCGACCCCGGAGGGATGGAAGGCTTGGTTGGCCTGGGCGGAAAATCCGAACCAGGGACCTGGTATCGGGTGAACGCGACAGCCGGCGCCTCCTCCGACTGCGCTACACGCGCCCTTCCCTAAGGAGTAGGAGAACAAAATTCGATCTTGTGATGATGTTCAAAATACTGACGGGCAGAATACAAATAGAAGCTTCAGACTTCTTTTCGGTATTACCTGAGGCCAGAACAAGATATAGTTATATAAGAGCCACCGATCCAGTTATGAAGAGCCAAAGCCAAATCCGGTCAAACTTTTTTTTCGAACAGAACCATTCCAGCTTTTCGACCACTGCTCAAGGATAATGTGCTTCAGATGTCCCTCGGCCGATTTAAGAAATTTTTTGACCAGCGATTGAAATAGTTCTGAATTTAGTTCTTTCATTTTTATCTTATTGTTTGTTATATTTGTTGTGGTCTCTGTTTGGATATGTTTGTGTTGTCGTGAAATTTCTAATGTGTATTGCATGTGGGTGTGTTGTATGGCACCGCGCGCTAATTCGCGCCACAAAATAATTGAATAAATAAAATAAATGTGTGTCGATGTTGACGCGAGTAACGAAGCCGCGCTACACGTCCATCTTTAACACGCCATCCACGTGCTGCGCCACTCGTTCCAATGAGTACGTCGTTTCATCTCCGTGCTTTTTTCAGAAAATTCTCGCTTTTTACAGCATCATGCGTAATCATTGAGCGACAGTGAGCAGGATATTTTCCGATTACCACTCTCCACATTTCAGATCCGTGTGCGCGCCTGATGTGACTAGTACGCTGGCTCGACCTGTCATTTTCCATTTGCAACGGTAGTTTCCGAACATTGCTAGTGCTACTCGCTTTCCCGTCATCCAGCCCACAGTCGCTCGGCCCGCTACACCATGGGTTGCACATTTCGTGCTCGCCTGAACCAGATCTGCTCTATATGGTATACAATTGTGGTGCTATGCATTCAGAGCTACCTCCTCTATTTAGGGTTTGAGAGGTAAGAACTTACTTCCTTTGGAAGGCTTTGCTTACAAAAAAAGACACTTTTCGACATTTCGTTCCACCTCACCTCATGTGTACTTCTATCACGTCTTAGATTTTCAAAATAATTTTAAAGCGGGACACAGGAGTTTCAGCGTTGGTATGGTGCAACGCACTGCCGTTCATCTAAAGACATTCTATCCCCCTTTACCGCATTTCTGTTGGCATTTCCTAGCGGACCTGCGATCCTTGCTGTTGCTATATGGTGCTACAGCGATCCTGATTGCGAGGAAGTTTGCGTTTTGAGAAACCTTTTTGGGGTTAGTAGATGCTTCTTAAAGAATGAGAACTACATATACCATTCTCACGTCAAATTAGACATTCTTCTAGGCAAGCACTTCCTCTCCACGAATGTTAGAAGAATTTTTCGCCCAACTAAAATTTAGTAATCGCTTTATTAGAATTTTTAAAATTAGGCTCCAATGAGTGAACGCCCAGTTTCAAATTTAATATAATAATATTATATTACATAACATAGTAATATAATAATTTAATGTCAATAATAATTTAATAATATTACATAATATAATAATTATAATAATTTAATAATAATACATAATACCTGTTTAAAATTCTTATTTTTCGAGGAGAACATTGTGTTTTAAAATATACTCTACAGTACAGAAAGGCGGCATTTTTTAGCATGAGGAAGAGCTTGCACCGTGCACTAGGCCACATCGTCACCCTTTTCATTTGATTGATAGTGCAAATGCTGCCTAGTTGAAACAGCGATGTGACGGCGAGTGTGATTGTGTTATATAGCTGTTTTGCTGTACCGTTTACATCTTTTCTACTCAACGCAAACGCAATTTTTTGCTATCAATAAAACAGCAATCGCTACTGTGTCGTCCAGTGCATGACGCGTTCTCTTCTTCTGCTGTACTAATTCATTTCTGCCTTCCTGTGCTTCGAAAAAGATATACAGTTCATTATTTTTTCTTAAAAGCAAAAACTGTAGAAAATTTCAGATAGTGTGCTCACTTAATGGGGCAGGTGAATCGAAAAAATATCAAAAAATGTCGTAGTGAATTTTCCAGGAGCAAAGGCTTAGTCTAACGGTCTATTAGAGCCTCTGATTTAATGTGGAAGAAACTCGCTCTAATTTGAAAGGTGTTCACTTTGAGTGAATATGGTATGAATACATTGTCTATTGTCTTGCCGCGATGAAGATGATGCGTTGATTCACTTCTTCAAATCTTTTTTTTTCGCCATTATGGTCTCCTTCTTCGTACACAAAACCCTTAGTTTCTTTGAGCGCGATTGCTTTCCAACAATTCGAGATATTGGCGGGGCAAAGTCTCTCTCTGAATCCCTTCAACGGGCGACCTTCATCATCAAAGCACTAAAGTCAGTAGTCTTCCAGAAGTGTTACTTAATTTTACTATAACTGTGGAATCTATTTCAACACATATTTTTGGGATATTTTTTTTACCAGTTGTTCGAAAAGCCGCAAAGTATTTGACCACCAGTAGCGAAATGAGTACGCTGCTGCCCTTATCCAACTCATAATTTATTCTCCCCTCAATATTTCAGAGTGCCTGTAGGTCTTTGGCGGGATTTCCTTGTACCTCTGCTTTTCTGACATGTCTCTAACATGGTATTAATTTTTGGAGATAAACTACCTTGTTAACATGGGGGAACCTGTCGTATGATAAAACAACAACAACAACAACAACAACAACAACAACAACAACGATTTTATGAATTTATTGGCTCCCGCGATTCCAATTCGTTGTCGTAGCATGCTGCTAGAAGATATGACCAGGTTATAGTTGTATGTACGAGAGCTACTCTTCTTCAGCATAATACACCAGGTTGCTGTTAGTACACTTTTGTGCCACGCCTTCTAGATTTTGTGTATATCTTTGTGCTAGAGTTGTACAACACATGTGTCTTTGCTAACCAGAAAAGGATCGCAAGCGCATTTATGTCTCAACTACCAAATTGGAGACCATTGCGAGAATCTTCACCTTTAAAATAGTTGAGAAGTGAGTTCCATTTTGCAAAGTCCTTCCGAGTTAGGGACTCACCATTCTCAATGTGTAATCGCACAGCCGCTCAAAGCAGCGCCTTCCAAACATTGAATTTGCGAAAAAAAAATTGCAAAAAAACTACGGAAGGTCAAGGGATCGAATACCTGGCTCCATGCCTGACAAGCAGTATTTTGACACTTTTTCTGCAAATTCGATGTTTGGAAGGTATTTCCTTGTGCGACCATACGATTCCATCGTGACGTTTCAAGACCCCTCACTCGTTAGGTTCAAGGACCTTGCGGAAGTGGAACATTCATTTCCCATTACTTGGAGTGTGGAGATTCTCAAAGTGGTGTTCATTTTCTCAGTTCAGTCATACGCCTGGGGCACTTTCCTGGAAAGCAGGACGCGAACTGAGGAAAAAGTTTTAAAAAAATGAAAGCTGCAGTCGGGAAGGTTCAAACTTGACAGAGTTATTGTGCTCAGATCACATCTGCGCACCCAGTTTATGTAGCACAACAACGGTCGATGTTCTAAGCGCTATTACTCGCCCAGATTACAGTTCTTGCTGCTCGCAGCAACACCATTCAATTCATCACGAAAAGCTCTATCGAATGGTGTCAAACTTGGCCGGGCCCGCCAATATCGATTTTCGATGACGTCATCATCCGCGCAGGCTCGGCCTAGGGTGCCATGTCCTCGACGGGAATTTGTCAAAAATCGATATTTTCAGCATTGGTCAAGATTGACACCATTCGGAAGAGCTTTACGAGCTCAATAGAATGGTGCCATTGGGTGTGCCGAGGACTCAAATGTGGGCGAGTAAGGACGGAAGAAACTTCACCGCTGCCCTCCACCGCTCTAAAATGGCAGATGGGGCTAAAGCAGTTTAGATATCTGGAGAGTTGGAAGCATGTTATCGTAAAGTGCGTTCAGTCTCGTGCCGCCCACGCATTTGCATGCTGTTAGCTCGCCTCGTCTTCCCACAACAGTTGTCGACTGAAGTCGGAAAAAATCGTGTCACACAAGACTAACCTGCATTTTCGCACGGCTGTGACTTTGTCCAGTTATAAGCTACGTCGCTGTTTTTCAGCGTGCTTCTTGAACTTTTTATTCCCTATGAAAATCACAAGTTGCTGCAGGAAAGATTCGAGCTCGACAGAGTTATTGCGCTTAGAACACGCCCGCGGGTGTAAGTTGCGAACGGTCGTGTCCACTCGAATGATAGGTTCGATTCCATATACATTGTGCATGACGCAATCCAAAGTTTTGCCGGAGCAGAGTACAGAAATTCCTGAGTAGTGCGGCTGAGAAATCCCGACAAAACTCCTTAAACGCTCGCTCTACAAGCTCTCGCGCCCGCTCGATTGATAGGTTCGATCCGATGTGCATTGTGCACAGCGCGCTCTCGCAAGATTCCTGGCATGACAGAGCACTTTACGCCATGCTTGAAATACTCCGAAAACAAGTCCTGCGAAGTAAGCTGCCCCAATCGCAAAGAGCTGCTCTACTCATTCGTCTTGACCACCAGCTGCGAAAATTCAGTGGTCTGGTAAAGTTGTGTACACAGTTGTGTAGACCTCGATGAGACGAATCGAACGGTAGCAACCTTTTCTCAAAATGCCTTAAATTAGAGGAATTGTGAGCACGCAACCGTTTTCGACGGCTTTCGTCCGACAACTCGTCCGCGACCGCCCTTCGCAATGGAGCCCAAGTTTTCAATTTCGAACATTTCCATGGCTCCATATGGATTATGTATACCAAACGATAGAGCTCGAGCTCTTGAGCTCACATATATCCTCAGCTTTTAAAATGAATGAATTTTAGGCGAGTTATATCAAAAAGACTTTATTCAAAAGACGCGTCCGGTACTGGAGCTACACCACGTTTGTATTTTTTTCATTTCGATGACAAACAACCCGTTCCTGTTTTTTTTGTACTTCGACTGCAAAATTAGCTGCTTTTTCCTTATTTATTTTCCCCCATATTTTTAATCGTTAATTTCTGTTTGATTTCCTACATTTCGACCATCATCACAACAAATTGGCAAATTATTCTTGCAATTTCTGTGTGAAACGATGCTGAAGGGTGGGCGGGGGGGGGGCGGAACTTTTACTCACTTTTGGCCGCGCCGGCTGCCGCGCGCGCACGCCGCGTGCGCCACGTCGCCAGCGAATGGTTGGCGGTGTGCATTAGATTTGCTCACACGAGTTCCATCAGAGGGCTTCTTGTTGCCTAGTATTGTATGAACTTGCAAACGGGAACTGGCTACTGCGAATTTTCGCTGTTACTAACAGCAAACTAACTAACTAACACTAACAGCTGACTATTATTGTGACCACTATTGTGATAAGATCTTTACTATTAGTAGGAAGTTTGTGATAACAGTGTATCTGATAGTCTAAGACCATTAGTTGAAACCTTATTTATACCATTTTCACGTCAAATTTGACACTTCTCTTGTCGAATTGTGAATTATCCTAAACAAGCGTGATGCTTTTGAAATCAAAGTGAACGTCTTCTAAATCAAAGCGACCGTCTTTCGGTTACACTCCTAGAATCTCTAAGGAGAGCAGAATAACTGTTTGTTCAACGAAATTTTGGCATAATTTTCTTCGACATTTTTTTAGTTGACATGCCCGAATGAGTGTAATAGTTTTTAAGACATTTTTATATTTGAGAAAAGATAACAAATTTAATTTTGTTTCAAAGCGTAACCAAACAGCAGACATTTGGTGCACTAAAAAGGGATGACGCCATACGTCCGATTAGCTCGTCGCGTTTTTTATTTGATTGATAGTATGAATGACGCTTACATAAAGCTTCAAGGTGAAGATATGTGTGTTCTTTACAATTGTTTTTGTTCTGTATCACAGGTGTGAAATTGTATGCAAGCAGAAATTTTGCTATCAATCAACCAAACGTCGCGACAACTTAGACGGGGCATTGCGTAACCACTTTTTATGGCACAAAAATGGTCCCCTTTCTGCTCTTTAAAACTATTATTTTCCCCAAAAAATTAGAATTTTATAAAATTTCAGACAATGTCTTCACTTGTTGTGTAGGTAAATTAAATATAAAAGAAATCATTCTGAAAATTTTCCTCGAGCAAGAATTATTCTAACCTTTTTGTTTGCCTTTTTTAAACCAATTTGGCGTGATAATAGTATGTATAGACTGCAAGATGGTTCAACAGTAAGCAATCATTAAGGGCGGGACGATGATTGGCAATTTATCAGCCGTCTATAATCGGTGCAGGACCCACGCGCACGGAGCTAAAGGCCCCCACACACTTCTGCGGCAACGCCGCGGCCCTATCCTTAACCATAGCGGCGAGCGGCATTGCTGCAGAAGTGTGTGGGTGCCTTAACAAGCCGTACGCGTTTTCGTTTGGCGATCAGCCCAACAGCTTGGTGAACATGGAAATAGGTGAATAAGTCAGCACGTGAATTAAATGGATATGATTTGTGACTAGTGCTGTGCAACATTTACTGTTATTTGCCTATACTGAGTTATGCATTTTCAGCGTTTTCTTTTCTGTCCTACTTTTCAATTGTTATGGAAACGCTGTCCTCATTCTTCACGTTATGATATTTTGTTTAATATTTTTCGCTCCTTTATTGGATTGCGTTTCTCTTTAAGAGAATGTCTCTTTTTTCTCCTTTTCTACACCATTACTACAAACTTTGCCGCAGTCGCACCAACGGCTGTCTACTAAATTGGTCCATGGGCCGTGGATCCATCCCATGTCGAAACCTGTGCGCTAGCTCTCCCCAGTGTGAGACACAAGCTGAAAAAGGACTACAGCAAGAGTTCATTGGGGAACCAGGAGAACTTAATAAGCTCTTACCACTGCGTTCTCTCAAAAGAGCCCTGGAAGCATTTCAGTCTCCTTTCCACCGCTAGGGAAAGAATCTTTCAAAAGTTTTCTATTAAACGTTCCTCAGGAAAATAAAAAGCTTCCGTGCTGCAGTAAGCGTTCCTCGAGGAACCAGGAGTTCTTCCAAAGCCTTCTTTCAACCTTCTCGCTCGAGAAATCAGGAAGCAAGAAAGTATTCATCCAATACATTGAAAGGAGATTAAGTCGGCCGTTTTTCTGGTAAAACCTCAACGGAGGGACCAGTGGAAATCGCCGACGCCCCTTGTGTGAATTTTGTGAACACAGAGCCTACTGTATGACCAATATCAGGATGTACAAATGTAATGCAATATAGGGCTAGCAGAATTCGAGCAATAAAAGTTGAAACATGCAAACTAGCACTATAAGATAAGCACCACTGAGCAACTCCACAGGCATGACCTAGTGGTACCGTAAGTAGGTAATCGAGGTGGCACATAAGCAATCCGTTCTAGACGCGATGTATCCTCTTATGACCAGAGGGTTTCTGACCCATTGGCAAAATGTGCCCCGTTTATAGGCTCCGTCCTAAGAATTTCTGCATATATACCACATGTGATGTTATATGTATTGTGCTCTGCAGGTAACTGAGGTACAGTACCGCCGCTAAACATTCAACCAAACGACGTTTGCGACGCAAAAACGCGTTTTTTGCGTCGCATCATGACAACTTTGTCCAAAGTAAAGGCTTTGTCACCAAAATTTACAGAGGCGCCTAGCATCATCCTACCTACCACTGGACATGCGATCGTCATTCAAAAATATGTGGAAGCCTGAAAACCAGTGCCGCAATTAAGAGGGTCTTAATCACTGTGACCTGACCCCAAAACCGTCGCCGAGTCTCGCTTAATTATGTCCCCAGGCACAAGTGGTGCTGCCCAGTTGAATTTTAAAATTCTTAAACCTAATTAAATTTTATTTTTCTGCCATTGACGGTCTTCCCCTGGTTGCGACAATTCTTTTGGTACCAAATTTGGCAGGATGATGCTCACTTTGAACTTCAACCGATTTCGTTTTTTCAACGGAGGAATTCTCAATCTAAAACCTGTGATTGTAGCTTGCCATCTACTCATGTTTAAAGAAGGAAAACGACATAGAAAATTTACGTGGCGAGTTGATTTTGGGAATTTGGGTGCTTCCTGCAGTTCATCAAACTGCAAGTGAACATTTGGTAAACAGCACTCTTCGGCTGTGAATATCTATCTCCTAAGCGAACGAGTTAGTCTAGAAATACGTTGACTTACCAGACACAATGTAGAGATTTTAGTTATCAAATATCGTGAAGCCTGGTGATCAGGCGGCACAATTTCAATCGGTTAAAGTGACGACTTCCTACAAAAGTGTGACTGCGTTTTAACAACGTTTCATGCTGAGTCTTCGCAGAATGAAAGCTGGAAAGCCCAGTATTATAATTGTGTAATTTTTCGCTCAAAATTTTCAACCAGTTCGGACGCCAACATTTTGACGCAGCAGATCGAGCACTGATGTAGAGGCCCCTTCTGTCATAATTGCGCTGACCTGACATGCCCTACAGAGGCATTGCACTCAGCTGCATGACCAATGAGTCTCTCATTTCTCTCCCGTTTCGACTTTTCCACCATTATCGATCCATGCTGCCAAATCCTGATGAGTTTTGGGTTTTCCGGATTACATAGATCATAGCTTGAATATGTTGGATAGAATGTAAGCTTCACATAAAAGAAATTTCAACAGCTGTTGTTGAGCCCAATCAACTCAATTTTATTTCTCTGTTAAAAAATACTTGTAGTAAAACAGCCTCATTACCAGTTGGAATTGGACACTTTTCAGATCAAATTGAACACTCTTCTAAGCTAGCTTAAGACTTTGAAATCAAATTCAACTTTTCCTAATTAAAATGAGCTTCTTCTAGAATAAACTAAAATCTCTCCAAAAGGATCAGAATAATTTTTTGTTCATGGAAAATTTTAGTATAATTTCTTTCAAATTTGAATTCACATTCCCAAAAGGTTGTGGATTTTGTTTGAAATTTCATAGAACTCTCAGTTTCTGTGGAAAAATGATGGTTCATAGCCAGTTTTAAAAAGTAGGGCTATTTTTAGGACCAGAAAAGGAATTGTGCCATGCACTCATCCAAGACGTTTTATTCAATTGATAGCAAAATTGCCGTTTGTATAGATTTTTACCCTTTTTGGGAATCCTTACGACTCGGGTCACAATTTTAAGAATTAGGGAATCTGTGTGATCTACCTTATCCAGAAAACCAAAACTCATCAGGATTTGGCAGCATGGATCGATAATGGTGGAAAAGTCGAAACGGGAGAGAAATGAGAGACTCATTGGTCATGCAGCTGAGTGCAATGTCTCTGTAGGGCATGTCAGGTCAGCGCAATTATGACAGAAGGAGCCTCTACATCAGTGCTCGATCTGCTGCGTCAAAATGTTGGCGTCCGAACTGGTTGAAAATTTTGAGCGAAAAATTACACAATTGTAATACTGGGCTTTCCAGCTTTCATTCTGCGAAGACTCAGCATGAAACGTTGTTAAAACGCAGTCACACTTTTGTAGGAAGTCGTCACTTTAACCTGTTGAAATTGTGCCGCCTGATCATCAGGCTTCTCGATATTTGATAACTAAAATCTCTACATTGTGTCTGGTAAGTCAACGTATTTTTAGACTAACTCGTTCGCTTAGGAGATAGATGTTCGCAGCCGAAGAGTGCTGTTTACCAAATGTTCACTTGCAGTTTGATGAACTGCAGGAAGCACCCAAATTCCCAAAATCAACTCGCCACGTAAATTTTCTATGTCGTTTTCCTTCTTTAAACATGAGTAGATGGCAAGCTACAATCACAGGTTTTAGATTGAGAATTCCTCCGTTGAAAAAACGAAATCGGTTGAAGTTCAAAGTGAGCATCTTCCTGCCAAATTTGGTACCAAAAGAATTGTCGCAACCAGGGGAAGACCGTCAATGGCAGAAAAATAAAATTTAATTAGGTTTAAGAATTTTAAAATTCAACTGGGCAGCACCACTTGTGCCTGGGGACATAATTAAGCGAGACTCGGCGACGGTTTTGGGGTCAGGTCACAGTGATTAAGACTCCCTTAATTGCGGCGCTGGTTTTCAGGCTTCCACATATTTTTGAATGACGATCGCATGTCCAGTGGTAGGTAGGATGATGCTAGGCGCCTCTGTAAATTTTGGTGACAAAGCCTTTACTTTGGACAAAGTTGTCATGATGCGACGCAAAAAACGCGTTTTTGCGTCGCAAACGTCGTTTGGTTGAATGTTTAGCGGCGGTACTGTAATACAACTTATTAGAAGCATTGCAGCAGACGCTCACATTGCGGTCTTCCAAAGGAACTCTAGTCTATTTGTGCTTTCTTCCCAGGTAAAGTATGGCAAGAGTTTGAGAACTTGTGTGATTTCCTATTCTCGCTTACAAATCCTCTATCTGCTTTGTGATGTTGCCGCTGGCTTTAGTAATCGTAGCACAAATTAAAGGGTTATCTTGTTTCTGACGATGTAATGGCTGTTTGTTACTGAGCCCATCTGATGAGATTCCAAGCTTTAAGAACGGCTCCTCAAGCGATCATTCGTACTATGCGCTCTGCCTGATGCTTCCTGCATGGTTCCCAAAGTTTTTGCGTATTCAGCTTTAGCTTTCAGTGTTAGTTAATTGACTGGTAGAATTAAAAGTACAGCCTGCTTCCCTTCCCCTCTGTTGCCTTGGCGCTCCTCTGCTGCGTTCATTGCGCTGGTTTTGGAAATATGCATTCCCAGTCGTGATAGTAGAAGCTCGTACGGCCATAGCGCCGGATCCAGCCCACATCTCGCGCTCGAGCATGCAGCGGTTTCCGTCGGTTGCGCTGCACATACGAGTTACTTAATCGTGTTATTTCCGTTTTCTACAATTTTTGATTGCCGCTTCAAATGCGTACAGTAGCTAGGAAGGAAGCAGTGCTGTGCATTTAGATAGGATAGGATTACTCGCCAAATTTCATGACTAAGGTAAATCACATCTTGGATAACATTGTCGAATGGTTACTTATCTACTTCTGTTATATGGAAAAGCTAATACGAGTAACTGCACCAGGAGCGAAATCCTTTGCGTGTTTCAAGTTTTTATGAGTTCTGTATTATTTGGAGTTGTATTTAATCATTCTAACCTCTTTTTATATAGAGCAATCAAACTAATGTTCGAACTCATGGAAACCTTGATCATTCCAAGCAATTCCAGCTCAGAAAACGATTCCACCATATTTCTTAATTTCTTTTTTTCCTTCAACCTTTTGCCACTACATAGCGTGAAGGTTTCAGATATAAGCTGTACACCGAGATGAAATGGCCAACCGGTGGATATCCTCACACATGGCTTACCGTGTATATAAGTCTCTACGCGGCCTGCATTCCGTTATCTGTGCTGTTCTTCTCATTCGGGTTTTTCAAATCCGGCAATATCGCTGGAGACAATGAAAAGCTCGCTGACAGAGAAGAGCGCATCGTTGAGGTCTCGCGCAACAGTAAAGGAGAGAAGTCGGGTAAGTGCTCACCACATCTCACGTGCACACATGTGCTTCTGTTCATGTGCAGAATGTAGCCAGACATGCAGCTGATTGCTTTGCGCGCAGACGCGTAGAACGGCGGGAGGCGCGCGGGTGCTGGCCGATTGTTACTGCCACTAAGTGTTGCGAGGGAGGTCGAGCCTCGTGGAAGAGAGGGTCCGTGGCACAAAGGACGCCAGTGTCCGCCGCCGGCGTGCGGCGCAGGAGATTAAAATCCTAATTATTGAGCCCGAGGGGGCTCAACTCTCGCTGCGCTGTGGCCTCGTGTACAGGCGCCGTTATTACCCCGAGAAGTACGAGCCGTCCGCGACAGAGGCGCGCGCCACTCACGCAATTACACCACCCGGCCACGCGCGAACGGGAGAGAGGAGTCGCATCCGGAACTGCGACCCCATTGCGCGGACGAGTACCGAGCGCCTCCAGCTCCTCTCCCTCTGACAGGAGGTAGAAGTCCTTGTGGTTTGGGATGGATTGCAGTCGTTCAAGTGTTTGGCAGTGCGGAGTGTTTCACTTAGTTCTGCAGAGCTCAAGAAATGTCCGCTGACGGTGACGGGTCGAGCATTGACGTCCTTTCCTATGAGACGAATAGGAAGTCGGCAAGCATTGGCAATCCGCTTCTTTCACCCGTGTGCTCTATGATTTAGTCATCGTTTCCCTCCAAGTCTCATAGTCAGTGAGTCTGCGATCTCCTTCGGGACAAGAGTGACCATACCATTATGGAAAAATCGCCCCTCGATGGCGTTGAGGCACCCACCATACAGCAACGGAATATGAGAACAATATTTAGCACGAGAAGTGATCACCTGGACCAGCTTATGGCTTCGGTATAATTAGCAACCTTCAGCATAGCTACTGCCGATGCACAGCTGAAATGACAATGAAAGCGGTATGCACAATAAGCGTTGAAATGGCGGTTGTTTTCAGTGGACCGTAGGGTGCCTTACAGGGCACTTTGCTAAACTGTGCTCGCTCATCCCTTTAGCTTCCATATTGAAAGAGGGAAGTGACTTCGGTTGGAGTGGACACAGAGAGTGCACGTTTAATATCGTTGAATGGTCTACGACATTTACTTTATTGTATCCACGAATAGCCTCAAAAAATGCCAAAATCGTCATATTTTGGGAACAAGACCAATCGAATTGATTGTTTCTTACCAGTCGGTAGCATTGATGGGCATGGGTCGCTGGCTTAGAATCTTTTCGAGTCGAAACCAGAAGCGTTCTACACTGCCTTCACCAGAAGTCCGCGCTAAAAGTGGGGAATGGTGGTAGAAGATGATTATCAATTTCATCTCTCCAATTAATATAAATATTTATATTTGCGAAACAAGGGGAAGTGTGCTGTATTCGAGGGATACCCTAAAATCATTGAAGATGACTGGGCTCCTTCCCTGCTCCAGCTACCCTAGGCTGAAGGCTTAGAAGGCTGGCCGTGTCAAGTGCTTCGTGAAAAAAGAATATGAAGGAAGGAAGATAGTTTAGGTGTGAAATGAGTGAAACGATTTTAGGCTGCCTTCATAGTATAAAATCCTGCTGGCAACACAGTCCACCGATGCCGCAACAAATTCATGTGATCACTGCTCTCTGTCAACTGATTGCGCAGCAGTTCATGATATCACAGCTCTATCGCCACGGATTCGTCAACTCCGGTCAGTCCGTTCTTTTCCTTCGATTCGAGTGTAGTATGCACATCCGACGAACCCACACGTTTCAAAGGCTATAGCACGGTCGTGAAATCGGTCATTATTAGTGCGCAGCCCGCACCACTACCCTTGATTATGCACAGCTGGGAAACTGCGCTCATGGGAGTCCGTCCTCATTGTCGTTCTTGTTCGATGTATTAGCCGGGCGGCCTGAATGTTTTGCCGTTGGAAATCATATGCGGACGAGCGTGTCGACTTCCCACCCCGAAGGGTTAAGCAGTTCTGCCGACAGCGGCCTGTCTATTAGGGAGGGTAGGAACTCTGGTACTTTCTTAGCAAGAGGAATGCCTACTGACGTGATGTAGAACTCAGAGGTTTCTCACATCATGGAGAATTTATTGACGCCCTTTATTTCGGTTCACGTCTACAAACCCTGGAAAAGCTTGGGTAAAGCACAAGGTTGTGGACTGGGTAACACTACTGGCATTTTCTGCAACCTCTTTGCTTTTTGAAGTACTATTTTCAAAAACCAGAGCAGCCAAGCGACTCTCACGGCCTAGAAGGTGCCGAATTCTTTGGCATGGAAACGATACCTGTTATTTGCGAGACGCGGGCCATTAGAAGAGAAAACGTTCCCTAACCCACAACTTATCGCAATCGTTAAAAAGAACTGTGGGATCACTCTGGGAAATATTCACTTAGTCACACATCCTTCAATAGCAGCAGATTGGGGTGGATGCTTTCTTGCCTCATTTATTCCCTTGCAGTGCTCTTGAAAGGAGGAAGTATCAACAAGAACGATTTCCAGAAAAAGGTCTTTGGAAGAAAAACCGAGATTAGGCTCACAGGCTGGAAATAGCTTTTTCATTCTAGCAAGCTTAGAAAACAGACATTTTCCTGGCAGCTTCAGAGGATGGTTCATTTCACTGCTTCACCAAACGTTTTCGTTAATCTACGGTGTTGCAAAAAAAAATCTCAGCAACAATATGTCTGACCGACGACAACAAATTTTATGCAGTCTTTTTGTTTGAGTAAAATAATCCTTACTCATTAACTAACTACATATAACTATAAAGGAACGAAAAAAGAACGTTCTGTACTGTGGTGAAAATTATCGGCTCCGAAAGTCTAGTTGTATTGTCGTAGATCAGTTGCTGACGTTATGTATGTGAACAAAGAAAGTTTCGCGTGTGTTTCGCTCGCTTTGGCGCAACACGTGGACGAGGGGGGCATTCTTTGGCTTCGACCGCCATGAGTATAACAGTCGGGTTTGGTGACGTGGAATTTCCCCCATTGTACGCGTACGTACGTGTAATGCAAGTTGCACCGAGAGGGGCCTGGTCAAACTGGTAAAAACCCGTAACTTTTTCGAGTACTGATGGACTGCCCCCCTCGTCCACTAGTTGCGCCCCTAGTTTCTTCTAGCACTGCTCCCTCTGCACTAGGATTGATCCCTTTTTGCTGTTGGCGTTCGCAATCAGCATGGAAGCACCGTTCAATAGCAGTAGGGGCAAGCCGAATTCCACCATTCGTGTCCCGGCCTTTTACTCACTGTTCTCGATTTCTTCGGTTATCTTCTTTCTTATATATGCTGTGATATTCGGACGGCCATTGTATAGGTGGTGTTTGCTAAACGACGATAAAAACTGGGCTATGGCTTGATGAACTGGCCGCGTTTGAGTGATCATCTTCTTCTCAAGCGTATTCTTTGGCCAAAGGCCAATTGCTGCTTCGCGCAGCAGCAAAATGAAGTTAGCAATTTCTTGCCAGCGGTATTCGTTGAACGACAAATGGGGACTGGGAAAAAAGAGCAATCTGGCCGACCCACTATTGCAGCCACTGTGCTGACAGCGTAAACCTCACGCCAAGAGAAGAGGCTTTCGTGTGCCACTCACTGGTCAGCGGAGGCCGAGCGATGTGCGTGCACTGTTCGTTCCGTGCGCCTTTGGGTCATGTTTACATTATGTAATGAGCAGATGTCGCGCATCTGTCTGAACGAATGCGCACTGGACACCGTCGAGCGCCTTCTGTAGCGGAGGACATCGGGAATGTGATTCTATAGATCGGTTCACTAGAGCTGAACAGGAACCACACTACTGAAAGAATGAGATAACAATAAGTGCTAACTGAAACCCGATGCTTTATTTTGTTTATTTTCCTGAGCGCTGGTTTCTGAAGTTTGCTTCAAAAATAGGGTCGGATTTGAGCCGACTAAACAAACTCCGATCGTATGCCAGTTTGAAAGCACAACTAAATTTTATCTGAATCTAGAATCATTGGACATAACGACATAATTGTACTACAAAAATTGAGACAGACTTTCGGTGTTGATGAATTCGCGGAAGTCCTTTCCTCATACGTCTAGTATTTAACCTGTCTTTTTTCAAAAGATTTCAATTTGATTCACAGGAAGTACTTGATAAATGGTTTCTCATCTGGGGAGGCCTGCACAGTATTATAAACGTACAAGGTTCTACACGTCTAATCCGTTTAGCCTCTGGAGTGTCGAATTTTCGATGAATGAACACTACCGTACCGCTGGGCATTTTCATGTCTCTTTACCAAGCTTCTTCTAGAAAGCTTGCAGCCGAGGTTTCTAAAAAAAATTTAACGGCGAACGAAAATCATAATGAATGGATCGTTTTCCAAATGTTTGCTCCAAGTGGAAGGAGCAATAGAAACTAGGGAGGTGCCTATTCGCTTGTGGTTGCCAAGAGGGGTGGCAGCAGTTTATTGTCAATGCTCTGCACCCCGCTCCCAGTATGTCGATCAACATCGACATTTTCTACTGCGCTTATTTTCAGCTAGCCTGAAATGTTCCGTGTTCGTTTTCTCAAGGAGTCTGTAGTGGCGGTGCAGTTCAGGAGAAAATATGCAGCTGCAAGCATTGCCGACGTGGTGAATTTCGTTCCGATGATGCTGAGAAATGACGTCGTGGATGTTATGAATTGAGCAAGTGGTCCGAGGCACCATTAGATGCGTCGCGAGGGGATCAAGCATACATTACTGCCACTGAGCACACCTTGATAACTGTAAGATCCCAAACTCGCTCGGTCCAGCTGCACCGCGTGCGTTGTGTGAATGCACACAAACACCGCATTTGACGATACCGCCCTCGAAATGGGTTACAGGGTACGGGTCAACCATGACTCATGTTTCGGCGGTTTCGTCGTGCCGTCGGCGCCCTCTCGATTAGTGATCCCGCTCTCCTGCCTCGCTGCATCTCTCCACCGCTGCGCTAGAGTCCAGACAACGGAGCACCCCCGCGCTTCACTACCGCAGGAGAGATAGGGCAGCTCGAGGACTGCGCTTCCTAAACCATTATTTCGCATACGAAGGATGTCGGTTAGGCGACCTCTCTTATTACAAGCGTTGATGCGATGGGATAGTCTCGGCTTACCTTTTCGACTTTTTTCAAAAAGAATGTCAAGCCAAGGACATTGGTAATAGTACTCGCAAACAGTGTTCCGGCTCAAAGGTGAGATCCGATTCCTCCTGCGTTGCGAGTTTGGGACGCGCCGTGTACTTGCCAGAACGTCACAGTGGTGTGCTTGATTGGTTACACAAGGTCACACGCAAAGTACTGAGCGGCTTGGAATAGGTTATATCGCTTTTCTTGTGTAGACCAATGGGATTTCAACCCCGTTACTTCTCAAAACCTGGCTTCAGAACGCTTCGGAAAACCGTTACTGCAGTGCTTTGTGAATACTGACTGGTTTTTGTCTCAAAGCGAGGGCTTTTTTCAGAAGTTTTATCCAAAAGTTCACTGCTTCTAGCTGTAGGCGAATGAGTATATTCCATCACTATCGTCTGTAAAAAGAAACAAACCTAAGGCTCCCAGAAAGCTTAAGAATCAGAGATCGGCCTTGAGGATTGTCATCTGTTCATAAACGCAAATGTTCTGCCTAAGGAAGGCGAATAATAGAATACCATGAGTATAATCCACTTAAGTTTGTTGCTTCCTGTCTTCCACTGGCATGTGCTTCCATGAAAACCTTGCCATTATGTAAGCAGGACCCAAAGGTTGTTTCCACCAATTTCTTTTTACAAATCCACTTTTTCTAGATCTGCGTACCTTCACTAATTGATGTCTGTCGTGCCAACCGAAACCTAGCAGCTACCAGACGACTGTTTCGTGACCTTTAGGAAGTTTGCAAGCTACGAAAGTTGCAATTCTCCTCCTTGGAACTCACCAGGGAAGGGTCTCAGGCGTAGGCCTGAACCTGGAAAATGGATAGTACTGCGAGAATCTCCACCCTTCATATAGTAGAAAAACATGTTTGGTTTTTGCTGAGTCCTTGAACCCAAAGAGCTACGAGCCCTCGAAATTGGGGGTACAGCATTGCACCGTCACTCGTACCCACCATAACCTACCGTAATCGGCCGAAATTTGAAAAACGAATGTCAGATTCGTGATCACCACCCCAAATAACCCCTGGGCGAAGTTTGAGCGAAATTTTTTTTAGACCTTTCCTCGACCTCTGGAGTCGTGAAAGTAGTGTGGTGAAAGTCGGCCTTATGGCATTCTAAATCAGCTTACTTCCTACTATACCTTTGTCCTTTTCGAATTTCGAATAGTCGAATTTCGAATAAATTCGAATTTCGAATATTCGAATATTCGACTATTCGAAAAAATCCAATATTCGAATTATTCGATTATTCGAATATTCGAGAAAGTCCAATATTCGAATTATTCGATTATTCGAATATTCGAGAAAGTCCAATATTCGAATTATTCGTTTATTCGAATATTCGAAAGTGGCCAATATTCGAATATTCGTTTATTCGAATATTCGAAGGCTTCGAATATCGAATATTCGAATAGTCGAATATTCGAATATTCTTTATCAATCTCTTAACAAGTTAGTGGCACTCTTCTTCGAAAATTAGGGGAGTATGACCTTATGATGAAAAACGACGTTTGAGTTTCGCGCGTCGCTCAAAGTGCGCCGAATTGTGTGTACGCAATCTGACAAGGGAAGTCAATGAACTTCCCGTGGAGATTTCCAAAATGACCTATTGCTTGTTATAAGGGTGTGTCTAAGAAGCACCATAGTGGTCTTCAAATGTCCTGCGTGCATCTGGGTAGGTCAAAAATTACAAAAAACTGTAGCACTTCAGTGCTGGCTGATAAGGCGAAAGTGACGCTTTGAATGGCCTTGAAATACTCAGAAATTAACATGTAGATGCTATAGAGAAATTAACATGATCGAAATGTTTTGCTTTAGTCCATCTCAGGGATGTGCTGATCGGGCTTCGGGTTTCTATAGAGAACGTTTCTCTTGTAAATTTTACTAATTTTACCATCTCTTTTAAAATGTATCATTTTTGACCCACTCCGTAGTATTGGTCTTCTTGCAGCCTATTCTTCTCGGCCACTTTCCCGCGCTGAGAGGGGGGGAGGCTTTCCAAACGTAGGTACTTGTAGTAATTCTCAAGACTTCGTAAGTAGAGAATAAAATTTCGTCCAAACGTTGTCCTGAGGGTTAACTGAGGTTCTGATCAGGAAGCTGGCAAACGCTTTCGGTGTTACGGTCGACCACAATAGGCGATGATGAGTATGTGCAAGAAAAGGTGCAGAATAACCGGCCGTGTTGTACTATCGTGACTCCAAAAGTTGAGTGGAGGTACGCTTTCGGTGTTACGGTCGACCACAATAGGCGATGATGAGTATGTGCAAGAAAAGGTGCAGAATAACCGGCCGTGTTGTACTATCGTGACTCCAAAAGTTGAGTGGAAGGCATAATATTTTTACCTTCAGTATACTACGGGAGAATCTTCGTTTTGTACTTCTACCCCAGTTACAACAAGGGAACGATTAGAGCCGAAGGGGCTGCGGTAGGGAGGAAAAACTTTCAGGGGCCTAGAAAGCTACTGCTTTCTGCCAGTAAAGACGTTGAAGAAGAGAGGAAGAGCAATGGCTATGGAGTACAAGAGCCAGTCATAATCCGTTTCCTATGAAAGTGAGCCATCCCCATTTTCGCTCTAGCACTGTCCAAGTCGTAGTGTCTTGTCAGATCAGATTCCAACGCGGGTCCGTTTCTCTTCAACGGAGCTAGAACACAAACTGAATGCCATTCATGAGATTCCAGTGCGCCCTTTCTGCACCAGATCGCCTTTGTGTCATTTCTCCGCCCATGATAATCATTCTTTTACCACCTGGAAGCTTCGCTATAACATAAGGAAAGATAGCAACCTATAGAGAAAGACCTACAACAATCTAGCTCTGCCTACCCAAGGTGTTTCTCTCTTCTCGGTTCACGAATTCTTAGGGAAGCAAAGCGTGCTTCATTGCCATTATACGGCTGTTATTGTCCTTTGGTCTCGTAAAGGAAATGAATGGAACAGCCATCCTTTTCCTTCACAGTGGGTAATAAAAAATAATTAAATGTCAACCACTGGGTGACGACAATAAATAATAGTGTTCATTTGATTATTCGAATATTCGACTATTCGAAATTCGATTATTCGAAATTCGACTTTTTGAAAATCGAATATTATTCGATCATTCGAAATTCGACTTTTTGAAAATCGAATATTATTCAATCATTCGAAATTCGAAATTTGGAAAATCGAATATTATTCGATCATTCGAAATTCGAAATTTTGAAAATCGAATATTATTCGATCATTCGAAATTCGAAATTTTGAAAATCGAATATTATTCGATCATTCGAAATTCGAAATTTTTTCCCAAGGACAAAGGTATACTTCCTACACATCTCCTACACATTTGTTTCACTCTAAATTGTCAAATAAATGTCTCTGTGAGCTGTGCTTCACTCACTTTTCTCAGTTTCTGAATTATACAATGTTTTATGTTTTTCAGCGAATGTTAAACAATGACTTTACAACAGGTATGGCTTACAGCAGGTACGGGTGACTAGGGCTGTCGAGGTCATAATCAGGTTATTTGGGGTGCTGATCACGAATCTGACATTCGTTTTTTAATTTTCGGCCGATTACGGTAGGTACGGTTTAAGGGTGACTAGGGCTGTCGAGGTCATAATCACCGACTTCGTCCAAACCTTGCCCAGGGAGGTTATTCGGGG
The DNA here is from genome assembly GCA_947396885.1 of Heligmosomoides polygyrus polygyrus. Classification (NCBI taxonomy): domain Eukaryota; kingdom Metazoa; phylum Nematoda; class Chromadorea; order Rhabditida; family Heligmosomidae; genus Heligmosomoides; species Heligmosomoides polygyrus. The sequence continues at coordinate 35,895,540 of OX377206.1, forward strand.
TGCTGATCACGAATCTGACATTCGTTTTTTAATTTTCGGTCGGGTGACTAGGGCTGTCGAGGTCATAATCACCGACTTCGCCTTAACCTTGCCCAGGGAGGTTATTTGGGATGGGGATCACGAATCTGAGATCCGTTTTCCGTATTACCCTGGAGTATATTAAATTACAGTAGGTAATGGTAATTAATGGCGAGGTCATGGTCACCGTTTTTGCTCAAACTTTGTATTAAGTACGAATCTGATCCTTATTTGACAATTTAGAGTGAAGTAAATATGTAGGAGATGTGTAGGAAGCTAATTGGTGAAGAAGGCGGCAATCATGAAAAATGCAAAAATACTGCATAGCGCGGGGGTCGAACACCTGACCTAGCACCTGCAAAGTAACCCCGTACCCTGTTGAGCCACCGACTCGCTCGGCGCTGGCCCTTTCGCCGCGTCCCATACAACAGCGTGCGCACAAGCATGCACGTGGCCACGTGCTGACGGTGTACCTACTGTACCCCCCCCCCCCTTTCGAGGGCCCGTAGCTCTTTTGATTCAAGGACTCAGCCAAAACGAGACATGCTTTTCTACTACATGAAGGGTGGAGATTCTCGCAGCCCCACAGAGTTCCGCGGCAACGCCGCTCGCCGCTATGGTTAAGGATAGGGCAGGGACCCCGCCGGCGGTGTAGACGCTAGAAATGCACCTCAGCGGCCACGGTAGCGGCTCTTCTTCCTCCGCCAAGCCGCGTCCATCGCGTCGTGTCGACGTGGCAATTTTCGATATCTACCGACACCACGGTCAGTCGATATGGAGGAGGATCGTTGATCGGTCGATGGCGGATCGCGGCTTTTCCACCACCGCTACTGGAGAACCCTGGAAGACGGGAGCAGTTCTCGCACAAGCAGCTTGAATGCGCCACAACATGTAGTCCCTTCCCTAGCCTGGTTCTGCGCACGAAGAGCGCAGAACTCAGCAGCGGACTCACCTGAGCGAGGAAAGCAGTTTCGACACGAACAGCTTTGGTGGCACACACCCTGGAGTCCCTTCCCGAGCCTAGTTCTGAGCTCGAAGGGCGCAGAACCCAGCTGCGGACTCCCCTGATCGAGGAATGCAGTTGGAGGGCGATTTTTGGACGACGCCGTCGAATTCAGTGTGTTGTGTGCATTCACACGACAAACGCGGCGCAGCTGGACCGAGCGAGTTTGGGATCTTACAGACCGAGCGAGCTTAGGACCGTGGTCTTGATAACTCTTCGATCGCTTTGTTTCAAGGGAGCGTGGAAACTAAACTCCAATTGTTTTCGGTCGAAATAACTTCCCGGAAGCAGCTGGTCCACCTACTTCCTGCGACCTTTTGTGGGCACGGAAGTGGTTGGAAAGAGCTTAGCATTAGAGCGATCTCGGCGGCGCAGTATCGGAAGGCAGTGGTATTCACTGGACAGGTGGGCGCGCATCCGACCGGTTGCGCACCTAGGTCAATTAGGCCTTCACACTGTGCATCAACAAACTCAACGATTGCCACCAGGCTTTCCAAAGGAGGATGAAGCGAAGGCGCAGTCGCGGTCTACCCTTCCGGATCAACAGGCATGCCAATAATGCAGTGTTCCCTGTCAATGGATCATATACAATGAATATGTACATCTACGGCACATCCCAAATAATTGAGCCGCGACCTTTTTGGCCAAACCGTTTTTACAAGAGGTATCTTTTACTGTATATAATTCAGTTGGACTTATGGTATAATCCCGCGACCAACCACGAATTTTTTTGTGTCCGCAAGAGTATACCAGAGTATATAAGAGTTGATAGCATATAAATCATATGTTCGCCCTGTACTAGAATACGGTACCACAGTCTTTAGTCCCCATTTGGAGAGTAGTATACAAAGGCTTGAAGCAGTTCAAAATGGTTTCACTAAAAAACTCTGGATACGCTTATATGGGTATGACTACACCACCATACCCTCTGCCTCTAATCGCAACAAAATTTTCAAAATCTCCAGTCTTGAGACTCGTAGGAAACGGAATGACCTGCTCATGATTTTCAAAATGATTACCGAACTAGCTCAGTTTAAAAGGCTCGTGGACAGGTATCTCCTAGAGTAGTTAAGTAGTTACTATGCGTTGTGTTGTAGTGTTGTTTTTCTTGTTGTTGAATGTTTTGTATTTCACTGCGTGAATTGTATCTATTTGCACGTCTAAATAAATAAAAATATAAATAAATAAATACCATTGGGTTTTTAATCCGTGTGTCACGTGGAAGGGATCCAGAACCAAGGGATGCATTCTGCGCGGCGACGTATGCCAGCCGGCTCATTCTTGGAGCTTAAATATGGGCGATTGCTGGCGAATTTATATCCTTGGAAGCGGATCACACAAGCTTAGTTTATTAAGCGGGTATGGATGGGGATCATGCGCCGAGCACAGGGATTCAGAAGACATACTACAAATGGCGTTCCATGTGCGCCTGGATGCAGAAGTCGTGCCATAGACGTCGTGGCAACGTCGTGACACATACACCCGGACTCATCCAACGTGTCACAGACGTTATACTATTATATATGCGTTCAGACTAAGAAGGCGTGCCACAGACGTCGTGCGACGTGCAGAAGACGTGCCACAGACTTTATGCAGCATGCATTGGATTAAGAGAAGCCTTTTTAAAGTCTTCGTGCAACGAGCGTGTGCGTGCTTGTCTTTCACTCCGTTTTGCTGATGGCACATAGATAAGTTGGTATTGGCAGGGTGGGGGGGGGGGGGGCGAGAGTAAGGAGAATGGTTAATGGCGATTCGTGCGAGTATCATTGCCGCCGGACAGTAAACCGTATCGACCGGTCGATCAACGCCGATTGATTTTATTGATGCCTCCGCAGGTTAAGCACTTCGGACTGGGACTCTCACTATCTGTTCCTCACCACATCGTAGAGAACGTGTCCTTCGGAGAATAAATCACGCATATGCGATAGAGGGTGGACAGGCTTTTTGAAGAACAGTTTTGAAGATTCTGCCCTACCATATCTCGCAATGCTATGCTATAATGTGCAGTAACCCCATTTTTTATCGGTAATGAAAGTAAGAAAAGCTAAAGAAGAGAATGTGGCGGTCGGTGTGTTCTATTGTCGGAGCTTTGGCATCGCTATCTGATGTTTCTCTAACACTACGAAGAGCTAGCTCCAGTGGGAAACTAAATGGATATACGAAGAAGATTAAAAATGGGGTGTCGGACAACATTATCAACGGTGACGCAAAGGGGTTAGCAACGGCAAAGTAGTCCAGTTTTGCGAAAATGTTAAGCAAGAGCTCCGACACGACTGTCGGCGTGTCTCGCACTTGCGCACTGCCAGCGAGCTTGCAGAATCACTGAGCTAAGGTCACTTCAAGATAACTGCTCTGCTCGTGCAGTTTTCCTCCACCCTAGCGGTAAAGAAAGCAATTTTCGTAAAAGTTAACGTTCGGATCTTGCGCTACCTTCTCTAAGGTCAGCTGAGCAGCTCAAAGCTGTGGTAGAAATATGAGACCGTCCAGCCCTCAACTCTACGTCTCACATCGGCATTATAGCAGTTCACGGTTCCGACGCTATTGGTTTGTGCTAATCAGCGCCTTCGTTCATTAGGTTGATCGACAACCGTCCTCATGCCCCACAGGCCGGTCCTCCACTTCAATCTAGCGCCAAATCGACTGCAAACAGCTTCATCCCTCATCTCCTCAAGCGGTCAGGCAAAAATCACCATTCTTGATAGGCGTTGAGCGCCTCATCGATTTTGGTCACCTGCTGAAAATCCTTCCTGTTAGAAGGGATGACACCCATCACTTCTCATCGCGTGTTGAACGAAAATATTTTCCACGCAAAATAGCTGCAGCGGTGAGGGTGCGATCGGGGACGCTTAACCGCCAACAGAACAGTTATCAATGGACCGGTTAATTTCGAGCTAAAATCAATAACATTTATCGTTTTGAGTCACTCAATGGAAAACGTTCAGCTAATACATCTATTGATATTGATCGCTTGATGAAGACATTCAACCTGATGTGAAGCCCTACCGTCGGCCATCATAATCACGCGACTCCTCTTCCTAGCTCAAATCTGAGATAAAGTCGATGTCGCTGTTTAAAATATTTATGATATCGATAGTTATTGATCACCTGATCGGTCTATGGCGTGTCTTTTGATTGACATCTGCAGCACATCTTCTGCATTGACGCACGTTGAAGACGTCTGTGTACCTTCGCGGGGTATTTTCGCGTCTACTTTCCGTTATTTTCTCCTCCATAATTTCAGCAGTGGCTCCAATCGATAACTCTTAGCACGTTATTATAGAGTATGAAACTCATCTAATCAGGGTGTTTCAAGGAAAAATGGCTACATTTTGTTTGACTGAGCATAGCACTTATGGTCCTGTCTAAAACAATATTTTTAGGTTTATTGTATTTGTGTACTTACTGCATTTGTCTGATGCAAGGAATTTTTCAATGTGCCACGCTGGAACATTGCGGCGTGCGCTTGCCCAGTACACCCAGTGTATTTTTTATTGATAGTGAAGATTCAGTTTTTTTTGAAGCTGCGCAGTGGACAATAGTGGCTCCTTTTCTCCTCGTCGATTCTGCTGCCTCGAGATTTACACACGGAACTTACGCTATTAATCCAGAACCTCGACCGTTGCATATACAAGTTTTTTTTCTAGCCAAAAACTTTGCTGAAAACGGTTGCTTGCCGTAACCGGTTACCGAGTGAGCTCTGTGAAGGGGAGAACGCAGAACGGTCTAAATGAAGTGTAGTATATGTCGGCAGCAGGACAGTCGTGACGTACAGGTGTATCTACTCGCGACGAGAGGCAAAAGTTCAATGGATGGTTGGCATCCGAGCTGTGGCGTTAAACGACTGGGCGTTTCAGGCGATTTTTTGAACACCGAGATGGACTTCCTTTATCAACGCGCTAGGCAGTTAGCCACCAACCTTCCGATGGGCGAGACGCGTCTTACTGGTTTTCAAATCACCGCGGAGGAACTTCGAGGCTCTCCGCTGGCTCCGAACTTGTTGCCACGTTAGTGACACTTATACTACTTAGATATTTGCTTTCCAAAAGTAGGTGTTAGAGCAGGTGCAATATCTTCGTCACTTTTCAGTGCTGATGAATTTTCGCTTGTTTGGAATACCGCTGGAGTTCGTGAATTTAGTCCTCGCCTTAGTCGCCTATGCTTGTACGTATCCTGCTGTGTTTTGGCGAGTATCGAAGTCATTCAGGTGATATCAGTTACGATTATTTCGTTCGGTGATGTTACAGCAGTTGGTTTTGAGATGTATAAAGAGCGTTAGCTGAAGGGTGAGAGGAATTGAGGCCAAGACGGCTGAAGGACCACTTCGAAGAACTGAGCGCGAAAATTCTCTGCGACGGCAGCTTCTTCTATTTCCGAAAACTCACGAGGTTACTGCACTCGTTACCCAACAACGCTATAACCATTTAATATTTTTCCAGTTTCTTCACAGCTTTTTTGTGAGCAGTACCAGTCAAGATAAAAAGTGATGAAGCCCACTTAGAGGAATCCATTTTTACAGTACCTGTTTGGCGCCGATGTCCACACGCATTACATGGGTTTCAGTTTTCGAAAACCGTTACATAGATCTTTACATTGTATGTTTAAATCACTAATGCTAGAGAAAGAAACTTCTAGTTTGACAGTCTGAGTGAACAACGATGTAAACTCAGTGTTTTCGAAATTTTCGCAGCGATGCTTTGGTTGTGAGTCTCATCGTTTTCAATAGCGTTTGTCCCGTTTGGTGGTGGGGTCCGCTCATCTGGTTTGGTGAAGCCATTTCTACCGATCAAATGCTTGGTCGGGATGGGCACCAGCTACCTTTAAGCCATTATGCAACGTATCTAGCCAACGTTGTTTCGGACGTCCTCTGGGCCGTTTTCCAGGGACTTCAAGGTTCAGGCCAATCTTATGGACGGTGTCGTCGTTAGCGCGAAGGACGTGGACATACCATCGTAGACGGGCTTCGCCCAACTTGTCGGCTATCGTGGCGACACCGAACTTTTGTCGTATGGTGTCATTGCGAACGCGGTCCAGTCGCGTTACTCCAGCTGTCCACCTTGGCATTTTCGTCTCCATTACGCTTTCAACTTCCTTCGTCACGGGCCAGCACTCAGCACCGTACATACGTCGCTACTGGGCGAACGACTGCCCTAATACACCATTGACTTGAGGTATTCAGGTATTGTCTTGTCGCAAAGCACCACAGTCAAAGAGCGCCGTTTGGACCAGGCTGCACTCACACGTTCGTTCACCTCCAACTTTAGGCTGCCATCGGACGTGACTGTTGATCCAAGATACTTGAAGGATGTAACTCGTGAGAGCTCAGTGCCATTGATCTTAATGGTTCCGTGCTCATTCACATCCGTCGTGAAGTATTCCGTTTTGTTGACGTTTAGCTTGAGACCGAACAGTGCTAAGCGATCGCACCACGCCTGTGCCTGTCGCTCGAGTTCGGCTTTCTCCTCACCCGCAAGTATTAGGGGGGGGGGGCCAAAAGTAATGAGACACCCCACGCCGTGTCCATATATCTCGTGGCTGGAGTCTGGTTTCGTGCTTGTTGTATTTGTATGTTTGTATGCTACTTACTGAAGCCCATCTGAAAAGTTACCACTTCCGCTCTTTCCAGAAGCATGCCAAAAACCCCAGCCTGTCTCATGCCGAAACCCCAGTCTGACGAGTCGACCTGTGTCGCTCAAATCTCCCCCAATTCCCAACCCCGAGCAGCCTGGGCTCAATATTCACGCAAGATGAGAAGTACGTCTTCTACCTTAACCCTTCCAAGCAGCGAGTCTGGGTGAGGCCTGGTGAATTGTTATCGACCTTCCTTCGGCGAGATGTTCACGGCGAGAAGCATCTTTGGAGCTTTTGGGTCTGCGCCCATGGATCGGTTTACCGGAGGCTGTTTCCGCACCGCGATGAACTCCAAGGCCATGGTGAACGAAATAGAGGAGATGGGCCGGCGACTCGCTCTTATTCATTCGCAGCGCTTCAAGAAGGTTCTCCTCTTCGACAACGCCGCACCCCATCGGGAACAAGTAAGCACGGATAAGCTTGGCCAGCTGGGCTACGTTCACATGCCTCACCCACCGTATTCGCTGGACATCTCTCCATGCAACTACCACTACTACTTGAGCCTACAGGACTTCCTAGTCGGAAGGGACACAGAAACCCAAGCAGTCCTTGACAACCATATCGAGCAGTTGATCAACACCAGGCTCGAGCAGTTCTGGAAGGATGGGATCAGCAAGTTGGCTGAGCGATAGCAGCAAGGTCCTTGCCCTTAATGGCAAATACACTCCTCAGCATCGTTGAGTTGTAATTGAGTTATAAGGAGATAAAGATTTTTTTTCATTTTGTCTCATTACTTTTGCCCCCCCCCCCTAATATGACGTCATCGTGAGCCTCATCTCCAAAAAAGGATTGAGCTTGTCCAATTTAGATGTCCCAATGACGACCTTTCGTATATCATCAAATGGGAGGGGGGGGGGGGAGTTTTAGATGGCGACGTCCGTTCCTCCACGTGGTGCTATTGGAAGCTGTTTGTTTCCGTAAGCTAAGCTAAACACGGACATTCGAGTATAGGTGACAGACCATTGTGACAGGCCGGCCTATGGAGATCCCATGTCATATCACATGGTTGATGACATTGTGTGAGTATCGAGATAATGCTACGGTGCCCGTGGGAGCCGACGCGCACTCGCAAAGCGCGGCGAGTGTGAGAAATATGCGAGGCACCCTGATGCGAGGACGGCATCGGGGGCAACTGAGCTAGTCCGGAAGTCCCGTAACGTAAGTTAGACTCGCATAGCCCCTTGAATGTGGGTACGTTAACGGGCCGCTCGTTCGAGTTGCCAGAAGCACTGCAGCGAAGACGAGTCGACTTATGTGCGATACAGGAGACCAAGTGGTCCTGTTGTAAATCAAGGGACGTAGGCCGTGGCTTCAAGACCATTCTGTCCCGGGGTCACTAGCGGAGTTGGTGTAATTGTCTCCGAGCGTTTCCAAGACGCGATTATAAGCGTGCAACGTTTTAACGACCGGTTGATGGAGGTCTTATGGTTAGTCGCTGCTGAACAGCGTATGTATCATTTCATCTCTGCGTACGCTCTGCAATCAGGCTGCTCTGAGAGAGCCAAGGATGAGTTTAGGCCCTGGTTGATGAAAAGACAGCAGAGGTACCGCTGCGAGAGATGGCTACAGTTTTGGATATGGAGCATGTAACGCTGATGGTAAGTGAATCCTTGATTATGCTCACTCGCATAACCTCTTCATCGCGAACACCGTATTCCGAAAGCGTGGCTCCCACCTTGTGTCTTTCTATAGCGGGAATGCTAAGACACAGATCGACTTCATCCTAGCTAAGCAACACGATCGGAGGCTGGTCACAAATGCGAAGATGGTGCCGTACGAGGCTGTCGCCACACAGCATCGTCCGCTGATATGCACGCTTAAGTTTGCCTCTCCGAGGCTGAGGCATGTTGAGCGATGCGGTCCACCGAGAATCAAGTGGTGGAGGTTGAAAGAGAAGACTGCAACTTTTGTTTCCCGTATTCGGTTAACAACGTTAACAACCGTCAATGAAACGTGGAAAGGTGCCACCGATACGATTTTACAAGCTGCATGTTCTGAATTAGGCACGGCTAAGTCTGAACGCTGCAAGATCGAGAAGCAGGCGTTGCTGTGGACTACCGACATAAGAGAAAAAGTCCGAGAGAAAAAAGATTATATCAGGTTCCCTGCGCGACAACACTGCGGACAAGCAGAAAATTGCTGTGGAGGAGACGGGAGCGGCTTTGAAGAAGATGAAGCCAGGCAGAGCAACGGGCCCTGACGATATAGCGGACGACCTATGGAACTTGATTTGCTGAAAACCTGCTGGTGGCTAATGAAGTTTTTCAACCAGGTTGTTGCGGAGAAGAAGGTACCTGGTAGTTAGAAGGAAAGCACGGCGATCCCAAATTGGAAGAAGAAGGGCAGTCCTGCGGACTGCACGAGTTTCCGTCCAATTCGCTTGCTTTCGCGCAGCATGAATATCTTCGAGCGAATTGTAGATGGACGTATTCGCGATATCGTCCAGCTTTCCACCAACCAAGGTGGCTTCGTAGCGGGCGGTGGAACCATCGATGCCATATATGCTGCTCGTCTTCTGGTAGAGAGACATTGCGAAAAGCAGAAGCTGCTGCACCTAGCTTTTCTCGCTTTAGAGAAGGCATTCGTGTACCGCGTGAGGTTATATGGTACGCCTTACGACAACACGGTGTTCCCGAAAAGCTTTTTGAGTGGGTGCGCATACTTTACTCTGGCCTAAAGAGTAGTGTGCGAGCGCCAGCCGGTACATCGGCAGAGTTTCCTATCTCTGTGTTTTCGGTGTTCACCAAGGCTCTGTACTTTCCCCGCTCCTTTTCATTGTCGTAATGGATGCCATCCTACCGCCTGGACGCTGCTGTATGCAGATGATGTAATGAAGACGGAAGAGAAGACCGAAGTTGAGCGAAAAGTGCAAGCTTGGTGCGACCGTTTGGCAATGTTTGGGCTCAAGCTAAACATCATAAAGTCCGAGTACTTGACGACAAAGCTAAACGAGGCCGAGCCCATTGAGATCACTGCGCTCGTACGGGCGACAAACTTCAAGTGCCTTGGCTCTGTAATCGCGTCTGACGGTAGTCTGACGTTCGAAGTTAACTCACGCGTTAGCGCAGCGTGGTCCAAATGGCGCTCGATGACAGGTGTTTTATGCGACAGAAAGATACCGGAACGCCTTAGATCGAAGAATTATGGAACCGTCGTCCGACCAGTACCGATGTATGGAGCTGAGTGCTGGTCTGCAGCAAAGGAGGTTGTGACTGTGCTGAAGACGTCTAATGTGCCTGGGGATTCAGAAGGCGTGTGGAAGACGTCGTCCGCTAGGGGGGGGGATCATTGAGAGGGATCAGTACCTCTAACGGTGGACCGTTTCACTAAGGGAGAATCTGTAGTGAGGAACCAATAGATCGCCTATCATACTATATATTGCATGTACTGCTGGCCTTTTGTACTCCTAGGTAGGGGAAAAAAGCTGTACAAGTAGAGCAGCTAGCTTGATGTAATTGTCCTTAGCTTAGTGATACTGCTACATCGCGCGAAGCGCGCAAGTGCGAGGCACGCCGATAGGCGTGACGGAGCATTTGTAAATAAATAAATAAAGAGCGAATTATTTGTGTGTAATTGGTGTTGATGTTCTAACACAGTTGTATTGTAATGGTGTGTGTTTGCTTTATTTCATTTGTAAAATTTAGTTGTTAGTATATAAGTAATAACACAATAATATATTACCACTTACTGTACTAACAACTAAGTTAATTGGTTACCTTCTTCACTGATGAGCCTCGGGGTAACTAATTTTAAACATGTTTTGTATGAAGATAGAGGCGAAACGAAACGTGTTTCATGTTATGGTTGTCATTATTCTGGTTGTTGTTGTCCTTTGCTTGTGACTGTTGTGACATGAAGTTTATGTTGTTGAGGAATTACGAAATTTCGAGTGAGTTTGGGTATATTTATGCACCTGATTCTATCTCATCCTATCCGATTCTTGTGGCATCAAATTTTAAACTCTTGAAGGACTATGAGATTTCGAACATTTTTACATATCGATTTGTAATTGAGTTGATTAGTGCTAGAACCCCACAAAATAACGTAGAACATCAACTTGAAGCTTTTCTGCTGTTCTATTGGAAGATTATGGAGTCCTTTTGCATCATTCACAAATCACATGTTTCAGCCTGGTGTTTTCGTTCCATATGGTAGTCCACTGTGCAGCTGTTATATGGGTCTACTTAGGATTCAGTGTTTTGTTCCGAATTCAGGAGACTAACTACAACAGTGTTCGACCAGTCGGATTAGGTATGTTTTTGCCCTCAGAGAGGGGTTGCTTACTTATTTTAACTAACTTTAATGTTAAATTCTGTAATTTTAGCCGAAGCTCTCATTTGCGCCATGTTCAAACATTGCATTTAAATGACACACAAATCATCCATGTTGCCTGTCGCCCCTTTTATCGTCGAATTGCTCGAATTTACCGAGTCATAGTCATTTTTGTGAACGACTAGTCTCTCCAATGACGTCGGTGCAAGATTGACCAGACGTCGGTCCAACCTGCTCGATTCAGAAAATCATGATATCTTCACTGTACATTGATCAGGACTTGAAATGTCTTTTACAGAATTTTAGCTGTATAGGTATTCTACTTCGGGTAGAAAATGATTTTGTTTTCATGAAGATGAGAATTTTGAATACGATTTCCCCAACCATATCGCTTCGCTGCGGAGAAGTTTGGTTTTTTACTGTATAATAACAACGACTTCAAATTTTATATCGTGCAATTTCACTCTCTGATGTTTTTTCTTTCTTCAGAGGGTAGAAAATTTTACCGCGAGAAGTCCATTCTTCAGTAACGATCAATGATATCAGAGAACACAGTAGCCGTATTTAAACTGCCCAAAGTCTGAGATATTTTGGGGCCTACGAAAAATTCATAGAGCCTTGAAAACGATTAGGTCATCCAATAAGTAATGTCGTTTTTTTCAACCTTGACTTCAATTGAACAAATTTTCAACAAAACTTCATTTCAGCCAACAACGTAATCACTATAATTATTAATAACCTTTCTCCATCTAACGAGCAAATCTAAACCTGAGTAGTAAAACTGTTATGGTTTTTGAGCAAAATATGTGGACATAGCATTGTGAATATCCTCCAAACTTTCAAATTTCTTGGAACTACGAAAATGCTGTAGAGACCGGTGTAAGTGAGTCCGAAGGTGCGAGATCGGGAGAATACAGTGGATGAGGCAGAACCTTCCATCCTAATCTGTTGATTTTTTCCAGCGTCCGTTTTGCACAGCGCGGTCTTGCATTGGCGTGATGGAGAATTGCACCCTTTCTGTTGAAGATCGCCGGATACTTTTCCGCTCACGGTAAAGGTCTGCGTCAACGGTCTCTCTCATTTAAAAGTGAGCAATTCCACGGATATTCCAAGAAACACAGAGGAGTGCCTTTCTGATATGAATATCCGGCTTCGTAGTACTTCGTGGTTGTTCAGTTTTAAAAAGCTACTGCTTTTTGCGCTTCGGATTATCGTACAAGATCCATTTTTCGTCTCCTGTGATCAGTCGATCAAAAAACGGGTCTGTGCGTCGCTGAAGCAGTGCGTTGCAAAGCGTCGATCGGTTGGCACGGTTCTCGGCGGATAAATCGTGCGGTACCCAAACACCTGCTCTGCATACCTTGCCATTTTGGCGTAGATGAAAATGCAGGGTTGATTTAGGTTCGCTGAGAGTACTCGAAAGTTCCTCCACTGTTTGACGAGGATTCGCCTCCAGTTTTGCCATCAGCATGTCGTTGTCAAATGTTACGGATCTTCCTCATCGAGAAGAGTCAGAGAGGTCAAAATTACCGGATTTGAACTTGGAACGCCATCGCTGGCATTTGCGAACGTTCAGTGCATCTGGATATACATCGCAGATATTTTGGTAGCAACCGTTGCGTTACTACCCTTCCGAAATTCGAACAGCATGCAATGACGAATATGCTCCTCTGGGATTTGCCAAGCCATTTCACCTGAACTTGCAAGCTAACAGTTCAACGAACGGTAGATTCTCAAAGAGCAAGTCTCATTTACCTTAGAATCACTTTAGTGCACCTTTGAAATACACAAATCTGCCGACAAATAACGGGCTAAAGCCGTAGTGCACAAAAAATGACATTACTTATTGGATGACCTAATATTATACAAGAGATGTAGACTTTATGCTCTAGCAAAAGCGCGTTGTAAGATTAATAGCTGCCATGTGACTAGGGGTCGACATTTCTTCGGAAAATGATGCGAAATCTGAGCGCCTGATTATGCAGAAGATCGTTTCAGGAAAACACGGTTTTACTACTGTGTGTCAAACAGGGCTTAAAATTTTATTTTACGAACACTTGAAATTTCATAGAGTGCAATTTCGGACGTAGATGTCGCTCCTTCAGGTAGAAAACTGCCGTCTCCATGACATCTCCGAAAACTTTGAAAAATACAAATTGGAAACCTCTCATTGACTCGACTTTTTAAATATTCACTTCTATATTATTAACTTCAATAAACGAAGGTGCGCCTGATTCTCCACATTGTCGTAGCCATACCTGGAACAAACAACCTAATAATGGATATAAACGTCCTCTAAAAGTCGAACACCCTCTGTCGAAACCGAGAGAGTACGACCTCCCCCCTTTGATTCCCGAACTTTATGCTTGAGCCTACTTCTGGGATATGGTGTCTCCTTGCCGAACACCACTCCTCACGTTGACGATGAATTCGTTGGAGAATAGTGAGATATTGGCCGTGAATCAACTGTACAGCTCTCGTAGCGCTCCCATGTGCTGAGTAGAAACGCCCTGAGTGAGCAGGGACGACAAGGTTTTCCAGATTCCCTACCAAACCTTATCTGGTCTCCGTAAATTAATATTTGAACGCTTGGAAAGAAACAATGTAGAAATGCGGAGAATTTCCCCTTTGGTCTCTGAGGTCGTTGTAAAGCCTTGACGTCATTGTATTCCTCATATTGTGCCGTAGAAACTGCAGAATATTTGGCAATGCTACTGCCTTGTTAATCGTATCAAGCGAGTGCGTGGTATTCTATTCTCTAGCTATAGCAATGAGATGCATCATGTAGGGGCGATATCTCCGAAGCCACACATGTGGTAGCCCGCGAGTTCTGGACAAAATCCTGACTGCCTATCGAATAAGACGGTCTCTATGAACGTCTACGCCTGCTTTACTTTGTGGGTGTGAAGCTGACATGTGAGAATGCACTTGGAAATAATTAGTATTAAAATTAACGTTACCGTTAGTAGAAGGAGCTAATGGAACTTAGTGTGAACATAAGGAGTTTGTTTAGGTCAGTACCTCGTCCAGTCCCGAAACTGGCCCTTCTACCATCCATTGGCTATAGTAGCCACGTTCGTGGCCTCACTGGTGCTGATGACATTGGCACCGATCGCTTTGTATTCCTACGGTTACAACAAGTACTTCGTGAGTTGGTTTAATTTCCACGCGATTATTATCTCAAACACGTCACTCGAAGTATTTCTAGGAGAGCTGCCGCACAATAGGTATATGGGCTGAGGTCTTCTTTAAGGGTATCAATGCGTGCAAGTCTATGAAAACTATACAGACGTTTTGTGTTGAAGGAGACCCTTATCCTCGTGTTGCTGACGATAACGCTGGGGGGTCTGTGGGGTTTGCGAATAGGAGGACCGATCTGAGACGCTCAAAATTTTTGGCTTCGTTAGATTCCACCCATTACCGTTATCCTCTATGCGGGAAGTGAAAGCCTGAGCTCCCCGTTGTGATCTGATTTTTTCAGCTGCAGCATTAATTACCACTCGTTTAAGGTGAACGTGGTGAACTTTCAAGCTAAGATTCGTATCCGTGCTGGTAGTTCAGCAGGACAAAGCGATTACAGCGACTACAAGAGGCGAAACTACTCAAGACCCCCGAGCCGTGAGCTCTGCTGCGATGGGTTTGTTTTTTCTTTTAATATTTACATCCTCGTTAGAATAGTCGTGGAACTGCCCTTACCTTTTCAGTTATGCTCCGCATACGATTGCCATTGTGCTTCTCGTGTTAATTGTCGTCGCTAGAGCGTCAACAATCTACGCCCTCATGATTCTCTATCAGGTGAGCCTCTGTTCTATGGCGGTAGAGAATAGTAGTCACTACAGCAGACGTTCAAAACCTGGTTTGGGACGGCGATAATCCATTGGCTTTCAAACATTGCTGCCTACATTCTGTTCATAGGAAGTGTCCTTTACTTATGTTGTAAGCGAAGTTCGGCGTTAGAACTCTTTATTTTTTAATTTAGTATCCCAGTGTTTTAGCACGAGGAGAAGCCCCTCTTGCTCACATGCATCATCGTGGACGTAGTGTACCTATTCACGTGGATTTTGCTTTGGCTGATGTTAACGTTGAAGAGAGAATGGTCGTTTAACGTTTCACATAGCGTGCACGAGATCTACGCGCTTCAGGTAGAGTGTGGTCAATTTTTCTTTGTCAGCAAACTCGTTCCTTTCTGTTTACAAATCTTCTCGTCGATCGCCCTCCGATGCGCATATAATGAGTGCAGAAGACGTTCGCCCTATTCTTGGATGAGTGAAAGACGCGAGCGTAACCAGGACGACGTGCCTGCTCAGTGATCTTTTCAGCTTACGACCTTTGGGATCCAAACTGCGTAGTAGTGTTAAGCGTGAAGGACGTGTGTTACATTGCACAGTTTTTTCTCTGTCCGCTCATAAGTTGCTGTTGTTCGGATATTGTTAAAATTCGAAGATTGCAATGGAAATGATGGTAGACACACCTTTCCAGCCAAACCCTCGGGGGTACGAAAGTGTGCAGAATAGCTCAAATAAAGTCTCTAGTGGATAATTGTCTTCAATGTAACCTTCTGAGAGAGTCCAGCAACTACTACAGGCAAATAAGAGGGCTTCCACTGGGTCAGCGTCTGGCTCCGGTGCTAGCTATTTTTTTGTTACTACATATAATGGAGGAAAGTTTTCTGCCTAAGTTCGGCTTTCAATAAATCTTGGCATAACGTTGTCAATCTATAGATGAGATTGTTCAGCTGCTGACCAAGATTGTCATCAATTTTATTACGGCTGACGTTTCGGCGTCGTCGCCTTCCCCAGAGCCTGGAAAAGTCGGAGACACTTGTGGAACTGTTCCCCCAAACACCATTTCTTACTACAGAGTACTCTTCCTAAGGAAAATAGAGGCAGGATCCGATATCCGAGATACAACTAGCGTTAGAGACGTTCGACTATCGGACACCCGTAGCTGGAAGGAATCGTGGGTAAATGAGCTGTGGTCCTAGGGACCACCCGACTTAAGTACCCCGCGGGTCAGATCGAGCAGATCAAAACCCACAAAGCTCCACAAAGGGTGCCAGTTCTTGAGTAATCGCGATGCACTCTTCCTTGCGATTGACCTGCGGATTCTTCGCCGCAATCCAAAATGCCACTAGCGTCCTGCGTGCCGAAATGTCACTTTTGCGCGCCAGGATCGAGACAGATACCTGAATCATCGTGCCCCATGGCGCAGGACCCTGTGTTCTCCCCAAGGAGTGCGGACATTGGCTTTCCCAAGGCCGTCCAGATGCTCCCTGATCCTGACACAAAGGAGTCTGCCCGTTTCCCCTATATAGTGCTCCCCACACTCATTGCACGACACGAGATAAACTACCCCAGATGTCATGCAATCCCCCTGTTTCCCATTGGGGCAAACTACGCAGGACGAGGTTGGGCATGTCCGATCGTAGATACGGTTCCCTACCAACTATATCTTCAAGGTTGTAGGAGGGGCATCTACAACCCTTACAACGTCTTGGAGACCCGCTCTGCGTATGCGCGTATCTCTGCACTCACTCGGTCTGAGATGAAGGGCACGCAGAAGGATATCTTGCCTCTTTCTTCTCCTGGACAGACTAGCGCTGTAGCTCGCGCCCTCCCTCCCTTCTGCCAACTTTGGGCTGGATAATCGTTCGTTTTTTTTCTGCAATGTTGTGTGCCATCTTTAATGAAAGCAATTTTTGCTCACTGTCAGACGATACCGTGGCAGCAGTCCGGAACATGTTTTTAATAATACCCCTTTTGGTACTGGAAGGGTGAGCAGAGCAATAGTGAACAAGGATGTTCATGCTACTGGGTTTCCTGTACCATCTAGTTTATTTCACTATGAGAAAGGTGTACCTGGACATTCAGGAAGGCCAGCCAATGTTCAGTAGGTTTTTCTCTCGTGAGCTTTATATGTTGCGACTGCTTATTCAGCAGTTCGAAACATTTGTCTACCTCATTTTTAGTGGAACATGATAAAGCATTCGTCGATACACCTACAATAAATTGTTGGCAGGCGTTCCAGCGCAGGATTTTCCACCTTAAACATGAAGGCGACTGCCAGCACAGGAGCCGGTCTTTGTCCCATTGCCAGCCCTCTCATCTTCATATAGTACTCTCCCGACCATTTGAATAGTTACACATTAGGCACTCGTTTGTCAGACTCATAACCTGAGCCACACTGATCCATATAGGTTTACATTTCCCTCATGTTCGGTAAGGATCTCAGCAACAGCCTGTAATGCTCGGTCTTTTGACACGTTGGTATACAATGAACTGACATCAAAAGACTCCATAGCGTATCCTTCCTCCGCCTTGATGGCGCGGAGTTTTTGCAGGAAAGTAGTGGTATTGGGCGGGTGAGAGGGAATAAATCTGAGCAGTTGCACTAACACCAGGTTCAACAACCGGGAGATGCGGTCTGTCGGGCCACCGACACCACTGATAATTGGTCTAACCTTAAACAGAGATGGATCTTCGGCAGTGTCGCCCTCTGGAGGCAACTTATGGGTCTTGACAAGAACATACAACAAGGGACACGTAGGATGGTCACACTTCAGCCGTGTTATTATGTTCTTTGGGAGGTAGACCTGCTTCGCAATCTCCGTCCACTTTGGGAAAGTCGATGGTACTGCCTGCTGAACTCCTCAGAAGTGGCAGGACCATAGATGGTATGACCGCTCAGATGTGATCTCGTGATGGCCCTGTCCATCTATTGGGGCAGCACAACGAACTCCCCACTCTTGTCACTAATGGTGACACTTACTGCAGAAGATGTCTCCAAATCTCTTATCTCTCTAAGGCCGCGTCTCTGTGCAACTGTTAGATTACATGCCCTTCTTGTTCTTGTAGAACGACGCAACACGGTTTGCACCAGAGGTGCACATTTAACGGTTAACGATTTAACGAATTTAACGAATTAACGGCATTTTTCGGTAAAAGCTGGCTTAACGACTTAATGGGAATTTTTAGAAATTTAACGGGATTTTTAACGGACTTTTTTCTCAGTGTGTTTATCACATTTACCCTTAGTCTTCGCTAATGTTGCAAGTCTCATCCTTCTGATTAGGACCGTTCCTGAAAAAATATTGAAATCAGCAAGAATATTTTAATGTTTTCACGAATTGGTTTTGAATTTATGGAAATAATGCACTTTGGACGCGCGTGCCAGTCGATGGAGGTGCCGTGCGCGTGCCAGTCGGTGGAGGTGCCGGCTGTCGCATGCACCCGATTCTGGGTTCCTGTTTCGGATCTTCCACCCAGGCGAACCAAGCCTTCCATCCCTTCGGCGTCGGAGAATCGGTCCCAGACATGTTTGGGAAGGATAAAGCGCAGACTTCTTCATTGGCTGGCCACCGCATGTTATTGTATGGCCAAATGCGCATTCGCAGCGCCTGCATGACAGCCCGTAGAAGTAGAATGCGTGGCGCATCGCAAAGGAATTAACTAACACCGTCCTCTATCCTTATCCTTTAATACATTTTGAAGCTATAAATTTCTTCGACGACCCTCCAAGCACGTCAACGAATCCGAAAAGATGCTGGTCTGAGCTCCTCGTAAGATAATGCCTGTGCTCACTTGGCGCTGCTTATCCCACCTCACTTTTGCTCGCCACCTGTAACAGTCGAGACGGGGAGAATGCTTTCGGCCGCCTGACGTATTTAAAACGATTTTAGAAAAACGCTATTAACAAAAATTAGAAAAGCTCTTATTCCTGAACGTTAACACATTGACGACGTATCACACCTTTTCGGCAGTGTGGGACCTTGCAAAAAAAAATGGAATGGTCCCAAGCACCAGGCGCTCGAAAGTCGTGCGTTCGACAAGGTGTTATCATTCGACTGATAGGCTCTTAATTATATTTTTGTTAACCCTTTCTGTCCTCAATGGGCTGGTGCCCGCACCGAAATTGTATATGCTTGTAGAACAGTCACGCAAAATGGATTTGCAAAAAATTAGGAGAGCGGGAACTCCAGGGTCTGCCTGATCGCGCGTTTTAAGATGCCTTGTCGGTGATCATCTTGAATGATAATTCCATACTTGTTCTTATTCCACACCTGTAGATAATTCGTTGCTGAAGGCTTGTTTATTTTTGTTTGTTTATGTTGAATTGTTTGTTTTACGTTGCAGTGTTACACACCAATTCATGAACTTGTGCTATTAACCTGTTGATGTTGAAATGTATAACGTTTCCTTGATTTTTTTCACCTGCAATAACGGTTTGCAACGAATTCTATTTTTAACGAAATTTAACGATTTACCGGAAATTTAACGAAATTTTTCCGTTAAAAAATTTCGTTTAAAAAATTTAACGCACAGAAAATTGTGTGCACCCCTGGTTTGCACGGAAGTGGCGAATATCCGGAACGTTGTGTTTACCGCAATATTGGGTTCCTGTGACCCCAGATACGTAGATGGAAATGGTGGGCGGTATGGCAGTGTTACTGACAATACCCTGCACCCGACCGAGCGTATCGATTTTCGCCCTTGCCCGCAGACGATCATCTAACGATTGCAGGTTGCCCACAATCTTACGCCACATGATAGGGGACGGGTATTGATTGGGAGCGAAGCCCGTCCTCAATCACCACCCTGCGGAAAGTATGGTGGCACATAATCTGCTCTATTCATTCATCATACCTCGTCCGAGGCGGACCCAATAACCCACAACGCTTCTGTAATCGTGGGCGATGACGAGCGGCGACGGCACGCTACCGTAACTCAGGGAGACACCTAACGTAGGAGCCGGGTTCATACGTTAGGTGTCTCTCTAAGTTACGGTAGCATGCCGACCTTCTCGCCACCGCCCTCCGAATACGGTAGCGTGGGTTGTTGAGCCCGCCTCGGACCAAGGGTGCACACGAAATTCTGTACGTTAAATTCTTTTAACGAAATTTTTTAACGAAAAATTTTCGTTAAATTTCCGGTAAATGGTTAAATTTCGTTAAAAAATACAACTATCTGCAAACCATTACTTCAAGTGAAAACAATTAAGGAGAACCTCGTTTCAACTTCAAGAGGTGAAAAGCTAAAGTTCAAGGGATGGAGTGTAACACTGCAATGTAAAATAAACTGTTCAACATCAACAAACACGGAAAGTGAACAATCGTTCAGCAACAAATCACCTACAGAGTGCGGAATAAGAACAGGCGTGGAATTATCATTCAAGATGATCACCGACAAGGCATCTTAAAATGTTGGATCAGTACCCGGAGGTACCCGGAGTTCCCCCCTTTCCTAGATCTTTTGTCCGACTGTTCTACTAGCATATACAATCTTGTGAGCACCAACCCATTAGGTACAGAGAGAACTAATAAAGATACAATTAAAAGCCTATCAGTAGAATGTTAACGCGTTGTCGAAAGTACGAATTTTGAGTGTCTGGTGTGTGAGACCAATCCATTTTTTTGCAACGTTGGGACCGTGACACGGCATCGTGTCACACGGTCCCACACTGCCGAAAAGTTGTTACACGTCGTCAACGTGTTAACGTTCAGTAAAAGTAGTTTTTCTAATTTTTGTTATTAGCGTTTTCATAAAATCGTTTAAAATACGCCCAGCGTCCGGAAACATTCCCTCCGCTTTAACTGTTCCAGGTGGCGGACAAAATATTCTGGGATAAGCTGCGCCAGGTGACGATAGGCATATCCAACGAGGAGGTTAGGCCAGTATCCCTGTGGAATCGTTAACGTGCCTGGGGAATTTCCATCTCCAAAATGCATTAACCCTTTCACGACACGCGCGATTTTCAACTGAGTGCCGCATGGGACAGCGCGCTGATTATTTGAACTATTTTATTTGCATTATTATTAAATATGAAAAAAACAGTAACAAAAGAAGTTTCCCATGGACTATCTTGACCGTAGATATCAGTGGACTCAGCGATTAATATTGTACTATTAAATGCTGGATAATATTCTATGAACTACTTTTATGGTGGTGTCCGACGACATCGTTGGACATTGTCCCACGCGGCAAAAAAGTCTCCGACGACATCGTCGGACAATGTCGTGAAAGGGTTAAAGGATAAGGACAAAGGATGGCCTCGTTTCATACTTTATCCTTATGATTTAATACGTAGCAAATTCAATGTTTTTTGAGAGCGCGGCGCATTCTAGTTCTGCGGAAAAGGGATATCCTGGAGGCGTTTTGGATGTGTATTTGGCCATACAATGACTTCCTGTGGCCAGTCGATGAAGAACTCAGCGTTCCCCTTTCCAGACAAGTCTAGTACCAATTCACCGAGCCCAGAGAGGTTGATGGTTTGGTTGGCCTGGGAGGAAAATCCGGAAAAATAACCAGAACCCTGGTATAGGTTGCACGCGATAGCCGGCACCCCCTCCGACTGCGCTACACACACCCCTAAAATGCATTATTTCCAAAAAATTTAGAACAAATTTATGAAAACATTAAAATATTCATGCAGATTTTAATATTTTTTAGAAACAGTCCTCATCGGGAGGATGAGACCTGCAACATTAAAGGATGCTAAGAGTAAATGTGATAAACCCGCTAAAAAAGTTCTTTAAAAATTCCGTTGGATTTCTAAAAATTTCCGTTAAGTCGTTAAGCTAGATTTTAACGAAAAATGCCGTTAATTCGTTAAATTCGTTAAATTGTTAACCGTTAAATGTGCACCCCTGCCTCGGACGAACTATTAGGTTGTCCCATAAGTCCCCGCCGATTTTTCAACGATTCACTGCAGATTTCGCCGGCGGTCTCTTGCATAGCGCTGCATAGCTTTCGAAAGAGAATGATTTGCTCTATCAAAGCATGTATTGCATTTCTTTTTTCATCATGAAATTTGTCAATTTTTAGGTCGTTGAAGTGAAAAGTGAAAAAGTGAAAAAGTAGCCATTTACACACTTGTTCTCTCCGCTTAGGTTTGTAATTTTTTGCGCAGTTTTTTCAAGCATTTGGAAGACAATGTTCTGTGCTACAAGAATATGTGTTGATCCTATTTTCTCACTTGCCCTTTATTGATTTTTAGTCCATCAAATTGGGAATTCCGACTTTTCCGACCGAATTTTTACCAAAACTCCGGTTCTGTGGTTGGACTTTTTTGCTTGGTGTCATATGTCGTTTGGATGTCTCGAGGATGTCTTGCTCAGTAAGAATTTGTGTTGCGTTTATTGGCTCACGCTGATTTCTGTCGAATATCAGCAACTGAAGAAGGAGAAGGAGTTGTTGGTGAAGACGATTTTTCTCTTTTTGGCATTTTGTTGATATTCAAAAGAAATCAATAAACGCGACATTCGAATGGCATATAACATCTACCCAAAAAGTCCAACCACAGAGTAGGAGCTGTCGGCAAAAATAACCATCCTCCTTCGGACGTCTCAATTTGATGACCTAAAAGTCAATAAAGGACAAATGAGCAAATAGCACTAACATATATTCTTGTAGTGCAGAACATTGTCTTCCAAATGCTTGAAAAAACTGCGCAAAAAATTGCAAACCTAAGCGGAGAGAACAAGTGCGCAAATGGCTACTTTTTCACTTTTTCACTTTTCTCTTCAACGACCTAAAAATTGACAAATTTCATGATGAAAAAAGAAATGCAATACATGCTTTGATAGAGCAAATCATTCTCTTTCGAAAGCTATGCAGCGCTATGCAAGAGACCGCCGGCGAAATCTGCAGTGAATCGTTGAAAAATCGGCGGGGACTTATGGGACAACCTAATACAACGGTAGGGGGACAATGTAGCAGACCATGAGGTGGCACCAAGAAGAGCGGAGGCAATAAAGAGAGACCAGTAGGGAGTTACCAGTAAGGCGGAGCAGTAAGGAGGGCTATCAAAAGGATTACGAGGGGACCAATAAGGGAGACTAAGCATGCGGATTTAGAATATGCGCGCGCAATTGGCGCTCAGTCGCCGTCGTCGGGCCATGAGTGTGGGAGGCCAACTTAATTGGGGTAAAGTAGTAAGGGGGACCATGGGGGGGGGGAGCAACCAGGAAGAAGACACCTGAAGGCAGGACCAGGAGAAGGAACCAGCAAGAAGGGAGCCGTTTGGAAACTTGCTTGAGACAAGGGCAACTGCGTGCGTTCCTGAGCGTCTGCATTCAGAAGACGTATCGACTAGGTCTGTTATGAGCGTGGGAGGACCCTTGGAGGGAGAAGAAGGGCATTATGGGTCGTTTAGTATGCGCGCTATGCGCGACGCGATGCATGTACAGTGGCCAAATTGATCGAACGACGCGATTGATCAATTTGGCCACTACCCATGGCATAGCTTCGCACGTCGCGCGCACACTAAACGACCCCTTAGCCCTAGTTTACACTTTTTTACGCTGCGCGGCGCTGCACCCTGGTCGGAATAGATATCTACCGGGCGATGCGAAAAATCGATATCTATGGTGATCGTGGTACCGCGCCGCGTGGCGCGCAAGTATAAACTAGGGCTTAGGGAGGCACTAGGCAGGACCAGGAAAGCAACCAGAAAGGAGGGATCTGTAGGTGGGACGGGGACGCGGGAACCAGCAAAGAGGTATCAGTAAGGTCGCCCAATAAGGATGACAAGGAAGAGGGACAGAAAGTCGTTCCCGGAAGGTGGGCGCAATAAGGGTAATCAGTAAGCCGATGTCGTGCGATGGGCGTCTGAATTCAAGAGAAATGACCGACACCGACATTGCGTAGCGTAGCGTCTGGATTAGGAGGACATGTCAACGGCGTCCTGTAGCAAGTGATGTTGAACATGAGAACGAACGGAAGTACTGAGCATCACAAACCAGAGACGCTGCCGTAGAGGATGCCTATGATAGACTTAGGGAAATGAAGAACGGCTTCATGCCGTAAAAGTACGCAGCAGAGCCTAGGTGTTGGCGGACTTTAAGTTTTACAAGATTGCGTTGGCGTTTCACAGCCCATTTCCGTCGCACGAAGCGCACAAGTGTGAGACACGCCGTTAGACGTGTCGGAGCACTTGTATACTATAAAACAAGCACAAGAAAGCACACAGGGAAAGTTGGAAAGAAAACAAGGGCTGATCAAAGCCTATGAGACTGAGGAAGTGTAAAAGAAGAAGAAACTTCATGTGCTGCTCCTTTTCGCGTTTCGCCTTTGTAATCTTAGAGGCATGTGGTCATTTTTTTTCGATCCAAAAAATCCCCTTGCATTCATTGCCATTTATCATACAAGGCTATCTTTGAGTGGACTATTTTTTTCTGACTTTTTCGTTATCTTCGTGATTAGTGCCTCCTGATATGTGTAACCTGTTACGCAATTTGCACTGAGCTCATGTGAAATGCCCTGCCATTTTTGCTTAATAACTTTCGTGGTGTGATCTCACTGCTTTCCCGTGTTTAGAATAGAGCGGTCAAGTGGAATGACTGACTATTAAGAGTGCTAATAGTTCCGCTGCTCTGCGTTTATTACAAGAGAGATCCAATCTCGGTGCAAAGCGGCGGGGAGGTCACCTTGTAGTACAAGGCTTGTACTACTAGGGACTACATATAGGGCTGAATTTCATGGTGCCCCCCCCCCCGCCTCCCACCTCGAGTAGCTTGGCGCTCCCCTTTCCTGGAATGAACGCTGAATGGAAGAACGTAGAGCAAAAATAGAGAAGAAGAAACTAATCATTTTTCACCTGCTTGCAGAAATCTGTTCCACGGCAGCAATGCGTGCTCTGCTCAACTCGCCTCATCTCGTAGTGAAATCTCGTCCAAGCGGGCGCGGCACCCGTTCAGCCTACGGAGATCGAGCGCGTCTCTCAGCCTTCTACAGTAGTGGGAGGCCTCTTACGTGACGCACCCTTGTTAGAAAACCCATTAACAAGAGAACAATAAATGTACAATATTTACTCACTTTAATTTAAATACACCAACAGCCAGCATTCACTAGCAGCGTAATCTCCGCTGCAACCTAGGGAATGTGAGATCATTACGACCGAACCCCAGTTAAGAGTCGTCCATTAGGCACAAAGCGACAAGTGCTGTTGTTGAGTAGAAGGTGTATGAAGCGTTTTTGAAGTAGTCTGTAATTTTTAATAATCGTAAAATTTTCAGAAGGGCTTGGCTACTGGTCACATCAAAGGTAACGAAAATCCATCACAGCTGAAGAACTCCATTATCGTAATGCAAAAAGACCACGTATGTTAATAACCACCTTCTCGTGAGCGTTTTTGGATTCAAGAATGGGGAGTTTTTCAGATGTTTGTGACTGATGATCAAGCTGCGAAACAGTCTCTTTTACGTCACATTCAACGCGGACATTTTGAGACATCGGAAGAAATATACTGGTCAAAAACAAACGGAAACCAGAACAGTGCCAATTCAAGGTCTTTCTGTTGTCGATACTTTTCATGTCCTAAATAACTTGGTGGACGAATGAAAAACTTTGAAGGAAGCTGCCAGTTGGAGAGAGTGCAAACAACACACCTGAGACATCGAGGTTGATTCAGCGGCCTATGGAGGATTCCATTGCTTACAACTCGGTTGGTCGGAGTTGATGTGCTGTTTTTAAGAGAATCTTTGTAGAATGTTACTGGGCATTCATGTGGTCACCTTGTGTGGTTTAAGTTCATGGTTTGATTGGACAAGATTGGACAGAAGAAATAGAGAACGCCATCACCTTACTGGGAAATAGCCAGAGCGGTCGGGATCTCGACCACCATGACAGGATTGTCCACCATAGAATTGCGGAAACTGGAATTACAGCTGCCCACTGCGGGTTTGTTCCGCGTTATTACAGCTCTCATGTTGAAGCAGCGATGAAGCCTTCGTGAAAGTTCTCCCAACTAAAGCGATTTGGAACAAGGGAAATTGGGTAATACCAGCGAATCTTCGTTTGTGATGTCGTGGCTTAAGAAGTTTCTAGTGAACCGATAATAAGGAACTTCGCACGCGACTGTCATTGATCATACTGTTTGCCTTGTCACCGAAGAACAACGGTTTGGGTGCAATCTCGGAAGGCTCCTTTCAGACTTGGGTTACATACATGAACTGCAGCCTTCACGGGAGTTGTTCCGCCGAGGGGAACAAGCTGAACGAACTAACAATGAGAGCCTCCAAACTGGCGGTGAGCTTTTGCGATGCAATTTTTGCAGGATGTAGGGTCCCGTGTGTGGAGTCCAAAACCATTGGTACTTTTTCGAAATGCTCTTCTGTGATCGAAAAAAGCATGTGGACGCGTAAGCGCGAAGTTCGAGACGCCCTGCTGCCACCCAGCCCAATGTGGTCGGTTGGCGTAGTGGTAGTGTTGTAGCTTCACAGGAGCATGTTCGTGGGTTCGATTCCCCTTCGTGGATGTTGTGTTTCTGCATTTTGCGATTTATCGCCGGTAGGACCCTTTACCCCCATTTCCAACACATTTTTGAACAAAACTTGGCAACAAATGCTGTTTACATTCATCGAACTTTTTGAAAGTGGAAAGGTGAGAATTTTTGACTTCCATGTTAAGCAAGTAAAACAGCTCATGCCAGATTCGTGATCAGCACCCCAAATAACCCCTACACACAAAGTTTGGGCGATATTGGTGCTTTTGACCTCATCACTGTTCGAAAATCAAAAGGGGCCCATGCACTAGCGAGGTCGAAAAAAAGTTATTCATACTTCGGTTACGGGTGTTACTTGGAGTGCAGATCATGAACCTGACATCTGTTTCTGAATTACCCGTTTTCATATGACAGGTTAGAGGAAGTGTGAGTAGGTGCGGGTGGTGAGGTCGGATGCACCAATTTCGCCACACTTTGTGCATGGGGATTATTTGGGGTGCTGATCACGAATCTGGCATCAGTGTCCTACTTGCCTAACCTAGAAGTCAACAATTCTCGCCTTTCCTCTTTCAAAGTGCTCGATGAACGTAAACGATATCTGTTGCCGTGTTTTTGTTCAAAAATGTGTTGGAAATGGGGGTGAAGGGTCCCACTGACGATAAATCGCAAATTGCAGAAACATGGTATAAGGGGAATCCAACCCAAGACCATGCACCTGTGGAGCTACAACACTACCACTACGCCAATCCACCACATTGGCCTGCGTGGCAGCAGGGCGTCATGAACTTCGCGCTCACGCGTCCACACGTTTTTTCGACCACAGAAGAGCATTTTGAGAAAGTACTTATGATTTTGGACTCCCCACACGGGACCCTACATCCTTCAAAAATTGTATCGAAAAAGCTCACCGCTAGTTTGGAGGCTCTCCTTGCAAGGCGCACGGCGGCCGCGGGACTGCTTTGGCAGGTGCGACGCTTAGATAATGTGTGTGTGTTACTACAGTCACAACGTCTACTGCCTTGCAAAGGCGTGAACCTTGTCTGAGGCCGCTGCTGAGCTATTTGAGAGTCCTCCGATTCACGTAAGAAAGTGCTTATTTCGAGAGGGAATTGAATGACCTAAGAGAAGAGGCTAAGTCACACATTCAGATACAACATAGCATGACTCGGGTTTTGTTAGAGCTCAAATTTTACATAGCAACCAATTTAGGAAAGCTGTGTGAGTGGCGGCTCGCTGAGCTCAGCGGAAAATTGGATGTTCAGGCATGCAGCGTTCCGCCGATGGCAGCGGCAGGGTCAAGCGTGGGGTTCGATTTTTGATGAAAATTTACGACCCCCCACCCCTCTCCGAAGCGGAATTCGGAATTTACGACCCCCCCCCCCTCTCCGAAGCGGAATTCGTACGACCCCCTCCATCTCTCCTTCACTGTTCTATTCCTTATATGTCTTGGTTTCTTCAAGGTTTTGTGTGCATTTTGAACCCTTGATTCTTCTTTTCACGTGCGGCTTCGACACTGAACAAAACATTAAAAAAGGGTCACTGAACAAAACATGCTTTGATAACACAATAGAATTCTTTGAAGTTTTGAATGCTATTTTTCGGCACTTCAAAATAATGATTTTCTGGTAGAACAGTCATCACCGTTCAATTTGTGCTGTTTTTTTTTCTGCACGTTATGGACACGAAAAATTTTTCTACCTGAAGGGTGACATCTGCACCTGAAACTGTGTTCTAAAATTGCATTATGTAAAATTTTGCGTGTTACTTCCTGAAGACGACTTGAGTGCTTTACCTAGATTTTTTTTTGAAGCGCTCATCGAATCGATTACGCAGCGAATGGTAGACGATGGAATCCCATGGAAATAATGTTCTGCCATCCTAACCAGAGAAGGGTCTCAGGCGTAGATCTGACCGGGGGAAATGGATAGTACTGCGAGAATCTCCACCCTTCGTATAGTAGAAAAACATGTTTCATTTTTGGCTGAGTCCTTGAACCCAAAGAGCTGCGTCAGCACGACAGGAGGTACACCCGCCCCCTGCTGGGGAGCGTGGCGTCAGGAGGTACAACCGCTGTTCTGAGGACCGGAAACTTTTGTTTTGCGTGTCAAATGTTTCGTAAGGCAGCCGTTCGAATCTCGGTGAAGCATAGGGAATTGGGGGTGGGTGAGCAATGGTAATGAGAAGAAGATCGCATGCCCCCAGCAAAGGGCGTGCGAATACACAACTGCAGTACAAGGCGTTGCCGTTACTAAAAACGCTAATGAGAATGAGACAACATCCTTATTCAATTATGTGACGCAAACAGGAGCAGCGGGAAGATTTCTTCGTGATTTTGAGTTCCATTGTTTCTCTACCAAGAAGTAAGACTTGTAGGAAGGCTATATGATGAACGCCACATGATATGAGCACATACAATGGCAGCTTGGTAAATTATATAAGTAATACGTGGGTCTCTGGACTATCGAAGCAACACTGTCGGCCATAGATCTACCTACCGTAGTCACTAGCATTGTTGACGCGGAAAAGTGTAAAAGGCCCCACACACCTCTGCGGCAACGCCGCTCGCCGCTGTGGTTAAGGATAGGGCAGGGACGTCGCCGACGGCAAGCCCTGCGTCCCTGCCCTATGATAAAGGATAGGCCCGCGGCGTTGCCGCAGAAGTGTGCGGGGGGGGGGGCTTAAGACAAGTGAGTAGCTGCGAGGAGGGGAAGTGAAAGAACTGATCTGGCATTTGCGTCACGCGAGGTGAAAGCCAAATTGGCAAAAGTGATTCTAAGCTAACGATCATGAACTCCTGTTTCTAGGTAGTTCGACGTGGCCCGCCTTCACACTCAGCTCAAATCACGGTTAGAGGCAATGATTCACCTTCAGAAGGTAGAGGCCAGAACACGTTTGGAACGTTGCAGGTATTTCCCAAGTTCTCTCTGTTTCTTTTGGATAATATTCCGCTTGAAAAGGATTATATGCTAGTAATTTTTCTATTAAGAGGAACCAAAATGCCAACTATACTTCTACACTCCAGCGGAGTACTCCGTCGGCGCAACGTTCTACACCTGCGGGACCATGGCCGACGGTACGATACCATATTTTTTGATGCGAATTCTACGTGCTTCACGGCTGCAATTGTTTCCATGATCAATTAAATTTCATAGATTTCTGCACGTTTTTCTAGCAGCAGGAGGCCTACGCCTCTATTCACAAGGCTAAGGAGCATGCGCTATATCAGCGAAGAGATAGCGCTGATAACCCGAACTACGGAAAAATCGAGAACAACTACGGCAACTACGGAACGTACGCACGAATGGCGCCACAGGTGTGTCTACGCTCAACTCAGTTGTACGCTTAGAATGTGCTGAAGTCCTTGTTCCAGTCCCGGATTCCGATCCCGCCCGGTCAGCAGGTGAACGCGATGTCTGTGAACAGCAGCGGCTACTCACAGCAGCAAATAGTACGGAATCCCATTTGATTTGAATACCGTTCCACTATGTCATACCACTGGACAGACAAGCCAGATGGCCGAACTGACTACTAAGTTCGCCTCAGACCCTGTCCACCTGTCACCACACTCGCTCGACTGAACGAAAAGAAAAAAACTGGGGAAAAACCATAATACAGATTGGGTGATCGATGGCCATTGTAGACATGTCATACCTACGGGCACCGGCTGTGCCGATGAGTCGATTGACTAAGTTAACATATAGGAGGATATCTTACGATTCCAGCACGTCCATGGTCACACGAAAGGTTGCCCTTACGTACGGATTAGCTCATTTATATTCCTAGTGTCCCGAAAGTGTTATCGCTGTTTGAATGGCCATAAAGTTCTCCCCTACTGAGCACAGATAGGTTACTCTAAGGAGTAGGATTGCAGGCATCTTATGGTAGGTCTAACTAAAGTTGACTCGTCCTAGGCTGCTATTGACATCGCGCTATATGCTGTTCTATATAATGCATATCAGGGTTTGCTTGATTGGTAGTTTAAATGTAGAATTACTAACGTTTTATAGTTGTGTAACTTTCTATGCCCCGCTCATTCAATTTAATTTTAGCAAAAATTATTAAGTTGCCCGGCACGTTCTGGTGGCTTTGACAGTCCACTTCAAGCGAACTTCCTTTATACTCACCGGATTTAGTCCAATTAAGCACCGTTCGCATCAGCACACTTTTCAAACCCAATACTGGTTGGTTAATTCGATCAGGAAAAAACTGGGTGCTCGAGCTGCGACAAATTCTCGAAAGGTTGTTTTTGCGTAGTCCTGATCTGCAAAGGTTGTACCAAAGAGGAAATTCTGCAATACCCAAGTGATGCAGCTGGCGAATATTCCATGTTCGACTGTCGTTGAATCTTGGCATGATATTGATCAGTATGAATACCCTAGTGATGCAGCTGGCGAACCAAGATTAGTATAGATCCTTTATTCCGGCTAACGTTTCGGCGTAACCAACCGCCTTCTTCAGAGCCTGGAAGGGTCAAGTAGGCTTTGAAAAGCCATTCGTCCAAGAACCATTTCAGACCACAGCGGTGAATCAAAGGTTGGAAGGAGAGGGCGATGAAGCACAAAGTGGTAACACAAACAGTCTGAAACTGCATGAAAAGGTGGTAGTCGGTTGGCGTAAGGTCTTGTGAGTATGGCGGGTGATGCAGAACTTCAACTCCTAGTTCGTTTAGTTGTCGCACGGTGATTTGCGAAACGTGTGGGCAGGCGTTGTCATGCAGAGTAGTGGGACCACTTCTGTTGACCAGTGCCAGCTTCAACGCACTCAATTTCCGATACATCTTGTACGTTTCGCCACAGTAGGACTTTGCTGTGATGGTCCGGCCTGGTTCCAGAATGTTGTAGTGAATGACGTCAGCCGACCACCACAGTGTTACCGTCGTCTTTTTTTGGTGGGATTTCGGCTTTGGGAAGTGCTTTGGCGGTCCGTCGACGTCAACCCGCTGTCCTAATGACTTCGGTAATCTTACAGAACCCACTTTTTATGATGATGACTCGATCCAAAAACGGGTCGTTTTGATTCCGGAGAAGCAAGAAGAACAGATTTCAATACGCGACAATTTCTGGCAATCACTGAAGTCGTGGGCCACCCACTTTCCGAGCTTTTTCACCTTTCCGAGGCGTTTCAAACCATCTTTAACAGCAGTTTGATTGACTACTACACCTTCTGAAATCTCGCGGAATGTTAGCGATGGATTAGCATCCACAATGACCTTCAAATTGTCGTCCTAGGTTGCCGTAGAACTTCGGGTGCACCTTCAAGGTTGAAATCCTCAAAGCGAAATTTCCCAAACCATCGTTGTACGGTCCTCTCTCGAACACTACCCCACACAATGTTGATTTGCCGAGCCGCTTCGACGGCGGATTCGGCCGGTTTGAAATTGAAATAAAAGGTACTTGTGAAGAAAAGGGCCCGTGGTGCCGTGGGGTTGCCGGGAAACATATTAACGCGGCAAACCCACGGCACCACGGGCCGGTACTTGTGAAGCCCCGTCCTCGGGTGCCGTGGGTTGCCACGTTTCCGTTGCCGCTGCCGCGTTAACATGTTTCCCGGCAGCCCCACGGCACCACGGGCCCTCTACTTCATAAGTATCAAATAAAGTATGGATCGGAACTGCTCTTTCGACGTGCTTCAATAAGTTTTCGAAGAAGCACAATTACTATGCATAGCTGAAACACAGATTATTCCGTCGGATAGAGCGAAGAATCCCGTTTTAGACGTTATATAAAAGCGCGAAATAAGAAGTTGCCGTACATTGTTACTGGCCGCACTACTGCTCTGTAGATCTTCGACTTCGAGCGCTCAGGAACCAGGCTGTCCAATAATTCATGTCCGAAAATTTCACCATTTTTATTTTTTTTCAACTTCATTGAAAAACAAGTCTAATCAACAATATAATCACAACAGTTATACACAACAGTGGCCCATCGATTGGGCAGGTTGCCGATGCCCTTCGCCCAGAACTCCGGGAGCTGCGACTCGAAGAAGTCCGCGATGTCGGATTTGAGGTTGTCGTAGTTGGTGAATTTTCTTCCGGCCAAATGGTGCTTCAGCGGGCGGAACAAGTGGTAGTCGGGGGGGGGGGGGGGCGATGTCCGGGGAATACGGCGGATGGGCAACCGTCTCCCAGCCGAGCGTCGCCAACTTCTGCTGGGTCTTCTTCGCCACGTGGGGGGTGCGCGTTGTCGTGCAGCAGGTGGACCGAGGCCCGTCGGGGACGCTTTTCTCGGATGGCGGCGGCTAGTTTCTCGAGCTGATCGGTGCAGATGGAGGCGGTGACCTTCCTCCCTTGCGGGAGCAGCTCGAAATACAGCATGCCCTTTGCGCCCCACCAGCAGCAGAGCATGATCTTCAGTGGGTGTTCCCTGCCCTCGAGGCTCGTGTCGCCGCTCTCGAAACGATTGAACGCCTGACTGTGCGTTGGGACACTGCATCCTCCTTGCACGCTCTGCAGATGTTGGTGACCGCGGTGCCCGTGTCGTTGCCCAGCAGCCACTCGTAGTACACGAACGCACGAATTCGACCTTGGTCCATTTTAGCTTGTACTGGTAGCTAGACGCGGCGACTGCGCCTCATATACCCCTTGCGTGGAACTCTGGAGAACCTTCTAGAAGGTTTTTACACTTGCCTGATATTATAACACTTCTAAGGAAAATTATAGATTTTTGAAAATTTTCGGACAGGAGTTATTGTACAGCCTGGTATCTTCCTGTCGCAGAGCACACCAGTCAGCGATCGCCACTCACGTGTGGTCACCAGGCCGCAGCACTCACGCTTAAATTCATCTCAACAATCAGTTTGCCGTCACGCACGGTCACGCAGTGCGCGACACTTTGTCGTGTATGGGCGGCTCTCCTGTATCCCTGGCCAGGAACATGTGAGTAACCAGACCACCGCTACGGCTCAAACAACTAAACCCGCGCCCCAGTCCTCCGCGCGCCGGAGGTGGACTTCTACGACGTCGGTTGCATCCACCTCCGGCGAGGGGCCATCTAATCTCGGAGTTAAACTATCAGGACGTCATTGGAATCGGACTACCGGAAACTCCCTCCCATCACGACACGGAAACTGCCTGTTCGTCTGCACTTATAACTGTCGTTCGATCGCATCTGAGCAGGATTTTCGGACACTGTTTTACAGAAGCCGCAACATCAAATACGACGTTATCGCCCTGCAGGAAACGAAAGGCAGAACAGAAACCATAAGAAGGACCGACCGCAACGAGCTTCTCATTATCGGAGCAAAGGTGGACAGAAAGAATGTTGGCGGAGTTGGATTTCTCGTCAATTCGACAGTGCACCACCTAGTAGACTGTTACTAGATCATCAGTCCGCGAGTAGCTATTCTTCGTCTGGAAACCAAAGATCAAGGAACCATCTCCATCATAAATGGATATGCTCCAACATCTGCGGCCACAGATGAAGAAAAGGAGGAATTCTACAAGCTGTTCGAAAGGACTGTCAACGACGAGAAGGGCTACTACAAAGTTCTCGTTGGCGACTTTAACGCCATCGTCGGTACGAATGATCACGACGAATGGAGGCTAGGACCACATGGAACTTCCTCAAGGAACGAAAACGGAGAGCGCCTGATAGACTTCCTATCCGCGTGCCGTCTCTACCATGGGAATTCTATGTTTAAGAAGCCTTAAAACCGACGATGGACCTGGGAAAGCCCAAATAGAGAAACACGTTCGGAGATCGACCATGTTCTTACAAACAGACGCTGGAGTCTGTTCGACGTCTCCGTGCTGCCTTCATTTGACACCGGCTCGGATCACCGTCTTGTCCATGCGAAGCTGACTCTCAAAAAGAGGATGTTCAAACGTGACACTCATAAACCGGCACCTGTGAGGATCTCCACCTTCAAGCCTGGGGAGTTGGAATATGCGATAAAGTCGTATGATTGGAATCTTCTTGAAGATCCATCGGAAGACTACGACCTTCTCTCCAAAGGACTGTTGAAATGTGCTAGCAGCTCTTGCGAAGCCACACCACCGTCTGCTTCAAGACTCAACGCACATGCGATTAAACTCTTGGAGCAAAGAAGAGCTGCTAAACTGGATCCTAATGCTTCCCATCTGGAAAAAGTCACCATCTCGAAGGCCTGTCGAATTGCATTGAAGGAGTCCATTCAAGCCTACAGAATATTGAAGCTGTTAGAAGCGGCTGGGAAAGGTTCAAGCACAAAGCGCTGCAAACGAGATCTCTGCGATCAGAAGGCAATAATGTCAGCCCTTGTGGATCAGGATGGAACAACGCAAACGCCTCGAAGAGCGATGGAGGCCATCGTTCAAGAATTCTACACAGATCTGTTCCGTTCTTCCGTCACTGTCCCGAAATGCTTGATGCCACCAGCTGAGGAAGTACCTCCCATTCTGGAATCAGAAGTTGCTCATGCCATCAGAAGGATGAAGCCGGGCACTGCTCCTGGACCGGAAGGCATTTCTGCTGATCTCCTTCGTGCGGGTGGCAGTGCCCTCTGCTCACTTCTTGCCAAGCACTTCAACCACTACCTTCGACTTGGTAGGATTCCGGACTCATGGAAGGAGTCGAAAACTGTTTTAATCTTCAAAAAAGGTCAGCAGGAGGATATCAACAACTATCGACCCATCAGTCTTCTCTCGGTTGTCTACAAGATCTTCACCAAGATACTGCTTAACCGCATGGAGCGTTGCTTGGATGAATACCAGCCAGTGGAGCAAGCAGGGTTTCGCAAGGATTTTTCCTGCATGGATCATATTCAGACTGTCTCACAGCTCATCGAGAGGAGCCGCGAATACCACCTCCCACTTGTCATTGTCTTCGTGGATTACAGGAAAGCGTTCGACTCTGTGGAAATCAACGCCGTTTTGAACGCACTTGTGCACGCTGGTATACCCTCGCCCTACATCCAACTTCTCGACGAATGCTTCTCGCACACATCGACTACCATCCAGCTTTTCGATCGAAAGCTTAAAATTCCTATCGGGAAAGGAGTACGGCAGGGAGACACGATTTCTCCCAAGCTATTCACAGCGGCACTCCAGGATGCCATGAAAGACTTGAACTGGGACGATAAAGGCTACCTTGTCGACGGTAAACGGATCAGCAACCTTCGCTTCGCCAACGATATTGTTCTCATCTCTACCAGCACGGCAGAAGTCGAGGAAATGCTGAACGAGCTCAATGTGGCAGGTATGAAGATTGGATTGGACATGAATATGTCCAAAACACAATTTATGGTCAACCAGTGGTGTGATACGGGACTCGTAAGGTTAAATGGAGTCGCTCTGCAACAGGTCGACTCCTACGTCTATCTGGGAAGAGAGCTGAACATGGATAACGACCTCGCTCCTGAAATCGCCCGCAGGAGACGCGCAGCATGGGCAGCCTTCAGTTCGATTCGCGAAGTCACCGATCAGGTCAAGGATCCCCGGCCTCAGGGCCTCGATATTCAACGCCTCTGTACTGCCTGCGATGTGTTACGCGACGGAAACCTGGCCCGACAACAAGACAACTGCTAGAGCGATGCAAACTACGCATCGTGCACTGGAGAGATGTCTTCTAAGGACAAGCCTTCGTCAGCAATGGCAAGAAGGCCTACGAAGCTCGGAGCTACGGGAGAAGTCGCAATTAGCAGACCCGCTGCAGTACATGAAGAAGTCCAAATATCGCTGGGCCGGACACCTGCTTCGACGAAAGGACGATAGATGGAGTCTTCGTGTCACAGAATGGCTCCCGAGAGACCATAAGAGACCACTTAGACGACCGCCAACGCGATGGGCAGACTCATTCTCAAGATCTTTCAGAGAGCGGAGTCTGCCTCACTGGATGCAAGCAGCCAGAGATCGAGCGGTCTGGAAGAGTTGTGGTCTCCGCTGAGAAGACCTCCAGCCGACAAAGGACCATCAAAGTATCAAAGTACCAGTTTGCCGTCAGACGCTATTGCTGATCCGAGGTACTTAAAGACGGAACCGCATGGAAGCTTGTTGCTACTAACCTTGGGACCGGGCTCGGTAACGTCTGTTGTTAGATCCTCGGTCTTATTCACGTTCAATTTGAGTCGAAACCGCTCCAAGCGATCACACCATACTTGCTTCTCTCGCTGGAGTTCACCTTTATCTTCGCTAGCGAGCTTTTCGTGATCAGCATAAAGGAAAAGAGAATGGAGTTGTTTTGGATGCAAGAAGCCATTTTAAAAGGGGATTTTAGTAGTAGTTATATCCTGTTTCAAAGTCCAAGGGATGGGTTTCTGAAGATCTCGTGTGATGGCATCCATGATGACAATAAAGAGGAGCGGGGAAAGCGCAGAACAATGGTGTACCCTGACAGAGATGGGAACCTTCATTGAGGTTCCAACTGCAGCTCGAGCCCGACTCTTTGGGCAAGAGTAGAGAGTTCGCACCCACTCTATGAGCTCTTTAGGAACTCCATGGTGTCGCAAGACGTATCATAGCACTTCACGCGGTATGCGGCCAATGGCCTCCAAGTCGAGGAAGGCGATATGCACTGGCTTCTGTTTCTCGCGGCGCTTCTCTAACAGGAGGTAGGCAGTGTGAATGACATCAATGGTGCCATAGCCAGCAAACCGTAAGTAGACACACGGATTGCTGGAAAGCTGGACGATGCCACGAATTGGTTCATCAACAATTCTCTCAAAGATCTTCATGCTGTGCGAAAGCAAGCGAATCGGACGGTAACTGGAGCAGTATGCAGGACTGCATTTCTTCTTCCAAATCGGAATCGTTGTGCTTTGGCTCCAACATGCACCTTCTTCTACGCTACAACCTGATTAAAGAACTTCGTCAACCACTCAGCGAGGTGCCAAAACTTTGACTTCAATGAATCAGCCGCCACGTTCTCGGGCTCAGCTGCTTCGCCTGGGTCCATCTTCTTCAGCCGCTTCAGTCTTCTCCACGGCGATCTTCTAGGCGAAGCCGTGGGTTGGAGCCGTTGAAGGGATAGCTGGATAAGGAAATGCTACTGTAGAAATTTCCTCAAAGTAATCGTGCCATCGCTCAATGCCTTCTTGCTGTCCATAAGAAGATGGTCGTTCTCATCATTGAGGACGAAAAACTTTTCAATATTCTCGGTTTGCCAATGGCGATTCTTAGAAACTCGGTACAGATACCGCTCACCATCGCGTGACTCGAGTTTCTCGATGATACCTCCATAATAAGTAGCTTTTGTAACAGCCATGGCGTTCTTTGCGGTTTTCTCGCTCATTGGTAAATCCGCCAGTTATCGGCTGGCTATTCGCCGAGAAACACGTGATTGAGGTACTTCCTCTCTCGAACTTTTGCTTTCACGTCGTCTGTCTACAGCCATACCTTCTTGTCGACCTGGCGTCATCCAGGCTTCGTAATGTCGACTTCCGACTTTGCAGCTTGATGTATCGCGTCGGTAGCCCTCTTTCAAGTTTCATCGGCAGTCGTGACTGTCGATAAGTCACACGCGAGAAATCATAGCTGCTCCCTCTCTGTCATTTGCCACTACATTATTCTTGGCGCACACCATCGCTTGACCTGCTTCAGCCTCGAAGGGCGATCTTAATAGTGAACATCAGCGGACGATGCTGCGGAGGAACCGTCTCGTACGGCACGATCTACGCGTCTGTAACAAGTCATCGGTCACGATCCTTCACAAGAACAAGGCCTATCTCAGTTCCGATGTTTCCGCTATAGAATGAGATTAGGTGGGTGTAAGGCCCGGTTTATACTTTGTCGCGGCGTGACGCGATGGCCACGCAATGAGGCCAAATTGATCGATCGGGTGGCACAATCAATATGGCCACAATACGTGAGGTCGCATCGCGCCGCGACGAAGTATAAACGGGGCCGGGGGCATGAAAACCTCGCCGCGGCCGCCGCAACAGTGGCGGTCGGCATGCGCGATGGCTTCCCGCGCCCATCGCGGGCATGGCATACTTTTTCGCGCCGCGCGCGGTGTTTAGCGTTGATCCTGGACGAATCGCCGTCGCGCTCCCTTGCAGAGCGATGGGCGATGCGACGAGCACAGAGAAATTCAAATTCTTTCGCGTCGCTCTGCAAAACTCATCGCCGCGATTCAATCGCGGCGACGGGAAGTATGCACGAGGCCTAAGGATACACTCAAGGATATACTCACCATCTGCGTTTCGCGATCCATAGCCGAATCCAACATGACAGCTGTACACGTCTTTAATCGCGCCTACGTCACCAGCGACATTTTTTGACGGCACCTCTGCTGTGTTCTCAACAAGCAGGCTCCAAAACTCATCCTTAGCCTGATCGGAGCAGCCAGTTTGCGGAGCATGCGCAAAGAAGTGATAAAGTCGCACATCAGCGGCGACAGCGATCTTCATCAATCGATCGTTAAAGTTTTCGATACGTATTTTTAAGTGCGTCGTGCTAGCATTGATGTACATGAACAGCATTTCCCACAAAATCTAGGGCAGCTAATCTAATTAAAAACGTTAAAGGATAGAGGACGGCGTAGGTCAGTCTCCTTTTCGAGGTGCAAAATTCATTTTACTCCCACGGAATGTCGAGGGTCAGTGAATGCGTCTGGTACCGACACCGGAGGGATGGAAAGCTTGGTTGACCTGGGCGAGAAATCCCCACCATGAACATGGAATCGGTTGCACGCGTCAGCAGGCTGCTACTTCGACTGCACTGCCATGTTTCAATCTAATCCAATTAATATATTTGGTACATGTCGCGGAGGTGAGCAGCGGAGGGTGCGGTGACGGCGGCGGGGTGCGATAGCGGCCGCGAGGGTGCGGCGAACTCGCCGTTACTTCTACCGTAATCGCGGCAGCCACGGCATCGATCGAATGCGCGCCTCCTCTGCGAGGTACTGCCTTCGAGGTTGTTAGTGACCAGGTGGGCCATTTTAACACATGTAGTTTAGGTGGTCCCCATGGCGGGCTGGTTGAACTTCCCAGGTGAACGCAGACGTGCCCTTCGGGCACGGCTTTGGCAAGGGAAGGAACTCCGGGTTGTGGGCCATTTCAGCACGTGTAGGTTGGGTGACATCCGTGGCGAGTTTGTTGAACTTCCCATATGGGCACAGACGTGCCCTTCGGGCACGACTAGGCAAGGGAAGGAACTCCGGATTGTGGGCCATTTCAGCACGTGTAGGTTGAGTGACATCCGTGGCGAGTTTGTTGAACTTCCCAGTTGGGCACAGACGTGCCCTTCGGGCACGACTAGGCAAGGGAAGGAACTCCGGATTGTGGGCCATTTCAGCACGTGTAGGTTGAGTGACATCCGTGGCGAGTTTGTTGAACTTCCCAGATGGACGCAGACGTGCCCTTCGGGCACGGCTTTGGCAAGGGAAGGAACTCCGGGTTGTGGGCCATTTCAGCACGTGTAGCTTGGGTGACATCCGTGGCGAGTTTGTTGAACTTCCCAGATGGACACAGACGTGCCCTTCGGGCACGGCTTTGGCAAGGGAAGGAACTCCGGGTTGTAGGCCATTTCATCACGTTTAGCTTAGATGGACCGCGTGGCGGAGTTCCATCGCATGCCTCGTCTCAACCCCCTCTCCAACCTAACAGCTGACCAGTTGATCGATACCTCACGGACTCTGCCTGTGCGGCTGAGCCCCGCAGTGCCATAGAAGGGGCGTGTTCGTTTCGGGTTTGATTGGCTGGAATGGTTACGGTACAGTGCGTGAGTACGGTCGGTGCTCTGCCGTTACCGCACCCCCGCTCCGCTGCTCACCTACGCGACTTGTACCATATATTTATATATTTATTTATTTAATCTGTACGTGGACAGCCACGCGATACAATTAAGAAATACAATTAGATCAAACAAAGCTCAACACACAACAGCGGTAGGCTCATCAAGAGAATTTAGTCTATACAACAAAACAAAACCTCAAAAACGACAGCAAACTATTAAATTTCCTGGAGATACCTGTCAGCTAGTTTTTGAATTGCCTTAGACTGCTTGATAGGCTATTTTTTCTTTGAAAGCTTCAGAAATTCAACTCCTGCTCGATTAGTGAAAAATGAGGATCTTACATTGCTTTTTGCAGTGGGAACTTGGATTTTCCATTGGCCACCCCTTGTGTTAGAAGGAGAGACCGAATAGAGTTCTTGAGGAGGAAGGCATACCATACCATTTAGCAACTTATAAATCGTGACTAAATCATATTTTCTTCTACGATAAGCGAGACTACGTATATATCTAATATTAATATAGCTGACCTTTCACTCATTTGCTTTTCAGAATTCACCGTCAGTGATGTCAGCTGTAAGGCAAAGCCCACTGCTTAGCGAAAGGAGTTCTTATACGGGTCACGACGGAACCGGTTCCAAAGTAATGTCAACATCATCAAGGTATCAGTTCTGTTCATCGACGCACGTGTCGACCAATATTTTCCAGACCTTTTTTCATTTCAGAGATCAGTCCCCGTATCAGCGATCGGCGATTAAGTTAACCTCGTTCAATGCTTCTGAAAAAGGTGTAGTGTACAGCTCAGTACCGTCTCAGTGGGCTACTCAGAGGGTACCGCCTGGACAGCCCAGTCAACTGTTGTACAGTGCCAATAAGGTAAGGACCGACTAAAATTTGAACATTATTTCGATGATTGTTCTAATAGTTGCTGTTGCCGTCCTGCCAGAATAGGAGTCTACGGGTTGTTATCTATTTATTCGTGGTGCAAACGTTACCATCACATGACACCGCCCACGTTCTCTGTGAACGTAAAGAAAAGTGATGCGAAACAACATTCCGTTCACGTCAAAAGATAGGAGAGTGAGAAATGTTGAGGTTTCAAACGAATAAGGAAAAATTGTCGTAAAACAAATGTCCGATGGAAACTCAGAAAATCTCTCTGCGCGCAAAACAATTCTTCACTTTGAAGAATGGTATTCTGCGAATAGAGACTGGAAGATAATTTCTGCCCTTATCCGATCATGACAATTAAATAGACATACTCCGAAGCTGTTATGCAAAACTTCCTGGTCTTTTGCTATTCGGAGGCACCTGCGTTTCGAGGTTTGAGTGTGTCATCTGTTTGTTTCCTGTATTTCGTAACTTTTCAACTGTCTCGGTTCGTTAGTAAATCTTTGAAGACAGGTTGCACAACAAGAATGACACTTTGGTGAGTAAAGAAAAGTGTGAATGCTGTCGTTTTCCAACTTCTGGTTCCGCTATCTATGTACTGTCAACGATGCCTGTATGGTGGGTTCAGTAACGTCTTTGAGGAATCTCCTCTTAGATTCTTAGACGAGCAGACTCAGTTAAAAGTGATTGCTTTCTGATGTACTTCCCAGAAACCATCTCCATTTTTACAGGTGATGGCAGTGTTCCAGTTGCCATTTGACTCCAGTCTGATGACAGAATACTTGTTGTTGTTGCCCTTCTGTTGATTCTTGACAGAAATCCTGCTTACACGGTTTCTGCAGGCCGGGTGGACAACAGTGCAGCTGACAGGAGAAAAATGACGGTATTTGCACCTGTATAGGATCACGTACCGTTCTTTCAAAATTCCCATGTCGCTTGAGAATGCTGGATGTTTCACCATATATATATACCATTTTCATGTCAAGTTGGGCACCTTTCAAATCGAATTTGGCAGTCACCTCTGCAAGATTGACGCTTTTGATATCAAACTTAACATCCTTCAAATTGAAACGAGCGACTAAACTAGACACTCTGCGAGAAGATGGGAATAGTTTTTTGCCCAACAACATTTAGTGCTACTTTCTTAGAAATTTTTATTCGTCCACTCCAATAAGTGACACAACGTTCGAAATTTTGTAAAATGCTAATTTCCAAAGAAGACATTGGTCAAAGGTTGTTTAAAAGTGCAGGTGGCGGCAATCTTCTAAGTACTAAAATAAGAGATGGATCCATGCGTCCGTCCAGGATAACACGATTTTCAACTGACTAATATCGACA
This sequence comes from Heligmosomoides polygyrus polygyrus, assembly GCA_947396885.1. NCBI lineage: Eukaryota > Metazoa > Nematoda > Chromadorea > Rhabditida > Heligmosomidae > Heligmosomoides > Heligmosomoides polygyrus. The sequence continues at coordinate 35,937,554 of OX377206.1, forward strand.
ATTTTAGTTGCGGGGAGTTACACACCTGTCAACGCCACGGCCAGAACGATTGTGAACAAAACGTGTATGGCCGGCAGCAGAGTCTTGTGGGTGCCGCGGACCCGCCATGACAACGGCGGGTGGTGCGGCGCCGCGAGAGTTATTGGACGCAATGCTGCGTATTTTTGCCGGTTGAAGCACTGAAATGTCGTCGCGATTTTTATTTGATTGATAGGGTTAACGCTTCTTGCATGAGACATCATATGTATGTATGTGAGTTTTCAGTTATTTTTGTTGCATCGTTTACAGGTGTGAAACTCCATGCAAACAGAGATTTCGCTATCAATCGAATAGAAATCGCGACGCTTCGGATGAGGGCTAGATGTAATCTTCTTCTAAAAATAAAAATTGGCCGCCTTTCTGCTTTTTCAAACAAGTTTCAAACCATTATTTTCCATCAAAAATAAGAAATTTATGAAATGAATTTATGAATTAAAAAAAATTCTCGAGGAAAAAATTATACTAACCTTCCTTCTTGAAGAGCTTCTATTAGTTTAATGTAAAACGAGCCCAGTTCGATTTGGAAGAATTTGCTTTGATTTCAAATGTTTTGGGCCAGCTTAGAGAAGATCGTAAGCACAGCAGCCATAGCACTTGCATAAACCATTTTGCATTCTTCCCATAAAGAACAAAAATCCGGCGCCGCCTTCAGTGCATTCAACATACGTATACGATTATGTAGCATACGCGAGCTCGATGGCGATTTTGTGAGATCATGAGTGCAGTAAAACGCGAATTCTGATCCAGCTGAAAGCGCACTGTTCTCATGAAAAGTGTGTCTTCACTACTTTGTTCCTCCCTGTTGTTGAAGAATTAAAAATGTTGACACTTAGCAATTTTACTCGAATATTTGAGCTTTCAAGCACTTCTTTCATTGACCTGCGTCATAGCTGCGAAAGGGCATTCAATGACAACTTTAACCGATCGATAACGAGTACCTCCTAAAAAAGTTGTTCAGTACCGCTGTATAGGTAAAGGGTAGAGCTTTGTGCTAATCACTCCACCAATCATTCTACGGGTTGTCATGCAGGCAGTCTGAAAGCATATTTGGACGCAAGAAGAACCTGCGGCGGTCAGCTAATGGGAAACCAAGTTCTGACCTTCCCAGAGAATTTCGGTGCCAATTCAGTGGTGCTGAAAGGATGGAGTGCCTTCTTTGCCTGTACGAGGCTTGTACCAACAACCTCGATTCGATGTGAAGGCGACGCCCGACGCTTCTTCCGACTGCGCTATCACGAGCCTAGCGAAATGGTTAACAACGCAGAAGCATGAAGAAGCATGAAAACGAAATCCAAAAACCAAAGAAAACCCTCTCCCCCACGCTTCCAATCGACCACACCCTCGGCGGGTCTCACCCGCAGCTCCTGGCACTGCGGGTGAGAGCCACCGTGAACTACGACAGTACCTTTGCGAGCGGCGGCTCCGCGACAACTCGTCCGCGCCGCGGCTTCCAGCACAGGGTAGCGTGGGTCCCACTGCGGCAGGAGCGATATGGACGAGTTATCGGGGCGAGACTCTGTAGAGGCCCTATAACTTCAATTCACCGTTTCAAGAGAGCAACATTTACACTACTAATTCTGGGTCTTGACAGCGGCCTTTTATCTGTCTCACCTTCCGCCGGTCCTCATCTTGGCGAGGGACCATCGCGCCTACGTGGGTGGTTATCGGCTTTCTACTCGTCTACAACGGACACTTTAGGTTACCGCCAGCCGTGATCGTGGCAACTAGTTTCTCTTATGATTGATTTGTTAGTTTTTCCTACATGTTTTTAGTTAGAAGAGTGAGGTTGAGGCGCGGGTTAGGTAGCGTTGTCCAAGCGGCTAGGATCCGTGCCTTAAAATATTAATTCACTGTTTCTTTTTGTTGTTCCAAAGCCACAGATCACCACATCCTTGCAGCGCAGGTCTTTCCCTTTCTTCCTGTTCAATATTTCTTGACTGGTTAGTTTCAGAATTGAGCTACTTCGTTGGTTCGCCAGTAGTATCGGCGTGGTTCGCCGTCGAGTTAGGCTGCAACCTCCAGCCGGAGCAGCGCCGCCTGTGTCCTCTATTTGGATAGGTTTCGGGCTAATTCGCATCTGCCGGAACCAGTGTCGGGTTGGGCTACAGCATAGCGAGAGCTTCCGTTGCGAATTGGATACCTATTTGAGATGAACACTAGAGTATCCACGTTTATTAGGGAGGCCATGTCGCGCTGTACCTGCGGAACCATTTCACCCTGATTTGGCCTTGTGATATTTTAACCGAATGTTGGGGAAGGGGAGCCAGCTGTCTCGTGGAACATCTCTTGTGAGTTCAATGTATTGCTCATTCATTGTATCGAAGCACTCATCCATTTCGGACTGGGAAACGTCATCATAAGTCAGTCATCAATTTAACTACAGTATATTAATGGCAAGCGTGTCAGCGCTGGTTCCTTTATTCCACTCATGAAACATGTAGCAAGTCCTGGTGCTAAACGTTGTCCCATGGCTAGTCCCCGAATCTGAGGAAAGTATGCTTCTGACCACTTGAAGGCGTTGCAGCATTTGCACTTTACTATCCAGAGAAGGGTCTCAGGCCTAGGTCTGAACGGGGAAAATGGATAATACTGCGAGAATCTCCACCCTTCATGTAGTAGAAAAACATGTTTCGTTTTTGCTGAGTCATTGAACCCAAAGAGCTGCGGGCCCTCGAATGCGGGGTACAGTAGCACACCGTCAGGAACGTGCCCACATGCATGCGTGCGCGCGCTTTTGTATGGGAAAGGCTCTGTGGCAAGGGAGCCGCCGCCTCAGCAGGTTGCGGGGCTGCTTCAAAGGTGCTAGACCAGGTGTTCGACTCCCGTGCTATGCACTGTTTTTGCATTTTTTCATAACCGCTGCCTCCTTCACCGAATTGCTTCGTGCACATCTCCTACACATTTGTTGCTCTCTAAATTGTCAAAAGGGTCAGATTGGTGATCAACATCCCATGACCATAGCAGCCCTAGTCATCCGTACCTGCTGTAACCTACCGTAATCAGCCGAAATTTCAAAAACGAATGTCAGATTCGTGATCAGCACTCCAAATAACTCTCCTGGAAGAGGTTTAGGCGAAAAACTTTTTTCGACCTCTCCTTCGCCTTTGGAGTCGTGAAACTGCAATAGTGCCTTACGATTTCAATCAGCCTACTTCCTACACACCTCCTACACATTTCTTTCACTCTAAATTCTCAAATAAGGGTTTACTTTGAACTGTGCTTCACTCAGATCTATCACTTTTTATATTATACAACGCTTTGTATTTTTCAACGAATGTTAAACAGTGACCTCACAGCAGATACGGGTTGCAGCATGAACGGGATGACTAGGGCTGTCGAGGTCATAATCACCGATTTTGCTCAAACTTCTCTCAAAGGGGTAATTTGGGGTGCCAATCACGAATCTGACATTCGTTTTTGAAATTTCGGCTGATTTTTCAGCAGGTACGGATGACTAGGGCTGTCGAGGTCATGGGGAGTTGATAACGAAACTGACCCTTTCGACGATTTAGAGTGAAATAAATTTGTAGGAGTCCTGTAGGCAGCAAATTGGTGAAGGAGGCAGCTGTCATGAAAAAATGCAAAGTAGTGTGTAGCCCGGGAGCCGAACATCTGGACTAGCTCCTTTTAAGCAGCCTCGCACCCTGCTGAGCCACCGACTCGCTTGCCTCAGAGCCTCTCGCCGTAGTCCCATACAACAGCGCGCGCACAATATACATTGGATCCGAATGAATCATTTTCGGATACCCGATTCGGACATTCCGATCTGAATCATCCAATTATCCGGCCACCGCGAAATTGCCGTTATCCGAATCATCCAAAAATCCGGGGTCTTTCAAAATCACCCTTATCCGAATCATCCAAAAATCCGGTGCCCGCAAAATCGCCCTTATCCGAATCATCCAAAAATCGGTGGTCCGCGAAATTGCGATTATCCGAATCATCCCATTATCCGGACCCTGGATGATTCGGATAAAATCGGATAATTTCTGATGACCCATTCAATTTCCTCGCTCCATTTTGAAATCGCGCATCTCGAATAAAATGCATTCAAAACGAATTTCGCGGGCGGGCACGCTGCTGAGTCATACGTTTTCGCGCCCCACTGTAGTGTCGTAGTGACGTTGAATACAGTTAGCACGCTGCTGAGCGTCACGTCGATCTTGGCATCTTTTCCTTCAAATACCATGTTGTGCTGCCGGGGGGAGCAAGAACGGGGACTGAGGGAGAGAAGGGATTGCCCTCTGATCGGCACTTCGCTATTTCACATTGTATAGCATTCGGCGCAAATTGGGTCGAGGGGGGTCATCATGTAGAACAGCTCCATACAGCACTTTGTGCTGCTGAAATTAAAACTGTTATTCAACACTTGTGTGTCTACCACTTGATGAACTGTGTTAGACGATTTCTGATGTTCGACATTCATCTGCCTTCTTATGAAGGAGGAAAAGTGCTGAATACATGGTGACCCCCCCCCCCCCCGACCCAACTTGCGTTATTTGATAGTGGCATTTTTGAAAGCCCGGATCTTAGAATAATTCATCTTGGAATGAGGGGATTTTTTTTAAAAGAAAAGCGGAAGATGGAGTACGGAACGGAAGAGCTCAAAAATGGGCGGAAACCGAAATACGAAACGCCGAAGCGGAAATGATTCAAAACTTATTACTTCGTCTAATTTTTCATAAACATACATATAACCGTAATGGTAATAATAATTGAGTTGCCGTTACCGAATTTGGATAACGGGCAAGGCAGCATGCGACTCCTTTTCAGCAACATATAACAATAAAAAATACTTATATTCGTATTATTACTAAGATGGGGCGCGTGTAGCGCAGTCGGAAGAGGCGGCGACTGTCGCATGCACTCGATACCAGGTTCCTGGTTCGGATTTTCCGCCTAGGCCAACCAAGCGTTCCATCCCTCTGGGGTCGGTGAATTGGTACCAGACTTGTCTGGGAAGGATAGAGCGTTGACTTGTTCATCGGCTGGCCACCGCAAGTCATTGTATGGCCAAATACGCATTCATGTCGCCTCCACGATATCTTGTAGAAGTAGGATGCGTGGCGCATCCCAAAAGGGATTGAATAACGCCGTCCTTTATCCTTTATCCTTATCCTTATACTAAGATGAATTTTCAAACATTAGTGTAACAAATCGAAGTTTGTGCAAAATCTCTCTGTAAATAGGAAAAATGTATTTTAAACGTGATCAACCCAGCTGACGAGTAAGATGTCAGAGATTTCGCCATTCATAGCACTTGACCGTTCTTATTGAATGTTCCAGGTCTATCCAAATTAGGAGGGAGCAGAGTTAAGACTACAGTTGCTTTTAGCACTCACGACACGAAACCCACGCTTTGAGTTCGTATGGGTACCATTGTATCATTTGGCAGCAGCTAAAGCTCTGAAACAAACTCGGAGGAGGGGATTGGAGAGACAAGACGCCGCATGCCCTCCTCCGACTAGGATAGATCCAATGCCCCTATGGAGCGCATTGTTAGCAGGCTGAGAGTGTTTATAGAACACTGATCTAGATTTGGTGCTCCAGGCCACACCTACGATTACTAGGGAAGAAGATATGCTGCTCCGGATAAAGAGTTTGATCCTTTACTCAAACACTCATGGAACCTTTGTGGACCTACGCTATTCGTTAGTACATCTTTTCAAGAACAGAAAAAGAATCCAATTTGGTTACTGTTTCGACATCAGGATGCACCATCGCTTTGAAAGAAACACAATCACAAACGCATAGTTAATCTCTTTCTTCAGCCTTTAGATTATGTTCAAGAGGTGAATGAAGGCAGTGCAAAGCAAGCAATCAGCGAGTGATGAGTCACCATTTCCGTTCCGTCTTCCGGACCAAAAAAGAATGGAACACGGAACGGAAAGGATGGACTAAAAACGATTGGAAACCGAAATTCGAAACATGGAAACGGAATTTTCGCCCATCCCTGATTGGAATGATCCAGCTCTTTGATGTTTCCTTCCTTGACGAGAAGTGAGAGCCTTTCGATACACGCACTGTTGCTGTTCTTGAAGGATGGTTTCCTCTTTAACACATTAGCGACCATGTCCACTCATATGAGTGGACAGCGGAGGGCGCGACGGACGGTGTCCACTCATTTGAGTGGACGGGGGAGTTTTGGGAAGAACTTTGTTTATTGGTGTTTTTGTTCGATTTTCTTCTCAAATTCGCAAGTTATAGTAACAAAAAAATGTTGGGTCTGCGTAGACAGAAAAATGATTGGCTTTATCATAATTAACAGGATAAGAACTTTTTCTATTACTTCTTCTTCTTCTTCAGCGTCTGTCCCGCTTCGTAGCGGGGTCCGCTATTCTGGTGTCATGACGCCACCTTTCCCGATCCAGCGCTAGATCAGGGTGGAGACCAGCTACTTTCAAGTCCATATGTAACGTATCGGACCAGCGCTGCTTCGGAAACCCTCTAGGCCGCATTCCAATTACCTCGAAGTTGAGGCCTATCTTGCGGACGCTGTCTTCCTTTCCACGCAGAACGTGGCCGTACCATCGCAAGCGAGCTTCGCGCATCTTCTCGGCAATCGGCGCGACACCGAACTTCTGCCGAATGACATCGTTTCGGATGCGGTCCATGCGCGTGACTCCAGCCGTCCAGCGAAGCATATTTGTCTCCATGACGCTGAGGCGCGTTTCAAGTTCCTTAGTCACAGGCTAACACTCAGCGCCGTACACTGCTACCGGCCGGACGACTGCTCTGTAGATCTTCGACTTCAGGTGCTCTGGTATCTTCCTATCGCAGAGCATGCCAGTCAACGAGCGCCACTTGGACCAAGCAGCACTCACGCGTGAGTTCACTTCAGTCATCAGATTGGAATCGGATGCTACTGCTGATCCCAGGTACTTAAAGACCGCAGTGCGTGGAAGCTCGATGCCGTTAACCTTGATGGAGCTGGACTCGGTAACGTCCGTCGTTAAATTATCGGTCTTCTTCACGTTCAATCTGAGTCCAAACAGCTCCAAGCGATCACACCAAGCTTGCAACTCTCGCTCAAGTTCTCCTTTATCTTCGCTAGCGAGCATCACATCATCAGCATAAAGCAACGTCCAAGGGACGGGCTTCTGAAGATCTCGTGTGATGGCATCCATGACGACAACAAAGAGGAGTGGGGAAAGCGCAGAACCCTGGTGTACCCCGACAGAGATGGGGAACTCCATCGAGGTTCCAGCTGCAGCTTTAACTCGACTCTTTGGACAAGAGTAGAGAATTCGCACCCACTCTATGAGCTCTTCGGGAACTCCATGATGTCGCAAGGCGTACCATATCACTTCAAGCGGTACGCGGTCAAAGGCCTTCTTCAAGTCGAGGAAGGCGATATGCACTGCCTTCTGTTTCTCGCGATGCTTCTCTATCAGGAGGTGAGTGGCGTGTATGGCATCAACAGTGCCACAGCCAGCCACGAAGCCGCACTGATTGCTGGACAGCTGGACGATGTCTCGAATTCGTCCATCGACAATTCGCTCAAAGATCTTCGTGCTGTGCGAAAGCAAGCGAATCGGACGGTAATTGGAGCAGTCTGCAGGACTGCCCTTCTTCTTCCAAATCGGGATCGTCGTACTTTGGCGCCAACACTCAGGCACTTTCTTCTCCGCCACAACCTGATTAAAGAACTTCGCCAACCACTCAGCAGGGTACCAGTACTTGGATTTCCACAAATCAGCTGCCACGTCATCGGGCCCAGTCGCTTTGCCTGGCCTCATCTTCTTCAAAGCCGCTTCAATCTCCTCCACGGTGATCTTCTGAACGGGGCCGTGGGTTGGAGCCGTTGAAGGGATGGCTGGATGAGGAAATTCTACCGTAGAGATTTCCTCAAAATAATCACGCCATCGATTCAATGCCTTCTTGCGGTCCGTAAGAAGATGGTCGTTCTCATCATTGATGCCGAAGAACTTCTCGATGTCCTCGGTCTGGCGATGGCGATTCTTTGCAAGTCGGTACAGATATCGCTCACCTTCGCGAGACTCGAGCTTCATGTTGACATCTCCATAATGAGTGGCTTTTGCAACAGCCACGGCCTTCTTTGCAGCTTTCTTCGCTTCTTTTTACTTCCGCCAGTTATCGGCTGTCTTTTCGCCGAGAAACACGTGATAAAGCGACTTCTTCTCTCGCACTTTTGCTTTCCCGTCATCTGTCCACAGCCAGGCCTGCTCGTCGACCTTCTGTCGCCCAGGCTTCGTAATGCCGAGTTCCGACTGTGCAGCTTGACGAATCGCGTCGGTCGCCTTCCTCCAAGTTTCGTCGACAGTCGTGACTGTCGGTAACCGCACTCGAGAAATCACAGCTGCTTCCTTCTCTCTGATTCGCCACCACTTAATTCTAGCTGCACCGCATCGCTCAACCTGCTTCAGCCTCGGAGGGGCGAAGTGCAGATCAGCGGTCGATGCTGTGGGGCGACCGTCTCATACGGCACGATCACGATCTTCGCGTCTGTGACAAGACTCCGGTCGCGATCTCTCACAAGGACAAAGTGTATCTGAGTCTTGGTGCTCCCACTGTAGTATGAGATAAGGTGCGAGTCGCGTTTTCGGAAGACGGTGTTCACTATGGTGAGGTTATGCGATTCCGCGTAATCAAGAATGCGCTCACCCTCGGCGTTACGTGATACGTATCCGAACCCACCATGACAGCTGTACCCGTCTTTCGTAGCACCTACGTGCCCATTAAGGTCACCAGCGACTATGATGACATCTTTCGACGGTACCTCTGCTGTCTTCTCATCAAGCAGGCTCCAAAACTCTTCCTTGGCTTGATCCGAGCAGCCAGTCTGCGGAGCATACGCTGAGAAGAAGTGATAGAGTCGCTCCTTAGCGGCGACAACGATCTTCATCAATCGATCGTCAAAGCGCTCGACGATTACAATCTAGTCACGAAATCGTTCGGAGACGATTATTCCGACACCACTGGTGGTCCTGGGACTTCCACATAGAACAGCCTTAAAGCCACGTCCTATGTCCCTTGACTTGTGGCAGGACCACCTCGTCTCCTGCACCGCACAGAAATCAACTCTTCTACGCTCCAGTGCTTCAACCAGCTCGCACGAGCGGCCCGTCAACGTACCCACATTCAGCGTTGCCACGCGGGTCCTGCTTACGTTACGGGACTTTCGGACTAGCTCAGTTGCCCCCCGATGCCGTCCTCGCATCAGGGACCCTCGCATACTTCTCACACTCGATGGGCTCTGCGAGTGCGCGTCGGCTCCCGCGGACGCCGTAGCACTATCTCGAAAAACTTGAGCTGTCATAAACCATGTGATGTGACATGGGTCTTCGTAGGCCGGCCTGTCACAAGGGCCTGTCGCCTGCAATCGAGTGTCCGTGTTCGGCTTAACTCGCAGAGCGAGTAGTTTCCAGTGGCACCACGTGGAGGAACGGACATCGCCACCAAGAACTTTTTCTATTACTGAAACACAATAAGCGCACATACTTCTTAACCAGAATTAATGCACAAGCTACAGATGAAATATGAATTGAACTCTTAAATAAAACAACCTAGGCCCTGAATGATCATGACATTGCACAAACTTTTAACAAGAACACTTCTTATCGTTGGAGGATCTCAAACAAACACATTTCTCGGAACTGGTGCAGCGCGTATGGACTATCCTTTCTCCTTCGCAATATCTCTTCCCAGGCTGCTACTCAGTTTTTAAGAAGCTGTGTAGTTCTTGTGGACTTTTCTTGAGTCTACAGTTTTGTTTTCTAAGACTCTGTCTTTTTTCAGCGCCTGTCCACGCAAATGAGTGTACACACGCACGCGCCAAAAAAGCCTAGGACCGTCGCGCGCACTGGGCGCGAAAACGCTCTGGTCGTAAATGTGTTAAAGAACGGTAGAATTCTGATAAACTGCATCTTGCCTTAATGAGTCGGATATCCGATTCGGATATCCGAAATCCGAGATCCGCGAAATTGGCATTATCCGAATCATCCAAAAATCCGTGGTCTTCAAAATCACCCTTATCCGAATCAGCCAAAAATCCGGGGTCCGCAAAATCGCCATTATCCGAATCATCCAAAAATCCGGGGTCCGCAAAATCGCCTTTATCCGAATCATCCAATTATCCGAAGATTTTCGATCGGATCCTATGTATAGCGCACAAAGCACGTGGGTACGTGCATGTGTTGCGCTATTGTACCTCGCCTTCGAGGGTCCGTAGCTCTTTTGGTTCAAGGACTCAGCAAAAACGAAACGTGATTTTCTACTATATGAAGGGTGGAGATTCTCCTAGTTCTATCCGTTTCCCCCGTTCAGACCTACACCTGAAACCGTACCTGGTAAGCACAAAAGCGTTAATATTATTACCGTGCATGTGAAGCATTTCGGACAAAGCTTGCAAAGCCTGGTCGTTTCGGGCATTTGTGTAATGTGAGATGATATCAAAAGAGTATCGCACAATTTCATTTTACTCTATAAGTTCGTAGAAGTTCAAGGAACTGCGTTGTGTTGGCCAGCCATGGGGACGGAGCCATTTGCGACAGGTGGCTTAAAATACAATCGAATAACCACCATGTTGGATAGGCTAGCCCGCCTAAACTACTGATAATAGGTCTTGTTTTATAAGTATCCGCAGTGTGACTCTGATATCGAGTGTAAGATTTAGGCATTCGAGGCCGAGGTTTCTTGGCGCAAAGTGCTCGGAGCGGTTTGGATTTCTACCAGAAATCCTAGTTTAGACAACAAAAATGAGTGTCGCTCTATCGCAAACGATTTGCTCCCATTTGCACCGTTCTGCGAGCTAAACGATCAGGAGTGGGATGGGGTCATAGTAATTCACATTCGCTGCCGGTCTGCTAACAACGAGTTGTAGCGACACTGCTGCACTCAGTGGTAGAAGGTCGTGTGAGTTCATCTTCGGCATTTGTGAGTTTCGGGCCGTTGTTGGCCTTGGGTCAAAAATGGCAGGGCAGAAAGGGTTTGCTCGGATTGCACACAAGTTGCAAGCTTCGAGCCATCTTTAGGCCCATGAAGATGAAAAAACGATCGAAACGTCAGGCCTAGAGTATGCTTTTCCACCTACCAATCCCGCTGGCACAGAAACAGAAACATCACAGTTGATAACGAGGCCGAAGTTTCCAGATGAGAAAACTTGAAGACTATAGGCGAGTCTTGACCTGGCGGGAACAGAAGAAATAAAAAGAATAAGGATAAACTACAATACCGATAACTGTTCCTATAAGAGTAAGAATGAGCTGTATTACCTATAACTGTAATACCTAATTACCTAGAATAAACTTTTCCACCTACCAAACTCGTTGGCACAGTATCGGAAATCTCGCCTATGGGTTGGAAACTCACGAATACCACCACTACGTCGGTGGGCTCGCTTGCAACTCATGGAAACTCAGGCATGTAAAAAAATAAGTTCGAGAGTTAACACAATTCCAATCCAGTTAAAGCCAAGCAGATTTCTCTCTTCAGCTTAGCCTCTATTGTGAAATGGTTACTATCATTAGTATCATTAACAGTGTTGGTTAGATTGAGGAAATAAATGCATATAAAGCAATCGATGTTTTCATGGAACTACCACAACCTTATTGCACCGTGATACAGTCCATGCAAAATTCTCAACTAAGCAAAGATTTTCAGCCAACCTTGTCGGCGTCGTCATCGCAGCAGGAGCAGTGCTTTACGCCTACATCGACACTCACTAGTCAAGGCTCGGCGAGTAACTACGAGGGTCAGACTCCCACTCCGGGATCTCCCCAGACGAACGCGCCGCTCTACGGTCGGAATATTTCTGGTAATGGAGGAGTCTACGGTACACTTGGAGACGACTCTACCTACGCCGACCGCACCCTTCAGAAACCGCTGAGAGTCGTGTCCACCGGCTCCACCACGGTTCGTCACTCAGTGAAAGTGGTCGGATCGCGAAATGACGACTCTGCTAATTTCAGCCTTACCTCGTCCAACGGCAGTTCTGAAGCTAACAAAACGTGTAACGATTTCGCCACAAGTATAGTCTGAATCTCCGACCACAAATGTCTCTTTTGCAGTGAATTTCTCATTCTTATAGTCACTACCTGTGTGTTACTAATCGAGCAGGTTGCGGTGACTATTTCCGCACTCGATTCTGAAGGAAAGTAGTTCTGAGCTGAACCTAAACTCATGCGATGGATATGCATGCCAGCAGCAGCAATGAAATGGAGGAGGAATCTCGGACATGCACTGTACCATATCGGTCTTAAGAGATGTACTGTAGTGATTGTTCCTGTGGGAACGTAGCAACATTTTTGGCTTAGATGTCAGCGAAAGCAAAGACAAAGACCGGAGACTTTGAGTTTTCTTTAATGACAGAGACAGCTAGTGGACCCGCGTTGCTGTCCACGATTAAAAGGCTCTATTCTGGAACTATGTGCCCTTGGTTTGGTGGGATTCCTTTTGCAAAAGCTCCAGTTGTATAAGAATCCAAAGATCTCTTATCCATTTCTCAACAGTTTTTCCAAGGAACCGATGCGATGAAAAGCTTGCATCCAGACTTCTTCCCACTGACTCATCTCACGAGAAAAGGGCACCAAGTCGCAGTGGGACTTTGGCATGGAATGTGTATCGCCGGATGAAGCTTCAAACGCTGATTCCAAATATGGGTTCCATATATGCAACGTACATCGGAAAGTAGAGTGATGAACGATTTTTCACTTGATTGCAATCTGTTCAAGTATATCTCTAACACAACTCTTGTCAGGACAGTGCTGACGAAGTGGATAGGAAGGCGATGTGGTGGAAGGCGAGAGGTTTTGGTTTCGATTCCCTTGAAAGGAGGCCTTTTTGTACCTCGCAAAAAAGATCAGAGGCGAACATTCGAAGCTCTCCATATTAAGTCACAAGAAGAACCTTCCTTATGAAGGAGATCAGATCATTAGCACTATCTGTTCCTTCATGGTTCAAAGGTCGGCAAAAAATTTCACTCAAATTTTGTCAAGGGAGGGTATCTGAGGTGCTGATCACGGATATGACTTTTGTTATGATATTTTGTGGGTCGACTATGATACGTTACGGCAGATACAGATGAGTAAAGGTTTTCGGGACGGGGTAACAGATTTCGACAAAGGCTTTCCTAAGAGGTTGCTAAAGGCGCTGATCACGAATATATTATCCGTTTTTGGTATAATGGCGAAGTGCAGTAGTTATGGGAAATACGTAGTATTCATGCCCGGTGTTTACGAAGCCTGAGAGGTCTGTTTCTTTTTTGCCTTAAACCGTATTCGTGATCAGTGCCTTAGATAAGCCCTCAGGTTTTCGGCGAGATCGGTGATTGGACCCCACCATCCCCTTACCACCACCCCCCCCCCCCATTTGCCATAATCTGTCATAATCCGTCGAAAAAAAAACGGGTGTTTTATGTATTCTGTTCAACATTTTAAATGTTCCCCTTATGTGAAATTCGGATGAATTTGCTGATCCTGACTAACACCCACACCTACAGTAACTTTCCTTTACTGGCCGACATTTCAAATCCGAACGGCGTGTGTCCGTCTGTGACCAGCACCTCGAATAACCCGCCTCGAACGAAGCTATACAAATTTTATTCGACCTCTGGCTTCATGAGAGCGGAATCATGCTGATAAATCGGGTCTTCCCACTTTCGAAGTTACTCGTTACGTTTTCACGCATGGAGCTTCGTTCGTCGTTTCGAATCTTCTTCACCGAATGGAAAAGGGCTGCGCCGCCAAGAAATTGAACCCCAAACCCTTGCCCCAACAACACCGATTCCATTGCACCAATGCTGCTTGGCACTGAGAGTGTTTGCGATCTACCTCAGCAGAATGCAAACAAGACAAAGAGAAAGCATGTTTGCCCCTCCCCCCCCCCCCCCCGCCCATTCCCGTCGCACACATGGAATACAAATGTAGAATTACCGTTCGAATATACATGTACACCTCAGCTCAGTGTTCCACTGCGACACTGGTGTCCACCCCATGTCAGAAAAATACGCTTAAGTTCTAGCTATCCACTAATGAAGCTCACTCGCATTCTCACTTCGATAGAATCTCACATGCCCAAGACTAGATAGTTGAAACATCACAAAATGTAAAACTACAGCAACTGTCGGGTACGTTATATTCGTTATAACCAGCGGAAAGGCGATCATCGTCAAACGAATACTGAATTATTTCTGCTGCCAGCACACTCGCCATGTTATCATACTCACATCTCTGTACTTCTTGACACATTTTCGCTTCCTCTCTTTTCTTGAGTGATTTAATCATTTCATTCGGTGCTCTCCTCCAAACCAATATGAATTCCAAATTATTGGCATTGGTGTTGTTGAAGTCGATCCATTTCTAATTGGTTCCTCTTGTTCTGACTGTTACTTGCACATATTTTTTATGTTCAATGAAAGCATCTGCTTAAAACGTCGTGTGTACCCTTCACATCGTGGCCACAGCTGACAAGCACAAGGAGTGTGCTGTGAGCTTCATGTTCTAGAAAACCGAGCACCTCGCAACATGCGGCGCATGGTATAATATTCAAATAGTAGCAGTTGAGAGAATATGGAGCTGTTGCGGAGCACTAACGTTCTGTGTCAATATCTTGATTGCCGAAATACAGTACTGGACGCGTCTTTTGAATATACGCCGCAAAAACCGCGATTTTGCGGTTTTTGCGTCTTTTTGATATAACCCGCCTATAATTCATTCATTTCAAAAACTAAGGATATATTTGAGCTCAGAAGCTCGAGCTCCATCATTCGGTATACATTGTTCATATGCAGTCATGAATGTATTCGAAATTGAAAACTTGCGCTCCATTGCGAAAGGCGGTCGCCGACGAGTTGTCGGTCGCAGGCCACTGAAAACGTTGCGTGAGCACAATCCCTCAAATTTGAGGTATTTTGGGAAACGGTTCTAGTAACTTTCGATTCGCCTGTTCGAGATCTACACAAACATGTATGCATCTTCGCCAGAGTATCGGGTTTTCGCAGTGGGTGGCCAAAAATGACTAGAGCAGACTTTTTGCGATTTAAGAAGCTTATATTCCAGGATTAGTATGTTCTCGGAGTATCTCAAGCATGGCGTAAAGTGTTCTGTCATGCCAGGAATCCTCTAAGAGTGCGCCATGCACAATGCATATAGGATCGAACCTATCAATCGAGTGGGCGCGACAGCTTGTAGAGTGAGTGTTTGAGTAGTTTTACAGAAATTCCCAGCCGCCCTACTCAGGAATTGCTGTACTCTGTTCCGGCGAGACTTTGAGGTGCGCTGTGCACAACGTGTATAGGATCGAACCTATCATACGACCGGGGGCGACAGCTCACAAATTGCACCGTGTTCGTGTTCTGAGCGCAATAATTCTGTCAAGTTTGAATCTTTCCGGCTGCAACTTGTGGCATTTGTAAATAGTAGAAAGCTCAAGAAGTGCGCTATGACTGAACAAAGCTCCAGCGGTGCGAAAATGCAGTTTAGCCTTGTGTGACACGATTTTTCCGATTTCAGTTGACAACTGCGGGAAGACAAGGAGAGCTAACGGCATGCAAAGGCGTGGGTGAGCACGAGACTGAAAACACTCGACGACGTGCTCGCAACCCCCCAGCTGCCTAACCTGCCTTAGTCCCAGCTGCCATTTTAGAGCTGCGGAGGGCAGCGGTGAAGTTTCTTCCGCCCTTACTCGCCCACATTTGAGTTTTTGACACAATAGATGGTACCGTTCTGTTCAGCTCGAAAGGCTCTATCGAACGGAATCAATCTCGGCCAATTCTGGGAATTTTTGACAGTTTCCTTCGAGGACGAAGGCTCTCTTCGCCGAGCCTGCGCGGTCGATGACGGCATCGAAAATCGATGATTTCGAAGTTTTCTAAATTTTCTTGTCCAAACTTCGTCCAAAATCGTCTAGGGGGTTGTTTGGAGCGCCGATTACGAATCCGACGTCCGTTTTTCAAAACTTCACCGATTTTGGCATGTTACAGCCATTTGAGGTTGGTAGGGTCTGTCTCACTGACCACCCTCAGTTATCCTCATGGGTGGTCTCCTGCCATAATCGGCCAAATGGACTTCGGCATCGTATTTGGCACCCTGAATAACCCCTGCCCTTAGACGAAGTTTGATCAAAATCGGTATTTCTAAGCTCCAGTTTATACTTGCGCCGCTCCGCGGCGCGGCACCACGATCGTCATAGATATCGATTTTTCGCGCCGCCCGGTCGATATCTATCCCGACCATCGTACCGCGCCGCGCAGCGCCGCAAGTATAAACTAGGGCTAACTATACTTATGCTCGAATGACCTATTCGAATAGGTATTCGAATGATTTTCATTCGAATTTGAACATTCGAATTCGAATATTCGAAAAATCGCGTTTTTCGAATGTATTCGAATTCGAATGTTCAAAAAATCGCGTTTTTCGAATGTATTCGAATTCGAATATTCAAAAAATCGCGTTTTTCGAATGTATTCGATTTCGAATGCTCGAAAATGTTAGGTATTCGAAAACGTTCGAATATTCAAAATTTCCCAGAAAGCCAAAATTATTCGAGTATTCGAAAAGTGCCATTCGAATGCCCAACGAGAATTTGTGTAAAGGCGTATTTTGAAGAGGCTTGTTAGGTTGTTCGGGTAATTAGGATCTCCAAAGCGGTTCTGCTTTTGAATCAAAGCTACGATAGTGGCTCGATGTCAGGATTCTGAACGCCTCTTCTGGTCACTTTCCGAAAAGTCTTCTTGTCAAAGGGAGAACTTCCACAACTTCTTACAATGTTGAACGGCATAAATTTTTCCACATCGCTGCTGTGGTGAATGACCGGACGCCTAATTGTCATCAACAACAAAAAAAAACTATCAAACGATTGCCTGATCGATCTCCAACGTCTTCTGACTTACATCTCAGGGTTTTTGAATCCAGACGCGCGTTGGACAACATCTGTTGCACGATTTCTGAATCACAACGCGCGCAGGATACGCTCAAAACATCGATAATATCGATCAGCAGTGATTGTGTGATCGAAAATTTCCCCAGCTGTGAAGCCTTTCCGTCGGCTGTCATATTCACGCGACTCTCACCCCGATCGGCTAACTCTGAGAGAAAACCGAAAGATCGGCAATATCGGTCGATATTGATTCTCTGATCGATCTGTGACACTGTCTTCTAGATTTCCAGCGCTCGCTGAAGACGTCTGGATATTTTCCGGTGTTATGTGTACCTTCTTCTTCTTCAGCGTTTGTCCCGCTTAGCTGCGGGGTCCGCTTTCTTTTCTGGAATGCGGACGCCACCTTTCCCGATCAAATGCCTGATCAGGGTGCAACCTAGCCATCATCAAGTCCTGATGCAGTGTATCAAGCTAGTGCTGATTTGGTCTCCCTCTTGGCCGATTTCCGCGGGTACCTCGTGGTTAAGGCCAGCCTTTACAACAGGGTCAACTTTTGAGCGAAGAACGTGGTCGTACCACCTCAGACGAGCTTCACGTAGCTTCTCAATTATCGGGGTGACACGAAAACTTTGTCGAATGGAGTCGTTTCGCACTCCGTCCAAACGCGTAGCTCCGGCCTCCTCCACAGCATCTTCGTTTCCATTACGCTGAGGCGCCTTTCAATTTCTTTGATAACGGGCCAGCACTCAACTCTGTAAATAGCTACAGGTCGGGCGACTGCTCTGTAGATCATCGACTCGAAGCGCTCTGGTATCTTCTTGTCGCAAAGCATTCTCGTCAGAGAGCGCCATTTGAACCACGCTGCACTCACGCGTGAGTTGGCCTTAACGAGTAGACCGCAATAGGACGCGATTGTTGATCCAGGTACTCGAATATCGAAGTACGTGGCAGCTCATGCCGTTTACCTTAATGGAGCTGGACTCATCTTCATCAGTCGTCAAATACTCGGTCTTTTTGACATTAAGTTAGAGTCCAAATCTCTCCATGCGCTCGTACCAAGCTTGTACCTACCGCTGGAGTTCAATCTTATCTTCGCAAGCGAGCATTACATCATTAGCGTAAAGCAACGTACAAGGGACTGGCTGCTGAAGATCACGTGATATGACATCCATAACGACGACGAAGATATCCATAATAATGTTTGAGTCGCACAGTGGGGAGTGCGCAGACCCTTGGTGTTCTCCAACAGAGGTGGGAAACTCCATCGACGTACCTGCTGGCGCTTGCACTCTACTCCTCGGATAGGAGTAGAGTAACCGTGCCCGCTCAATAAGCTCTTCGGGAACGTTATGCTGTCTTAAAGCATACCATATCACTTCACGCGGAACACGATTGAAGGCCTTCTCAAAGTTGAAGAAGGCAAGATGCAACGGCTTCTGTTTTTCGCTGTGCCTTTCTATAAGTAGACAACGGAGTGTATGGCATCGTTAGTGCCACACCCAGGTACGAAGCCACACTGGTTTGTAGAAAGCTGGATGATGTCACGAATTCGTTCACCAACAATTCGCTTAGAGATCTTCATGCTGTGCGAAAGCAAGCTAATCAGAAGGTAACTGGAGCAGTCTGCAGGACTGCCCTTCTTCTTCCAAATCCGAATCGTCGTACTTATCTGCCAACTATCATTTACTGCCCAAAAATCGGCCGCCAAATCGTCAGGGCCCGTTGCCTTGTCTGGGTTTATCTTCTCTAAAGCCTATTCTGTCTCCTCAATAGTGACTTTCGTAACCGGGCCGTATACGGGAGGAGCGTGGCGTGATGGGCAAACTCAACCGCCGAGATTTCCTCGAGGTATTTAGCTGCGCCATCGATTCAATCCATTTCGCGGCCCACTAGAAGATGACCATTCTCATCGTTGATGCCAAAGAACTTTTCAACATCGTCGGCCTGGTGATGACGGACCTTGGCGGGTCGATAAAGGAATCGCTCACCATTGCGCGACTCAAGTCTCATATTGACATCATCGTAATGGCTCTTGCAACGGCCACTGCCTTCTTGGCGGATTTTTTCGCATCCTGATACAAGCGCATTTCTCGGCTGTCTTGTCGCTGAGGAATGCATGGTATAACCTCTTCTTCTCACGAACTTTTTCTTTAATTTCGTTAGTCCACAGCCAGCCTATCGACCTTACGCCGTCCCGGTTTCGTAGTGCCAAGTTCGAAGCGTGCAGCATATAGCATGGCTTCGGTAGCACCCCGCCAATACTCGTTCGTCAGTCTTTCTCCTTAGCTGTTCACTTGCGGTGCTCTTGCACATTCTGCTATCTATTTTATGGTGAAAAATAGACGAGTAACGAACGGGATTTATCCGAGCAGTAAAACCAACCGTGGATATGTCGGCCGTATTCCAGGCTTCACAAAAGGGAGGCGGTGTAGATCGACCGGCTGTTAATAAGAATAAGAAGTATCGGTTTCTACCACTTGGGCGAATCACCAGGGATGAATGATACCGGCCCTAATAGCTGGCGCATTCCAAGCTGTAATAAATTTTGTGGCCGCAAAATTGGCGGTGTGATATTTCATCTTTTTAGAGGAGCAGGACAGACTTTCTACAGTTTTGCATATTCGTCGTCAGTCTATCGTTAGCTGCCGTTAGGCGAAATCTTTGTTTCGTGAAAGTTCTTGAACAGCCAGTCAGCCACCAATTCTAAAAATGAAAGTCGTTTGAACCGACGTAGAAGCTTACAGTGTCTCAAGCAAATTGTGTCCCCTTCACGTGTATTGTAAAGTTTTCGTTTGTTCCTCATGAGCAACAGTTTACAACACACAAGCACTGCTTTGAAAAAAATTCGTCTTCCGGCAAACAAGAAATTAGACGCTTCTATAAACCGTTTGGCCCTATTATGTGTAAGTTCTCCACCTCATTTTTACGATGCACAAGGTTTATAAGAGACCTGTCTATAGAAACCTCGTGCTTAACTAGGAAGGGATCCGTTATGTCTTGCTCCCACTTTTCTTCTGTGCTGTCGTCTATCATGTCTATCATGCAGCATTATTTCTCATTCGAATTCGAACATTCGAATCGAATATTCGAATTCGAATACTCGAAAAATCGCGTTTTTCGAATGTATTCGAATTCGAATGTTCAAAAAATAGCGTTTTTCGAATGTATTCGAATTCGAATATTCAGAAAAATCAGGTTTTTCGAATATATTCGATTTCGAATGCTCGAAAATTTTCGGTATTCGAAACCATTCGAATATTCGAAATTTTTGCGAGAGCATAAGTATAGGGCTAACCCGACCACTCTCAGTTATCCAGAAGAAAATCCAAAACCTATCGAAGTCGGGGAATTTTCAAAAACGGACGTTAGATTCGTAATCAGCGCCCTAAATAACAATTAGATGATTTTGGATGAGGGCATTTGGCAAATGTCGAATCGTGAGCTTTCGATGACGTCAGCGCCCGGGCAGACTCGGCGAAGAGCGCCCTCTAGTGTCGCGCACGGTGCGCGACGAAATTGGACGAGTTGTCGCGGTCCGATGCCTCTGACAGGGACATGCGGTACGCCTTTGCCGTATTTGCCATCTACAACTTCTTCGGTCAATTTTCACTACAGTTATGCTACGGAAGAAGGTCACTATCACCTATTCCTGGATCAATTGTCCTCTGCAGACCTGGCCTACCACATTCTGTGGAATCTTAAGTTCCTTGCTAGAAATGTTGCTGTCGGCGGTGAACTAGTCCTGTTGCTGGCGGAAACTCAAGAGGAAAAGGCATAGTTGCTCATTGGTGTGTCAACCATGGGAGATTCTGACAAACCGAAATCGTACATGCTGCTTGCTGGACGAGTTTTCTAATCTCCATGTTTACTTCTCTTCTCCATTTCGAGATGAGTTTCTTGCAGGTAATTGAGATCGTCGTAGGATTCGCCCTAATTATGGTAGTATGCGTTGGATGCAAGACTTAACTGTCGGCCATGCTTCTATTAGTTTGGTTGTTTGGCCTGAATCTGTGGCTATATGCCTGGTGGAGTGTTCCGGTTGACCGATTCTACCGCGATTTTATGAACTACGACTTCTTCCAAACAATGTCTGTTATTGGAGGTTTGCGTCTAGTCATTGCCTACGGTCCAGGTGGAGTTTCTGTTTAAGACCACAAGATGAGTTGGTAGGACACTAAAAATGGAACAACATCGTAGCGTTTTCAAAGCCAGATTTTTTTACAAGGAAACGTGACCGAGTTGGTTGGAGTTGGAACAAAATTGTACAAGCAAGAATTACACAAGCATTAATTCATTTAACAGCGGGACAAACAATGGTAGGTGGCGTTATGGAAACGTGACCAATCCTACTCGTAATGTGAAACAAATCAGGGAAGGGTATAGATCGCGTGCGCTCCTAGACCGGATCGTTGAGCCGTTTAGACCTCTATCTGATACCATACTCATGCTCTACAAACAACATGCAATTCTCACGGAAGTGTACATAGGAATACTTAGGCTCGTCACAACTGGATACATGTCACTCATATCTCGAACGCATCTTCCAGACAACCCGTACTAGCCTATGCCTCGAGAACCGCCCCTAGTTGCCGTCTCGAAACAGCCACAAGCTCTCCTAAACTGCTCTACCTCAGCGCCAAACTCGTGGTGAGATTTGCCACCGCTCCTCAGACACCCGTTTAGAACACCACCCATGCTCTGCTCTCCACTGCTATCGTTCCAACATTCGCTATCAGCAGTTTGGACATACATGGAGACTCTCGTGTAGGAGTATGCCGCACTCGAAGCAGAAGATCGCACCGCACGACTCGCATGCGTAGCGCGTAGCCTTCTCAAGACAGCGGGTGGGCGCTCACACGCCATGCACTCTCTGAAAGAGACGCCTCTTCGAACTGTGCGGTAACTTGCCCAACAGCGGATGTCGTCGACTTACCACTCTGCTACGGGCACAGATGTAAACGCTGGAGGAGGGAGAACCAGGTGGCGAAAAGCTCATGCCAGCTGAGGGACAGCGGTGCTGACGTCAGCAAATCCTGAACTGTTAATGAAATCGCCACTAGATTCTTGAGCTCATTAAAGTGAAGATCAGGAAAAAGAACTCGAGTCTATTATTCGCCTCAGAATAGCATGGAAGAGATGTCATCTCAGTCAACGTTGGATTCAGAAAAGAATAAAGGACAAAGGACGGCGTTAATCAATCCCTTTTTGAGATGCGCTACACATCCTATCTTTGCGAGGTATCGAGTGAGCAATATGAAGGTGCACTTGGTCTATACAATCACATCACATAATCAGTTAGGATGGTATAAGTTAATTACATGAACACTGTTTCTAATGCGTTCCCTGCAGCTTCTTTTTAAATGTATCTATACTTCTTGGCTATCTTATGTCAGATGGCTGCATCCGTATGTAATCAGTTAAGCTAAAAGTCTCCGGCAAATGAAACAACAATGGTGTGGAGATCAGGCCAGGATGCAAAAGACACGAATTTGACCTCCCCTCCCCCAGGCCCATACTTTTAGCACAAACTCTGATGGGGTGTATAACCACTCAATCGCAGCCGAAGCTAAGGTCTAAAAACCAACAGAAACTAAATGAGCATAGCTTTCTCTTACCAGACGCATAATGACTGCTCTTTTATACCAGCATGTGGAGGACATGCCACACGAATCGCGCTACATTCGGATGCTTCCGTTGACGAAGATGGTGCAGTATTCCGCGACAGCAATAAGTGAAAAAGATCCGCATCCAAAACCACGTCGTAGCTGCCTGAAACACGTGGGAGATGTATCCTCCGATTCCTTCCGCAACACATCGCCGATGAGTCGGATAACTAACTATTCGTGATTTTCACCAACTGCTCGCATACAAGCGGCTCAACACTCACTCCTACTACAGAACAACGAATATTAATGGCTCGCAATAACTGAAACGAGATTCTAGTCACCTCTCTTACCTATGTTTACTACACACTAGAGTAAACTCACCTCAAAAGTTGCGAATGTATTTCCAGGATCTACGGTCGATAGGCTGGACATGATCACAATCGCTTCACGTGAAACGTCACCCGAAAGACTTCTTAATGAAAAGATAAGTTTCTAAGGCGGCATAAGCTTAGCTGTTGCTTTAGCTCGATGAAGGTTGGTAAGTACGAAATGCAGAAAGCGAGAAAGAACAGATGAGAGACGGAATTCTGTTCACTACACAAATTGTGCGGAAATCGTGTCATATCCGAGTCCATTTCTGCTATAATCATTAAGATCAACCGCAAGGTAAATGTGTAAATTATTTCTACTCCTATGAAGTTATACACAGAAGCTACAACTTACTTTAGATTCGTAAGAACAAGTTGCAGAGCATTCCTAAGCGAGAAGTCGCCACTACATATTGCTTCATTCAATGAGGCCAAATTCTTCTTCAACACCCTGGTGTTGCCTGAACGTTCATGTCAGTGCGTAACCCCTTGGAAACACACCTGTGAGGCTAACAGAACGTTCTTCCTTCTTATCCTTGACCAGAATTAGTCCCATCTGCGAAATCAGATTCTGCTCGAAGAACTTCTCAAAGAAAGTGTTTAAAATCTGCAAGGAAGATGAATGCAGATGACGAAAAGCAACAGTGAGGCACTACAGAAACGCACTCCTATTCTACGTTACATGTAGGAAACACGGGGAACGGGAAGAAGGGGAGCAGCTGTGCGAGAACTGGCCAGCCACAGCATTCGGACATCTGTTAGATCCGTCGGAACCAAAAAGAGATGCTTAATTCGTCTTCTTAGGCTAGAACAAGAATAAATTGTCAAGAAATAAGCTGTGAAATCCAGGAGCGAAACCAATAGATCGAGTGCACAGCGGGTGCAGAGATCAACAACTACGTTCACAGGTCAAGCAGCCTGACCAAGCAGAACCTCTTACCTCGTTGGGATGAGGTATGGGAGGTTCCCGATGTTTGGTGGGTGGTATCTTATGTACAATGCGCCGTCAATTACGATAGAGGGGTAGAGGCGAGGCGGGCAGAATGAACATAGGCTAATACCGGGGGTAGTGATGGATATCAACTAGAATGGAACGGGGAATACCCGCACGAAACGACACAAGACAACATCATCAACCGAGGGATAGTCTCGCGCGGCTAGCGCGCGACGGAGTTAGGTCCAGGAGTCCCCTCGTCCTCGAGGGAAATTGTCAAAAAATCCGTTTTCAAAATCATCAGAATTGGTCTAGATTGACACCGTTCAATAGAGCTTTTTGAGCTGAACAGAACGGTTTCCTCTAGATTGTCAAAAACTCAATTTTAGGCGAGTAAGGGCAAAAGAAACTTCACCGCTGCCCTTTGCAGCTCTAAAATGGCAGCTGGAACTAAGGCAGGTTAGGCAGCTGAAGAGTTATGGGCTCTTCGTCGTAAACTACCTTAACTGGTTTGTTAGCCTACGCATTCGCAACCCGTTAGCTAATCGCGTGCTCCTATAGTGGTCGACTGAAATCGGAAAAAATCGTGTCACACAAGAGTAAGCTGCATTTTCGCACCGCTGGAGTTTAGTTCAGTCATAAGCTACGTCGCTGTAGGAGCACTTTTTGAACTTTTTACTGCCTACAAAATCCACAAGTTGCAGCCGGAAAGATTCAAACTTGACAGAACTATTGCTCTCAGAACACGCCCACTGTGCAATTTGTGAGTTGTCGCCCCCAGTCGATTGGTAGGTTCGATCCTATACATGTTGTGCCCAGCGCACCCCAACGAAACAGACTACAGCAATTCCTGAGTAGAATGGCTGAGAATTTCTGCAAAACTACCAAACGCTCACTATACAAGCTGTCGCATCGCCCACTCGATTCATTCATTCATTCGTTTATTGCCAATAACCATACTCTGTAACCGGGTAAAAAACAGAACACGCATAAGATTGGCTATGTAACCCATACACAAA
Source organism: Heligmosomoides polygyrus polygyrus (assembly GCA_947396885.1). Classification (NCBI taxonomy): domain Eukaryota; kingdom Metazoa; phylum Nematoda; class Chromadorea; order Rhabditida; family Heligmosomidae; genus Heligmosomoides; species Heligmosomoides polygyrus. The sequence continues at coordinate 35,962,356 of OX377206.1, forward strand.
GTATTTAATAACCACTAAGAAAGCAACAAAAAAATGGATGGCAAGGAGCTTTCTCAGATAAGAGGGGCCACTATGTTGGACGAAAGTAAAGTCAAGTAAAGTCACTGAGGAAGAGAAAGGAAAAAAAATAAGAGGTAGTCATTAAAAAGGCAGACAATATATAATTTGACACAAAAAGTTAATTCCTGGATTCACTGAATTGCTGAACTCTCTGAACTGTCGCCGGAATCGCTAGAACTACGACCCTCCCAGCACGCAACTGGCCGAGCCATACCGGGGCGGGCCCTGTATTTCAAGGACCTCATTGAACTAGTACGTGCCCCAGGCGATGGCTGGGAGAAGAGGAGGCGTGTAGGCGAGACGAATCAATGGGAACGTTTGAATAGATTGAGATTTCAAAGGCTGTCATTTATATTGTATTTTAATATAATAATTACTTAGTAACTTTTTTTGAAGCCTATGAAATTCTTATGAAAATCTTTTGTGGTGTGGTAGTCCTTTAGTGGCAACACCCAGCTAAGAAAGCATCCATACATCTCTGAGGAACTATAAATGCGTGACAGAGTGGGGAGCAAGAGAAAAAAATGATGTAGAGATTGTCAAGAAACACAGTGAATTAGACATTTAGGTCAGCATTGAAACCAACTGTAAAGGGATGCCAGAAAAAAGAACACAAGACAATAACAACGAACTATTGCAGCTAAAAGCTTCTAAAGACATCTAAACAAAACGCCTAGAAACAACTGCAGGAAGAACTAAAAAAGACTAGAAAAGCTAAAATAGCTATAGCCCGTTAACAAGAGCAAGAGAAGAAGGGTCGCGGCTGTTAATAGGCGAGACGATGCGCAGCAAGTGCGCAGGAAGAGGAAGCCATATTGAATTGCTCTGAACTGCTTTGAAGGCCGCGTTACTTCTGTAAGAATATAGGATTGCAAAACATTTTATTTTGTTTAACAATTTAAAAAAAGAATTAAAGGGGACTTCTCTGCAATTTCGCCTGCCACGACCCAAAAACTCAATGCATGGTACCACGGAGCAGCAAAAACAGCAGATGTGAACATGACTGACATCAGGAAGGGAGTCGTAAGAAAAAACCTACCAATGCTGATATTACTTGACAAAAACGGCTAATTGAGCATCGAATATTTGATATTGGAATTATGAGTGCCAATTCTCGTTTTGTGCTAGGAATTTGGCCAGATGAATTTGAAACAGAGAAGATTTTTTCCACTGGAAAAAAGAAGAGTCTAAACTGTTCCACAGTGGGACGACTCTACCAAGGAAACATCCTTGACCGAGTGTTGGTTTTATCTGGCCTGATTCGGTATGCATGACCACGAGTGGTACCGATAGCTTGGGATAATTCAAAGAGATCGGTCAATTTAATAGATATTTCTCTTGAGATAAATTTGTACATTAGGCCAAAATCAGCTACCACTCGTCGGTGTTCAAGAGTGGGGGCTCCTAACTTTTTAAGACGTTGCCCATAAGAAATTTTGGTATTTCCGATGCGAGCAAAACAACGGTACGTGAAACTTTTTTGGACACCTTCTATCAATTCAATATCTGATCGGCAATAGGGTGACCACACAGGTGAGCAATACTCAAGTATGGGACGAGCATACATAACGAAAAGTCGGAAGAGAACAGTAATATCACGGGTTTTGAACGCTCTTAGAATAAAATTTGCAATCGAATTTGCTCGGGAAACAATGCGGTCAATATGACATTTAAAGTTAAATTCGTCTGAATAGTAAACTCCAAGATCGCGTACTTCACGAATGATCTCTAAGGGATTCCCATCAATTTTAAAGTTGTAGGATGGATGGTTTTTTCCAATCAACATAACTGCCGTTTTTTGTATCGAGATGTCGAGTTCCCATGTTGAGGCCCACTTAACTAATGTGTCAATAGATTCTTGAAGTCTGTCACAATTATTAATAGTGAAAACTTTGGCGTCATCAGCAAACAAGCTGCAGGAACAGCCGTCAGGTAGCGCATCAAAAATGTCATTTATATACAACAAAAAAAGTAGAGGGCCGAGGCAGGTTCCTTGAGGAACCCCACTCGGCGTGATATAAGACTGGGACTTGCAATTATTTACCGATTGATAGGTTCGATCCTATATGCGTTTAAACGTGGTGCTGACTGTGGATCCGATCACCACCTCATGTGTGCCAGAGTACGGCTCAGGCTGCAGAAAGCAAGGGGAAGTGCTAAGCGTATCATACGGCGAAACTGGTCCATCCTCGCGGAGCCATCATCCAGACTACAATTCCAACTAAAGCTGGCGAATCGCTTTGCTTCACTTGCAGAGAAGTGCGATGTAGATGAAGAAGAAAGGCAGTTCATGAGCGCGGTTTGTGAAAGCGCTGAGGAAATTTGTTCAATTATTAGGCAACGCACATAGCCCTGTATTTCGGAGGCGTGTCTCGATCTCATCGATCAACGAAAACACGCAAAACTTGCGAATCGCGAACGATACGCCGAACTCAATCGCGCAACTCGATGTCAACTTAAACTCGAAAAATCTTCTCAGTTTAAACAAGCTATAAAGAAGATTGATATTTTAAGTTTTCTTGGGATCCCAGATGTCTCCTAGTGCTCTTGTAGACTTGTTCAGATAACTTGCCCAACTGTTGCGGGTCGTATTATGTTTTATTCTTTAAACTCGTGGCTTTTCCGTGAGCGTGGCCTGCTTATACTCCATTTTCAATTTTCTTGGCATGCTGAGTGAAGTAAACCCAATCTCCTTCCCAAACGTGGTTTTTTTCTAGACTGCGTCCCTGCAAGGGTTACGCAACTGACCGGTCTCATCCTGTGTCACAACCAGGTAGAGTCCCTAGGAGCCACTTCCGGTGGGGAGGGCTTCACCTATTGCGATTCATACTTCTTTGGCCTAGGCGACTGTCCTACAGCTTTCAAATTTTACGGCAACCGTCTTCTATCCCTTTAGCTTTCTGCCGACCATCTAGCCTTTGGAAGAGCAGTAGACGTTGTCCTGAATACGCCTTGCCTGCATCTGTGCTTAAGACTGGTCACGCCAGAACAGCCTCTACCAAGGGGAGGGCTTCACCTATCGCTATGCACTGTTCGATTTTCGGCCATCTTGCTGCCGGTCTGACATTTTATTTCTTTTTTCTTTTCTTTTCTTTTCGACTACCTTTTCTCTGGACTCGGCTTAAACGACGGGGGCGTTTTGTCAAATCATGGAGGATATTCAAACCTCGTTCCCGAAAAACCAGGAAAAAATCGTAGCTAAAGGTGATCGCATTAGGACACTTGAACCGATTCGGTCCATTTGGCGAGTGATCTCCTTCATCTGCCAACCAGTAGTTGTCTTAGGCCCCGTTTATACTTCGTCGCAGCGCGACGCGATGGCCACGCAATGAGGCCAAATTGATCGATCGCGTCGCACAATCAATGTGGCCACTATACGTGGCGTCGCGTCGCCCCGCGACGAAGTATAAACGGGGCCTTAAGCGTATGACTAACATTATCTTAACATTCCACGATTGTAGTCGTTTATTTTGTTTGGTCGCTTTGTTTGTTCTAACTAGTTTAATCCTTTCCCCTCGTTTTGTCCCATTGCGTTGTTTCTCTTGTTGTTGAGGCATGGATCAATTAAATTTAGCGTGCCCTCCGTGGGCGCATAAATAAATAAAACAAAATCACTTGAATAGCGCCCCAACGGTAGAAGGAATTCTTCGAGACAATGTACAATCAAGCTGCACCATCTTGGTCCTTATACCAGAGACAGACGCATCGGAGACTACGCCTACCAGAGAAGAGGTTGCTGAAGCTATCAAGCTGTTACGAGACAACAAAGCTGCTGGAATTGATGGTGTGACGGTTGAAGCACTGAAGGCTGGCGGAGAAGTACTAGTCAACCGTTTACATTCCCTGCTGAAGTTAATTTGGAGAGCGGAAAAAATTCCGGCGGCATGGAAACAGGCCATCATTATACCAGTTCTGAAAAAGGAGACGGTTGTGACTGCAAAAACTATCGCGGAATAAGCCTGCTTTCTATAACGGGAAAGGTGTTTTCAAGGGTACTTCAAGCAAAGCTGCAGAAACAACGTGAATGTACATCTAGTGAGGAACAAGCTGGCTTCCGTTTAGGAAGAGGCTGCTGCGAGCAAATTTTTGCTCTTAGTAGATAATGGAGGAACGCATATGATGTGGAAGGCAAATTACCAACGTATTTATAGATTTCTCGGCAGCTTTCGATAGCGTCTACTGGCGACCTCTTTCGAGGGCAATGGAATCAGAACATGTTGCACCGAAAATTGTACGACAAGAGACCTAGCCAACTGCTCCAACTTTGTCCATGTACGTGAACGAACGTCAAACGCGTTTGTAATTCGATCTGGTGTAAGACCGGGATGCATGTTGTCGCCGTTGCTGTTCAATATCGTTGTGGGTGCAATTATGCGTAAGGTGTTGAGCGAACGACAAGAAGTTCAACTTGGACATAATCAGTTCGTTTCGGACCTCATATTCGCTGACGATAGGGCTATCTTAGCAGACACTGATGCAGAGGCAAATGATATTCTTCGAGAAAACGCCGCCATTGCTCTTCCATACGGAATAACTATAAACGCTGAAAAGACAAAGGTGGTCACAACTGATGGCTCACCATGCGCACTCTACTTGTACAACTCCCAGATCGAACAAGTCGTGGAGTTCAAGTCCGTTTTCCCATTCGTTTCTTTCTCTCACAATCGTCATCCATGATGTTCGTGTAGCTTGATTGGAACGACGACTACGACCGTCAGGCTTTTGAACTAGAATTTGGCAACAAACGCTGCCTTTCGATGTTTTCGGCAAACACATCTGACCATCTCGTTGAAGGTCTTCATCGAGAACGCTTGCTCCCTCTTAGAATCCAATCCGTTGTTCTTCTTGTCCGTCGGTCGTCCGTAGTTAGCACCATGTCCATTGATGCTTCATCTTCGATGCATATTCCGCCGGGTCTCTTACTCGTGACATTGTGCGTAAATCGGAACTGTGAAGGCCAGCTCGGTGTTGTAATAACCGACTGAACTTGAGAAAACATCTTTAGAGCGCTCTGTGAGTAGTACGCAATGACTTTGACGTGGACGCAATGTTAGCCCACGTTTCGGCGGCGTAGCAGAGCACTGGGTGAACTTTCGAATCGAACAGATGGACGCGTAGATCGGGATCCGAGAGTTGGTCTATGGCCTCTTTAACAGCCCCATCAGCGGACCACGCAGCCTCCCTCCTTCTTAATAGTGCTTCGATCATATCGCTGTTCATGGTATTTGGAGCGCCGATTACGAATCCGACGTCCGTTTTTGAAAATTCTACCGATTTTGACACGTTACAGCCATTTGGAGTTGGTAGGATCTGGATCACTGACCACCCTCAGATATCCGTAAGAGCTGCTTTCTGCCATAATTGGCCAAATGGACTTCGGCATCGTATTTGGCACCCTGATTTCCTGCAATTGGCCGCGATTAACACCGTCGATAAAGCTTTTCGAGCTGAATAGAACGGTGCCATCTAGATTGTCAAAAGTTCAAATTTGGGCGAGTAAGGGCTGAAGAAACTTCACCGCTGCACTTCGCAGCTCTAAAATGGCAGATGGGACTAAGGCAGGTTAGGCAGCTGGAGAGTTATGGGCACTTCGTCGTGAACTTAACTGGTTTGCTAGCATACGCATTCGTAGGCCGTTAGCTAATCGCGTGCTCCTACAGTGGTCGACTAAAATAGGAAAAAATCGTGTCACACAAGGCTAACAAGAAAAGGTTCCCAACTTATGGTGAGCTTTTGCGATGCTATTTTGGCAGAAAGTACGGTCCTGTGAGTAGAGTCCAGAACCACAGTTCTTGCTGAACGCTCCTTTTGATACCTAAAAAGGAGGTCTGAATGCGTACGCGCAACCACTACGACACCCAACCTGGCGTGCCTCGGTGGCGCAGCCGGTAACACTGCCGTATCAAGGATGCACACCGGCGGGATTTTCAGTTCAGCTTCGAGTGCTTTCTTATGATCAGGAGTCAATTTTAGGCCACCAATGCTTACAACAAATCAAGGCTCTCTATTTGCGTCTTCATATGCGCTATTTTTTCAACTATGCATATCCCTACCACCACTATATCATACCGTATCATCAACGATACTGTAATTACACAGAATTACGCTTATCTTACTGCTGAGTATTATGAACCTGGGTCATATCGGTACATAAGTGTACTAAAAATATCGTTCTTACCTGAACGTGTTGTCGGCCCACTACTTTCCACCTTCACACCGGATTTCACTTCTCCGACAAGAGAGAGATTGCGGCTGTGGATGCCATAAAAAGGACTCCTCCTGGACGCCATTTCTAAAGATGTCTGTCTTTCATGGCAGCTGGTTACGTTGATGTTTATCCAGGACTCTACACGCACAGATTACGCGTTCAACGAAGAAGTGGTCATTCCTTGCCAGGGAGAAGGTGATTCCTCACTGACATCTGTAAGGTACTGCTGGTGTGACAAGCGCTAGTGTGTGTTACTTGTTTCATAGTTTTGTACCCTAGCTGTTGACTAAAAGGGAAATAATAAATTCAACATATTTAATTTAATAATATATAAGACTTTTTATTCCCAGAGAAATGATGTGGTGCAAATATGAATAGTTGAACAACTAGCACATATGAAAGCGCAAATTCACAGCCTTGGTTTGTTGTAAGCAATGATGGTCTAAAACTGCCCCTGTGATCATGAGATAGCGTAATAACAACAAACCAATACGTGCGAAATTACCGGCAGTTCGCGGACTTGAACGCAAAACCCCACCAGCGTGCCTCCATGAGGTGGCACTCTTACCAACTGCGTCGCCGAGGCACATCTCATGATGTGTCTTAGAAGTTGATGACAGTTGCGCGCACGCTTTCAGACATCCTTTTTAGGTCTTTAAAGAAGCGTTCAGCAAAAAACTAACTGTGGTTCCTCACAGGGCCCCTTTAGAAGAGGACCTAAACTATCGGCTAGTGTTCATGCCAACTTACTTACTTACTTACCTAGTTACTTACTCCTCATTAGCGGGCGTCAGGTTTGAAGGCTAGATCTCATAGCCAATAACGTCGCTGTGGGAGCCATGGAGTGGCGAGAGTCATGGACAAAGTTTTACCATGCCAGACGATCCAGAACCATTTCACTCCCGCCTCGTTTACTCAAGTCGTCTTGTAGTTGTTTTATCCACGTCTTCTTTGGTGCAGCTCGCAGGAGTTTCCATTCACTTGGTATGATTCTTCGCAGCAATTTGTTTGGTATTCGTTGAGCCGCCCTTCGACTTACATGTCCAAACCACCTTAGCCTGCGTTTTCGGATTTCGGATTCCACAGTGGGCTGGTTGTAGCAGGACTTGCGAATATTGTCGTTTCTAATCCGATCATGAATTGAGGCATTTATTATACGTCTGAGGCACCGCATGTGAAAGACTTCTAGCTTCTGTAAATCAACTTTCATGTTTTCGCACCATAAAGCAAGGTTGGCATCACAGTGGATCAAAATATGCGCATTTTTGTTGTGAGCGAGATGTTATATCTCCTCCATAGACACCAGGTTAGTGAGCCAAAGGCCATCGCAGCCTTGCCAATTCTGCTGTGGATTTCAGCGGTGCATGAGACATTGTTCTGCTTCACTATAAAACCGAGGAACTTGGCTCCACGACTTGTTCGATCTGGGAGTTGTCCAAGTAGAGTGTGCATGGTGAGCTATCGGTTGTGACCACCTTTGTCTTTTCAGTGTTTATAGTTAGTCTGCATGGAAGAGCAATGGCGGCGTTTTCTCGAAGAATATCATTTGCCTCTGCATCAGTGTCTGCTAAGATAGCCCTATCGTCAGAGAACATAAGGTCCATAACGAACTGATTATGTCCAATTTGAACTCCTTGTCGTCCGCTAAACACCTTCCGCATAATTGCACCCACAACGATATTAAACAGCAACGGCGACAACACGCATCATTGCCTTACACTAGATCGAATTGTATTTTGTGTTTGACGTTCCATCACGTACGCGGACAAAGCTGGAGCAGTTCGCTAGATCTCTTGTAGCGGTCATACAATTTTTTTTGCAATATGTTCTGATTCCATTGCACTCCAAAGAGCTCGCCAGTAGACGCTATCGAAAGCTGCCCGGAAATCTATAAACACCTTTCCCGTTACAGAAAGCAGGCTTATTGTGCAATAGTTTTTGCAGTCACAACCGTTTCCTTTTTCAGAACTGGTATGATGATGGCCTGTTTCCATGCCGCCGAAATTTTTTCCGCTCCTTCAGCGGGGAATGAGACGGTTGACCAGTACTTCTCCGCCAGCCTTCAGCGCTTCTGCCGTTACACCATCAATTCCGGCAGCTTTGTTGTTTCGTAACAGCTTGATAGCTTCAGCAACATCTTCTCTGGTAAATGTAGTCTCCGATGCGTCTGTCTCTGGTATAAGGACCGAGGTGTTGCAGCGTATTCTGGCACACACGAGGTGGTGATCTCATCCAGAGAGTCAGCACCACGTTTTACTCGTACGTCGCTGATAAATAGATATTCTATATCGCCTGTTGATGAGGACGTACTTCAGAAGTGCAGAGTCACTACCATTTGGCGTACGCTACGTTAGCTGATGGATCTGCCTATATTGAAAAATGCTATTGCCGATCGGTAATTCATTTGCGGCAGCAAATGTCAGGAGCCGAACACCGTTGTCGCTTTATTCGCCTACACCATGTCAACCCAGTACCTTCTCCTATCGGTGCGATTTCTGCCAACACGAGCGCTAAAGTCTCCAGCAAGCAAGATAACATCTGTTTTCGAGGCCAAGTCAATAGCCGTTTGCAAGCTGTTGTAGAAGTCGTCCTTTGCATCAACTGGGCTCATCTCCGTTAGGGCATACACTGAGAAGATGTATGTCCCAATTGTGACATAGAGCGTCAATACTGCTATTCGACTGTAGATTGCATGAAACGCGATACACAGATAAACCCCTTTTCGTCCAAAGCAAATCCGACACCTTCCGTATGATTGTCGCCACAGGAGAAAAAACTACGGAACGTAAGCATTTCTGTCAGGAACAGGTATCTTCGTTCATCCGGATCCAGTGAGCCGTAGCCCCGATCACCTGTGTCACCTGTCGTCCCGTTGATCATCGACTTGCTCAAGCGGGCGCCAGCAGCGTTTCCATTCGTCCCTGTCGCGTGCCAGAGTGCTCCAATGGATCCTCCTCGCTCGAGGGACACGAAGAGCGTCATAGCGGTCGTTCAGGGCTCTCACGAAGAAGTCCGACCAACGCGTTGGTGGGCGTCCTGGTGTTCTCTTGATATCCCGAGGAATCCAGTCGGTGACGGCTCTCGTCCAGCGGGTGTCTGCGAAGTGCATTACGTGGCCGGCCCACCTAATTTTCGACAATTTGGCCCACGCGCAGCGTCTCTGACATTCGAACGTCGGCGAAACTCGGAACTCCGGAGACCTTCTCTCACTTGCGTGAGTCGTGTCACTCCGAGCATCGTCCTCTCGATTCCACGCTGCGCGACGCTGATCGCGTGTTCATCCTGGTCTCGTACAGCCCAGGTCTCTGAGGCGTATGTTAGGGCAGGAAGAACGGTAGAGTCGAATAGGTGGGCACGGAGTCGGACGTTCTTCGTCTTCTTCGCGACTTCTTCGACGCTCTTGAAAGCTCCCCAAGCCGCTCGTTTCCTCGTGCTCAGCTCCGGGGCTAGGTCGTTGGCCGTATTGACTTCGTGACCCAGATAGACGTAGCTGGAGCATTCAGAGATGTTCGTTCCGTTGAGCGAGAATGGGGCATCAGAAACTTGTCCGTTCCTCATGAACATCGTCTTCGTAAAATTCAGCTGCAGTCCAACGTTCCCACATACACGATCGGAGTCGGCCAGCATTCGTTCCGCCTGGCTGATGCTCGGTGTTATGAGCACGATGTCGTCAGCGAAGCGAAGTTGATGTAGTTGCCATCCGTCGACCTTCACTCCCATGTCTTCCCATTCTATTCTAGCATGATGTTTTCGAGGGTGGCGCTGAAGAGCTTCGGGGATATGGTATCCCCCCGCCGAACCGTTCTTTTTACGTCGATGAGGACGTCGTTGTAGAATAGCGAGATCTTGGTCGAGAATCTACTGTACAGCTCTCGAAGGACTCTAATGTACTGAATATGAACACCCTGAGTGAGCAGGGCCTCGATGACCGCTTCAGTTTCGACGGAGTCGAATGCCTTCTTCAGGTCGATGAACGTAAGGCACAGCGGCAGCTTGTCCTCTTGCGACAATGAGCTTGTACTAGCTACTCTTCGATGAGCTTCATAATGGCGTGTATGTGGTCGATCGTGCTGAATCCTCTCCGAAATCCTGCTTGCTCGCATGGCTGTCCTCCGTCCAGCGTTCTGCTAATCCTATTCAGGATGACTCGATTGAACAGCTTGTAGACTACGGACAACTGGCAGATCGGGCAATAGTTGCCAATGTCGTGCACGTCTCCCTTCTTGTACAGCAAGACAGTCCTGCTGGTCTTCCACTGAGATGGAACCTTGCACTCCGATAGGTAGCGCGAGAAGAGCCGCGCCAGGGTGCTGATGAGCGCTGGCGGGACGTTCTTCAGGTCTTCGGGTCTTATCCTGTCGGGACCGCGTGTTGTATGTTTCTTCACCGACGAGATGGCGTGTCGGATCTCGGAAGGGAGAGCAGAGGGGACGACGTATCCATCCTGCGGAAGATGGCGTGGGGACAGGTGGACGTGGCTATCGAAGAGATCGATGACCTTCTCCGTGGTCCTTCTGGAAGAGGTGACGGTTCCGTCAGGGCGTCGGAGAGCGGTCATCTTGGTCTTGAAGTTGGCGAAGTTCCGGCGGACATTGCGGATGCTCAGCCCTGCCTCTGCTGCTTCTGCCAACACTTCCGCCCTTCTCTCCTTGAGATCTTCCTTTATCGCCACTCTGCATAGCCTCGCAAGCTCGGACGTCAGCTGGTAGTTGCCTGACTCTCGTGCTGCTCCACGCTGGCGTATAAGCTCGAGAGTTTCCGGAGACAGGCGTCTCTTGGTGGTCTTCAAGCTCTCGGCTCCCTTAGCACTATCGTGGAGATGGTGCACGAAGCAGTCGTATTCCTCATCGACGCTGTCCACGACGGCATCTTCCCAAAGGCCGACAAGAGAGGTGTAGAGGTCCCAGTTGATGGTCGTTCTGGGATTCCTCTTCTTGAACTTCGCGGCCTTCTCTCCTTGACGCGAAAAGCGAAACCTCGCGCGAAGGAGGCGGTGGTCCGATGCCGTGTAGAACTTGGGGACAACGGAGACATCGGTCAGGCAATACTTGCGATTGAAGATGATGTGGTCGATCTCGTTGTGGAACTGGCCACCGGGGGATTCCCAGGTCCATCGTAGAGAGGGAGGCTTCTGGAACTGCGAGTTTCCAAGGATGTTCTTGGTCGACATGATAAACTCAGACAGCCTTTCACCTTGCTCGTTCCACTCCAAACCGTGGGTTCCGATGTGAAGTTCTTCCGGCGACCTTCGCGGCCCGATCTTGGCGTTGAAGTCGCCGACGATCACCTTGTATAAGGTGTGATCTTCCTTAAAGAACTTCTCCAGCTCCACGTAGAAGGCTTCGACCTCTTCATCGTCGTAGTCAGATGGGCATACGCGACGAATACAATCAAAGCTGGTACGGAGCCACATCGCTTCAGTCGCAGACGTCCGATTCGGCTTGTCAGAGACTCGTACGAATCGATGTTCATGGCCAAGTGCGTGTTGACGAGGACACCAACGCCGCCCTGCTGTCGCATGTTCCGAGGAACAGTTCTTCTCCGGAGTCGTTGGCAGCGTGTAGGGGTGGTGTCTTCTCGTCTCGGTCAGTCCGATGACGTCGTACTTGATCTTCCTGGCTTGCATCATCAGGTCCTCGATGGATGCTCCCGATGGGAGCGTGCGGGCGTTGTAAGTACAGATTGTCATCCTAGCCCTTCTCAATTTGCGCAGCCTGGTTAGGCCCTGAGATTTCAGCAGCCTCTCCGTACTCGTCCATCCCATCGCTGCAGAAATGGGGGCTCTTTCGGGGTCAGGGGAATAAGGCCCTTTAGTGCTGCTATTTTTGACTGGAGTACACACGGGTAGCTAGTCGGGCTCTGTCGTGCGGGCGAAGAACTCCGGGCAGCCAGCCAGACTGTCCGAAGGGACGGGGGGAGACTTAAGGCGGCCTCGAATCGCCTTACATGTACTCCCAGTCTACCGAGTGCAAGCCTTTGGCCGGGCCGGCACAGTTACAATCCGCACAGTCACGGGCACATCACGCACACTGTGCATGAACATGCCGCTCCCACGCACAAGGAACGCATCGACCCGACACAGCAGGAGCAAGGAGTCCAGCCCCTGCATCCCACCTGCGTCTCGGGGCAGTACACGATCGCATTTGGTTCGCGTTTAATTCCCCTATCCACCCCCCGGGGACGCGCCACGTGGCCTTGCGACAAGCGGCCCGAGATCCCTCTTAACAAGAGAGCCCGAAGGCTCTCTATCGAAGGAGATCCGTGGTAGCTCCGATAGCGCAGCAATATTCACCTTATATCTAAAAGGCTCACGTGCGATGATCTCCTTCTGTCCTACTTGATAGGCCGTTCGGACGTTCCACGACGCAACGGTAACTTCTCGGTTTGGAGTGAATATCTTTGCCGTATAGCCAGTAGTGGGCTTCACACCGGCGCCCCGGTTTCGGTTCATCAACACCGGCGCGTCGGTTGCCCCGGATGCTGTAGCATGAGCTGAAGTGGTATCTCGATTTTCCATGGTTTCTTGCCTAGTTTTTTTCGGTTTCTCGGCAGGAGACCAACTAGATTACTTAACACAATCCACTTCAAAAGTTCATGCCAACTAGATTACTTAAAACAATGCATTTCAAAAGTTTACGACCACCCCTAATTTTGTAAATTTTGCTTTTTTACGACATTTTGCAGTGAGCGGCCTCTCCCACTAAATTCCCCGTAGTCGAAAACCATATTTGAAAATAAATCAGAAACCTCTCTTGAATATAAAACTTTTAAGAAAATTTGAGAAGAAATCATTGGTTTTCCACTATTTCAAAAGTACATGGCCAGCTGTAACTTTCTAAATATTTTCAATTGGGTCTAGGTTTAGAGAGCAAAATGACTAGTCTAGCAGGCGAATATTTTTGAAGTTCTAGCACAAAATATGCTCTAAATATGCTCTAATATGATCTGCTGGCGTGTACAGATGCGTTATCCTACATAAAAGTGAATTCCTGTGTATGATGATTTTTGAAGAAATTGTAGTAGATAATTTTGAAGAATACTCTGATAGTCCTGTGAGTTAATTCGACTTGTTGCAAAAGCAAGCCGAGGAACAACAGAGCTACAGAAGGCTCCCCAGACCATCTGGGAGCCACCTTCCAAATTACGTGTGTTGAAGTGGATCCTTTCGCAAATCCCGCCAGTAGCGGTGAGATGCACCGGGTTCGTTTAAATTGAATTTTTTTGTCGGAAAAGACTATCTGAACGCACAGGACTCGGCTCGAGAGGAATTTCATAGTGAAAATGGCGTAGAGTGTTCCAATCAGTTCTGGTGCTTCTACGCAGAAACGGAAGACGTTTGGCCTTGTGGGGATCTATCAGCCTCGAAGCGCTCTTCATCGATTCACGGCAATGTTTCCGCTCTGTCTGGCTGCTCTTCAGGTGGTCGTCCGCGATGCGCGATCCATCCAACGATGAGTCCGCCTTAGCTTGACTGATCGAAGCCGTCCGTCGAGTTCGAGAAGAGTCGCTGAATGTGTCGGACATCTTGTCCAGAGAGCACAGGAGGTCTTCCAAGCACTGGTTTTTTTCATAGACAACAGGGTCATTCAGATTGTTGGACACGCGCATCTGGAGCGACGACATTGGGCAGCGATTTCACGAGTGGAGTGCCCTGCCTGCTATAGAGCTCAAACTTGAGGTTGTTCATCGACGGACAACCGGGTACCAGCATGTTGGTATTAGGGTAGTGGATAATAGCAAAGTCAATGCAAAACAGTTTTGTTTTAACAGGACGAAAAATTACAGGTATAACAAACCAGCATCGTTAGTGACCTTATACTTTTGAAACAGTGGAAAACCATTGATTTCTTTCTTAAACATTTTGTACCTAAGAGAGGCTTCTGATTTAATGTCAGGTATAATTTTCGAAGTCGGCAGATTCAGTGGAAGCAGCCTCTTATCTCAGAAAAAAGCAACATTTACAAAACTATGGGTGACCTTACACTTTCGAAACGCACTGTAGAAGCTTCAACGAACATTATCGTAAAATTGGCGTAAAAAGCAGTCGTCAATGTTTATTAGTCTTTAGAACTGCTGCATTGATGGATGCAATGGTCTCGACTTCACATACTAAAAGCCGATAGTATTCTCTCACTCAGAAGAAGGCTATAGAAGCTTGACCTTGCTCAGCTGGGAGGTGTTAGGCAATGAGTATTGATAAAGAGCACATTCTGCAGCAACGAAACAATTTTGTTCACTTTTTACGAATTATATGTGTTACTTGCTTTGTAGTGTGGGTATCCCTGTGATATTTCTATGCCATAGCTTTAGGAAAATTTGGAATAGGTCCATTAAAATACTGGTCTAACCAGGGAATGCCATCAGCTTCCCATGGAACTTCGGATTAAGACTTATATCATGTGAAAGAGCTTGAGACGCTGATCACAGATATGTAGACCAAACTTTCTAAATGGATCTCTTAAGCGAGTTATGGCCGGCGGAAGCCGCGATGTCTTCCATGTGAAAGGCGCGCTCAATTAGCGTTGGGCGCAGTATTGCGCGGAAGTCAGCAGTTCGGCTATCAGCTTCGGTTCCCGCCGCCGACGTGTTTTTTGCATTTTGTGATCTATCTTCGACGAGAACCAATAATCTCATTTTTAGCACATTTTTGAGCGAACGGCAAGTGGCGACTTGCATTCACGTCTATCAGGATCTTTGAAGACGGAGCCGTGTTTCAGTTAACATGATTTATTCATGACATGAAGAAAGTAAAAAATTCAAATCAAATCAAAAACAAAAAGCAAAAATAAAATCAAAAATCAACAAATCTTAATAAACATAATAAATAAAAAGTAAATTTTCATTTTTAATTGTCAAATTTTTTTGCTGAAACTTCGTCTAGGGGGGGGGGGGGTTATTTGGGATGCTGATCACGAATCTGACATCCGTTTTTCACGATTCGGTCGGAGACCACCCATACCGTTGCTACAACCGTTCGGCCGAAGTAGTGTCGGTGGAGACGGAACTTTTAACTAGTGCCCAGCGAAATCGGTGACTCTGCCTGGACCACCCTTGCTAAAGGTACGGGTGGTCTCCGACCGAATCGTGAAAAACGGATGTCAGATTCGTGATCAGCACCCCAAATAACCCTCTAGACGAAGTTTCAGCGAAATTTTTTTTTTTCGACCGAAGTCGTGTCAGTGGATTCGGAACTTTTACCTAGTCCCTTTACTTTTTATTTATTATGTCTATTAAGTTTTGTTGATTGATTTTATTTTCACTTTTTATTTTGTTTTGATTTGAATTTCTGACTTGCTTCACGTCATGAATAAAACATTTTACCTGAAACACGTTTTCGTCTTCAAATAGACGTGAATGCAAGTCGCCACTAGCCGTTCGCTCAAAAATGTGCTAAAAATGAGATTATAGGTCCTCGTCGAAGATAGATCACAAAATGCAAAAAACCCGTCACCGGCGGGAACCGAACCAATGAACCCAATCCTTTGGAGCGAGCCCTCTACCACTGCGCCGCCAGCGCTACTGACGGCACCGGTAGTCGAACCGCTGTCTTCCGCGCAATACTGCGCCCAACGCTGATTGCGCGCGCCTAACACACGGAAGACATCGCGGCTTCCGCCGGCCATAACTCGCTTAGGAGATGCATTTTGCAAATTTGGTCTACATAACTGTGATCAGCGTCTCGAGCTCTTTCACGTGATATAGGTCCCAATCCGAAGTTCCATGGGAAGCTGACGGCATTCCCTGGTAAGGCCTTCTTTAGTGTGCAAGCGACGCGCGACGCGATGTGTAGTGGCCGAATTGATCAATCTTGTCGCTCGATCAATTTGGCCACTACGCATGCATCGCGTCGCGTGTCGCGTGCACACTAAACAAGGCCTAAAGGCTCTCCCAGACTTCTGCGGCGTTGCCGCTGCCCTATCCTTCATCATAGGGCAGGGACGCAGAGCTCGCCGGCGAGCCCAGCGGCGCCGCTAGAGCGGCACCGCCGAAAATGATTCCAATCACTCGAGACGGCGTCGGGAGAGTCTGTCTGCGCTCTGCCCTTTCGCGGGGATCGGGGATTAAGCACCAGTTGGTCCCGACTAGAAAGGCTACAGTACCTCGCCGTCGCCACTGAGCGGCGCCGCTGGCCTGCCGGCAGCCGCCCTTGAGCGGCGTGACTCATCCATTTCGCCGTCCGCCTCCCGCCGCTCGCCGCTGGGGGGCCTTAAGCCCCTCGTATCACCTGTATCACCTGTCGTCCCGTTGATCATCGACTTGCTCGAGCGGGCGCCAGCAGCGTCTCCATTCGTCCCTGTCGCGTGCCAGAGTGGTCCAATGGATCCTCCTCGCTCGAGGGACACGAAGAGCGTCATATCGGTCGTTCGGGGCTTTCACGAAGAAGTCCGACCAACGCGTTGGTGGGCGTCCTGGTGTTCTTTTGACATCCCGCGGAATCCAATCTGTGACGACTCTCGTCCAGCGGGTGTCTGCGAATCGCATTACGTGGCCGGCCCACCTAATTTTCGACGACTTGGCCCATGCGACAGCGTCTCTGATCTTCGAACGTCGGCGAAGCTCGGAACTCCGGAGGCCTTCTCTCACTTGCGTGAGTCGTGTCACTCCGAGCATCGTCCTCTCGATTCCACGCTGCGCGACGCTGATCGCGTGTTCATCCTGCTTTCGTATAGCCCAGGTCTCTGAGGCGTATGTTAGGGCAGGAAGAACAGTGGAGTCGAATAGGTGGGCACGGAGTCGGACGTTCTTCGTCTTCTTCGCGACTTCTTCGACGCTCTTGAAAGCTCCCCAAGCCGCTCGTTTCCTCCTGCTCAGCTCTGGTGCTAGGTCGTTGGCCATTAGACATTGGATCCGACACCGATTTTCCGGATAATCGGATGATTCGGATAGGCCATTTTTTCAAACCCCGGATCTTCGGATGATTCAGATGAGGGCAATTTCGAAAACCCCGGATCTTCGGATGATTCAGATGAGGGCAATTTTAGAAGCCCCGGATCTTCGGATGATTCAGATAACACCCATTTTCGGCCGAGCCGGATTTCGGATATCCGATTCGGATACAACCGGATAAGTGATATAATAGGGGCACGCAACCCCTTGAAAACGGAACACATCAGTAACTCTGCGTTTATTTCCTTGAAGTCACGAGCGCGCAAAGCAGCTTGGAGCGCCTCACCTTGAATTAGGTGTTTATATGCCCTGGTAGCAAGGCACATGAATGCCCAGTAACATTATGTCTGACCTAGCTTAGTTCACCAATGGAGTGGAACACACTAGCGCTACGTAAAAGATGTCGTATTTGGCTGCCTTACGAGGGGAGCCCTTCGCAGAGCTATGTTGCGCTTCCAGAACAAACAAAAAACAGCTTTAAGACCCCAAAGAGCCAACACCAGCTCAATAGTGAGTTGGTAATGCACAGCGAAGTCTTGTAAAGGACAATAATGAAACGATTCCGAAACGCCCCGCAAGAAATTTCTCGTGCTCTGAAGAGGGAGGGCCTGAAGCGTATGTCTGAACGGAGAGAGCGAGTCATCCCACCATATAAATAGGAATAATCGCCACTCCTCAATTAGTATAAAAATGTGTTTCTTTGTTGCCAAATCGATAAGCCCGAGGAGTAGAGGATCTTTGAAGTTACAGAGGAATCGGCGCCTCACGAGTTCGGGAGTCTTGTACGCCCGCAATGCCTCCGGCGGGAAGCGGCTCGTAGCGTAGTGGATAGCGACGTTGCTCCATGAGAGGGAGGTAGAGGGTTCGACTTTTCTGCGCTGCTGCATCTTTGCATTTCAACTTATTGTTTGATTTGAGCGATTCTGACATCTGCACCATTTTAGATGTTTGCTGTGCAGTGTTCCCAGATGTATGCCGTGAGAGCAACTTTGTTGCCACTTGTTTATTACTGACCGGTTTTTTAACCAAACCTCAACTGGAAAGCTGTTCAACATAACGATGTATGAACGTTTAACATCAGTGATACACAGACACAAAGTGCATGGAACATAAGCACTGGTCACAATACGAGCAGCGCATAAAGGCTACTGGTTCCTCACAGTTTGCTTCCATATATGGACAAATGAGATCGGCTCCATAGGCGAAATCCACTTGAAGACGTTCCCTTTCCTCTGAAATAAGAGTTCCAGCCGAAAACGTTATCATATGCCCACTGCTTGCCAGCCTTTCCACGTCTATCAGTTCATTTTGCTGACCTCAACCTTCTTCTGGTTTTCCACCACTTCCAGCCGTTCGTCTTCGTTAACTTCAAGTTGACGTGCTTCGAAGTCCTTGGGTATGCTAGCCATCCGTTCGGTCAGGTTGGTGTCATTCCCATGAAGGCTGCTTATCTAAAGGTGGACCACACTTCAGCATGAGCAAGTGGATCACCACTCGAGCATCGGCGACTTTGTTGATGTTAAGTTTTAGAGAACCTCCAACAGACCTCCGATTTCCAGATGACATGCAAAGATGAGATAAAGAGCGTATCGATACCGTTTAGGTCAAATTCCGGGATCCACAAACTTTCTCGTTTTAACCACATGTGACCTCACATCATGGCCTCCTTTGAAAATTCGAGCAGGATGGTTTTACCCGAGGTCATTGGCCGATGTATGGAAACAGACTGAGAGGAGCCTGCAGCACTTATACCCTGCCCATTGTGTCCAGCGCTGCTTTATGCACGGTGTACCTGTGTATCACTGGTGTTGAATATTTATGCAGTATCATGTTGAGTACCACAGCATGCAGCTGGAAAGTGCGCAGAAAACATCTGGATATGGTATAGACGTCAGAATCCCTCAAATCTCAACCAATCATTTAGAAAGCAGGAATGCAGCAGCGCATTAGGATCGAACCCCCGACCTTCCTCCCATTAAGCATCGTCACTATCCATTGTGCTCCGAGCTGCTTGCCGGCAGAGGCAGGTCGTACAAGAACCCAAATTCGTGATGCGCTGTCCAATTGTGACTTCAAGAACCCCCACTCCTTGGGTTTAACGACTTGGCAAAAATGAAACAGATTTTATGCTAATTGAGAGGTGGCGATTATTCCTATTTAATAGGATGACTCCCTCTCCTCATTCAGATATACGCTATCAGACCCTTCCCTTGTGAAAGAATTCCCGCCAAATGATTGCAAATTTGCCCGAAAAAGTCAGGTTATCAATGGCGCAGAGTTTGTCAGCAAGGCGCGCTAACCTCCTGTTATCCGATTTTTATCCGATTTTATCCGAATCATTGCATTATTCAGAACCCCGGATCTTCGGATGATTCAGATGAGGGCAATTTTGAAAACCCCGGATCTTCGGATGATTCAGATGAGGACAATTTTAGAAACCCCGGATCTTCGGATGATTCAGATGAGGGAAATTTCCGACCAGCCGGATTTCGGATAATCCGAAACCGGATAAATCCGGCCGGATATCCGAAAATGCATGATTCGGATCCCATGTCTATTGGCCATGTTGACTTCGCGACCCAGATACACATAGCTGGAGCATTCGGAGATGTTCGTTCCGTTGAGCGAGAATGGGGCATCAGAAACCCATCCGTTCTTCATGAACATCGTCTTCGTAAGATTCAGCTGCAGTCCAACGCTTCCACATACACGATCGAAGCCGGCCAGCATTCGTTCCGCCTGACTGATGCTCGGTGTTATGAGCACGATGTCGTCAGCGAAGCGAAGATGATGTAGTTGCCGGCCGTCGACCTTCCCTCCCATGTCTTCCCATTCTAGTTCGCGCATGACGTTTTCGAGGGTGGCGCTGAAGAGCTTCGGGGATATGGTATCCCCTTGTCGAACCCCTCTCTTCACGTCAATGACGACGTCGTTGTAGAATGGTGAGATCTTGGTCGTGAATCCACTGTACAGCTCTCGAAGGACTCTGATGTACTGAGTAGGAACGCCCTGGGTGAGCAGGGCTTCCATGACCGCTTCAGTCTCGACGGAGTCGAATGCCTTCTTCAGGTCGATGAACGTAAGGCACAGCGGCAGCTTGTACTCCCGCGACACTTCGATGAGCTTCGTAATGGTGTGTATGTGGTCGATCGTGCTGAATCCTCTCCGAAATCCTGCTTGTTCGCATGGCTGTCCTTCGTCCAGCGTTCTACTAATCCTATTCAGGATGACTCGAGTGAACAGCTTGTAGACTACGGACAACAGGCAGATCGGGCGATAGTTGCCAACGTCGTGCACGTCTCCCTTCTTGTACAGCAAAACGGTCTTGCTGGTCTTCCACTGAGATGGAACCTTGCATTCGGACAGGTAGCGTGTGAAGAGCCGCGCTAAGGTGTTGATGAGCGCTGGCGGGAGGTTCTTCAGGTGTTCAGCTCTGATCCTGTCAGGACCGGGTGCTGTACGTTTCTTCACCGACGAGATGGCGTGTCGGATTTCGGAAGAGAGAACAGAGGGGACGACGTATCCATCCTGCGGAAGATGGCATGGGGGCAGGTGGACGTGGCTATCGAAGAGATCAGAGTAGAAGTCGTGGATGACTTTCTCCATGGTCCTTCTGGAAGAGGTGATGGTTCCGTCAGGACGTCGGAGAGCGGTCATCTTGGTCTTGAAGTTGGCGAAGTTCCGGCGGACATTGCGGATGCTCAGCCCTGCCTCTGCTGCTTCTGCCAACACTTCCGCCCTTCTCTCCTTCAGATCTTCCTTTATCGCCGCTCTGCATAGCTTTGCAAGCTCGGACGTCAGTTGGTAGTTGCCTGACGCTCGTGCTGCTCCACGCTGGCGTATCAGCTCGAGAGTTTCCGGAGACAGGCGTCTCTTGGTGGTCTTCAAGCTCTCGGCTCCCTTAGCACTATCGTGGAGATGGTGCACGAAGCGATCGTATTCCTCGTCGACGTTGTCCATGACGGCATCTTCCCAAAGGCCGACAAGAGAGGTGTAGAGATCCCAGTTGATGGTCGTTCTGGGATTCCTCTTCTTGAACTTCGCGGCCTTCTCTCCTTGACGCGAAAAGCGGAACCTCGCGCGAAGGAGGCGGTGGTCCGATCCCGTGTAGAACTTGGGGACAACGGAGACATCGGTCAGGCAATACTTGCGATTGAAGATGATGTGGTCGATCTCGTTGTGGAACTGGCCACCGGGGGATTCCCAGGTCCATCGTAGAGAGGGAGGCTTCTGGAACTGCGAGTTTCCATGGATGGTCTTGGTCGACATGATAAACTCAGACAGCCTTTCACCTTGCTCGTTCCACTCCAAACCGTGGGTTCCGATGTGAAGTTCTTCCGGCGACCTTCGTGGCCCGATCTTGGCGTTGAAGTCGCCGACGATCACCTTGTAGAAGGTGTGATCTTCCTTATAGAACTTCTCCAGCTCCACGTAGAAGGCCTCGACGTCTTCGTCGTCGTAGTCGGATGTTGGGGCATACGCGACGAACACAGTCAAGGCTGGCACGGAGCCACATCGCTTCAGTCGCAGACGTCCGATTCGGCTTGTCAGAGACTCGTACGAATCGATGTTCATGGCCAAGTGCGTGTTGACGAGGACACCAACGCCGCCTACTCCCCTGCTGTCGCATGTTCCGAGGAACAGTTCTTCTCCGGAGTCGTAGGCGGCGTGTAGGGGGTGGTGTCTTCTCGTCTCGGTCAGTCCGATGACGTCGTACTTGATCTTCCTGGCTTGCATCATCAGGTCCTCGACGGATGCTTCCGACGCAAGCGTGCGGGCGTTGTAAGTACAGATCGTCATTCTAGTCCTTCTCAGTTTGCGCAGCCTGGTTAGGCCCTGAGATTTTAGCAGCCTCTCCGTACTCGTCCTTCCCATCGCTGCAGAAATGGGGGCTCTTTCGGGGTCAAGGGAATGAGGCCCTTTAGTGCTGCTGTGTTTGACTGGAGTACACACGGGTAGCTAGTCGGGCTCTGTCGTGCGGGCGAAGAACTCCGGGCAGCCAGCCAGACTGCCCGAAGGGACGGGGCGAGACTTAAGGCGGCCTCGAATCGCCTTACGATGTACTCCCAGTCTACCGAGTGCAAGCTTTTGGCCGAGCCGACACAGTTACAATCCGCACAGTCGCGGACACATCCACGCACACTGTGCACGAACATGCCGCTCCCACGCACAAGGAACGCATCGACCCGACACAGCAGGAGCAAGGAGTCCATCCCCTGCATCCCACCTGCGTCTCTGGGCAGTACACGGTCGCATTTGGTTCGCGTTTAATTCCCCTATCCACCACCCGGGGACGCGCCACGTGGCCCTGCGACAAGCGGCCCGAGATCCCTCTTAACAAGAGAGCCCGAAGGCTCTCTATCGAGGGAGATCCGTGGAAGCCCCTCGTATGTGCTGCTTATCCCAACCTGGCGCTGCTTATCCAGGAATACTTTTGCTCGACACCTGGAATAATCGAGACGAAGAGAATGATTTCTGTTACTGGATTCCAATCCCATTTAAACAAATTGCGAGAACACAGACAGAAAATTTCGGAGAGCTACTTTTCCTGAACCTTAACATTCCCCTGGTTGGATTTTAGTTGTAGTTCCTTTGGTTCTCCGCGGGTGGATGCTCGCATCGAGATTGTACATGGTCGTTGAACACTTACTCAAGACAGTTTCGACAGGACTAGGGATTTAGGGTTTACCTGGTCGAGCCTGCATTTTAAGATGCTTTGTCGGTGCGATGTTGATAAAATAATAATCTCAGACCTGTTCTTCTCCTACACCCTGAAGATAATTTGATGCTGAAAGCTGGTTCATTTTGCTATGTACTCCTTGCTGGCAAGAGGTTGTCTTTTACAGTATATTCTATTGTACGCTGTTTCCGTTGAACTTAAGCTGTTAACCCGCTGAAGTTTGGATATTTACTGTTTTTCCTGATTTTTTCTTTTTAAATATGTAGTAGTTTTCAGATAATTCTCTTTTTCAACAAAATTTACCGCTTTACTCGAAATTTGACGAAAATTTTCCGTTAAAAAATCTCAACGCCCAGAACTTTGAGTGCTCGTCGGAACATGCCCGAGCTGACTGCGGGTCTCACCCTATTGGCAGGGAGTTCAAGTACTGCCAAGTTGTCGGCAGCTGAACAGTCGTTAGATTTCTATAACAACATCTAGTGCGGGCAACTATATGACTCACTTTTTATGCTATTTAACATGACTAGTATCAATTCCACCATCACGTTATGCAAACCACTTGGACCCAGTAAGTTTCCGGAGGGTCTGATGCCATCTTAAATACTGCCAAAATAACAATCAGCAACTTCGGCAGGTATACGGGAAATTTATGCTCCTTTTTGTGCACCGTTCATGCTTCTGAGACAAAGTGAACAAAGAGATTAAGCAGAGGGCATCTTCCGGTTTCGAAGATTCCATCATGATAACCTTGGTCTCCGATGAAGCAAGCAGTTTCATTCAGATGTTCCAGGGACTCCATGGTAAGCCTCCAAGAGTCCCATAGTAAACCAAAAAGGTGGGTGCTTGCATGTAACTCGCAAGATTTTCCCTTCTTACTAAAGGTAAGCGCTTTCCACTCGCCTGCCCATCCTCGTGCGATTTCATTTGCCATTTCGTTGAGCCCATCTAAGGCATAGCCTATGAAATCTGTCGGTCGACCAGTCCAAAAAACCAGAACTGAGGACGAGATATTTGGTGTGGTAACCCTAACATATTTCATCCTTTCAGGCGTTGAAGAAGGCGATTTAGAGGAAAGATTACCCTATTAAAACATTATGAAAGGCTTCAAACAAATGCAAATTTACTATTACGCCAGGGTAAACCCTGGACGTTGCACCAGCCATGTTCTCTTCCTTTCTGGAAGCCGATGTTTCATACGAATTCTAACATCCGAATCAATATTCGAGTTCGAATAGTCGCGTTTCCGATTGTATTTGAATTCGAATATTCAAAAATCGCGCGTCCGATTGTATTTCAGTTCGAGTATTCAAAAATATTCGTTTCTCGAATGAACTCGATTTCGGGTATTCAAAAAATCGTATTTTTCGAATGTATTCGGATTCGATTATTCAAAAATCGCCTTTTTCAAATATATTCGAATTCGATTATTCGAAATGTTTAGGCATTCTAAACCAAAAATTTCGAGAGCAGAACTAAACTATTCAATAGTGGCTTTGATAGGGTTGTTACCAATGCCACATGATATGTTTTATGGCTAAGGAGTTTTTGTTCTTACTTTGTTTCGTTCGAGCGCACTTTTGGTGCACATTAAATTAATAAATAAATAAATAAATAAATAAATAAATAAATAAATAAACTAAGTTTCCTCTGTATTAAACTAAAAGCTCTCAAGATTATTAAAATAATTTTTGTTCAAGGGAAGTTTTACTATAAATTTTTTAAAGTTCTAACTAATCTAGCTAATAAATGAGCATATTGTTTAAAGTTTTCTAAAAATTTCATTTTTTGAAGAAAAGTATTGGTTTAAAGCTTGTTTTAAAGAGCAGGTAGGCAGAGTAGTTGTGCTCGAACGAATAAATATTCGAATAGGCGATTAGTCTACATATTTTGATTTTCAAATATTCGTTCGACTTCGATCATTGAAGGAGGCCATATTCGTATATTACTCGAAAATCGAATAATTAAACTCTGCTCGATCAAATAATTTTATTCGGATATCAAATAAACTCAAATCTTCAAGCATAAACTTGATCACGCAACATTTGCGTGATGTTTTGATCACGGAAATATGCTGGAATGCATTGAAACGAAAAGAAAATAGAAGTCGATTTTTGCCTAGAAGGTGTGTACATGTATCTTCATATATCTTTCTATATATCCTCTAGCCCTCTACTATCAGTGGCAAGTGCCGAGCGGGCACTTGTTAATACAGTACAGCGCTAGGCTCACGCACTCCTACAAACACGAGCAATGACGGAGGGGCGGTCTTTATGTACGAATTGTCACCGCGCGCGGCTGTCTTCGTTCACCCGTCTTACGGCTCATGACATGTTGCACTCGCCAGGCTTGAAAGTTGTCGATATCGCTTTCCGCAATTGTGGGAATAGCAGGGACAGATACTGACAATTAGGGAAAACCTAATGCTCAATCTATTTTTGAATGAAGCTTCTTGAGAAAAGCTACGAAGATGATACTTTATCGCAACGAAAGTGACCCTGTATACACTTCCCATGATGTGAAACTTCTGATGGAGGTCTGGATAGGAGACCGTCCTGTAACTCCTTCTAATTGGCAGCCTTTCTTAAACGCACCAATCCTAATTGAATTTTTACAGTAATATAGTATTCTGCAACATCGCTGAACATATTCATTTATGAGGTGGCAGAAAAAATTTCTGAATGTTGGGAAGAAGGGGGGAGGTGAGTGGACCCCTCGCTTTAGACTTCCACCTGAGTTCTTATTGGAGGAGAATTCATTAATTTTAAAGAGGCATGTTTTACTCTCTTACAAGTTTCGTTGAAACAGATCTCCCTTGCAGGCTTATCGTTCAAGTAGAAAAGAAACCGCAACAGCCATTCGCCACACCATTTCGGATGTTTTTAAACAACATTCAAAATTAATTTTTGCTTCCGTTTCGGTGTTTCCTACTCTGGTTTCCTCTATTTTGCGGACTCTTGCTTTACATTTTCCTCCAGGGACGATTATTTATTTATTATTTATTATTAATAGATCCTTAGGAATGTGCAAACAATGATCGAGAACAGGCCGCGAAAAAATTGCCCGGAAAGAACACGAATAGGAAAAAAAACTCAGAACTCAACTTACAATCAGCGAAAGCACAAAAAAGCTATCGAGAACATTGAGGTGAGGAAAGGCCCACCATCTATGAACCTGCGCATCTATGAAGGAGAAAATAACCAGAGAAAGGGTAAGCCAGCCAACCCGCAAGTAACATGATCACTACAGAAAATCACACGAGCTTGCTCATGATATACACACTATAGTATCAGTATGTACCTTAATAAGGAAAAACAACTAAGTAATAAGTGCTACATAGTGCCCACGAAAATGACTATCCATCGGCAAGTTGTATGTGTATGAGAGGCAGCACTTTTGTGTGATGCCTGTAACAAGCTGTCAGAAACTGGCAGTACTCTTATAATGGTGATCTTGAGGCACATGAAGATCTGGCAGTATATAAACCATTTCAAAGTGATGGTGCTCCAGACCTTCTTAGTATTAGAACCACGGCAAGGTGCCTGATGGGAAGACATAGTGAAACACGATAACAAATAGGTGGCTAACAAACCTAACCCTGGCACCTGACATCGCGCTAATTCACCGACGGTATCACCACCATCCTCTCAGCCACTACAAAAACAAAAACACGGCGAGTGGGCACCAAGAAATACAGAGCATATGGAGAAGAAAACTCAACTCCTCCAAGGCAAAAAAACAATCATCGTCTAGTCGATAGCACACAACATAGCAGTTCAGCTTGAATCAAAAAGGCAGAAAAACAAATACGAGTATAATCATGACTATCAAGCTGTAATAATAAATAGATCTGCAGTACTAAGCCTTTAAAAGTTCTGCCATAAGAATCGTCAGCTATTCCTGAGCAACCAAACACATTGACACCAAACACTACCACAGCCTGAATCGTAGCTCTCATTATATACTCAGAAATATTAAGAAATGAAACCAAGGCAACTTTCCTCATTTTTCGCTAAAAAAGCAGTGTAACAGAAAAATAGAGTAGGCTAGTCAGCATTAGCTAACTGGCAGCTCAGAAGGAGAAAAAAGTGTAAATTTTTTGGTCAAGGAAAACTGAACCCACAAACCCACAGTATGGGATAGCCATAAGACTCATCGATCGAGAGTGTAAAAAATGCTGAAATCCTTTAAAAAGTCTAAAAATCTTGGATATTCAATAAAGAAAGGATATTAATTGTTTTCACTCTGCCTGCCCCTAGTGTTAGAGGGAGCGACAGTGGTGCGACAAATCTTTCACTCCGGGAATTTTATCCCCCGAGCGAAAGATTTGTCAAAGATTTACCTTTTTTTATTTATCATTCTAGCGCAGACTGAAGATTTTAATCCGAATTGATGGTGAAGGGATGGTGGTGCAAACAAAACTATGCAGTCTTATCCATATGTTTCTTGTGAAGCTATTTTAAGCAGATTATAGCTTGATGATTTGTTATTTGCACTTAGGACTGAATATAGCCATGCCACACTATCGGCGAGCACTAAACGTGTATGAGGTTTAGTGAGCAAGAATTGGAATATATTGTGCACAACACAACCAGCTTTTTCGCTATGAGTTGACAGTGTTTCCGAAATGAACTTTTGTGTCGAACACAAATCCTAAGTAATCTATAGTTGTTGGACGACCGAGCTTTATCTCGTAAAGGTGATAACTCTTACTGTTAATTTACCGCCCAAGATGAAACATTGAGATTTTTGCTGTCATGGAGGAGGGTTTCATTTCGCTGACCGATTTGCAGTTGTTTTTATTGTCGATAGAAGAGCGACATGGTCTTCCTCGTCTTAGTTTTTATATCAAAAAATGATTCATATTTTTTAACAAACATTTTGCAGGCAGTATAGTGACTAATCAAACAGAGAATTTCAGCAGTATAGATAGTGAAGAGGGCCGGCAACATTGCCGCACAATGCTAGCCACCATTGGTCGGAAAACAACATCCCTGTTCTCATGCTCATTGCAGCGTGAAACAGAGTGTACTAGTGATTTTCAATCGGGAGTTTTCGCCTTTTACTGATCATAACGGTAACGAGTTCATCAGAAAAAGAAACGGTACCTCGGTTTAGGACCATGGCCAATCATGGACGAAAGCGAAGCCGTGTCAAGAGCGCAAATGCGTCCTTTTAGAGCGAACATATGTACGAACGACTGCCACAAACGCACGAGCAGTGCAACGAGCGCCACGGAAGTCGTCGCTATGGAGCGACTTCGCTGGTCGACCCTTCGTCTTCACACTTCCAGTGTCGCGGCGACATATTGATCCTTCCAAACGAGAGTGGAATAGAATACGCGGCGTGCACCAAACAAGGCTTGAATAACAACGACCTCTCCCTTTCATTTAATATGCAGTTTAATAATATGTATTTTCCATTTCGTTTCACGCTTTTGCAATGGCTGGATGCGTGGCGCATCCCAGAAAGACTGTTCGAGCTCGCTCCACTTTCACAACGCCTTCGAAACTCACGCCTTCGTTTTCACAATTATTCTTTTATTATTTTTAACCTTTTTCTGCAATACATCCCAGGCCCTCAGTTCTGTTTGAGCGTTGACTTCCATTACATTTTTACAATAAAAAAATATTTTTCAAGAATACGTCAAGCAAAGGACATAACCAAACCCTGGTCAGATGCGCCACGACGTACTTATACGAATTATAGGAAGCATAGGATATAGGAGTCCTAGAAGAAATTTTAATTTTTATGTAGCTTATGCTATGATTTGTGGTGGGCAGTCCATCCACGAGTGTTTGGTACTTACCGCGCAAGTCTGGTATCTCTACCCTTCATTCGAGATCGAAATGCGGAAGACTGCTTCACAAGGAAGCGAAGATGTCGAGGCTGCTCACCTCAGCCATTTAAAATAGCCATTGCTTAACTCATAGCAATAGAAAAGGCGTAACCCTCAAATGCAGCAACGTTATGGTTGTATGGGAGTCAACGCGATCAGTATGATTTTATTCCTAGAATACTTTCCTGGGGTGACGGCACTTCCTAAGTATTCGTTCTTGTTTAGTCGTAAACACCTTGATTGCTTTTTGGTCATTCTGTGTACTTAGGAAATGCTTTACTTTTTGGAAAGTCCTAGAATGACACTTAGGTAACGTTGGATGAATGTCGGAAGCATAGCCGGGAATATTTAATTTAATTAGGTAGTAGACAGGTGGCGATGTCCGTTCCTCCACGTGGCGCCACTGCAAACTGCTCGCTGTGGGAGCTAAGCTAATCACGGACATTCGAATGCAGGCGACAGGCCATTGTGACAGGCTGGCCTACGAACACCCATGTCACATCATATGGTGTATGACAGTTCAAGTTTCTCGAGATAGTGCTAGCGGGAGGCGACTCGCACTCGCAAAGCCCGGCGAGTGTGAAAAGTACGCGAGGGTCCCCGGTGCGAGGACTTCGTGTCTGGTTGTGGGACCATTGATGCTATACTCGCCACCTCCTGGTGGAGAAGCATCGCGAGAAACAGAAGCCGGTGCATATAGCCCTTCTCGACTTGGGGAAGGCGTTCGACCGCGTACCGCGTGAGCTTATGTGATACGACCTGCGACAACACAACGTACCTGAGGAACTTATAGAGTGGGTGAGGATGCTCTACACTTTTGCCTAAAGAGTAGAGTGCAAGCTGCAGCTGGAACGTCAATGGAGTTTCCCATCTCTCTTGGGGTGCACCAAGGTCCTGCCCTTTCCCCACTCCTCCTTGTTGTCGTTATGGATGGCATTACGTCAGATCTTCAGCAGCCTGTCCCAAGGACGCTGCTATACGCTGATCACGAAATGCTCGCTAGCGGAGATAAAGGTAAACTCCAGCGATAGATGCAAGCTTGGTGTGATCGCTTGGAGCGGTTTGGATGAAATTGGACCTGAAGAAGTCCGAGTAGTTAACAACAGCCGTGAACGAGTCCAGCTCCATTAAGATTAACGGTACTGAACTTGCACGCACTTCGGTGTTGAAATACCAGGGATCAGTATTGGCGTCCGACGGCAGTTTGAAGTGAACTCACGCGTGAGTGCAGCTTGGTCCATGTGGCGCTCGTTGACTGGCGTGCTCTGCGATAGGAAGATACCAGAGCACCTGAAGTGTCGAAGCACCTGAATCTACAGAGCAGTCGTCCGGCCGGTAGCAGTGTACGGCGCTGAGTGTTAGCCTGTGACTAAGGAAGTTGAAACGCGCCTCAGCGTCATGGAGACAAATATGCTTCGCTGGACGGCTGGAGTCACGCGCATGGACCGCATCCGAAACGATGTCATTCGGCAGAAGTTCGGTGTCGCGCCGATAGCAGACAAGATGCGCGAAGCTCGCTTATGATGGTACGGCCACATTCTGCGTGGGAAAGAAGACAGCGCCCACAAGATAGGGCTTGAATTGGAAGTGTCAAGAAAGCGGCATAGAGGACGCCCGAACCAGCGTTGGCCCGATACGTTACACATGGACATGAAAGTTATCAAGTTAAAGGTTAATTACTCCTTACTTGAGAGCTGGGAGTTCCCTTCTTGTGTACTAACATACAGCTGGGTTATATCTTTATTATAAAACAGGGTGGATACCGTCGCGGACACGGAGACGGGTAACGGACTGACGAGGCCGGGCCGAGCCGCCGAGGGCGAGCCTAGGTCGAGACTGACGAAGCCAGGCGTGGCTTCGTCTTCGCAGACGAGGTGCGGGTGTAACGCGAAAGCTGGGTGTACCGACAGCTGTCTGTGATCCGACATCTCCCTTCCTCGGTAAGGGTCGTCCTCGAGCTTGGGATCTTCGCCATCGAGTTGACAAACAATTCATGTCAGAGAGAAAGCACAGCTAGACATACAGAAAAAGGAAAATAAGAACTACAAAGTAGTTACGCTATCGGCTTCTACTGTATTATGAATATCGAAGATAGAAGGTTTCAACGTGTGATATCGCTGGTAAGATGCGGAAGCAGGAGGAGCAGGAAAATCTGCGTATCCATTGAGCTCGCCCTCGAGCTTGGAGATAAAAGGGTAGAGAGAGGCGATGTTCAAGTATTTCGACTTGGAGAAGGTGTACGTGAGGTGTGAGGATAATGGTGAAAAAAATGTAGACGAGTTCTATGTCTTTCGTCGTGAATAATGGTTACGTTGATGGAGAAATTATGGCATAAAAAGTTACATTACAGTATAGGAGAAAAGTTTACAGTGCTAGAGTCAACATGTCGCTTAACAGAAATTTACTGCTCATGTTATGCATTATGACACATATTCTAGAAAAAATGGCTTGACATACAAAATGTTGAATAGGTGAGTTGTGATGATACAAAAATATGGGCAATGACATGGAGGAGTTGCCCTAATACAAAATTGAACACTTGTGAAATTTCCGTGTGAAGACTTAAAAAATAAATGACGTCATTGGCATTTTTATATATCATATAGAGAACGGGAGAATTTCAAGTGTGAACCTGAATTTTTCGAGCAAAATTCATTGTGCGGTTGACACAGGGGCGGACTTAGAAAAGAGGTGTATTTTTTATGACGCTTTCTAGAATTCTTTGAATCGCCCGCTCAAAGAACATTTCGTATGAGTTTGCGCTGAGGCGGCAGTGAAGTTAAGTTCAAACTTACTCAAGAAAATTCTAGCAACTTGATTAAGTTGTAGAAAATTCTTCATTGTTCATAGAACGTCGTGCTAAAATATATTTTTAGGCGATTGATATGAACTGTCTATCGCTTTTGGCGATTAACAAGGTCGTGAAATCTTATATTTGTCGATCAAATACTTCGACCATGAAAGAACATTTCCACTGGCTTGTAAGTTTTAGACGCATAGCATGGTCATGTAGCACTGCTAAATCTCCAGTGGAAAGTTCCGTAGGGGATACCTTGTGCAGTTGGTCGTATCTTGATTTGTAGAGCTCCGTCTGAATTGGTCGGCAAATGCGTACAGTGAATTGGTCGGCGAATGCGTACACAGCAGATGTGAGTGTGGACGGCAAATTGGGATGCTTTCACCCATGTGATCTTCTTCCATGTATAAAGAAACATGAGCTATACCCTATATAACAGTATAGAGGCATGAAATCTTCTATATTTGCTAATGATACTTCCGAATTTTTGAAGGTTTACACAACTTTCTCTAAAAAAACTGCGGTAAACCAGCTCACTCAAAGTAGCATTAACTTTCTCGGATTTTATCGAAAGTAGCCTAATAGAATTATAACAAACCTATAAACTCTGTAAGGACAAATCAATTTCGATGGTTTATTTTTAGAAATTTAAACAAAATAAATTTTAGAAGATTTTTTTGAATAAATATATTGAAATTTAAAGTTACTGAAAAGGTAAATTTAGCTTTTCGGTGTCTATAGTGTGTTATAGTCTTATTACTAACTTCTATAATAATCCAATGGTTAGATCAGTGACAGTTTGGAAGAAATCCTGTTATTAAAAGTGTAGTCGAATGCGTGCAAAAATAATGTCATGGAAAGATTCCGAGCTTTCGTTATGTGTGGTCTTTAGGATTTTTTGAAACGAATGAATTCATGATCACTTTTACTAAGGATAAAATGTTGCAATTTGAACGTATTTTTTTCTGCATCTACTCGTTAGAAATTCATTTAAATTTGAGGATTTTTACATTGATTTTAAAATTACTTAATTGTAATCACTTAAACTACAACCAATTTTTTAAGTTTGAGAAGCTTGTGATGGTTATTTCCATCATTCATGTAGATTCTAAACGTTGGTTGGCTATAATCTGCTGTTAGGCTATTTAAGCTCAATGCGATTTGAAAAGTGAATTTTGTTCATATACCATTCCATTAAGCAGTTATTTTATCAGGGTCTTATGCGTGCTATTTGGCCAAGTTTGTAAAGGATCTAAATATTTTTTCTGAATCCGCAGATTTAAATTTCATGCATTTAACTCTTGCTAGTTTAATGCGTTATTTGCTATTTATGAGCGCTGACTCTTCCAATTTATTCGAAGGTTGCATATGATGCAAGCTGAGACTCAAATATTGTAGTGGGCGTAGTCGCAAAAATTGTGCCCCAGGCGGGATCCGAACCTGCACAGTATACCTTTGTCCTTTTCGAATTTCGAATAGTCGAATTTCGAATAAATTCGAATTTCGAATATTCGAATATTCGAATATTCGAAAAAAGTCCAATATTCGAATTATTCGATTATTCGAATATTCGAGAAAGTCCAATATTCGAATTATTCGATTATTCGAATATTCGAGAAAGTCCAATATTCGAATTATTCGTTTATTCGAATATTCGAAAGTGGCCAATATTCGAATATTCGTTTATTCGAATATTCGAAGGCTTCGAATATCGAATATTCGAATAGTCGAATATTCGAATATTGAAGTCAATGAACTTCCCGTGGAGATTTCCAAAATGACCTATTGCTTGTTATAAGGGTGTGTCTAAGAAGCACCGTAGTGGTCTTCAAATGTCCTGCTGGCATCTGGGTAGGTCAAAAATTACAAAAAACTGTAGCACTTCAGTGCTGGCTGATAAGGCGGAAGTGACGCCTTGAATGGCCGTGAAATACTCAAAAATTAACATGCAGATGCTATAGAGCTTTAATTATAGTTAGATGTTAGAAATCTGACAATTTATTAGGTCAAATGAATCATTCACTGCAGTCGGGGCGTGGATAGCGGGGAGAGGTCCAGGCTCGAATATAGGCGAGTTGTTTACGGATTGGTGTGCGTTTTGGTAAATGTAGAACATATTCTCATTTTAACCATATTTACGAACATGATCGAAATGTGTTGCTTCAGTCCAACTCTGGGATGTGCTGATCAGTCTTCGGGTTCCTATAGAGAACGTTTCTCTTGTAAATTTTACTAATTTTAGCATCTCTTATAAAATGCATCATTTTTGACCCACTCCGTAGTATTGTACTCCGTAGTATTCGTAGCATTTGCATATAACACCAACTACAGTACTAACAACTAAATTAGTTAGTCACTTTCTTCACTGACGAGCCTCGGGGTGACTAATTATAAACATGTTTTGTATGAAGGCAGAGGCGAAACAAGACATGTTTAGTGTTGTTGTTACCATTGTTTTAGTTATTACTTGTTTTAGTTGTTGCTTGTTTTCCACTTGTGTTTGTTATAGTACAGAGTGATTTAGAGTTCATGTATACTCCAGGTTATTTCTAATTCTACTTCGTTGTTTAGACATTGAATTTAAAACTGTTTGAGTATTAAAATTTACATATATGATTAACTTATTCTATTGGTCTTCTTGCAGCCTATTCTTCCTCGGCCACTCTCCCGCACTGACAGGGGGGGCTTTGCAAACGTAGGTACTTGTATTAATCCCCATGACTTCGTAAGTAGATAATAAAATTTCGTACAAATGTTGTCCTGAGGGTTGACTGAGGTTCTGATCACGAAGCTGGCAAACGCGTTCGGTGTTACCGTCGACCACAATAGGCGACGGTGAGTATGTGCGAGAAAAGGTGCAGAATAGCCGGTCGCGTTGTACTATTGTGACTCCAAAAGTGGAGTGGAGGTCGACTTTTTTCGCCCAAACATCGCCTGTACTGTTATTTTGGATGCTGAGCACGAATATGGTATCCAATTTTGACAATTTAGCCGCTTACGATATTTCATAGTGTGTGTTCGTGAGTAAGGATGGGGTTGTCATGACCACTGATTTCGTCCTTTCCTCGCCTTAGGAAATTATTTAGGCTGCTGCCACGAATCTGTCATTTCTTTTTCTAAATTATCCATTTTTCGTGCACTACTTTCCATCTCAAAGTCGAAGACTGGAAAGCAAGTCTGATCACATATGTAGGTGAAGAAAGCGATTCTATGTACTCAAACTGATAAACTTGATCACTCATGAAAATGTGGAATCACGCGATCACGCGAAAACGCTTACTAGATTTGCGATCAGCACCTCAATTAGCCCTATAGACGACGTTTGGGCGAAACCTGCTTTCGATCTCCGGAGTTGTGGGAGTACAAGTCCCTAAATCTTCGATTAGCAGAGAGTGGTGGGAAGGCGATGGGCAGCAGGGGTGTGCGTTAAATTTTTCGGTAAATTTTTAACGACCACTTTTTAACGAAAAATTTTCGCGTTAAAAAGGTAAATTCGGTAAATTCGTTAAATAAAATGTCCCTTAGTTGCATTCAGTTTTAAACCACTGGGGTGCCTCTCGGACAATCCCCCACAGCGCTCAATAGGTTACTTATAATATTCCCATGGGAAGTTCATTGACCTCCCTTGTGAGTTGACGCGAAGTAAGCGCTGCAAGCGCGGCCCTTCGCTGCGCACCTGCTTCCTTGTAAACGGCCGTCGAGCGTGCTGTGGCCATTCACGTAAATCGCAAGTGATTAGGGTTATGCCTGTACACAGATATTTTTACCTTCAGTATACTACGGGAGAATCATCGTTTTGTATTTCTACCCCAGTTACAACAAGGGAACGATTAGAGCCGAAGGGGCTGCGGTAGGGGGAAGAACTTTCAGGGGCCTAGAAAGCTCCTGCTTTCTGCCAGTAAAGATGTTGAAGAAGAGAGGAAGAGCAATAGCTATGGAGTACAAGAGCCAGTCATACTCCGTTTCCTATGAAAGTGAGCCATCCCCATTTTCGCCCTAACACTGTCCAAGTCGTAGTGTCTTGTCAGATTAGATTCCAACGCGGGTCCGTTTCTCTTCAACGGAGCTAGAACACAAACTGAATCCCATTTTTGATACTCCAGTGCGCCCTTTCTGCACCAGATTGCCTTTGTGTCATTTCTTCGCCCATGATAATCATTCTTTTACCACCTGGAAGCTTCGCTATAACATAAGGAAAGATAACAACCTATAGAGAAAGACCTATAACAATCTAGCTCTGCCTACCCAAGGTGTTCTCTTCTCTCTTCTCGGTGCACGAAATCTTAGGGAAGCAAAGCGTGCTTCATTGCCATTATACCGCTGTTATTGTCCTTTGGTCTCGTAAAGGAAATGGATGGAGCAGCCATCCATTTCCTTCACAGTGGGTAATAAAAAATAATTAAATGTCAACCACTGGGTGACGACAGTAAATAATGGTGTTCATTTGATTATTCGAATATTCGACTATTCGAAGTTCGATTATTCGAAATTCGACTTTTTGAAAATCGAATATTATTCGATCATTCGAAATTCGAAATTTTGAAAGTCGAATATTATTCGATCATTCGAAATTCGAAATTTTGAAAATCGAATATTATTCGATCACTCGAAATTCGAAATTTTGAAAGTCGAATATTATTCGATCATTCGAAATTCAAAATTTTGAAAATCGAATATTATTCGATCATTCGAAATTCGGAATTTTTCCCAAGGACAAAGGTATACTGCACAGTGAAATCTGCAGTCAGGAGACCTGTCAGTGCGCTAGTGAGGCATATTTTTCATATTTTTGTGTTTCAAATCATTTACAAGACAAGCAAAAATTTGTACCTGGGGTGAGATTCGAACCATGTGTAGATTTCCAGTCACGCGCGTTTGCACTGCACCATCCTGGATCCTATTTGAAACCTCAACTATTTTAGATCAGAATATAAATTATTCTTTGTTGTTGATTTAGTGGTTCCTGACATCTCATGGTCCAGCTTTTCTGCAAATTCTTCCTACCACAAACTTGGGCAGTTTCAAAATTAGTAAATTTCTCAAAAATTAATAATTATAAACAATTGTTCGGGATTTAAAATGATTTTAGTTCTTAAAAGTTTCGTAAGGCGGAAAATTAGGCGAAAATAGAAGAAAATAAGGAATTCGTAGCTAAAATCATGTTTTGGAAGAGGGCGCCACATAGTGGAAGAATCGATTCTGCGTTAGAAACTGATATAGGGGTACATAGTGCATTGCTACAAGGCGCTGCATCGTGCGAATGGTAGCGGGTTCGAGTCCCTACCTAGGCAAAATGTTTTAAAAGTTTTGCTCCGCTTCACGTGTACTTACAAATGAGTTTTAGACCATTTTTAAGGGTTTATGAAGAAAATTTGCTTAGTAAATTGAAGAAAAATGCAAGAATGTTGCAGATGGGAGTACGATTTATACTTGTCTTAAGTATCCTTTTAAACTAGTGAGAAAGTGAACGTATTTTACAGAGCCTTTTGTGTCTCCATGCTATGTCGTGCTTTTATTCTGACTTACGTTTGTTAAAAGAATTAATAAGTTTTCAGGAAAGATTTTGAAATAGTGAAGTGTGTGGAACAAATTTGATTTTTTTAATTTAAAGTCTGATATCAAAACCTATTTCTAGTTAAAACAAAAGGTATTTTCTATAGCTGGAAGGCTGTTCGAAATATGCACTGTAGGTATGAGAAAAATCGATTTTTGATTTTAAGAAGTTTCTAGGCACGGTAGCGCAGTGGAGTATGGTGCCGTGGGATGAGTGTGCTTGGGAGTTGAACTCCACACCCAGGCAAAGCAAAGATATTGATGGCTAGTCTATGTTAGTACTTATGTATGATATGATCACTATGTGGTTCTACTATAAGATTCCAGCCTGATGTTTTTTCTGAATTCTTTTTTTAGAAGAGTTGAAATCTTAAAAATTTTGAAAGTATTTTGAAAACCTTTTTTCATATACCTCTTTACCTTCAAAGACTTATTTCAGTCTAGGTTTCTTGCAGCAAACACTAAACAGTTGTAACGTACTTTAGTATTTAATAAATAAACATATTGGTCTCTGGACTGCGTTATCAGGATATTTTTCTGGGGCAAGAGCATATGCCACGAGGTGTCTGCGTACATGATGAACGGCGGGCAACGGTTGTATCATGTCGCCAGCGCTATAATCGGATTAAGTACAAGACCTCTGAGGTCAAGAAGTACACAGTGGTGTCTCTGGTGTAATGTTTTCATATTTACCAGAGTGGCTACTACCAGGAATGCAGCGGCACATTGTAACTTGGCTAGGCTGCAAACTAATGTGGTGGGTTCCGAGTAGTACGAAGTGTAAGACTCCACTATCGAGATTGACATGTTGTTATCTTATGTGGCCGGATTAATCTGCCCGTCTTCTTGGTCAGTATAAAGACAGTGTCTAATAACTTCTTATCTGACCGGAGCGGCCAGTTGGAGAGCCAGTTGGTCGGTCAGGTGTTCGAACAGTTGGTCGGACACTTGTTCGGACAGTACAATACCAGCCCTATCTTTTGTCCATTCGGCGCAAAACCGCGACTTTTGCGTCGTTTTGGGCGAGAAAGCGCCGCTTTGTTGTAACTTGCTTCAAAGTGGATGATTCTAAAAACGGTTTGCATATTTAGAATAGCAATCACATTTCCTATCTAACCATGAATGTACTTCCAGGTAATTTCTAAATTGAAGTTTAGGTCGGTTGAGCATTACTGTAGCGCTCTAGTGACTACGATAGGTTTACGACCGCTCCCTTCCCTCCAGAGCTAATTGCCTCCTCAGGACCTTTTTCCTTGAAGCGACCGGCGGCTGTTTGCTAGAATTTTCTTAGATAAGGGAGTAGTCCTGTACTTTATCACCTGTATCACCTGTCGTCCCGTTGATCATCGACTTGCTCAAGCGGGCGCCAGCAGCGTTTCCATTCGTCCCTGTCGCGTGCCAGAGTGGTCCAATGGATCCTCCTAGCTCGAGGGACACGAAAAGCGTCATATCGGTCGTTCAGGGCTTTCACGAAGAAGTCCGACTATCTACGAAGAAGTACTTTATCATCTTGCCAAAAATTCAAATTTGCAAATTATGAAGAGTTAATAGCTAAATAAGCTTTTTGTAATACGGTTGATTCACATGTCCTGAAGAGCGTTCGACTTTGAACTTTAATTTTGCTAAATCTACAAGATTCGGCTTCCTAGCATAATCCGTTTCAGGATAGCTACTCAGTTCCAGTTAGGGGTGCACCGCGGATTCTACTTTGCTGGGATTTGCATAATTGCATAAAATTTACTCTTGTGGATTTCAGCTGACACCATCTGAATTGCCTTTTCACGGTGCATGTAGCGGTTTCTATTAGACTGATATGCGACAACACATGTCCTAGTCATGGAAATTTTTTTCTGATAGGTCTTTAGTCGATTGACGACCTCTCCAAAACAGCCATTAGCGTCTTCCTCGACCACTCCATCAGCCAGCCTCGTCGAAATACGGAATTCATTATCTTTCATTATCTTTCCAAAAAAAACCTGAAATCTGCTTATTGTAAAAGTCACCGCAACATTAAACGCCAAGAAATTTAAATAATTTCGATCCCACCGCAAAGTTTAATCCAAATACGCCGAAGGTCCATTTTCAAACGGCTACTCCTCACTAAATATACTCTCCTATGCAAACCTTTGTTTATTTGAAGCTGGTAAAACCTACTTTGAACTCTGACAAAATAAGTATAAGAGCTAAAAAACGGGTCTTTATAATTAACCCCAAGTACACAGATATCCTCCGGCTGTAAAGGGTTTCCATACATTGAATTGGTTGCAAGATGTGTATTAGAGCAGCTAAGGAGCTCGATCCTTCTTTACTGGGCAGGATCGTTCTTCGGCATTTGAGAACTGACGGGTGATGAATCATTCTCAATCCGAAGTTGTCATTTTGTGGCCTTCACTGGGTCCCAATTTTGCGAATTTTCCCCGTTTTTCTCGATTTTGTCTCCAGGTTCGTCGTGAATGGGAAAACGAGTTGGTTGGTGATTTTGCCACCCTAACAGCTTTCCGAAAATATAATATGGCTCAGATGCGAGATGGTCGACATTTTACCCTATCTGCACCCAGACTACTATGAGACCGGGTCTTGGTCTCGGCCTAAGCCCAGGCTCGGTGGCGACCAGCCGCGACGACCCTTGCTCGGCTCGAATATTTATTCGATTTTTATCAAGCAGAGCAGTTTTATCTCACTAGGATTGAATACTGTACTCAACATATGCATAGAAAAAACTCTGCCGCTTTGAATCAGTACGCCAAACAGCAATTTGCTATACCATTTATGTCAATGCATCAGTCTAGGATCCATCAGTCTAGGATCTCTCAGACATACTATGCGCTCCAGGTGTAGCTCGTCACAGCAACTACCTACTTTTATATTTACACGAATTTCTTCAAGATGCTAAAAGCCTCGAATTGTTGTACGAATCTAAAAATGGAGTGCTACCAACTCCCCAGCTGTTTTTTTACATCCTAGATCGAGCGCAGTACCACTGGGACTCGCACGCAGGAGCGGGCATCGGCCCGGCCATGGAGCGCTGGCTCAGGTCAAGTCATGTCGATCTCAGAACTCTGTCTGAGTCAAGAGCACAAAAATGTCGATCTTCTCAATTTTCCACAATGTTATATCAATGGAAAGCCCTCGCTGTGCTTAACACTGTTATCGCAACCGTTTTCCAAACGAAGCCAGAGCGAACGAGTAAACGTAGAGAGCAGAAGAAAATCGGGACTTTTTGTATAATTGAAGACCCTAGAAAACACTAACTGAAAAGGAAATGATGTTTTATGTAGCCAGTTCGTCAGAGCCACCTAAGCAGAGAAAAGCTGGAAACAAGCTCAGCTTCTTGACTGCTGATTGGAAGGAGTTATAGTTCACAAAAGTACAGAAATCCCACTCTGAGGACGGAAATGCAAGAAATTTAGAGCTAAAAATGTGGACATTCATTGAAGTTGTGAACTCTATTCCGACAGTGATAGAAGACGGCATGTTTACTCGTGTATCTCCTAGGTCAGTTTTGGATGGAAGACACTGCTAGCTGGCAAAATGAGTTCCAAAGTGTGAAGAAGACGTTTCTTGCATTTTCTGCAGAGAAGATTTAGTTTCAATAGTTTGGATAGTGCTTGCTATCTATATGATGGCTACAACATGTAGAAAACGAATCTCATGGCAAAAGTGCAATTTTTTGGTATTCGAACTATCACCATCTATGCCACACCCTGAGGGGACACCAGCGCGGCTTTCGGAGAGGTCGTGAAACAATTAACGACCATTCTTTGGGAAACGTTCTGCAGCAAACAACTTTCCAACTAAAATAATATTACTGGGGCAGCAGAATTGCCAAATTTGATCATTTTTCCTTTTCCGCATTTTTTCGGTTGCACAGTTTCTAATCAGTCTTTTTGCATAGAGTGACTACACAATTTCAAAGCGGCTTCTATCTGTTGAGCAAACTCCACCTCTTCTGCTCTCTGTTACCTCCCTTAACGAACGGCTAAACTGCGTAGCTGAAAATACACCAATTTCCGTAGCCGTCTTTGCTGAACCTACATTTCAAGTAATATTTAGTTTTGATTAGGTACTAATGAATAACGCACAAAAACTTGAGCACTGCCAATGCCTTGAGGAGAACATAAAAATAGGATAGCCATCCTGTTTTTCGGTCCCGTAAAAAGCCTTGTTCAAGACAGACTCCAAATTTTTTTGACAGTCGAGGGTCTTCAATAATGGAAAAAATCTTGTATTTGCCGTGAGATGTGAACGCATGGTAGTACAGTCGATGTATCCTTCGGCTATCTAGTGGATTCCGATTTATCTAGTGGATTCCGATTTAAGACTCTTGGTTGGGATTCTTGGAATCATACCTGTCATCCCTCTAGAGCTGGTGAGTTGGTAGCAGACGTGTTTGACAAGAATGATATGCTGGGTTGTTCATTGGCTAGCCACCAAAGTATTTCTAGGTCTTATACGCATTCCAATTGCCTGCACGACATCCTAGCAAAGTAGAATCCGCGGCGCACCCCAAACTGGAACTGAGTAGCTATCCTGAAACGGATTATGCTAGGAAGCCGAATCCTGTAGATTTAGCAAAATTAAAGTTCAAAGTCGAACGTTCTTCAGGACATGTGAATCAACCATGTGAATGTATGACAAAAAGCTTATTTAGCTATTAACTCTTCATAATCTGCAAATTTAAATTTTTGGCAAGATGATAAAGTACAGGACTACTCCCTATCTAAGAAAATTCTAGCAGACAGCCGCCGGTCGCTTCAAGGAAAAAGGTCCTGAGGAGGCTCTGGACGGAAGGGAGCGGTCGTAAACCTATCGTAGTCACTAGAGCGCTACAGTAATGCTCAACCGACCTAAACGTCAATTTAGAAATTACCTGGAAGTACATTCATGGTTAGATAGGAAATGTGATTGCTATTCTAAATATGCAAACCGTTTTCAGAATCATCCATTTTGAAGCAAGTTACAACAAAGCGGCGCTTTCTTGCCCAAAACGGCGCAAAAGTCGCGGTTTTGAGCCGAATGAACAAAAGATAGGGCTAGTATTGTAGGTCAGACAGTTGGTCGCTCTGCACGCTGTAATCTATGTGACGAGGAAATTTATGGGGTCGCGCTGAAGTAATAGACTGCCAGGACCACCGACAGGCACATCATGTCGTTTTTAGAAGAGCCGTTCCTGATTCCACCTGGCCTTGCAACATGGGACGGGGTGGCAAGTCGCCAGCGCACTCTAATT
This sequence comes from Heligmosomoides polygyrus polygyrus, assembly GCA_947396885.1. NCBI lineage: Eukaryota > Metazoa > Nematoda > Chromadorea > Rhabditida > Heligmosomidae > Heligmosomoides > Heligmosomoides polygyrus. The sequence continues at coordinate 36,004,607 of OX377206.1, forward strand.
AAACAGCAGACGTCTGGTGCGCGTAGGGTCCGCTAGACGGGTTCTGCTAACCAGGTGCGTCGGAACCTTGCGCTATTGAAAGCTGGATAACTTTATGAACTCCTTGGAATAAGCTTCGATTGCAGGAAAGACTTACTGGATTGGGGTTCGATACCCTTCTTTCACCTTGTACAAGGCGTATTTTTACTTATGTACTTATTTGTTTAGAGTCATGACTATATGGCGAACGAGTCCTTATTTCACAGTCGGCGGAAATATGTGTAATGCAATGAAGCAAATAACGTAGGCGCGATCCATGAAGCTAAAAATGAGTAAAAAATTAATATTATGGGAAGGACTGAGATTGCAGGCGGAGAAGCCTTAGTCTCAGTCCGGTTGGTGAAGGAAAACTCCGGAGATGACGCTGTCATCCCTCTCAGGAGCGAATCTTCTTTGGATAAGCTGATTCGTTTATCTCCCTAGAGTACCTTCGGAGGGTAAGATCTCTTCCGGCTTCTCGAATCTCGGATCTCGGCACGGCTAAGCAGAAACCGTCAAAAATAATCCCGTGAATTGCATAAAAGGCCACATCAGGACGTAGTCTGATGTGGCCGAAAACTGAAACCTACACCTGCCCGTGCAAGCCATGTGGTCTGGTCGTTCTCTTGAACAGAGATGCCCAGACCTTTAACGTGAGCTTCATGTCAGGAGTCTGGCTGTCTGGGTGGAAAGCGAGCTTTGCCGCAATTGCCAGGCCAGCCTCGTCAAGACAATAGTGGTTGTAGGTCGCTCGCCTAACAATCGTTCCCTGTCTGGCCACGCGGTGGAGTACCCGAAACTATAATATGTTTATTCCCAAATCTGCCGCAGATTAATATGTCGATGTTGCTGACTTCTTCTTGGTCCGGAGACGTCGTGTCGCGGATGACAAGTTCCTTCTTCGATTCGACTCGACTCTAGTCGCCTGGCCTCGTCCGAGTTGGCTGGAGTCAGAGGGTTTCGGTACGCCAGGAGATCTAGCCGGTGGTATTGAGTCCCGCGTCCTCTTGAAAGTCCTCTTGATCGGTCGAAGGCTGCTCGCAGGTATTGAAGCTGGAGGCGACGAGTCCAGGCGACTAGAGTCGAGTCGAATCGAAGAAGGAACTTGTCATCTCGGCTTCTTGCTGTGCTTTTATACGGTCTTGGATCGAGCTCGAGAGATGGAATGTCAGCATAATCTGCAAACAAAACGTCTGATCAGCAAGCAGATAACTTAAGCAAAACTAAATCGTATAGAATGAAATTTTTCTGACCATTATGTACATTTGTTGCGCTTCGCGACACTCCCGGCGCGGTAGTGTCAATGTGATCTTTTGGCCGCTTCAAGCTCCCGTGAAACTTCGTTTATGCGCTCTTGTATCCGTTCTTTGGAATCCGGAATGCTGCATAGCGCGCGGTGATGTCCTTCGTCCACAGGAATGAGGAATCTTAGGATCGTGACCTCCACGATCTCACAGTACCAGCATTTCTTGTAGCGATATTTGTAGTTGACACCATCGCATCGAAGAAGACAAAACCGACAAAGGTTATTTCTCTCAACGAATGCGAGTCTCTCCTCACCGCTCCTTTTCTGGACATGAATCAGAGAAATGAAGTGCTGATTCCCTACAGAATGCGCAGATAAGACGTTGGTGAACAAGTGCTGGACAATCGTTGTATTTCCTTTTCGGGAGCATTTGCAGTCCGCGCCGAAGATCTCAGAGGTCCCTCTGAATGTCGGCCACATGTGAAGAATCTCTTCTTGAATTATTGGTCTTGAAGAGTTTTGGAACTTGCAGTGCGTAGCCAGTTCTCGATTCGCTGCTGGTCTCTTGGCGATTGGAGTGTGTTTTCTCGCTCTCTTTGCGGCTGCTTTGAGGTCTCTCATTGTCCACACGGCTGGAGTGAGGGCTTTCGTACTCTTGACGGCTGCTTCAAGGTCTTTCCTGATGGCTGTCTTGGCGGTTTGAACCAGGTCCTTCCTCTTTTTGATCCCTGTCTTGAGGAGTCTTCCTCTCCTGGTGGCAAGCTTGAGTTTCCTCGCTTGACACGTCTTGCTCGGCACCCGAGTTTTCATGAATGAGTTGTGACAGATATTCGTCGTCCGACAAGACTTGAACCTTGTAACGGCGGCCATCTTCCGACAGGCTGAGCTTTCGTTTTGACAATTGTGGCTCCTTGTTCGTAGCTCCGACTTTGACGGCAAGTTGCTCTAGCTTTTCCTCCATTTTCTAAACCTTTTCTTCGAAGGGGTTGATTGGTGGAGAACAAAAATGGTTTGAAATAAGAAGACAAGGTGGGCTGAACAGATATCGTAGTGAGATTAGCCTGGTACTTCGGTGACTTTGTGACTGTTTCCTGGAGCTCACAGGGAAAAATTTCCCATCCCAACAACCCCAGGATATGCCTCAGAAAACGCATTGGATCTTGTTGATGTATCACGACATATGTTATAATTAAATCATCGTTTTATAAAAAATCTCATCGTAGAGTATAAAGCGCAGGGCTAGAGAATTCTTGTTTGTGATGCGCCACGAATTCAAGTCTTACGTAATGACGTTGAGACCACGTAAATGCGAGTCGTTGGAAAGTCAACGATTTATTTTACCCAGTCGAACTGCTAACAGTTTACCGACCCCGAAGCTCGAATCGCCTTCACGATATCCATAGAACTAAAACTCGTAGCACATCTAGCTGAGCGATTTACTAACGCCGGCCTTTAGTATAATATAATATTAGGTTGTCCCATAAGTCTCCGCCGTTTTTTTCTTCAACGATTCATTGCGGATTTTGCCGGCGGTCTCTTGCACAGCGCTATACAGCTTTCGAAAAAAAATGATTTGCTTTATCAGATCATGTACTGCATTTTTTTTCATCCTGAATTTTGTGAAGTCGTTAAAGTGGAAAGTGAAAATGTGGAAAAGTGGCTATCTGCGCATTCGCTTCACTCCACTTAGATTTGGGATTTTTGCACAGTTTTTTATAGCATTTGGAAGACAATGTTTTGTACTAGAAGAATACGTGGCGCTATTTGCTCACTTGTCCTTTATTGATTTTGAGGTCATCAAATTTGGACGTCCGCCTTTCCGTCCGAATTTTTACCGACAGCTTCTGCTCTGGGGTGTTTTTTGCTTGGTGCTATATGTCGTTCGAAAGACCATGTTTTGCTCAATAAGAATTTGTGTCGCGTTTATTGGCTCATGCTGATTTCTGTCAAATATCAACAACTGGACAAGGAAAAGGGGTTTTTGGAGAAGATGATTTTTCTCTTTCTGGAATTTTGTTGATATTCGACAGAAATCAGCATGAGCCAAAACGCGACATAAATTCTTATTAAGCGAGACATTCTCTTTCAACCAAGATAAAACACCAGGCAAAAAGTGCATCTCAGAGCAGGAGCTATGATTAAAAATTCGGACGGAAAAGTCGGACGTCTCAATTTGATGATCTAAAAATCAATAAAGAATAAATGAGCAAGTAGCAAGTACATATTCTTGTAGTCCAGAACATCCTTTTCCAATTGCTAAAAAAAAATGCGCAAAAAAATTGCAAACCTAAGCGGAGAAAAGCACTGTGCAGATGGCCTACTCCTCACTTTTTCAATATAACGACCTAAAAATTGTCAAAACTCAGAACGAAAGAAGAAATACAATACAATTTCTGATAAACAAAATCATTCTCTTTCAAATGCTGTTCAGCGTATGCAAGAGACCGCAGGCGAAAACCTTCTTCGTGATTTGATGGTGTCGGGCACTGTCGTGCAAAATGTTCTCGACGGTCACATGCAAAGCAAATCTGCTGGTTGTGTCGGTTCTTCGGCCGATGGTCGCTGCTTCTCCCATTCTGAAACGAGCGGGAAGTATTAGGTCGAAGTGAGGAATTGCCGCTAGAATTGCGAGGCGTTTGGTACTGCGACGAAGTGGTGGTCTTCACCTCTATGTATTGGACGTAGGAAACTGGCCGGATGAATGAGCCGATCGGCTACCGCTTCCGCAAGCAACTGCTCTAGCACCTGCGCCTTTGAGACTGCCTGCTCGAAAGTGCTACGATTGTAAAACTTGACATAATACCGCACGTCTGGGCGAAGCCTCGCTATGAACTGTTCTAGCATTCTTTCTTTCTGACTCACCGGATCCTGGCCTGCAGTGACCGCGCGGACCAGCGTCAGCAGTCGGTTGGCGAAAGCCCAAGCAGACTCTCCCATCTGCTGCTGACAAGAAGATAATGCTTGACGAGCCACGTCGCGATGTTAAGGTCCCCCAAAGGAATTCTTCAAGTGAGCGCGCGTCGAAGTCCAATATGCATCTCCTTTTCTATCAAAGTGGAGCGCGTCATCTTCTCCTCGGTAAGGTACTGTAATCACTCTGGTACTTGTTGGAGAAGCAGTCGTTAGATTCTGTCCATATGTGATTCCTTTGTAACGTTTTCTATTCGTTCGGTAAGTGTGTCCCGTAGTAACTTCATTGCCAACATAATCTGTTGCAGCTGCTGTTGTTATGTTGTGAGTAAAACTTGAATAAGTAAGCTTGCATGCTGTTTTATTCAAGGGGTATGCAGGTGATATCCTGTTTCACCTCTTAGCCTTATACAGGATTCATTACTACAATATAGTATGGTGATATAGTGGTACTACATACAGGTATCTCTCCGAGGATCATCAGTAGGGCAGGGATCTGTTGTACGTCTTAGGCACCGAGATCCGGTTCTATATACACCCCAAACTAGGTCAAGTGTGGCGGGAGATAGCATAGGTCATTGTTTATTGGGCCAGAGGTGATCTTTGCAGCGGGTAAGCAACGTGGTCGACCGCTAAGGGACTAGAATTGATCTAGCAGCGTTTGAATGAGTTTGCGAGTTTCTTTATACGGGTTTAAAAAACCATACTTGTAGCTGATGCTTTGGTTATGAAGAATGCACTTCAGTATACCTTGCAGAGTATTTTTTTCTTATAGTTTAGTCCAATAAGGAATGACACGAAGCTACTAAGCCTGTTTATGAAATTATCTTTTTGGTGCAATTACGCGATATGCGAAAGGTTTCAGTATAAATTATAGCTCTTTTAAGGGGATAGCTTATATATGAGTTGTAGTGTGGAAATCTTAACACATTAAAGTTAAAGTAATTTGTTTTATTATATTGCTTGGTATATAATGCTCCTTTGGAAATATTATTTGCTAAGTCTAAGAAATTACATTCAACTGAATTTTCACTAATTCTACTGATTTCTAGACAATTTTTGTATGTATTTTATATAACACCATCTATACAATTGTCTTCTAAATCATGAATAATCGTCCATGTACCTGAAAGGGTAAAACTCCTTACTGGGGAGGAATTTATTATTTGAGTATTTGTATTCAAAAAATGAAAGTGTTAAGTCGGCAATAATTAGGCTTGCATTTCCACCTTGTGGAACTCCCTTTATCTGTTTGTAAACGAACCATCTACTCTACAATAGGAATTGTTTAACAAGTAATCTAACATGTATATTATGTCTTGCTTAGTATATGATCTGTAGTCACCAGAATGTGAGGCTTCGTCGCTATAAAAACATTTGTATCGGTTAACCGTCAGAATTTTTTTATTCGAACTTTTAAAGCAAATGTTGATAATTTCGAATATGTTTGCAATAATGTTTGTTCATCCATCTTGCGTTAGTGGTCGCATCTCTGTGTACCGATCATACTTCGCTACACGAAGGGGAATGTTTCGTTATAGATATGGACCCAAATACTCTCATATCTCCGCGGTCAGAATTCTTTTGCTAAAATTCGTCTAGGGGAGGGTGTTTTGGATACTGATTACGAACCTGGGATCCGCCTTCTGTGCAACAGTAGATTACGTAAGCCACGATGTAAGTAGGGCAGGGATAAGTGAAAGGCCAGAGACAGTTTAGATGCACTAACCACTTTCATCTAAAGATGTTAATGCGGCAATGATAACGAACTTGTCATACGTTTCTATAATAACTTTTAAATTGTTTGAGTGCTATTTTCTGCTTAAGAAAGAAGAAGTGCGACCAGATGTCCAAAACTAATAGAAAAAACGGAGTGCGGATGCAATTTTTTTACTCTAACCTACTGTAATCCGCAACTGCACCGAAAATAGATGTAAGACTCGTGATGAGCACCCCAAATTTCCCCTAAACGAGGCTTGAACAAAGGATTTTCCTTTTTCCTTCTTTCCTTTTTCAACGATTTTTCAGCCTTTGGAGGAGTACAAATGCCCGTATCTCCAGTACACTGGCCCTGGCACCCCCTAGAGTAGGGAAAAGCGGTGACAAGGAGGGACAGTATGAGACAAACTTCCAAAACTAGTAGAAAACATTACAGAGGTTTAAAACATGGAAAGAATCCAATGAGAGCTTTCCGAACAAGAAAAGCATGGTTTAGTGTCCAGGGCGTACCTCTAATCGGAAGGCTAGCCTGGTCTTAACAATGTGTATAATACTGCTGGCCCACGAGGTTGTTAGGTGAAACTCTCCGACGTTCCTGACGTTGTTTTCAGAGGCCTAAAAACGCTTCAAGATATAAAATTTATATGATAAAAATATAAAAAATAAAAATATAATAACAATAAAATATAAATAAATATAATTTTTATTTTATATAAAAAACCTAAAAGTTTTTTATATTAAAAAAAACCTAAAAGTTACTTCATCTGATAAAGCCGCGAACCGTTTTCGGGCCTCCGAAGACGACGAGACGGTCGAAACGTCAGGCCAATAAAGTTCCACCTACCAACCTAAGTGGCTCACCAGTATTTTAAAGTGTGTTCACACCAATGCCGAGGTCCCAAGACGAGAGGACATGAACTTTACTGACTAGCCTGGTCCACGTTCTGCAAGAGATTAAAAACAAGGTTGATAATCGAACACGGCATGCTCAAAGCGGAGACCTTCCAGTCAAACTGAGTATCAAATAAATTGTCGTAGGGAGAAGAATCTTAAAAACCGTGAGAGAACTACAGTTATGCACAATCAATAATTTTAAAATTTGTTTGGGGAAGTCCAGTTTTGCTTGAGGGCCCAATTAAGGGAGACGCAGCCACCGATGCCGGCCAGATCTACGCAATTAAGAGTCTCCTCAATTTTGCCTGTGCGTTTGAAGGTTCGACCCAATCTAAAATGCCAGCCCCATGCGAGACTCTGATAGAAGCCGCTGTCTATTTTTGTTGGGAAATCTTTATATTGACTCATGTTATCATGACGCGACGCAAAAAAATGGGGTCCGGACTATACTTATGCTCTCGCAAAAATTTCGAATATTCGAATGGTTTCGAATACCGAAAATTTTCGAGCATTCGAAATCGAATATATTCGAAAAACCTGATTTTTCTGAATATTCGAATTCGAATACATTCGAAAAACGCTATTTTTTGAACATTCGAATTCGAATACATTCGAAAAACGCGATTTTTCGAGTATTCGAATTCGAATATTCGATTCGAATGTTTGAATTCGAATGAGAAATAATGCTGCATGATAGACATGATAGACGACAGCACAGAAGAAAAGTGGGAGCAAGACATAACGGATCCCTTCCTAGTTAAGCACGAGGTTTCTATAGACAGGTCTCTTATAAACCTTGTGCATCGTAAAAATGAGGTGGAGAACTTACACATAATAGGGCCAAACGGTTTATAGAAGCGTCTAATTTCTTGTTTGCCGGAAGACGAATTTTTTTCAAAGCAGTGCTTGTGTGTTGTAAACTGTTGCTCATGAGGAACAAACGAAAACTTTACAATACACGTGAAGGGGACACAATTTGCTTGAGACACTGTAAGCTTCTACGTCGGTTCAAACGACTTTCATTTTTAGAATTGGTGGCTGACTGGCTGTTCAAGAACTTTCACGAAACAAAGATTTCGCCTAACGGCAGCTAACGATAGACTGACGACGAATATGCAAAACTGTAGAAAGTCTGTCCTGCTCCTCTAAAAAGATGAAATATCACACCGCCAATTTTGCGGCCACAAAATTTATTACAGCTTGGAATGCGCCAGCTATTAGGGCCGGTATCATTCATCCCTGGTGATTCGCCCAAGTGGTAGAAACCGATACTTCTTATTCTTATTAACAGCCGGTCGATCTACACCGCCTCCCTTTTGTGAAGCCTGGAATACGGCCGACATATCCACGGTTGGTTTTACTGCTCGGATAAATCCCGTTCGTTACTCGTCTATTTTTCACCATAAAATAGATAGCAGAATGTGCAAGAGCACCGCAAGTGAACAGCTAAGGAGAAAGACTGACGAACGAGTATTGGCGGGGTGCTACCGAAGCCATGCTATATGCTGCACGCTTCGAACTTGGCACTACGAAACCGGGACGGCGTAAGGTCGATAGGCTGGCTGTGGACTAACGAAATTAAAGAAAAAGTTCGTGAGAAGAAGAGGTTATACCATGCATTCCTCAGCGACAAGACAGCCGAGAAATGCGCTTGTATCAGGATGCGAAAAAATCCGCCAAGAAGGCAGTGGCCGTTGCAAGAGCCATTACGATGATGTCAATATGAGACTTGAGTCGCGCAATGGTGAGCGATTCCTTTATCGACCCGCCAAGGTCCGTCATCACCAGGCCGACGATGTTGAAAAGTTCTTTGGCATCAACGATGAGAATGGTCATCTTCTAGTGGGCCGCGAAATGGATTGAATCGATGGCGCAGCTAAATACCTCGAGGAAATCTCGGCGGTTGAGTTTGCCCATCACGCCACGCTCCTCCCGTATACGGCCCGGTTACGAAAGTCACTATTGAGGAGACAGAATAGGCTTTAGAGAAGATAAACCCAGACAAGGCAACGGGCCCTGACGATTTGGCGGCCGATTTTTGGGCAGTAAATGATAGTTGGCAGATAAGTACGACGATTCGGATTTGGAAGAAGAAGGGCAGTCCTGCAGACTGCTCCAGTTACCTTCTGATTAGCTTGCTTTCGCACAGCATGAAGATCTCTAAGCGAATTGTTGGTGAACGAATTCGTGACATCATCCAGCTTTCTACAAACCAGTGTGGCTTCGTACCTGGGTGTGGCACTAACGATGCCATACACTCCGTTGTCTACTTATAGAAAGGCACAGCGAAAAACAGAAGCCGTTGCATCTTGCCTTCTTCAACTTTGAGAAGGCCTTCAATCGTGTTCCGCGTGAAGTGATATGGTATGCTTTAAGACAGCATAACGTTCCCGAAGAGCTTATTGAGCGGGCACGGTTACTCTACTCCTATCCGAGGAGTAGAGTGCAAGCGCCAGCAGGTACGTCGATGGAGTTTCCCACCTCTGTTGGAGAACACCAAGGGTCTGCGCACTCCCCACTGTGCGACTCAAACATTATTATGGATATCTTCGTCGTCGTTATGGATGTCATATCACGTGATCTTCAGCAGCCAGTCCCTTGTACGTTGCTTTACGCTAATGATGTAATGCTCGCTTGCGAAGATAAGATTGAACTCCAGCGGTAGGTACAAGCTTGGTACGAGCGCATGGAGAGATTTGGACTCTAACTTAATGTCAAAAAGACCGAGTATTTGACGACTGATGAAGATGAGTCCAGCTCCATTAAGGTAAACGGCATGAGCTGCCACGTACTTCGATATTCGAGTACCTGGATCAACAATCGCGTCCTATTGCGGTCTACTCGTTAAGGCCAACTCACGCGTGAGTGCAGCGTGGTTCAAATGGCGCTCTCTGACGAGAATGCTTTGCGACAAGAAGACCAGAGCGCTTCGAGTCGATGATCTACAGAGCAGTCGCCCGACCTGTAGCTATTTACAGAGTTGAGTGCTGGCCCGTTATCAAAGAAATTGAAAGGCGCCTCAGCGTAATGGAAACGAAGATGCTGTGGAGGAGGCCGGAGCTACGCGTTTGGACGGAGTGCGAAACGACTCCATTCGACAAAGTTTTCGTGTCACCCCGATAATTGAGAAGCTACGTGAAGCTCGTCTGAGGTGGTACGACCACGTTCTTCGCTCAAAAGTTGACCCTGTTGTAAAGGCTGGCCTTAACCACGAGGTACCCGCGGAAATCGGCCAAGAGGGAGACCAAATCAGCACTAGCTTGATACACTGCATCAGGACTTGATGATGGCTAGGTTGCACCCTGATCAGGCATTTGATCGGGAAAGGTGGCGTCCGCATTCCAGAAAAGAAAGCGGACCCCGCAGCTAAGCGGGACAAACGCTGAAGAAGAAGAAGGTACACATAACACCGGAAAATATCCAGACGTCTTCAGCGAGCGCTGGAAATCTAGAAGACAGTGTCACAGATCGATCAGAGAATCAATATCGACCGATATTGCCGATCTTTCGGTTTTCTCTCAGAATTAGCCGATCGGGGTGAGAGTCGCGTGAATATGACAGCCGACGGAAAGGCTTCACAGCTGGGGAAATTTTCGATCACACAATCACTGCTGATCGATATTATCGATGTTTTGAGCGTATCCTGCGCGCGTTGTGATTCAGAAATCGTGCAACAGATGTTGTCCAACGCGCGTCTGGATTCAAAAACCCTGAGATGTAAGTCAGAAGACGTTGGAGATCGATCAGGCAATCGTTTGATAGTTTTTTTTGTTGTTGATGACAATTAGGCGTCCGGTCATTCACCACAGCAGCGATGTGGAAAAATTTATGCCGTTCAACATTGTAAGAAGTTGTGGAAGTTCTCCCTTTGACAAGAAGACTTTTCGGAAAGTGACCAGAAGAGGCGTTCAGAATCCTGACATCGAGCCACTATCGTAGCTTTGATTCAAAAGCAGAACCGCTTTGGAGATCCTAATTACCCGAACAACCTAACAAGCCTCTTCAAAATACGCCTTTACACAAATTCTCGTTGGGCATTCGAATGGCACTTTTCGAATACTCGAATAATTTTGGCTTTCTGGGAAATTTTGAATATTCGAACGTTTTCGAATACCTAACATTTTCGAGCATTCGAAATCGAATACATTCGAAAAACGCGATTTTTTGAATATTCGAATTCGAATACATTCGAAAAACGCGATTTTTTGAACATTCGAATTCGAATACATTCGAAAAACGCGATTTTTCGAATATTCGAATTCGAATGTTCAAATTCGAATGAAAATCATTCGAATACCTATTCGAATAGGTCATTCGAGCATAAGTATAGTCCGGACGTTAGATACCTCTTAGATACCTCGACTGGGCGCGCCTCCCAGAAAACCTCGCCCACGCGGACAAGTTGTCATGGGCCGGCGCTGCGACCGGTCTTCCGGGTCTCAGACAATCCATCGGGTGAACCGCAGACCATCAGTGGTTGTGGACCGCAGCCATTAAGGTTGTCAAACGCCAGTGGACCGGCGGATATTTCGAGGCAAACGGCAGGTGTTTCGGGGCAATACCGCTCAGTCGTCTTGTCGACCGCTTGTGGTCGAGATTGTGACCGGCACTGCTGTCCACCCGCCAGAATGTCTGAGGTGATTTCCAATTCTACAAGTAAGTTGATCTACCCGTTCTGATGCGTGTTAACCATTATCTCCCACTGATTCTCAATATTTTGTCAAAAGCTTTCTATACGGTTGTCACCTCGTGCATCTCTAACTCGTCGACTTAGGAGTGGAACTGTGGTTCGTGCAGATCCAGAAAGGTGAGCCTGTCTTGTATTTTTTAAATAACTAGTAGCCTAGCCGCAATGCAACTAAGTGTTCTTCTATTGTTAAAATTTACACGTAGCCGTGCATAGTGTTCTAGTGTTCTCGCTTCAAGGTTTTTGTACAAATATCTGGATGCTGTGAAAGTAGTAGAGGGAGGATCCTTGCACACATCTAGACTTGCGCACAATATTTTTAAAGAAACGATGCTACCTACCTATTCTGTTGGTCCTTCATATCCGTGTTGGTCCCTGCAATAGAATAATTGCTTGCTCATCCTCTTCGGAGTCGCGACTGTCGCGTGCACCCGATACCAGATTCCTGGTTCGGATTTTCGTGCAGGCCAAGCAAGCCTTCCATCCCTCCAGGGTCGGTGAATTGGTACCAGACTTGTCTGGAAAAGATAAAGCGCTGACTTGTTCATCGGCTGGCCACCGCAAGTCATTGTAAGGCCAAATACGCATTCTCGTCGCCTCCACGACATCCCGTAGAAGTAGAATGCGCTGGCGCATCCCAGAAGGGATTGAGTAACGCTGTCCTTTATCCTTTATCCATCCTCTTCGTTCTCCGGATGTCGTGACGTGTTGCGCTCCTCTCACCTTTTAGGGCACTTTGCATCTACCCTTACTGCCGCTTAACTGCGACTTTCTATGCATTTATTAATGTTTTTTTTCATAATTAGTTTCAGCAGACAGCCCTAGTTCGGTGGCGATGTCCGTCCCTCCACGTGGTGCCACTGGAAACTGCTTGTTCTGCGAGCTAAGCTAAGGACGGACACTCGAATGCAGGCGACAGGCCCTTGCGACAGGCCGGCCTGCGAAGACCCATGTCACATCACATGGTTGATGACGTTACATGAGTATCGAGATAGTGCTACGGCGTCCGCGGAAGCCGACGCGCACTCGCAGAGCCCGGCGAGTGTGAGAAGTATGCGAGGGTCCCTGATGCGAGGACGGCATCGGGGGCAACTGAGCTAGTCCGAAAGTCCCGTAACGTAAGCAGGACCCGCGTGGCAACGCTGAATGTGGGTACGTTGACGGGCCGCTCGTGCGAGTTGGTTGAAGCACTGGAACGTAGAAGAGTTGATTTCTGTGCGGTGCAGGAGACGAGGTGGTCCTGCCGCAAGTCAAGGGACATACGACGAGGCTTCAAGGCCGTTCTATGTGGAGGTCCCAGGACCACCAGTGGAGTTGGAGTCATCGTCTCCGAACGATTTCGTGACTCGATTGTAAGCGTCGAACGCTTTGACGATCGATTGATGAAGATTGTTGTCGCCGCTAAGTAGCGACTCTATCACTTCTTCTCTGCGTATGCTCCGCAGACTGGCTGCTCCGATCAAGCCAAGGATGAGTTTAGGAATCTGCTTGATGCGAAGACAACAGAGGTACCGCCGAAATATGTCATCATAGTTGCTGGTGACCTTAATGGGCACGTCGGAGCGACAAAGACGTGTACAGCTGTCATGGTGGATTCGGTTACGGGTCGCGTAACGCCGATGGTGAGCGTATCCTTGAATATGCGGAATCGCATAACCTCACCATAGTGAACACCGTATTTCGTAAGCGCGATGCCCACCTCATCTCATACTATAGTGGGAGCTCCAAATCTCAGATAGATTTCGTCCTTGTGAAGGATCGCGACCGAAGCCTTGTCACAGACGCGAAGGTCGTGCCGTATGAGACGGTCGCCCCACAGCACCGACCGCTGATCTGCACCATAAAGATCGCCCCTCCAAGGCAGAAGCAGGTGCGTCGGCAGCCTTCTTCCAAGTTTCACCGACAGTTACAACTGTCGACGAAACTTGGAAGAAGGCTGCCGACGCGATACGTGAAGCTGCAAGGTTGGAGCTCGGCATCACGGTGCCTGGACGACGCAAGGTCGAAAAGCAGACGTGGCTGTGGACAGACGACGTGAAAGCAAAAGTTAGAGGGAAGAAGTCGCTCTATCACGTGTTTCTCAGCGACAACACAGCCGATGACTGGCGGAAGTAACAAGAAGCGAGGAAAGCTGCAAAGAAAGCCGTGACTGTTGCAAAAGCCACTCATTATGGAGATGTCAACGAGAACCTCGAGTCGCGCGATGGTGAGCGGTATTTGTACCGACTTGCTAAGAGCCGCCATCGCCAAACCGAGGATATTGAAAGGTTTTTTGGCATCAATGATGAGAGCGGCCATCTTCTGACAGACCGCAAAAAAGCGCTGAAGCGATGGCGTGATTACTTCGAGGAAGTTTCCACTATGAAATTTCCTCACCCGGCCATCCCTTCTGTAGCTTCCGTTCACGGTCCCGTTCACAAGGTCACTGTGGAGGAGACAGAACCGGCTCTGAGGAAGATGAGGCCAGTCAAAGTCACTGGGCCCGAAGACGTGGCAGCTGATTTGTGGAAATCCAAGTACTGGTACCCTGCTGAGTGGTTGGCGAAGTTCTTTAATCAGGTTGTGGCGGAGAAGAAAGTGCCTGAGTGTTGGCGCCAAAGTACGACGATCCCGATTTGGAAGAAGAAGGGCAGTCCTGCAGACTGCTCCAATCACCGTCCGACTCGCTTGCTCTCGCACAGCAGGAAGATCTTTGAGCGAATTGTTGATGGTCGAATTCGTGACATTGTCCAGCTTTCCAGCAATCGGTGTCGTTTCGTGGCTGGCTGTGGCACCACTGATGCCATACACGCCGCCCGCCTCCTGTTAGAGAAATATCGCGAGAAACAGAAGCCACTGCATATCGCCTTTCTCGACCTGGAGAAGGCCTTTGACCGCGTGCCGCGTGAAGTGATATGGTACGCCTTGCGACATCATGGAGTTCCTGAAGAGCTCATAGAGTGGGTGCGAATTCTATACTATTGTCCAAAGAGTCGAGTTCAAGCTGCAGCTGGAAGCTCGATGAAGTTTCCCACCTCTGTCGGGGTACACCAGGGTTCTGCGCTTTCCCCACTTCTCTTTGTTTTCGTGATGGACGCCATTACACGGGATCTTCAGAAGCCAGTCCCCTGGACTTTGCTTTATGCTGATGACATAATGCTCGCTAGCGAAGATAAAGATGAACTCGAGCGAGAGGTGCAAGCTTGGTGTGATCGCTTGGAGCGGTTTGGACTCAGATTGAACGTGAAGACGACCGAATATCTAACGACGGACTTTACTGAGTCCAGCTCCATCAAGGTTAATGGCATCAAGCTCCCACGTACTTCGGTTTTTAAGTACCTGGGATCAGCAGTAGCATCCGATGCCAATCTGATGACTGAAGTGAACTCACGCGTGAGTGCTGCTTGGTCCAAGTGGCGCTCGTTGACTGGCATGCTCTGCGATAGGAAGATACCAGAGCACCTGAAGTCGAAGATCTACAGAGCAGTCGTCCGGCCGGTAGCAGTGGACGGCGCTGAGTGTTAGCCTGTGACCAAGGAAGTTGAAACGCGCCTCAGCGTCATGGAGACAAATATGCTTCGCTGGACGGCTGGAGTCACGCGCATGGACCGCATCCGAAACGATGTCATTCGGCAGAAGTTCGGTGTCGCGCCGATTGCCGAGAAGATGCGCGAAGCTCGCTTGCGATGGTACGGCCACGTTCTGCGTGGAAAGGAAGACAGCGTCCGCAAGATAGGCCTCAACTTCGAGGTAATTGGAATGCGGCCTAGAGGGTTTCCGAAGCAGCGCTGGTCCGATACGTTACATATGGACTTGAAAGTACTCAGACAAATCTCGGGAGCGACCGCCGGCGAAAAGACGAGATTCTGATAGCCCGCTCGACGTCCGTATCCAAACGTGGGCGGAGACGGTTACCTAAAGTGCCGGAGGTCCGGCGGTTCTTCATCGGTTCACAAGCAGTACGGGCTGCGGTCCACCGGAACATGAGCAGCGGTTCATAACCCAGGCGGAGGAGGAGCCTTTCATCCTCGAGGAGGAATATGATCAGCGGTCCACCGGCTTTTGGCCAGCGGACCATAACATGAAATTTTACCGAAATTTTACCGACCCGGGTTATGGACCGCCGGTTGCACCGTCGTCCATAACTCGGGTCCATAACTGAAACGTGCGACGTTATGGGCCGCTGGTCAGCAGTGAGAGGAGGCCGTACTGGTCACCAGCTGCAACGATGGTCACTGCACAGCACACATCGGATCCGACGCCGATGACGGATAATTCGGATCCGTGATTTTCTACAAACCTCCGGTAAAGGGCCCAGTGGGATAACGACATTTTTCAAGTCCCGATCTTGGGGCGATTCGGGCAGGGCTGGTTTCAGCAGGCTGCTTTCGAACGATTCCGATGACTTTTGGATCATCTAAAGGATATCCGAATGGGATATGATTTTCCGATTAAAATCAGTCATCGGAATCGTTCGAAAATAGCCTGCTGAAACCAGCCCTGCCCGAATCGCCCCAAGATCGGGACTTGAAAAATGTCGTTATCCCACTGGGCCCTTTACCGGAGGTTTGTAGAAAATCACGGATCCGAATTATCCGTTATCGGCGTCGGATCCGATGTGTGCTGTGCAGTGACCATCGTTGCAGCTGGTGACCAGTACGGCCTCCTCTCACTGCTGACCAGCGGCCCATAGCGTCACACGTTTCAGTTATGGACCCGAGTTATGGACGACGGTGAACTTTTCGTCCCCTTCAATGAAAATGTGGCCTGGTGAAAGTGTCCTTATCTGAATCATCCTGAGACCCGGACTTTTAAAATAAGTCACCGATGGTGTCCCTTTTCAGATTTCGTCCCTTTCAACGAAATTCTGGCCTGGTGGAAATGCCCTTATCTGAGTCATCCTGAGATCCGGACTTTTGATATAAGTCACGGATGGTGTCCCTTTCAACTTTTCGTCCCTTTCAACGAAAATCTGGCCTGGTGAATACCACTTTATCTGAGTTATCCTGAGAACCGGACTTGAAAAATGTCGTTATCCCAATGGCCCATTTTCCAACGGTTTGTAAAAAATCACGATTGGTGCCCCTTTTAAGTTTTCGCACCTTTTTACTTTTTGGGCTTAAAAGATCTTAAATAGATTGTTTTATTGGCTTCACTATAGAAAAACGAACAAATCGACAGAGGCTTCACACGGATAATTGACACGTAAAAAAATCAACAACTGGAGCATGGCTAGAGATACAGATTGATTCTGAGGACTTCGGAGATTGTGCATCTCAAAGAAGTAGAGAAAGTGGGGCAAGGAAACAATATCAAAACAAACCTTCAGCTAAAACACGTAATGCTAGAACAGATCTCAAAATCATAGCACTTTCAGCCAACAGATGCGATGCAAAAACAGACCTCTAGTATGGCGAGGCCGCACCTCAACGATGTGTAGTGTGTAGACGAATTGAATTACTCTTTTGGTCGAAACTTTAGGTTTTTTTTTGATAGACCTCCCCTTGTTTATATGTGAATGAGAACTGCTACCCTCTCGACAACGATGCTTAATATATTGCCTAATTTAATGTGGAAGTGATAATTCACCTAATCTTTCTTTGTTGCGACATCGTTGAGATGTGGCTCTTGCAAGAAACTAAGGAGGATTATGGCGAATAGTGTAGTGTTAAACCGCGACTTTATTGACTTGGGATGCTTTCGATGTTGTCCATCACGAGCCGTTTGCGCTTCTGAAAGGAGTCGTAGATGAGGAGTGCACCGCTTTTTTGCTTGCAACGGACAAGAAACAGTTCTCCTCACATTTGATAGTACGAGCCGTCTGGTTTAACGTGAAAGCCGCGCAGTGCAGGCCGGTCCTAAATGCGCATTTTTGGAGCAGAACTGTGTGACATGTAGTGGAATATAAATACCACTACGCACAATGCACGCCCAATAGCTAGTGGCAGTGTTCTCCGGGACGATGTGACGACGTAGGTGTTGGTTTTTCTAAGAGCTGCATCCTGTGCAGGACTGAGACTTGACTTATCAACGAATCGATCTAAAAAGGACCGTCAGTGAACGAAGTGGTAGACTGAACTAGGACTAGAATTGATACGCTTACAGTGGCAGCCATCCCAGCAATGATATCTGCTTGCTGACGGACCGAGTCGCACAGAGAGCGAACGGCTATAGAATCAGAGGTGGGGATGGAGCTAACCACATGCAGGTGGACCCTCACACGTTCCATCAACCTCCGACTCCGTTCCATCAACATTAAGTGCTCGCCTGTGCGAGCACCTTCTTCTTCTCCGGACCGCTGCCACTGTTCGGAACCCTTGGCATCGGCAATATCCTTGGCTTCGGCAACGACATTTTCGTTTCCCTCTATCTCCTCCCTTATTCCGACCATATGTGATCTCTTAGGAGGGAAGACAACGGGAGAGATGCTGGAAGCAATAAACGAAAAAGGAATTCACCCTATCAAGGCTCCGTCGCCAGCAAGGAAACAATTTCTACCATTTATCTCTGTAATAGTTCTCTTTTCCCTTCGGTGTGGTCGCGGAGGATCCATTCACTTCACTACCACTGAAGTGTTAAGTGTTCAGAGTGTACGAAGGTATCAATCGAATAAAATAGCGACGTCACGGATGAGGACATGGTGCAAAACCTTCTTTTAACACTAACAAATTGTCACCTTACTACTCATTAAAAGAAATCTTAGTCCATTTCTTTATATTTCAAAAATTATGTTTCAAAAAATCACACAACAATTGTCTCCAGAATTCGACTTCCTAAGTGAATTTTGGTTAGTTAGGAAGTGGACGGCTCTGCTAAGTACCAGGGTAAAACATGATCGTGGAGTAATGTGCATGTCGTCCTTTGTAATGTAAAACGCCGCATTTCAAACCATCTATTAGGTTGTAACGAAATAAATGGCACTGAACCACTGTAAATTTAAACAGTTAATATCTCGGCTTGTAGGCAAGTTTATTAATCGAAATAAAAACCTTCTGATTCTACACATACTTGCCAACGTGACACAAGCTTTTTTATCCCAGTAGCATAAAAATCAGCAGTTCTGGAATTGACGAAATCT
This sequence comes from Heligmosomoides polygyrus polygyrus, assembly GCA_947396885.1. NCBI lineage: Eukaryota > Metazoa > Nematoda > Chromadorea > Rhabditida > Heligmosomidae > Heligmosomoides > Heligmosomoides polygyrus. The sequence continues at coordinate 36,023,138 of OX377206.1, forward strand.
TCGAAGGCACTTTCGGCATCCTGTTGGTATTTGAATATTTTCCTTACCAAGTAGTCGCCAAGATGCTTGAAGAAATGGTAGTCTGTTGGGGAGGGGTCGGGAGAAAACGGAGGATGTGGTAGAGTTTCGATCGTCGCCTGTTGTCGTACATTATCCATTTCTCGTCGTAGGTTACGATGCGATCAAGGAATGGGTCCGTTTCGTTCAGTAGAAGCAGTGCGGACGAGATCTCATATCGTCGGTTTCTTTGCTCCTCAGACAGCTCGTGAGGCACCCATCTTTCCAGCTTTTTGGTCTTTCCAATTTCCTTCAGATGCCGGGCAGCTGTGTTGTGACTGACGCCAAGAACCTTCGCTATCTCCCTGGTACCTTTGTGTGGGTCCTCCTCTACCACATCTCTCAGCTTGTCCTCATCAACATCACTATGCCTCCCACAACCTTCATGTTCTTCCAACTCTCATCTCCATTCCGGAACCTCTGATACCAACGATACGCCGTCCGAATTGTGGAACATCCTTGACCGAATGCGGCGTTGATCTTCTCGTCCGCCTCCTTAGCTGTAGTGCCCAGCTTGAATTCATACAAGTAAATGCCTCGGATTACCCTTTTGTCCAACTGCAAAAAAGTCAATAAAACTCTAAGTTTTCCCACTTTTACATAGAAAATTTGGTACTCGCCGGTAGAGCAAAGTTTGCGCTTCTAAATGATATGCCACATGTTTTTGTTCTTGATCAAACGCGTAAAGACGCGCCAAAAAATGGCGCGAGCCAGTGCCATTTGATTCGTTACAATCTAATAGGTCCTTTTTCTTAATGAAACCCTACTGAAAAAATAAAAACGTTGTCACAGAATCTAAACAATTTCAAAAAGGCAAACCAACGATGTGTGATGCTTCGTTTCCACACAGGATTATAAACGGCGAATATCAGGACCGGCTCACCGTAACCTTAGGCTTCGGGTGAGACGTCCTTTGTGCAATCGCAGAACAAGGCTAGGGAAGGGACTCTATGGTGCGCCATACAAGCTGCTCGTATGGAGACTACTTTCTTGGCTCAGGGGGAGTTCGCGGCTGGGTTCTGCGTTCTTCGAGCGGCGAAGTGCATACGGCTGAAACAATGCGCAAAAACGCGCAATGTCGTGTAGACGTCGAAATCTCCCAGATCTCAGATACTCAGCTGAAATGCAAGGATGCCACGATGCAGGAGAACCGAACCCCTGATGTCCCTCGCACGAAGCAAACACCTACTACCTACTGCACCACGACCCACTTGCCGACGGTGCCATCGCGTGCGCACAAGACATCGATCGGATGTCGCAACGTGGACGCCGACGCGCAATCTATGAGCTAGGAGGGCACAGACAGCAAAAGTCTCGGTGCGACCCGCACTGCGGTTACGGTGAGCCGATCCTGATATCCGCCGTTTATAACTGTCTCGTTTCCACTCTTCTAGGTTCACTTTCAAACCAAAATTCCCACATAGAAAGTCGAATTCTGGAGACAAGTGACGCTCACATGGACACGGTTTCTTTGCTCTCCTCCACATCAGCGAGGAGAGCACAGAAACCGTGTCTTATGTGAGCGTTTCACGACCATGTGCAATCTCAGAGCGGGCACCAGCCCGCTTAGTTCCCTTGTTTCTCAGAGCTTATTATCCATCCTCACTGCGAAAACGACGACGCGAAAACGATGACGCGAAAACGACAAATGACTTCTTGAATGCCACATGGAACATTGGTAGCGGATGTGTTGGTTTTCAGGTCAACTACTTAGAGAAAGGAGCAAGAAGTGAAGGAGCTGGAGATGGGCTTTGGGTTCCCTCTATTAGACCTGGTGCAGTTGCGTCATCTCTTTTTCCCTCAAGCATGGTGATGTATAAATGTTCAACACGAGTACACATACATACACAAGTACGAAATGCATGAAGCAGCACTGCGCACAATACGGGCAGCGTACAAAGGCTACAGGCTCTCACAGTTTGTTTCCTTACATGGACTAATGACCTTGGAAAAACCATCCTGCTCGGATTTTCAAAAGATACCAGGATGTGACGTCGGAGGTGGTTAAAATGAGAAACGAGGTGTGCGGATCCCACAAATTAAGCTATAGGGCATCGATACACACTTTCCCTCATCTTTACCTGTCGTCTGGAAATCAGAGGTCTGCTGAACCGCGATTCTCATCGGGGCGCGTTATTGTCTGATGAAACTAATACTGCCCGTCTGGTCACAAAATGCGCTCGAAACTGGAGTTATGCAATTATTTTGAAAGAGGCACAGCACAGATTATTGTAGCCAAGTAGTAACAAGAATGTATTCCTGTATCTACATTATCCGGCCGAATCGTGCAAAACGGATATCAGATTCGTGATCAGCATCTCAAATACCCCCCCCCCTAGACGAAGTTTCTAATTTTTTTTTGACCGAAGTCTTGTCGGCGGAGTCGAACCTTCAACTAGTGATAAACATTGTATTTACATTATGATCTCTCGGTGCACTTCAAATCCTACACTTTGCACCTTCTACCAAGTTTCACCATAACTAGCTACACTAATAGGCACTCCTCTATATGTAATATACAATAATAACACCCAATAAATGTATCTAATGGAATCGTTCTTTAACGCCACGAAACTCACCACACACTTTAACTATAGAATTCCTGTTCTAAGTACCACTTTCCAGATGACTGTAAAAGAGATAACAAGCACAACGACAACGAAAGGCTGTGATTTGTGGGTCCTCCTAGGTGGCTGAATCGGCTGTGCTGGACTTAACATACACTATAGCCGCATAACTTCAGTTTCAAGCGCATTTTGTGACCGGACGGACAGTATTAGTTTCATCAGGCAATAGCGCGCCCCGATGAGAATCGCGCGCCCCAAGGAGATACCCAAACTGCTCCGAACTTTAGGAAACCTCGAAACCTTCGAGGGAAGAAATCAAGCTGGCCGAACGATGGCCAGCATACTAAAGGACTTCGAATCACGTCAGCTTGAAGTTGACGAAGGCGAACAGCTGGAAGTAGTGGAAAACAAGAAGATTAGGAGGATCCGCAAGATGAACCGATGGGCGTGGGCAAGCAAGCAGTGAAAAACAACAACCAACTCGACATGTGATAAGGCATGACGAAAAAAGAGACGACGCAACTGCACCAGCCACACACAAATTCACGCACAAGTAGTGAGGGAACAGCTAAAGGTGATGTAGTGAAAACAGCATCGCCTTGTCCTAGAACAACAGCTTGTGAGTACACGCTGTTTGCTTGAAACAAGAAGTGAGAATATGTCTTCCTATAACAGTTTTTCTTGTCCCGTTTACAAGTGGTACTTCACGCAGAAAATCTTGCTATCAATCGAATTAAATATCGCGGCGAGCTAGTCGAATACACTGCGCGATCTCGCTTAGCTTAGTATTCGTTATGATTAGGACATGCCAGGTCAGTCGGACTTAATGCTCCCCCCTCCCTGATTAGGACATGCCAGGTCAGTCGGACTTAATGCTCGTCTAAAACAAGACGGTTGGTATCAATTAAAAACCGAGGTGAACATTCTAAAACAAGACGATTGATAGCAATTAAAAATCGAGCTGAACATTCTAGAACAAGACGGTTGGTATCAATTAAAAATCGAGCTGAACATTCTAAAACAAGACGATTGATAGTAGTTAAAAATCGAGCTGAACATTCTAAAACAAGGCGATTGATAGTAATTAAAAATCGAGCTGAACATTCTAAAACAAGACGATTGATATCAATTAAAAATCAAGCTGAACATTCAGAGACTTTGGTTCGATGAGAACAAGTTGCTAAGGCGCAAATAGGGTCGGGTGGGGTCACCTTACCTTGTAGGACAGGGCTGCAACCGGATTTTTTTGCAGCAATGGTGTGTTCTACTCCTGCGGTGCACTGAGGTAGGCCATTCCGATGTAACTTCACATACACGTGATTCTCTCCAAGGCGTAAAACCAATGGCACTGAGTATGGGGTAAGCCTCCCCCCCTCCCTCCGACCCTATTTGCGCCTTAGCAGCTTCTTCTCATCGCACCCAGGCACATTCAACAGACGACGAGCTCAGCAAACCGAAGATCTCTTCGGTTTGCTGAGCTCTTAAGAGCTTGTGCCACGAAAAAAATCGAAGGGGCGCCGGACGGAAGCGAACTGTGAGCGCCGACCGCTCGGTGGCGCTCAAACAATTGAATCACGCGCACGCCGCCTCGCGCGCCGCGACGCGCGTGCGGCCGATCGATTTGGGCGCCGGCGAGCGTTGTGAGCCGCCAGCCACTCGCCGGAGCTCCGCCGTTTGCCCGCCCAGGGCTTCGACCAGCGGTCGACCTCGGGCAGCGCCGCCTCGCGCGCCGCGACGCGCGTGCGGCCGATCGATTTGGGCGCCGGCGAGCGTTGTGAGCCGCCAGCCACCCGCCGGAGCTCCACCGTTTGCCCGCCCAGGGCTTCGACCGGCGGTCGACCCCGGACAGCGCCGCCTCGCGCGCCGCGACGCGCGTGCGGCCGATCGATTTGGGCGCCGGCGAGCGTTGTGAACCGCCTGCCACCCGTTGTGAACCGCCAGCCGGTCGCGGGAAGTCCGCCTTTTGGCATCGACCGGCGGTCGACCCCAGCGATCCCGCGGTAGCCGTTTTCCTGAATTTCCCTGAATCCAGCCGGGACCGACACCCCCGCCGGAGTTCCCCCCTTTGTCCAGCAAGCCCAAAAGTGGGCGGACCGCCCGGCGGTCCACATTCCGCGTCGATGCGCGCCGATGGCCGGCCGAAGGCTGGGGACACGCCCCCGCCGGAGTTCCCCCCTTTGTCCGCCAAATCGAAAAGTGGGCGGATCGGCCGGCAGTCGTTCCCGAGGTTTGTCTGAGTAGCTGGTGTCCACCCTGATCTAGCGCTGGATCGGGAAAGGTGGCGTCATGGCACCAGAATAGCGGACCCCGCTAAGAAGCAGAAGAAGAAGAAGAAGAAGAAGAAGAAGAAGAAGAAAGGCGACTGGGGCGACGGCAGTGCCAAGAGCAATGGGAGCGACAGCGTCAGTGCTCGAGTATGAACAGATTTCGCAGCGATCGCTCGTTTTAGTTAATTTGCATGCTTTTCATTAAAACCCATCTCCTGGCGTTATCACATGCGTTTCGCGTTTGGAGCTCGACTGTAATTTACGTATGTAAATAGGCATACGCCGTATCCCTCACCAGTCCTGCCAATTTTCGAGCTTTCTCTACTTTCTGTGCTCCTCATTGACATCCTTCGTGTTTATTACACTTTTCCGGCCTATAAGACTTGAAGAAATACAAGACATTCTTACTATTGTACAACGTTTCAAATCGTTACCGTAAGAATGATTGCTGCGGGACCATCACGTCTCCGGGTCAGTGCTGGCATCATGCCGCTCTAGTAATCAACAGTGAAGCTATGGAACTAGGGAGTGTGGGAGCTTCATACCATTGAGGCGGTTCTAGATGGAAAACCTTGGGAAGAAATGCTAGTTGATGGCCCTGCAGTGCTATCCTATAGGAGCGAACAACAACGCGATTTTACTAGATGCATGAGTATTCTAACCAACCGATATGCTCATTATACATCTATGGTTAGACCTGTTACTACATGAAGAATGTAACACGCTTTCTATGTTGTCAAAATTGTGAATGGTGGCAGTTGTTATTTTGAGGACATCTCGCTATATAAAAATGTATAACAAGCGGAAGTGTCGTTGCTCGAAGAACTTGCTTTGTAAAAATTTCAACAAAGAACACCAACTGGTTCTGTATGAGTTCCTATTCGTTTCCTCGAAAATGACTAGAACCTTGGACCTGTTTCCTTAGCAAATCGAAGTCGCACGCATCTTCTCTTTAATATTTAGACGCACAGCTGTTTGTAGGACATGAAGCTGGCATGGCCACAGCGGCAATCCCAGAAGTGGTGATGGCTCCTCGACAATTATTCCTAGGTGAAACACGTGAGCATTTTCATAGGCTAGAATTGTATAGAACAGTCAAACAGTATGTCTTCCCCAAATGTTTCATTGAAAATAGCTTCAAATACATGAAACTTGCGCACTCTTTGGTTCCTTAGCTCCATCACTAACACAAGACGTTCTTACTAGGGTACCACGTTTTTCAAAACGGTTACCGTAACAACAATCGTTGCAGGACCATCACGTCTCTGGTTCAGCGCTGACGCTATGCCAACTGCTCAGTAATTAATAATATAGATGCGAAATGAAGGAATGAGGATGTTTTATACTGTTTGAGGTCATGGATGGAGCATTTTGGAAAGAATCACTACTCGGCAGCTCTCTAATGCTAGACTGCAAGAGTGCTCACGTTGTGGCATCAAAACTCACTATGGTGTGTTCGACAGCATGTAAGGTGAAACAGATCATCATAACAATTAGCTGCATAGGTGTGTCCGAATTCTGTAACCTATAGGAGCGTAGCAATAAAGTCAGATTGGTGACTGATTCGAGGCAGACCCACGGGATAGGTCTGCCTCGAACCAGTCACCTTCACCTTGAACGTTTACTAGGTCGTTGAGCATTGAAGAGCTGAGATGTTCAAACAATATATTGCAATGTTAAATCTTGTATTATATTCCTAAAGAATAAAACAGATTTTTTGTGCTCTTGAAACTATGAATGATTGCGGAAGCGCCAATTACGCCAACTCTCCAGAAACAAACTAATGTATTTTCCCAGTAAAAAAATAGGCTCAGCAGTTCTAGCAAAAGGAAATAAACTGTTTTAATGTCTGTTTTAACGTCTACCAAGGAAACCGTTGCTGCACCGTTTTGAGAACCTCTCTCTGTGTAAACAGTAGAAAAAAATGCTTGACCGAAGGAATGCTTTTCGAAAACATTATCACCTGATTTTGCATCATTTGCCTTTCGTTTCCTTACAAAGGGTTAAGATATTTGATCTGCTTTCTTAGCAGTCTAAATCCGCACGCAACTTCTTTTTTATCAGGCAGTCAGATGCTTCTTGGATATTCGGCATGGCTTCTGCACAATCCATAAGCGTGAATTGGTTCTTGGGTGACACTACTTGAGCACTTTTACAGGTTAGCTCTGTAGAACCGTCAAATAGCTCTTTCTCACAAATTTTTCCATCCAGAACCTCTGCAAAGAGTATGAAATCCCTTCTTTCCGTAGTCCTGTAGCTCCATTATTGATTACCGTGGAGTTGAAGTGATCCAGCGCTGCATCAGAGACGTGATGGTCCCGCAAAGATTGTTGTTACGGTAACCGTTTTGAAAACATGGTGCCCTAGTAAGAACGCCTTGTATCACTGACTACCGTGGAGTTGGCATAATGCCAGCACTGATCCGGAGACGTGGTGGTCCTGCAGCGATTATTTTTACGGTAATGGTTTCAAAACGTGATACCCTGCAAGAACGTCTTGTTGAAGAAAGGGCCGAAAAGAAATGCGGAGGAGGAAAGAAAATTTGGAGGTATGACGATGGTCTACTCAACACCACCTTTTGATTGGATTAGGAAAGCCCATCAGGCGGTCTCACAATGACCGCCCAAACGAGTTTTCAGAGTCGATTTAGGAAATGTTTATAATTGGACTGGACCTTTTTAGTATCGATTTGCGAAATATTTGTAATTGGGCTGGATCTCGCTGTTGTTGCTTCTGAGCTGGGACTGGGATAATGAAATTGAAGGCGGTGGTTCCGAAACAAGTTTTAATCCTTGGTATGCTAGCGGCTTTACTTCACTGGATCTGAATAGGTTTAACACTTACACACTATTAACGTATTCGGGTTATACCTCAAGGTAAATCACTGTCAATGGTGGTCCTTCAAGGCGCGTAAAGCCAGGTGCGATGTAGGTGCGACGCTGATCGAAGTAGGTTACTCGATCGCAACCGCTATCTGCGCCAAGCATTGCTAAGTAGCTTACAGGGATCATTTTCGTGAACAAGAATTAAACTGTGGTAAAAAAAGATTTTTCTTAAATCGGGGAAGCCGCCGACTGTTGCACGCACTCAGTGCAATTTTAGGTTTTTGGCCCGCTCAGGTCAACGGTGCCATCCATCCCCTAAGTTGACAGAATGATACTTTCCCGGGAAGGATTAAGCATCGACTTAACCATAGGTTTGTCAGTTTAGTCATTGTACAGAGCGAACACGTATTCAAATTGTTTCCGTGGTATCATCTAATAATGGAATGCATGACCCATCCCATTCAAGAGATTAACCAGCGCTCTTCGCCTAATAACCACTGAGTTACAATTCAACGAACTAACACTCAACGAGATCTACCCTACAAACTACCCTTTAGTCGTTTTCCAAGTGCTTAAGGAACACGTTACACCTCTCCTTACATGGAGTTTCATAGAAATCCTGGAAACGTGTTTTGCTCTTCCTAATTCGTACACTTCCATAGCATGCTCCAAAGCACAAGCCTGCACGCCTATCCCGTGAACGGTCATCTGATCTTATTGCTACTCCTATAGGTTGCAGAATTCGGACACACTTATGCAGCTAAGTGTTATGATGATCTGTTTCACCTTACATGCCGTCGAACACACCATAGTGAGTTTTGATGCCACAACGTGAGCACTCTTGCAGTCTAGCATTAGGGAGCTGCTGAGTAGTGATTCTTTCCAAAATGCTCCATCCATGACCTCAAACAGTATAAAACATCCTCATTCCTTCGTTTCGCATCTATATTATTAATTGCTGAGCAGTTGGCATAGCGCCAGCGCTGAACCAGAGACGTGATGGTCCTGCAACGATTGTTGTTACGGTAACCGTTTTGAAAACGTGGTACCCTAGTAAGAACGTCTTGTGTCAGTGATGGAGCTAAGGAACCAAAGAGTGCGCAAGCTTCATGTTTTTGAAGCGATTTCAATGAAAACGCGCTTTTGCGTCGTCTAATTGGTTGAATGTTTAGCGGCGATACAGTTGAAATGAAAAAAGAAAAGCGCAACGAATTAAAAATTATTAACGAATTAAATGGCACTGGCTCGCGCCATTTTTTGGCGCGTCTTTACGCGTTAGATCAAGAACAAACCGTAACACGTGGCATATCATTTAGAAGCGCAAACTTTGCTCTACCGGTGAGTACCAAATTTTCTATGTAAAAGTGGGAAAACTTAGAGTTTTATTGACTTTTTTGCAGTTGGACAAAAGGGTAATCCGAGGCATTTACTTGTATGAATTCAAGCTGGGCACTACAGCTAAGGAGGCGGACGAGAAGATCAACGCCGCATTCGGTCAAGGATGTTCCACAATTCGGACGGTGTATCGTTGGTATCAGAGGTTCCGGAATGGAGATGAGAGTTGGAAGAACATGAAGGTTGTGGGAGGCATAGTGATGTTGATGAGGACAAGCTGAGAGATGTGGTAGAGGAGGACCCACACAAAGGTACCAGGGAGATAGCGAAGGTTCTTGGCGTCAGTCACAACACAGCTGCCCGGCATCTGAAGGAAATTGGAAAGACCAAAAAGCTGGAAAGATGGGTGCCTCACGAGCTGTCTGAGGAGCAAAGAAACCGACGATATGAGATCTCGTCCGCACTGCTTCTACTGAACGAAACGGACCCATTCCTTGATCGCATCGTAACCTACGACGAGAAATGGATAATGTACGACAACAGGCAACGATCGAAACTCTACCACATCCTCCGTTTTCTCCCGACCCCTCCCCAACAGACTACCATTTCTTCAAGCACTACTTGGTAAGGAAAATATTCAAATACCAACAGGATGCCGAAAGTGCCTTCGAAGATTTCGTCAATTCCAGAACTGCTGATTTTTATGCTACTGGGATAAAAAAGCTTGTGTCACGTTGGCAAAGATGTGTAGAATCAGAAGGTTTTTATTTCGATTAATAAACTTGCCTACAAGCCGAGATATTAACTGTTTAAATTTACAGTGGTTCAGTGCCATTTATTTCGTTACAACCTAATAGATGTGGTGGGAGTCCACCCGAGGCAATACAAACAGTATTCTCACGTTGCCAAGGAGGACAACGTCCAACACGTTTTTCCCATCTTGCAGCGCTACTCCACTGTGTGGTTCGTCTTAGTATGTACTTCGGCATTTCCTTACTTTCATCTGCACTTCCGAAATTTCATTACACTGGGCATGTGCGGACGAGTTCCAGCTTTATAAAACTAAAACAAGCTTCCATTTTTCTTACACAGAAGTGATGTTGTCAATCATAAGAAGTTTTTCGTTTAGTTGTGCCTTCGCAAAGTGAAAAAAATTCTCTCTTGCTGAAGGATATTTGCGTTTCAAATCACGTTGCTCTTATAAGAAGAGAATGGGAATGACTGCTCACATATATGAGCAAAGAAATTAGCGACTGTTAGGCAATATTTACATACTTCATTTGGTTCTGTTTAGCTTTAGCAACAGTGATAGTTTGTTACGATGTCGTTGCGTAATGAAAGTAAACGAAGTTTTTGACATCGCAGCTCGCCATATGAGAAGTGAGTAAGCATTGTTGCGCCGACTTTCTGATCAGGTTTTGCACCAATTTTTGGTCTCCTATGCACACGAATTCTATTTTGCAGTAGATCGACATTCCTTCGCAGTGTTAGCAGCAAATTATGTGATTCTACAGTAGAACTAACGGTAGACCAGGCTCAGATAATTCCGAGGACAGTAGCGAAGTGCCGTACGATGTTTCTATAACCTGCTGCTACCAGACTGCTACTATCTGTCTAACGGTATAGTAGAGTATTAGGTTGCCCGGAAGGTTCTGGCGATATTGCCTGGCCCACTTCAAACGATCATAGCTTTCTTCATATCCACCGGATTCAGTCGAAGTAAACACCATTCTAATCAGCACACCTTTTCCAACGCGACGCTGGTTGACTAATTCCATCAGCAAAAATCTGGGTGGTCGCGATGTGACAAATTTTCGAAAGGCTGTTTTTTCGTGGTGCTGATCTGCAAAGGTTCTACGTTCTGTTGACTGCCAGCTGCAGCGCACTCGATTTCCGGTACAGCTCGTCGATTTTCTCACAGTAGGACTCTGCTGTGATGGATCGGTCTGGTTCCAAAAAGTTGTAGTGAATCACACCAGCCGCCGGCCACCGTTCTGTTACCTCGCCTTTTTTTCTGGCGGGATCTCGCTTTGGGAAGTGCCCGGGTGGTCTGTCCACATTAACCTGCTGTCCTTATCGTCTTCGGTTATCGTAAAACCCACTTTTTTCACATGTGACAACTCGATCCAAAAACGGGTCGTCCTGATTCTGAAGATGCAGGGAAACACAGATTTCGAAACCCGACAATTTCTGGTGACCACTCATGTCGTGGGGCACCCACTTTTCGAGCCTTTTCGCCTTTCCGAGGCGTTTCAAGCCATCTGTAGTAGCAGTTTCACTGACTACTAGACCTGAGATCTCGCGTACTATTTGCGATGGATTAGCTTCCACAATGATGCTTCGATTGTTGCCGTTGTTTGTATAAGCATCATCGTAGTTCCTTTAGACCTGAAGAAGGGCTAAAGGCCGAAAACGTTGTCAATAAACATTTCGCTGTTTCGAGCTTTACTCTTAAGGAGAAGGATATGTAAATATGAAGCTCAGGGAAACAACGATATTAAGAGACCTTCAAATCGTCGTCCTGGGTTGCCGTAGGACTGCCGCTTCGGGGTGCATGTTCAAGGTTGAAATCCACAAAGTGAAATTTCTCAAACCACCGTTGTACGGTGCTCTCTCGAATACTATTCGATGCCCATACAAGGTTCATTTGCCGAGCCGTTTCGACGGGGATTGGGCCGGTTTGAAATCGGATTAAAATATCGTTCGCAATTGCTCTTTCGATGCATCAATAAATCTTCGAAGAAGCGCAAGAACTATGCAGAGCTGAAACACAGATTATTCCGTCAGATAGAGCGAAGAATTCCGCTTTAGACATTATGTATAAAAACGCGAAGTGAGCTGAAAATTGTTGTAGCAATAATCGAATGAAAAATGGTTGCACAGAACATTCCGACGAATCTAATAATAGAGCTTGTCTGTAGCTAACGTCTAAGCTTGGTTTTGTTGCTAGGGTATATGCCTGCATGTGCCTCTAGGAGCATCATCACGTGAGGATATCAGGGAACCGAGTTTTCTGTTCAATTACTCATACTTCAGTTAACCTCGAACGACAGCAGTTAAGCATTAAAATTCGAGTAAGTATCATTCAAGTTGTTATCGACAGTACAATAAACGCAACAGGTCAACTCACTTGCTTCCTTGTGAAGAGTCTAGCGCATATCTGATAACAGGCGGAAGAAGCGATTTCTATTCCCTCCATTTAATTACTACAGCATCGCTAGAGGTTTTAAAAAAAACGTAAACATCGCTCCCCGCGAGCCAGTCCCTCGGACCTTGCTTTATGTTGATAACGCAATGATATTGCAACAATAAAGGTGAAGTCGAGCGATCGCCTAGAATGGTCTGACTCAAACTGAACGTCAGAAAGGCCAAGTACTAACGAGGGGTGTGATCGAATCTGGCTTCATGAAGCTTAACGGCACTGAGCTATTTCGCACTTAAGTTTTTAAGTTTCTGAGATCAATAGTGTGTAATAGTGTCTGTTGGAAATCTGATTGTCGAAGTGAACTCGCACGTGAATCCAGCTTGCCATATCTTGCCATACCAAGGAAAGTGATACACGCCTCGGCGTCATGGAAACGAAGTTGCTGTGGTGCACGGCTGGAGTCTCATAAGACGTGCGAAGATTGACTGCAATGACAAGATGTGCTCTTTGCGGAAATGAAATCATGATTATAATATGTGATTCTGTGTAAGGGAGACGACTTACAGAGATCAAGTTTTATTACAACAAATTTAAAGACTGTAGTATACTCTTAACGTGCTGTAAAAAAATTGAGCGTTCCTGCTTTATGTGATCAAAGGATTCAATGTTGCATCGTTTTACAGAAAAAAACCGAACACCCTGATCATATTCGTGAGTCAACTCCAGTATTTCGGAAGCTAGTCCCGCTCTGACAAGGGAAGGGTCTGTAGCGTATGTCTGAACGAGGGGAAGCGAGTCATATGGGAAGAATCCCCACCCCTTAAATAGGATGGAGCGCAATGGAAGAGGGGTTGCTCCATGCGAGGAAGGTCGGGGGTTTGGTTCCTCTGCGCTACTGCATGTCTGCATTTCAACTGGCTGGTTGAGCTTTTTGGGATTCTGACGTCTATACCATTTTCAGACGTTTTCAGGCGTTCATTTTCCAGCTGTACGCTGTTATATTCAACATGATGATACATAAATGTTCAACATTAGTGATTCAATGTGACAGTGTGCATAAAGCAGCACTGGGCACAATACGGGCAGCGCATAAAGGCTACAGGCTCCTCATAGTTGGTTTTCATTGATGGACCAATGACCTCGGGAAAAACCTGCTCGGATTTTCAAACGAGACCAGAAGGTGACGTCGGAGGTGTTCAAATGAAAAGCGAGGTTTGTGGATCCCTTAAATTAACCTAAACGACATCGATACACTCTTTCCCTCATCTTTGCCTGTCACCTAGAAATCAGAGGTCTACTGAAGATTTTCTAAAACCTAACACCAACAATGTCTTAAGATGCTCGAGTGGTGATCCACCTGCTCACGCTGAAGTGTGACCCAATTTGGAGCCTTCAAAGGGAGAAATCAAGCTGGCCGAACGGATGACCAGCATACTGAAGGACACCGAAGCACGTCAACTTGAAGTTAACGAAGACGTTGTGGTTGAAAATCCGGTCAGTAATAAACAAGTCGCAAGAAAGGTACTCTCCACAGCGTACAGCTGGAAAATGCGCATTAAACGTCTGAAAATGGTAAAGACGTCTGATTCTCCCAAATCTCAAACAGTCGAGATGCAAAAATGCAGCAGCGCAGAGGTACCAAACCTCCGACCTTCCTCGCATGAAGCAACCCCGCTTCCACTGCGCTCCGAGCCGCTTGCCGGTAAGGGCATCGCGGGTGAGCGAGACCCCCAAACTCGTGATGCGCCGTTTTCCATGGTGACCCCTTACTCCTTGGGTTATGCGACCTGGCAAAAAATAAACACATTTTCATACTAATCGAGGGGTGGGGATTTTCCCTATATGACTCGCTCCCCCCGTTCAGTCATACACGTCAGACCCTTCCCTTGTGAATGGTGCTCTGCAGATTTGTGTTCTTTCACCGATACTTTTCATTATTTATACTTATGACTTATGACTTCCACGGATCTCCCTCGATAGAGAGCCATCGGCTCTCTTGTTAAGAGGGATCTCGAGCCGCTTGTCGCAGGGCCACGTGGCGCGTCCCCGGGTGGTGGATAGGGGAATTAAACGCAAACCAAATGCGACCGTGTACTGCCCAGAGACGCAGGTGGGATGCAGGGGATGGACTCCTTGCTCCTGCTGTGTCGGGTCGGCGCGTTCCTTGTGCGTGGGAGCGGCATGTTCATGCACAGTGTGCGTGGATGTGTCCGTGACTGTGCGGATTGTAACTGTGTCGGCCCGGCCAAAAGCTTGCACTCGGTACACTGGGAATACATCGTAAGGCGATTCGAGGCCGCCTCAAAAGTCTCGCCCCGTCCCTTCGGGCAGTCTGGCTGGCTGCCCGTGTGTACTCAAGTCAAAAACAGCAGCACTAAATGGCCTCATTCCCCTGACCCCGAAAGAGCCCCCATTTCTGCAGCGATGGGAAGAATGAGTACGGAGAGGCTGCTAAAATCTTAGGGCCTAACCAGGCTGCGCAAATTGAGAAGGACTAGGATGACGAACTGTACTTACAACGCCCGCACGCTCGCATCGGAAGCATCCGTTGGAGACCTGATGATGCAAGCCAGGAAGATCAAGTACGACGTCATCGGACTGACCGAGACGAGAAGACACCACCACCTACCCGCCGCCTAAGACTCCGGAGAAGAAAAGCCAAGCCACGAAGAAAAACCCCAGGAAAAAACCCCGAGAAAAAACAAAAAACATCAGATGACCACGAAGATATCACCAGACGTGTTGAAATCAGTGTAAAACGGTCACGAATGAAGGAAGTGTCGAGATAAGTCAAGGTGAGTGCCTAAAATAGGGCACGGCAAGCAATTCCTCCTCCGCGACCATCGCTCAGAGACGGCCTGCGACTGCCGTCGCACGGGAGTATGTTCCGCTCCCGCCACTCGGAGGTATAACACCCCACTGCGACGCGTCGCGGGAGCGATGGCGCATCAACTGACAGCCATGCCCGACTGCGCCGTTCGCCACTGCAGCGAAGGCGCGTCATTGACAGTTGCCCCGCGCCCATCTCACGAGCGACGCGGGAGTATACCATAGGCCTAACACTTCTACCTCTAACAAGGGAGGTCAATGAACTTCCCGTGGCAATTTTAAAAGTGACCTATATAGGGTTGTAGGGCGTTGTCTGAAAAGCACCGCGGTGGTTTTCAAATTTCCTGCGGACATCTGGGTAGGTCAAAAGTTGCAAAAAACTGCATCACTTCAGTGCGGGCCGATAAAGGAAAACTGACGTCTGCAACTGCCACGAGGTGGTTAGAATCTGATCTGGAAAAAGGTTTGGCACTGGAGCAGTAGCGGAATTAGAGCGATTTCACAATTAGCGGTACAGTAACCGAAATGGAACATTGAGGTGCGCCGCTCACCAGCAATGCTGCAGGCACTGGATGGCCGAGTGGGTACGGGGTCGGACTTGCAGAAAAGTGGCCAGGGGTTCGAATCCGGGGGTCGGGGTTCCGCGTTGCTTTGCTTGCTCTTAGCACTTTTGTCGATGTAAAGTGTATCTTGACCACGATAGTGTACCATACTGACATTAGAACTTCATTTCACCCTGGATGGTACGATATAAACACAAAAATAAACACGCAAAGCAACAGCGTTCACAATACATAGTTCGATTGGCCGCGGAAGCAAGCAGGCGACTTTTCCTTGCCTACAAAATATTCTTTGTCTTGACCGTCTTCATTAGCAACGACGGTAGGTTTGTCAGTACTACTGTATTTCATGACTCCAAAGATCGAGGAGAATTTGAAAAAATGGATTAAAAAGGTTTGTTTTTATTTTTGTTCATTCATTTATTTATCTAATATTTTAATTTTATTTATTATTTATTTTATCTTATTATTTAATTTTTAATTTTTTAATTAATTAATTAATATATTTATGTTTGAATTTTTTCGACCCCCCTTCGACCTTTGGAGAGAAGGTATAATAGTGCCAATCTGTCTTCTTCATGATCAACCAGCCATGCTAGTGATCTCACGGCCGTCACACACAGCAACCTCCTCACCGCTACAAGAAGACGTAATAAACCCACATCATCGTCATCGCCCGGCGACTAGTCTACAATTTGTGCTGCGTTCAAGAAAAAAACTACCTGGAGTGTTTCACCTCATCAGCACAATCACTATCACCATACATAGCATTTTGTAGTCCGAAAGGCATCTGCTATGGCGATCTCCTTACGAATACGGGCAGAGTAGTAGGGAGGAAGGCGGTTAGCAAGACAAGCAAACCTCGGCACGGAAAACACATTGTATTGTACAATTAGTATCAAATTCAGGAAGAGTTCTCGTATAGTGTGCCGAAGGATGATAACAACAATCGATAAAATGTAAATATATACATTAATTAATTAATTGAAAATAAAAATATTAATATTAAAATTAAATAATAATTGTTACGTAATAAATAAAATAAAATAATAAATAAATAAATCATGAAAACTAAAGATAAATCTTTTTTTATCGATTTTTTCATTCTCTCCTCGACTTTTGGAGTCGTAAGGTACAGTAATGCTGACATTCCCACCGTCAGTGCCTAACGAAGAGGAAAAGATAAAGAATATTATCTATTTTGTAGGTGGGAGAGGCCCTTGAATGCTACCGATGAACTGCGACGAAAAGTCGCCTGTTTTCTCATTCGTGATGTTAGCTTGACTTGAACGAAGCGCAACATGTAGACTGGGCGATGACGATGACGTGAGTAGTGTTACGTCTTCTCGTAGCGATGAGGAGGTTGGTGTATGTGACGGCCGTGAGATCACTAGCAATATGCTTGAATGAGCATAAAAAAGACAGATCGGTACTATTATACTTTCTCTCCAGAAGTCGAAGAGGGGTCGAAAAAATCAAACATGAATATATAAATAACTTGAATAATTAAAAATATAAATAATAAATAATAAATAATAAAATAAAAAATAAAAAATAATAAAATAAAAAATAAAATCACCTGTATCACCTGTCGTCCCGTTGATCATCGACTTGCTCGAGCGGGCGCCAGCAGCGTCTCCATTCGTCCCTGTCGCGTGCCAGAGTGGTCCAATGGATCCTCCTCGCTCGAGGGACACGAAGAGCGTCATATCGGTCGTTCAGGGCTTTCACGAAGAGGTCCGACCAACGCGTTGGTGGGCGCCCGGTGTTCTCTTGACATCCCGCGGAATCCAGTCGGTGGCGGCTCTCGTCCAGCGGGTGTCTGCGAATCGCATTACGTGGCCGGCCCACCTAATTTTCGACAACTTGGCCCACGCGACAGCGTCTCTGATCTTCGAACGCCGGCGAAGCTCGGAACTCCGGAGGCCTTCTCTCACTTGCGTGAGTCGTGTCACTCCGAGCATCGTCCTCTCGATTCCATGCTGCGCAACGCTGATCGCGTGTTCATCCTGCTCTCGTATAGCCCAAGTCTCTGAGGCGTATGTTAGGTCAGGAAGAACGGTAGAGTCGAATAGGTGGGCACGAAGTCGGACGTTCTTCGTCTTCTTCGCGACTTCTTCGACGCTATTGAAAGCTCCCCAAGCCGCTCGTTTCCTTCTGCTCAGCTCCGGCGCTAGGTCGTTTTCCATATTGAGTTCGCTACCCAGATACACGTAGCTGGAGCATTCGGAGATGTTCGTTCCGTTGAGCGAGAATAGAGCATCAGAAACCCATCCGTTCCTCATGAATATCGTCTTCGTAAGATTCAGCTGCAGTCCAACATTCCCACATACACGATCGAAGTCGGCCAGCATTCGCTCCGCCTGGCTGATGCTCGGTGTTATGAGCACGATATTGTCAGCGAAACGAAGATGGTGCAGCTGCTGGATGTCGACCTTCACTCCCATGTCTTCCCATTCTATTTCGCGCATGACGTTTTCGAAGGTGGCGCTGAAGAGCTTCGGGGATACGGCCCTGCCCTTGCCGAACCACTCTCCTTACGTCGATGACGACGTCGTTGTAGAATGGTGAGATCTTGGTCGTGATTCCACTGTACAGCTCTCGAAGGACTTTGATGTACTGAGTAGGAACGCCTGAGTGAGCAGGGCTTCGAGGACCTCTTCAGTCTCGACGGAGTCGAATGCCTTCTTCAGGTCGATGAACGTAAGGCATAGCGGCAGCTTATACTCTGACACTTCGATGAGCTTCGTAATGATGTTTGTGTAGTCGATCGTGTTGAATCCTCCCCAAAATCTTGCTTGTTCGCATGGCTGTCCTTCGTCCAGCGTTCTGCTGATCCTATTCAGGATGACTCGAGTGAACAGCTTGTAGACTACGGACAGCAGGCAGATCGGGCGATAGTTGCCAATGTCGTGCACGTCTCCCTTCTTGTACAGCAAGACGGTCTTGCTGGTCTTCCACTGAGATGGAACCTTGCACTCCGACAGATAGCGCGAGAAGAGCCGCGCCAGGGTGTTGGTGAGCGCTGGCGGGAGGTTCTTCAGGTGTTCGGGTCTGACCTGTCGGGACCGGATGCTGTACGTTTCTTCACCGACGACATGGGGTGTCGTATCTCGGAAGGGAGAACAGAGGGGACGACGTATCCATCCTGCGGAAGATGGCATGGGGGCAGGTGGACGTGGCTATCGAAGAGATCGGAGTAGAAGTCGTGGATGACCTTCTCCATGGTCTTTCTGGAAGAGGTGACGGTTCCGTCAGGACGTCGGAGAGCGGTCATCTTGGTCTTGAAGTTGGCGAAGTTTCGGCGGGCATTGCGGATGCTCAACCCTGCCTCTGCTGCTTCAGCCAACACTTCCGCCCTTCTCTCCTTGAGATCTTCCTTTATCGCCGCTCTGCATAGCCTCGCAAGCTCGGACGTCAGCTGGTAGGTGCCTGACTCTCGTGCTGCTCCAAGCTGGCGTATAAGCTCGAGAGTTTCCGGAGACAGGCGTCTCTTGGTGGTCTTCAAGCTCTCGGCTCCCTTAGCACTATCGTGGAGATGGTGCACGAAGCGGTCGTATTCCTCATCGACGCTGTCCATGACGGCATCTTCCCAAAGGCCGACAAGAGAGGTGTAGAGGTCCCAGTTGATGGTCGTTCTGGGATTCCTCTTCTTGAACTTCGCGGCCTTCTCTCCTTGACGCGAAAAGCGAAGCCTCGAGCGAAGGAGGCGGTGGTCCGATGCCGTTTAGAACTTGGGGACAACGGAGACGTCAGTCAGGCAATACTTGCGGTTGAAGATGGTGTGGTCGATCTCGTTGTGGAACTGGCCACCGGGGGATTTCCAGGTCCATTGTAGGGAGGGAGGCTTCTGGAACTGTGAATTTCCATGGATGTTCTTGGTCGACATGATAAACTTAGACAGCCTTTCACCTTGCTCGTTCCACTCCAAACCGTGGGTTCCGATGTGAAGTTCTTCCGGCGACCTTCGCGGCCCGATCTTGGCGTTGAAGTCGCCGACGATCACCTTGTATAAGGTGTGATCTTCCTTATAGAACTTCTCCAGCTCCACGTAGAAGGCTTCGACCTCTTCATCGTCGTAGCCGGATGTTGGGGCATACGCGACGAATACAGTCAAGGCTAGCACGGAACCATATCGCTTCAGTCGCAGACGTCCGATTCGGGTTGTCAGAGACTCGTACGAATCGATGTTCATGGCCAAGTGCGTGTTGACGAGGACACAAATGCCGCCTACTCCCCTGCTGTCGCATGTTCCGAGGAACAGTTCTTCTCCGGAGTCGTTGGCAGCGTGTAGGGGGTGGTGTCTTCTCGTCTCGGTCAGTCCGATGACGTCGTACTTGATCTTCCTGGCTTGCATCATCAGGTCCTCGACGGATGCTTCCGATGTCGTATATCGCCTATGTACAGTATTCACACTTCCTGTGGAGTGCCGCGGGAGGTCGCAAGGGCAGCGAGCTGCCCGCCGCCGTGTCCGCATTCGGGCCGAAGCGCAGCTCCAAACTTGCTTCGGCGGCCGAAGAGGTGAAAATGGTTTTCAGTTTGAATACGGACAATATTACATCTGTGGAAAGCTCGCAACGAGCTGAGAAATGCTCTCCAGTTGATTTTTCGAATAAACTCATCAATAAAGAGGTAAGCGACTGAAACGAAATTTTCTGTTGTTTTCGTCAAACTTTAGCCGCATAGAAATCTACTTTGGACGGCCAAAATCTTTTCGTTCTTTTCAGATTCGAATGTGCTTGTGGTATGTTGTAAACAACAAAAAACACGGCTTTCGTACTTATCCTGTACAGGAGCCACAGAAGTTCAAAGATAGGAGAAATCCTACGCCGCATATTGAGATTGGACCAATCCCTTGTTGGAAAAGAGAAAATCTAGTCATTTCTCTCTATTTCTCGAAGCCATATTACACGTTTTATAAAGAACATTGTTTCCACAATAGAATAGTAGAATACTGTCTTCTGTAACAAGCTGCTAGTTGGGTAATTCTTGACTGAATCTTAGGTTTCCGCGGATTTGTGCTTTCCTGAAATCGGCCCTATGTTATTCAAATTTAGAACAATTTAGTACCACAATAACACTTGATGCGTAACAAATACAGATCTGTCAAAACAATAGAGGATTTCTGGGTTTCGATGAACCTCGTCAACGAAAAGCCTTAAGGACATGCCACTGGGGATCTCGGAGGGGTCGTAAATCAATTAGCGGAGCCGAGGAAGCAAAAGCTTCATAACTAGGTCACTGTGCAATCTTTTTAGATGCTGTTTAGATCGTTGGATTAAAAGTGAGACGGGGTGTTAATTAGATTTTAAACAAATAACTTTGAGAAGAGTTATGGCAATGCGACACTTTGTGACGGATTAATCCGTCGCAAAGCGTCTTTTTGCAAAGATTTTGAGCGGTATTGTAGCTTAATATAGATCCCTGCAACCCATATGAATTGTAGCGAGAGTACACTAATATTGAGAATTAACAAAGAGATTGATAAAACTGATCAGAACGGAAATAACTCTGCAATGTGAAAAATACTGCAACAATTCGTTAAGAAAGCACATTTAATCCTTAAAAAGTACGAAGAAGGTACGTGAACCATGCTACTTGAAAAACACACGAGTCAGGTATAAGCTGCTAGAATTCGAAATAATTCCATCCACCGGAATATCAGCCGGTGGAGTAGATACGAAACCGGTATCCAACGGTTGGGTGAAGGAACGAGAATTCTAAATGAGCGTCTGTTTACTACTGTACGTTATTGAAAGTCCTCAGTTACTAACCATTGCAATAAGTCGATCTTTTCCAACTTTCTTTCGAAGACGTGGCTGTTTTGAGAAGCTAGTAGCTCACTAGGTATGAAATTGAGCCACCTTGCAAATCGAGAGAGTACGAGATGGAATGTCTTTTATTCCGCAATTTAGCGTAGTCAAGTTTAAATCCACCTGAACGTCCACTGGAAGGCCTAAAGACCCAGTATTTGCTGGGAGCCAGCTTCACTTCACCTCGAAGAATGCGAAAGCAGAAGGTAATATACGCACTTACCCTTCTATACAGTAGAGTTTTAACTTACTTACTTTACTTTGATACTTTGATGGTCCCTTTGTCGGCTGGAGGTCTTCTCAGCGGGGACCACAACTCTTCCAGACCGCTCGATCTCTGGCTGCTTGCATCCAGTGAGGCAGACTCCGCTCTCTGAAAGATCTTGAGAATGAGTCTGCCCATCGCGTTGGCGGTCGTCCCAGTGGTCTCTTATGGTCTCTCGGGAGCCATTCTGTGACACGGAGACTCCATCTATCGTCCTTTCGTCGAAGCAGGTGTCCGGCCCAGCGATATTTGGACTTCTTAATGTACTGCAGTGGGTCTGCTAATTGCGACTTCTCCCGTAGCTCCGAGCTTCGTAGGCCTTCTTGCCATTGCTGACGAAGGCTTGTCCTCAGAAGACATCTCTCCAGTGCACGATGCGTAGTTTGCATCGCTCTGGCGATTGTCTTGTTGTCGGGTCAGCTTTCCGTCGCGTAACACATCGCAGGCAGTACAGAGGCGTTGAATATCGAGGCCCTGAGGCCGGGATCCTTGACCTGATCGGTGACTTCGCGAATCGAACTGAAGGCTGCCCATGCTGCGCGTCTCCTGCGGGCGATTTCAGGAGCGAGGTCGTTATCCATGTTCAGCTCTCTTCCCAGATAGACGTAGGAGTCGACCTGTTGTAGAGCGACTCCATTTAACCTTACGAGTCCCGTGTCACACCAATGGTTGACCATAAATTGTGTTTCGACGTATTCATGTTCAATCCAGTCTTCATACCTGCCACATTGAGCTCGTTCAGCATTTCCTCGACTTCTGCCGTGCTGGTAGAGATGAGAACAATATCGTCGGCGAAGCGAAGGTTGCTGATCCGTTTACCGTCGACAAGGTAGCCTTTATCGTCCCAGTTCAAATCTTTCATGGCATCCTGGAGTGCCGCTGTAAATAGCTTAAAAGAAATCGTGTCTCCCTGCCGTACTTCTCTTCCGATAGGAATCTTAAGCTTTTGATCGAACAGCTGGATGGTAGTCGATGCGTTCGAGAAGCATACGTAGAGAAGTCGGATGTAGGGCGATGGTATACCAGCGTGCACAAGTGCGTTCAACACGGCGTTGATTTCCACAGAGTCGAACGCTTTCCGGTAATCCACGAAGACAAGGACAAGTGGGAGGTGGTATTCGCGGCTCCTCTCGATGAGCTGTGAGACAGTCTGAATATGGTCCATGCAGGAGAAATCCTTGCGAAACCCTGCTTGCTCCACTGGCAAGCAACGCTCCATGCGGTTAAGCAGTATCTTGGTGAAGATCTTGTAGACAACCGAGAGAAGACTGATGGGTCGATAGTTGTTGATATCCTCCTGCTGACCTTTTTTGAAGATTAAAACTGTTTTCGACTCTTTCCATGAGTCCGGAATTCTACCAAGTCGAACGTAGTGGTTGAAGTGCTTGGCAAGAAGTGAGCAGAGGGCACTGCCACCCGCACGAATAAGATCAGCAGAAATGCCGTCTGGTCCGGGAGCAGTGCCCGGCTTCATCTTTCTGATCTGTGTAGAATTCTTGAACGATGGCCTCCATCGCTCTTCGAGACGTTTGCATTGCGTTTGCATTCCATCCATCCTTATCCACAAGGGCTGACATTATTGCCTTCTGATCGCAGAGATCTCGTTTGCAGCGTTTCATGCTTGAACATTTCCCAGCGGCTGCTAACAGCTTCAATCTTCTGTAGGCTTGAATGGACTCCTTCACTGCTATTCGACAGGCCTTCGAGATGGTGACTTTTTCCAGATGGGAAGCATTATGATCCAGTTTAACAGCTCTTCTTTGCTCCAAGAGTTTAATCGCATGTGCGTTGAGTCTTGAAGCACACGGTGATGTGGCTCCGCAAGAGCTGTTAACACATTTCAACAGTCCTTTGGAGAGAAGGTCGTAGTCTTCCGATGGATCTTCAAGAAGATTCCAATCATACGACTTTATTGCATCTTCTTATGGTTTCTGTTCTGCCTTTCGTTTCCTGCAGGGCGATAACGTCGTATTTGATGTTGCGGCTTCTGTAAAGCAGTGTCCGAAGATCCTGCTCAGATGCGATCGAACGACAGTTATGAGTGCAGACGAATAGGCAGTTTCCGTGTCGTGGTGGGAGGGAGTTTCCGGTAGTCCGATTCCAATGACGTCCTGATAGTTTAACTCCGAGATTAGATGGCCCCTCGCCGGAGGTGGATGCAACCGACGTCGTAGAAGTCCACCTCCGGCGCGCGGAGGACTGGGGGGCGGGTTTAGTTGTTTGAGCCGTAGCGGTGGTCTGGTTACTCACATGTTCCTGGCCAGGGATACAGGAGAGCCGCCCATACACGAAAAAACGTCGCGTACTGCGTGACCGTTTGTGCCGTTAGCCATCACAAAGTGATGTTCACCCCTTCACCGCGGTGAGGTGGCACATGAAGGGGAGAGTTTTAAGGCCTAGAAAAATACTCGAGGTGGTGCAAGACGTAGGATCTATACAAGCGAACAAGTATTCTTGGATTACTATTGTGTACATTGCGAAATATTGAAAAAAGTGTCATATAGGCTTTCCTGACAATTTGATCAATGTGAGATGAAAAACTCAAACAGGGATCAAATAGAATTCCTAGATCTTTAGCAGTTGAGGAACACTTTAATATTTCACCGTTTATTTCATATTTCATAGCAGGAGAATCTCCGCAATGTAGAATGAAAGACTTGTCAAAATTGATGGATAGGCCCCATTCAGTATTCCACGCACTAAGCTTGCTAACTGAATGTTTCAAAGCATTTCTTACTGCACCACAATTTTCAGTGTTGTAAATACCGTATATTTTTATGTCGTCGGCAACTGAATTAACTGCATAACTGAATTCCTATATTTGGTGACGTTTTAAGCAAAGAAGCTAGTTCCGCTGTATAGGTCAGAAACAACAAAGGTGATAGCACACCTCCTTGGGGCACTCCACTAATGCACGGATAGCGGTTGGAAAACTTTAGACCAACTTTGGCCGTCATATTTCTACTATGGAGGTAAGATGCAAACCACTGCCATCAACTCCGAGAAATTGCAGCTTCTGTAGTAGTTTGCAATGACTTACTTTATCGAAGGCCTTCGCTAGGCCTATACATATAGGCTACATCAATAGAGTCGCCACAGTTCAGTTCAAGGCTCCAACCAAATAAGCTGTCAACAAGATTGATGGTTGTTGAAAGACCGGGCAGAAAACCATGTTGTTCGGCTGGAATAAGATGAAGCCTGTTGATGTATGCTAGCAGTTTCTCTCTAATTAACTTCTTCATAACTTTTATAGGCGGGGGTGTGATGCTTATCGGACGGACATCTCTCACAGTTAAAGCAGCAGATTTCTTGGGAATTGCAGTAACAATTGCATCTTTCCATACTTCGGGCACTTCGCCAAGCATCACAAATGCGTTGAAAATGAATGTCAGCGACTTACGTAGAGAAGTAGCAAATTTTCTATAAACAATTGAAGGGATGCCGTCGTAGGGTTCAGAAACAGATGGCTTCAGTGGCTTGAGGATCTTTAAGACGATCTTTAAGATTATGTTGTAAATAAGTGAATAAATAAATAAGTTGAAGGAATTTCCAATTGCTTCCTGTCTTAAAAATCCACTACAGTGTCTGCCGTATAGTTGAGCAGCCTTTGAGTGCTGGTAAAGCAGTAGTGAGTTGCGTTCGTGTTGGAGTAATTTCCTCTTGAGAATCTTGGGATCCTGTTGGAGCCATCAGTATTGGGAAAGCTAGGGCAATTGCGAGATTAGTGCACTATCTACAAAAATTTGAACTTCTTTCTGTCCTTTGATAAGAAGGGTACCGCTGGAACGGCAAACATAATAAAGTTTAATCTTAACGAGCCTGAGTGGCAGAGAAGATTTGAAGCTGTTCTACCAAAATACCCAGATTTTATGACAGACGATAATGAAGACTGCCATCTACCGTTTTCAACAGTACGTATTAAACATCATCACCTCCTTCACCTTTGTCGCTGTGCTGCCGTCTGATGCTATAGGCAGTCAGAAGAAATGTTACTGTGCGTTGATGGTTCCTTAATTTTCGAGTCTTCAAGTCTATTCCGCTTTCAAGATAAGAAGCAATTGCTTGGGAACATACAGACCGTACCGAGATTTGCGTGGTCGCTGAATTTTCCTAGGGAATACGACTTTCTATAACAACGAAATCCAAAATCAAGTTTCAAAAACGCTTTAGTATTCTGTGAAATGTCTGTACATTCCAGGAAGTCGAATTAGTGTTTTAATTGGAGCTGTCTTGTTTTCTAACCAAACTACAATTGAATGTATTGCGCAGAAAACGAAAAACGACAGCACCTGCAGTACAGAGGTTGTGCAGACGTGCAGGTGGTGCACGCGTTTAGCCTGCACATGAAGGACAACGAGACTCAACCATAACGCCATTTCAAAACGTAGGGAATCTAATTTTCGCCAACCCTTCTCGACATCGCACTCCAAGGCCGAGTCAGCCAGTCTCTGTGATTAGCATTTGCACCTGCCCGCACCCTGACTCAAAGCCGACGTTCTCGCCGTTACTTTACGAGTCCTCATCAAGCACACTGCATCTAACGGCTGTCCGGAGATACCATTTATGTTTTCTGTAAAGTTTTAAAGGCTACTGCATTTGTCTCCCTATCATTGAAGTAGGGTAAACACAATTTCACTTTCCCACTGCGTGGTATAGTATATCGTAGTTCTTATTATAATATACATTTTCTGAAGGATACGCTTATAACTCCACTATAGAACAATGCATTGGGAATACCAAAGGTATTGAGACACGCGTGTGAGCGGTCTAATGCAACAGATGTGCTGCGTGAACAACATTTTCTAAGCATTTTGATTTGTTGCCAGCGCATTTAGCTAATCACAACCTCCTATGTTTTGAGGCTAGACAACAAATGTCTCATTGAATCTAATAGAATATATTCAATTCAGTATCTTTAAGTCTCAATTGGCTGGTATGGAGGTTGTAAGCTCGCATAACGACGTTTTGTTGTGATCAGAACTCTAGCGCCATGCCTGACGCGCACCTGCATCTCCTATGGGAAGGTCAGGAGGTACAAAATATGGCCACGCCCCTCGCCGAGAGTCTAACGGCTGCCCTACAAAACCTTTGAGACGCAAAACTAGATTTTCCTTCCCCAGAAGAGCGGGTGTACCTCCTGTCGCGCTGCTGCACCTCCTGCTGACCGGGCGTGAATACTCTATGTCATGGCACCTCCGAGGATGTTTGATCGACCGCAACATCCACTCCTCGTGGGACTCATCAGGGCTCACCTCAACATCGGGATGGGGTGGCCGCTGGTCATATGAGGTGTGCTCGTTGCACGACCACTCAGCACCGGTGGTGTAATGGCGTAGAGCATTCCCTTCCAGTCAACAGTAGGTACGGGTTCGAGTCCCGCTTGGCACTAGAGCATGGATAGGAAGAAAACATCGTTATGAGTGCTTATAATTCTTCTAGTGTGTTTGTGCCTAGCTGACATCTCCGTAGCAATACGATCGTGTGCCAGGGTTGTTCCTGGTTTCATGAATTTGATGGCTGCCCCTATTTTACCTTGCAGAAATCATGAGCATTGGATATCCGTCTCGATTGGAGTAACAGTAAAGCGTATGGCATGCTCCCATCCACCGCAGCGACGCGACATTGGACAGCGACGGCAATGCCTCGCGATGAGCGGTCCAAACAAGTGCAAAATAGTGCACGACGAGCGTTTTCCCCCTCCGTGACCGTCGCTCGTCGCTGTGCACTGCACGGCGACGGGTGACGCCACTCGCACTGTTTCTAAAAAGGTATATAAGTTAGGTACCTTGGCCAAAGCGAATCAGCGCATACACGAACCCCCCTCCCCCGAGGAAAACATAACTTTCAAAAATATGGACACGTCACGAGAACCCTCTCGTGCCGTGTCGAGCACAGAAACGTCGGCTCCCGTGCCTGTGGTTGGAATGAGAAATGAAATTAATGCATGAGTGAGCAGGCATGGCGGAAACCCCCTACCAAAACACGACATCGAAGAAATACCTTTGAAAGCAACAATCCTACAACGGCATACGGATCAGAAGGTGATAAAAAGAAAAAAACGCGAAATCACGGACGAAACTGTCGAGAAAACAAGGCATCCAAGAAAAAATGCACTGAATCAGCAGATTCGCTAAAATTCTGCAAAAATCCCCATCTGCAGAACTGCGTGAACTATGCCAGCCCCAGCTATGGCGGCTCACGACGTGCATCGCGAGCCATCGCGTCGCTGTGCACTCCCGCGTAGCTGCAGCGGACAGGAGTATAACATAGACCCAGCCGTAGCTGCGTATAGTTGTTTAGAAGTGTTTCGTCGCCGAGGTAATCTCATCTTCGGTTTTGCACAAAAACCCTCCTCTTTTCTCAACTGCAACAAATGTTTGCTTCCAATAGATGCTCCATGTCTAATCCTCTTGAGAGTGCGGTTTGATCGAAAGGCCTTCTCAGCGAGCTGACAATGGTGTTTGCTGATATCACCTCCTCTCATTCGCCTCAGCAATTTACATGTTCTCGTGTAGCTAACTCGGTCGGCCGCAGTTGCACTGTTTTTCTTCAGTGTTTGTCGATGTTTCATCAGTGATACCGTGTTCGCGATAGGTGGCTGCGGTACTCTTGTTGGCATCATGCGGTCTCCACCGCACTGCTGATGTAGTGGCAAAGTTCACCATATCGATTGGAAGGTGAATGCAACTGAAAAGGGCAAATGGTCGAGATTGCACTTTGGTACGGACTAGCATCAAAGCAATTAAGAGAGTGTGGTTTCCTTTTCTTCTTCACTGTAAATTCTGGACACTGTAGCGCTCCACTGAGTAAACGACGGTCCGTCTCGAATTCCATAGTTCCTGTTGTTACGCTCCTGAATTCGGCATGCAAAAATGTGGTCGATAGAATTCCGTGTTTTTCCATCCGGAGCTCGCCACGTCCATTTCCTTCCTCTGCGTACTTTGAAGAAGGAGGCCACTGCTCGTATTCGGAATTTCTCGCACATCTCTATGAGAGGCTGTCCCCTTTCTTTTCTGTCATTAAACCCATTAGGTCCGATAGAGTTCTCGATAGAGCTTCCCTTCGATCCGATTTTTGCATTGAAATCGCCGTGTGACCTTCTGTCAGTCAGAACTAGCTGGCTTGATATTTATTTCAGGAACGAAAAGACATCCCGCCAAAATACTTCAGATATGTGAAGTTTCCAGAAGAGAACAGTGAAGGTCTGCGGGCACTTCGGTGGATATTACATGTACAGCTGGAAAAGTGTCGCAATATTTAACAAGAACCTAGTTGTCTCTTGCTGAGGTTTACATCTTCAGGACGCCTTTCCTTATCGCTATCACCAAGAGGAAGCAAGCTTCTAAAGACTCTGTAAACTCCACTATTTGAAGAAAGGAGAATTTTGCGGTGCAGTACAGTACCGGGCGCGTCTTTTGAATTCAAAAACCGCGATTTTGCGGTTTTGCGTCTTTTTGAAAAACTCGCCTAAAGTAATCCATTTGAAAAAGCAAGGCATATTTGAGCTTAGGAGTTCGAGCTCTATCGTTTGGTGTACATAGTTCATACGTAGCCATGAAAATGTCAGAAATAAAAACTTGCGCTCCATTGCGAGCGGACGAGTTGTCGGTCACAAACTGTCGAAAACCGTTGCATGCTCCCAATTCCTCCAATTTTAGGTTTTTTGAGAGACGATTGGTAATGGTTGATTCAACTCTTCGAGATCTACACAAACGTGTACACAACTTTATCAGACCACCGTATTTCTGCATTGGGTGGCCAAAACAAATGATTGGAGCAGGCTCTTTCCGATTGAAGCAGCTTATTTCCCTGAACTTGCATGTTTTTAGAGTATCTCAGGCATGGCGCGTAACGCCAGTGCTCTGTCATGCCAGGAATTCTTCGAGAGTGCGCCGTGCATATAGGATCGAACCTACCAATCGAGTGGGCGCGACAGCTCGTAACTTGCACCCGCGGGCGTGTTCTGAGCGTAATAACTCTTTTAAATTCGGATCTTTCCTGCAGCAACTTGTGGATTTTATAGGCGATAGAAAGCTCAAGAGGAGCGCTGGAACACAGCGACCTAGCTTGTAATTGGCCAAAGTTAGAGCGGTGCGAAAATGCAGGTTTGCCTTGTGTGACACGATTTTTTTCGATTTTAGTCGGCCATTGTGGTAAGACGCGATGAGCTAACGGGCTACGGATGCGTAGGCAAGCAAACCAGCTAAGGTGCTTTTCTATGAAGTGCCCGTAACTCTCCAGCTGCCTAACCTGTCTTAGTTCCAGCTGCCATTTTAGAGCTGCGGAGGGAAGCGGTGAAGTTGAAGTTTCTTCCGCCCTCACTCACCCATATTTGAGTTTTTGACAAAAGAGATGGTACCGTTCTGTTCAGCCCGCAAAGCTTTATCGAGTGGCATTAATCTCGGCCAATTACGGGAAAATTGGTTTTTTGACAATTTCCCATCGACGGGGGCGCTCTAGGCCGCGGCAGAAGGGCTTCCACAGTTGATCCAAGATACTTGAAAGATGTAACTCGTAAGAGTTCAGTACCATTGATCTTAATGGATCCGTGCTTATTCACTTCCGTCGTCAAGTATATCGTCTTGTTGAGGTTTAGCTTGAGACCGAACAATGTCAAGCGATCGCAGCACACCTGTGCCTGTCGCTCGAGTTCGGCTTTCTCCTCACCCGCAAGCATGATGTCATCGTGAGCCTCGCCTCCAAAAAAAGGATTGAGTTTGTCCTATCCAGATGTCCCAATGATAACCTTTCGTACATCGTCAAATGGGAGGGGGAAAGATCTCATAGCTTTAGGTGGCGACGTCAGTTCCTCCACGTGGTGCTACTGGAAGCTGTTCGCTTTGCGAGCTTAGCTAAACCCGAACACTCAACTGCAGGCGGCAGGCCCTTGTGACAGACCGGCCTACGAACGTCCTATGTCACATATGGTTGATGACGCTTAAGAGTTCTAATGCCACGGCGTCCGCGGGAGCCGACTCGCAGCACCAAGGATGGCACAAGGGATGCACCAGGGATCTGCGCTATCCCTACTGCTCTTCGTAGTTGTCATGGATGCAATCTCACGAGATCTCCAAATGGCGGTATCTTGGACGCTACTGTATGCTGATGACGCTATGTTTGCATGTGATGAGGAAGCTGAGCTCGAGCGACACGCACAGGCGTGGTGCGATCGCTTGGCACTTAAGCTAAACGTCAAAAAGGCCGACTACCTGACAACGGATGTGAACGAGCCCGGATTTTTATTTACTAAATTTTATTTACTAAATTCAATCGCACTGATCTCTCACAGGTTACATCTTACAAGTATCTTGGATCAACAGTCACGTCCGATGGCAGTCTAAAGTTGGGGGTGAACGCGCGCGTGAGTGCAGCCTGGTCCAAATGGCGCATGTTGACTGGGGTGCTTTGCGACAAGACAATACCTGAGTACCTCAAATCAAAGGTGTATAAAACAGTCGTCCTCCCAGTAGCGACGTACGGTGCAGAGTGGTGGCTCGTGACAAAAGAAATTGAAGGCCGCCTCAGCGTAATGGAGACGAAAATTCTACGGTGAACGGCAGGAGTAAGCGGAGTAATGCGCTTGAACCGCGTTTGCAACGGCACCATACGGCAAAGGTTCAGTGTCGCACCGATAGCCGACAAATTGCGCGAGACCCGCCTTCGACGGTACGGCCACGTCCTTCGCGATAACGACGACATGGTCCGTAAGATTGGCTGAACTTTGAAGTCCCTGGAGACCGGACCAGAGGACGCCCAATCAGAGGACGCCCGTTGGCTAGATACGTTGCACTTGGACTTAAAGATGGCTGATGTGCATCCTGATCAAGCATTTGATCGGGGGAGTTGGCGTCACCACACCAGAAGAGCGGACACTGCCACCAAATGGGACAGACGTTAATGAAAATGATGATTTGCTTAAACAATGACTTGCGCTGGCCAGCCGATGAACGAGTCACTGTTTGTACTTCAATAGGAAATCTGGTACCAGTTCAGCGACCCCGAAGGGACGCTAGACTTGCTTTGCCTGCGGGAGCCGAACCAATAGCCTTTGATTGCGGTACACGTTACAACCTGCATCCCCTGCTGTCCTTCCATGCACCTGTAAAAGTGAAGCTATAATATAGACGTCGTTGTGATACTTAGCGGGCTCGTGCCCGCTTCGAGATTGCACGTGGTCATAGAACACCCACATAAACTTTTGCTCTTCTGCTCTGATGCGTCAGCTGAGGAGAGCACAGACCTAGGCATGGAAAGGAACTCTGGGGTTTGACTGGTCCAACTTAACCGTCTCAAGATATTAGGTTGGTGCATAAGTTCTCGGACATTTGGGGCATGAAATATTTATTATCACAACATACGAACAACAGTATCAAATCATTCGAAGTAACCACCCTTTACATCAATTGTCTTTCGCCAACGTGCTGGTAAGTCATGGATGCCCTTTGTCCAAAACGTGGACGGTTGTGATTCGAAAAATGTGAGCAGTGCCTGACATCCTCTCGATTCCTAAATTGCTGGCCGTCCAAATAGCGTGAAGGCTTGAAAACAAATGATAATCAGAAGGAGCGAGATCTGGTGAGTAAGGTGGATGTGGAAGAACGGTCCATCCGTAGTCCGCCAACTCAGCCGCCGTCGCTCTAGCAATATGCGGTCTAGCGTTGTCGTGTTGAAAATACACCTTCATTTGCTCTCTTCGTGTGGTTTGAAGGTGGGCCCTCAACTTCCTCAGTTGGTTGACGTAAACCTCTGCCGTCACTGTTATCCCTCCGTCCAGCAGCTCCCAGTATTCCACGCCAAGAACGCTCCACCAAATGCATAGCATCCTCTTTTTCACGTGAAGGTCGGGTTTCGGAACGTCCTCTGCCTCTCCAGCTGCGTCAACCCACCGTGCACGCCGGTGATAATTAGAGTAGAGTATCCAATTATCATCCCCGGTGACAAGGTTGTCCAGCCATACGTGGGTACGTCTGAGGGTAAGGAGAGACAGAGCGACATCGGCTCTGCGATCCATGTCATATTGTGTCAAGTCGTGAGGTACCCAGCGACTAGACATTGGATCCGACACCGATTTTCCGGATAATCGGATGATTTGGATAGGCTATTTTTTCAAACCCCGGCATATCTTACGAAGAGGTTAGACCACTATCTTTGGGGATGTGTTGACGTGCTCGGCGGCTCGGCGAAGAAATTTCTAGTTCCAAAATGCATTGTTTCCAAAAATTCAAATGCACCATAAAGGACATGAGAATAACATGAAAACATGAAAATGTTTTTGCTGATTTCAATACTTTTCAACATCTGTCCTAATGGGGAGGATGAGGCCTGCAACAATAGTGAGGACTGAGGACGAAAGTTATAAACTCCGTCCAGCATCTCCAGTTATGTTTCCATGTCCCGAAGGCCTTCGTTTACCGCTCCTCCACAACCCCAGACTTTTTAACCTTAGACGTTGCTGAATACCAAGCATTGACACCGTAGTTCAACCATTTCCGGAGACAAACACCTGATAAAGATCAATCTCTCTCCGCATTCTTACCAGGAAACTGTCTCTGTATGTCTGATAGGGGACCCAGAAAGTTTCGCATGGGATTGCACTGTCAGCACGGACCTAAAACGTTTGTAGGTTCCCTACGTGGAGATGAGGAGGATGGTGAAGGATGCCGGTTCATGTGGTTCGGTGGCACAGTGGGAGCAACGGTGCTTCACAGGCGCAGGGTCAGATGTAGGCCTTGTTGGGGTTTTGCATTTTTAATGTTCATTCCTTGTTTGGTAGCTATCCCAACGTTTCCTATGAAAATATTCCACTATAGGCTGACAAGTGTGTGTTCAGTAAGAGCTTTTCATCAGTCGCCCTCCCTACTTTGTATTTCCTGCAGATTTGTGATAGGGCCCTTGACTACGTGAATAACCCTTCCCAGTTAGGCAATGGGTGGCCAGTCGATCTCACCTAGCATGTGTCCCACACAATCAAAGAAGGACACGCGATCGATGCATACGTCCAGTTGTGCCATAATGCCCGTCGTAGGTGTACAACTAGACACACTAATGGTGACGGGCAGGTAGCTACCGCAGTGCCAGCAGGTTAGCGATTATTAGTCACTGTCATCTTCTTGCGCTTCGTTAGACAGCGGCACGTTGGTCTTGAAACATGCCTGGAGCGCTGACCATTTAACAATTGTTGAATATGCAGATTTTTTTTACTGAATATAGGGGCATGCTTCCACTATGCAGCGTGCAGAAGAGAAGGGATCCTGGAGAGAAATGAAGAGCAGCTTCGCTAGTCTTGACTCAGTTAGGGGTTTGGTTGGGTCAGGGTTGTTCTACCTCGACACCTGAACAGAAGCGTATAGATTTTGCGCGATGGAGCCGATCGCAACAGTTTACAGCTTGCGACAGTGGACAGTCCGAACTACCTTGTAGTGAGGTTCTTTATCGGAAAGTACTGATTCGCCACCGGAGAAAACCATTTTAATTTTTTCTGGATAGCCTGTGTAAATATTAGCGGTGCGGTGAATCCAGTTTGCTTTTCCATTTCTCACTCGTCTAAAATTTATTTATTTATTTATTTATTTATTTATTTATTTATTTAAAATCAGTGGTTCCCGAAATGAAGTTGGTCAGCTGATCTTCTTGACCCAATCTTGGCGTCGTACGGTAGCGATCTGGTTGGAGCATATATGATTCCCGACTAATTTTGCATACAACTCCACTGATCGGCAAATTAAAGTGGCTGATTACTCGATGATTACTCACTGGCTGCTGATACGAGCGTCATTGCAGCGTTGTTTCCTAAGTGTCAATTACCTCTTGCCTTCGCTTTCTTCGCGGTAGCACACCTGACACCAGCTGAGCTACGAAGAGAAGCAATCGGTTGTATATTCTCTCCGTCTTTTTCCCGCTCTACATTCATATTACAAAAACTATTGTAAAGCGTCTCCAGAAAAACGTTTACACCGAGGAAGTGATCGGAAATATTACCATACACTAATGTATTTTGCTTGTTCTAAAACGGAGCAATACAGAAATCCTTTGGCTTGCTTCCTGCTTTGATCGTTCTCCTGCTCAGCGCATCGCTTTAACTACTTGATTGGTGAATTAAATAGATACGTAAATTTTGCGTTTGAAGAGTATACCGTTTCTATTCCTTATCTATCAACATTTTAAATTGGCTTGCTATCGGTGTATGCTCAACCAATAATACCTTTGACATCACGGTCGTTTCCTCGACATACGACAGAATTCATGTTCACCATAATTGCAACACGTTTCCTGTGGTGCAACTTATGGTGAATATGAATTCTGGAATTAGCGACTCATTCCAGAATAGGCAGAGTTCCTTGTTTCCACTAGGTTTTGAGGAGAATAAAAAGTTGGTTGCCCGAATTTCTGGTTCAGCTGGAGCTGTTATCACTGATTATGTGCTTGTGCAATCTTCATTGTCAAAATTGTTGCCCAAAACGATTGTTCGTTAAATTTCGATGAAAAACAAAATTTCTTATTCTCAAACTCCAAAGCTTTACGTTACTGGCGGGAACTGGCTGGTGCCAAATCTCTTCTTTTTCGGCGTCTGTCCCGCTTAGGCCTATGTTATACTCCCGCGGGAGCATCCGCGGACGGGCGGGAATCGCGCCGAGACCCCTCACCCGGCCAGTCGCCACCCCCCTCCACGCTTCCGTCCGCGTATCGCCGCCGACAGATGACGAGAGGGCTGTTAAGGCCCATGCACACTTCTGCGACAGCGCGGCGCGACAAGTGGGGCGACGGCTACTTCCGCGCAATTCGGCGGTCGCGGCGCGGTCGTCTTTTAGCATCGTGATAGGCAACGGGACCGACGTTCCCGTGCATGCCGCGCCGCCAGGAATCATTTGAACCATTCCAGTCTGCGGCACTCAGCGCGGCGTCGTCGCGACAGCCGCGAGAGTGTGCATGCCCCCCCCCCAGGGTCAAGCGTGGGGTTCGATTTTTGCTGGAAATTTACGACCCCCCTCTGAAGCGAAATTTGTACGACCCCCTCCCTCTCTCTTCCACTGTTCTATTTCTTGTATTTCCTGATTTTATTAAGGTTTCTTGTGCAGTTTGAACTCTTTAATAGATTCTTCTTTTCAGGTGCGGCTTGGGCACTGAAGAGGACAATGAAACGAGTTCCCTGATCAATAATGTTTTTAAGACACAATAAAATTCTTTAAAATTTTGAACGCTATTTTCGACACTTAAAAATAAAGATTTTCTGGTAGCAGTTTCCAATCACCACTGTTCAATTTATGCAGTTTTTTTTTCAGGACACCGTGGACTCGG
This sequence comes from Heligmosomoides polygyrus polygyrus, assembly GCA_947396885.1. Classification (NCBI taxonomy): domain Eukaryota; kingdom Metazoa; phylum Nematoda; class Chromadorea; order Rhabditida; family Heligmosomidae; genus Heligmosomoides; species Heligmosomoides polygyrus. Next base: position 36,059,096 of record OX377206.1, read on the forward strand.
AACATTATTCTACTTGAAATAGCGACGTTTGCATATGAAATTGTGCTCCGAAATTGTGTTATATAAAAATTTGAGTATTACTTTCTGACGACGACTTAAGTGCTTTCCTTATTGGAATTTTTTTGAAGCGTTCCTCGAATCGATTATGGAGCGGAAAAAGGAAGGATGGACGATGGACTTCTCTCGGAAATAATGTTCTCCCATCCTAAGAAAACGTCATAAAAAACGAAAATGGAGCTAAAAAACTCCAGCTCTGTACATGATACAGCAGAAAAACAAGAATCTCCGCAGCGATGACGGAACTGCGATGACGATATGATTAGGATGGATCGCAAGCAAAATTCTTGTTTTTCATGAAAAATTTTTTTTAGCCGAAGCAGACTACCCATACGAATAAAATTTTGCCACAAAAACTTCCAAGTCATGATCAATGCACAGTGAAAAAAATCATGATTTTCTGGATCGAACAGGATGAATCGACCTCAGGTCGACTTTGCACCAACGTCATCGGAGCATGAAACTAAACGTTCACAAAAAGGTTCATAACTCGGTAAGTTTTTCGTATTTTGAAAATTCTTCTAGCCTATCAAGAAGAGGATAAAAAGCTCTTTCTCACAGTGTAAAAATTGTTTTTCAGAAAAGGTGTCGTCACGCGTGGCTGCTGGTTCGATTTTTGAGCGAAAAAAAATTGAAGTGGCTTCACAAAAATATTCATAACTTGACCAATTCTTCGAAGTTTCAAAATCCCGCTAGCTTTTCAGAAACTAAAGGAAGAGCCCTTTTTTGCTATATGAGAACTATTGTCCAAAAATTCGGTCTTCATGCGCGGCAGGGGAGGCTCTATTTCTGTTCCATGTCGCGAAAATACGTACCGAAAATCGAACCCCCCCCCGCCCCGCATGAAGACCCCTTTCTTGGAAAACGGTTCTTATATGGTTAGAAAGCATATTTGCTCTATTTTTTGATGATCAAGCGGGATTTTTGATTTTTAAAAAAATAGCCGAGATATGATCAATTTTTGCAAGTCGTGAACTGAATCTCGGATCGACTCTTCGCCGTCGTCATCGGAGTGATCTCACAAAAATATTCATAACTCGACTAATTTTTCGAAATTTAAAAATTCCGCTAGCTTTTTGAAAAGTAGACAAACAGCGATTCTTTATGGTTACAAACACTTTTAGCAAAAAAGGGATCTTCATGCGGGGCGGGGGGACGAAATCGAACCCCCCCCCCGGTCCGCATGAAGACCCCTTTTTTTGCTAAACGAGTTTGTAACCATAAAGAAGCGCTGTTTATCTACTTTTCAAAAAGCTAGCAGGATTTTTGAATTTCTAAAAAATTAGTCGAGTTATGAATATTTTTGTGAAATCACTCCGATGACGCCGTGAAGGATTCAGTTCACGACTTCCGAAAATTGATCGATCGATTTTTAAATGGTAGGAAAGCGCACTTTATCTAGTTTTAGAAAAGGTAAAGGATTTTTGAAACTTCTAAAAACTTACCGAGTTATGAGCATTTTTGTGAGATCACTCCGATGACTCGGTGAAGGGTCGATCCGAGATTCAGTTCACGACTTCCGAAAATTGGTCATATCTCGGCTATTTTTCCGAAAATCAAAAATCCCGCTCTTTCATTGAAAAACAGAGCAAATATGCTTTCTAACCATATAAGAACCGTTTTCCAAGAAAGGGGTCTTCATGCGGGGCGGGGGGGGGGGTTCTATTTCCGGTTCGTATTTTCGCGACATGGAGCCGAAATTGAACCTCCCCTGCCGCGCATGAAGACCGAATTTTTGGACATTAATTCTCACATAGCAAGAAAGGGCTCTTCCTTTAGTTTCTGAAAAGCTAGCGGGATTTTGAAACTTCGAAGAATTGGTCAAGTTATGAATATTTTTGTGAAGCCACTTCAATTTTTTTCGCTCAAAAATTGAACCAACCGCCACGCGTGACGACTCCTTTTCTGGAAAACGATTTTTACACTATGAGAAAGGGCGTTTTATCTACTTTAAGGAAAGTTAAAAGAATTTTCAAAATTCGAAAAACTTACCGAGTTATGAACCTTTTTGTGAACGTTCAATTTTATGCTCCGATGACGTTGGTGCAAAGTCGACCAGAGGTCGATTCAACCTGTTCTATCCAGAAAATCGCGATTTTTTCACATTGAATTAATCAGGACTTCAAAATTCTTGTGGCTAGATTTTATCCGTATGGGTGATCTGCTTCGGCTAAAAAATAATATTTTCATGAAAAATGAGAATTTTGTATGCGATCCATCCTCGTCATATCTTCGTCGCAGCGGAGAAGCATAGTTTTTATTGTATGTTAAGCACGACTTAAAATTTTATATGATACAATTCCACTCTCAGTCGTCCTGTCCTTCAGAAGGCAGAAAAAAATTTCCAGCGAGGAGTCCATCCATATTTCATTTGCGATTGATCATGTCAGAGAACGCAGTAGCCGCAAACTGTCGTAACACGGAGATTTTTTAAAGGCTCCTGGAAAATTCATAAAGCTTTAGTAGATGTGTTTTCTATGCTTTAAAAGGCAGGTTCTAAAAGTAACATCTTCCATGTGATTAGTGTGTCGACATCTTTTCGGTAAATCTAGACGTCTGATCATATAGAATATCGTTTCAGAGAAACATAGTTTTATCACTGTGTGTCAAACGGGCTTAAAATTTTATAGGGTGCAATTTCGTTTTCTGATGCTGTTTCCTGCAGGAGAGAAATTACTGTTCAAGCAAGTCCGTCCTTCGGTTGCCATTCCGTCATCGACTCGAAGAGCGCTTCGAAGATCTTGTAGGGAAAGCACTTAGGTCGTCATCAGTAATTAACACTTGAAATTCTATAGAGTGCAATTCTGGAAGTATAAGTCGCTCATCAGGCAGAAAACTACCGTGTCCATGACGTCCTGGGAAAATCTGAAAAATGAAAATCTCTCTTTGACTATAAATCTGCAGACAGGAAATCTTTATTTTTCACTGCACAGTAATCGGCATTAAAATTTTTTTGATATTCAATCCTATTTTTTTAACTCCAGGAAACGCAAGTGCTTGTAAATCTCCGCATTATCGTAGTCACACCTGGAAAAAACAACTTATTAATAGATGCAAACATCGTGTAAAAACCTGAATTTGGAGAGAGTCCTCTGCAAAAACCGAGAGAGTACGACCCCCCCCCCCTCCCCTCCATTCGAGGCTACAGTACGACCCCCCTTCGATTCCCGAACCTCAAGCTTGACCCTGCCCCCCCCCCACCTGCGGCACGTGTCGCAGTGTCGCGCCGCGGCCGTCGTGGCCCTATGCTTCATCATGGCCGCGTCGCTCTGTCGCAAAGGTGTGCATGGGCCTTTATAATTCCCGCTCGCGGGACGGCAGCTGTCCGCGGAAGCCTCTCGTCCCACTGAGTCTGGCGCCAAATACGCGCTCGAATGCGACGCTAGCCGCCCCGGCTCGACGACGACCGTCCGCGGTGCACCTTCCCCCGCGTACGCCTCGCGGATGCTCCTGCGGGAGTATAACATAGGCCTTAGCGGCAGGGTTCGCTCTTCTGGTATGGTGACGCCACTTCCCAGGATCGGGGTGGGTACCAGCGTCCTTTAAGTCCAAATGCAACGTATCGTCCAACGCTGCTTCGGCTGCCCTTGGGGGGGGGGGCGCTTTTCTGGGCACCTCTCTATTAAAGCCAATGTTCCGAACAGTATCATCATTAGCGCGAAGAACGTGCTCATAGCACCGAAGGCGAGCTCCACATATTTTGTCAGCATTTGGAGCGACACCGAATCTTTGGCGTATTGCATCGATGCAAATACAGTTCAGACGAGTAACAGCAGCCGTCCCCCACAGCATCTTCGTCTCCATGACGCTCAGGCGGGTTTTTATTTCCTTAGTTGCCGGCCAACACTCAGCACCTTACATCGCTACAAGTCGGAGGACGGTTCTATAGATCTTCGACATAAGGTGACCTGGAATCTTCCTGTCGTATAGAACACCTGTCATGGTGTTGAATAGATCAAAACAACCGCTTTAATGTGAACTAAATAAATAAACATAAATAAACTCTTTTATCATCCAAGCAGTATGAACACGTAAGATGATAGTTTCTCAATTTTCTTCTTCTTCCACTCCATCGCACATGAAAGGCGGTTCAATAAAGCTACGAAAAACAAATACTGTCCAGCACAACACTTGTCATTGAGCGTCATTTGGACCACATGTCGCTCACGCATGAGTTCAGCTAGATCGTCAGACTACCATCAGACGCGATTGCAGACCCAAAGGTGCTTGAAGTTTGTCGTCCGTATTAGAGCAGTGCCAATGATCTGATCTCAATGGACTCAGCCTCGTTCACATCTGCCATCAAGAGCAGTAATTTTTGGCATTTATCTTAAGCACGAACATTGGCAAGGGGTCATAACAAGCTTGCGCTTTTTGCTCGAGTCGGCTTTGTCGTCGCTGGAAAGTATTACGTCATCTGAATACAACAACCTCCATGGAGTAGCTGTTCGGATGCATCTCAAAAGAGCACCCATTTCGACAATGAAAAGGAGCAGAAAAGATCCGTCGACCGGTTGGCGCTCGCATTGCACTGTGGGCAAAAGTATGCGCACCCACTCAAACTCTTTGGAACGCCGTTTTGCCATAAGGCACGATCTTTACACGATCAAACACGGCTTTCTGCTGGGCGAGAAAAGCTACGTGCAGCGGCACCTGCTTCCGCAATATCTCCACCAGAAGGCGGGAAGCAATGAATGGCATCGTTGGTGTCATATCCATATACGAATCCACACTGGTTGGTGGTGAGCTGACTTTCGGCTGCTTTGTCACTGAGAAAAGCTTGATATAATCATTTCTTTTATGGACTTTTCCCTTGACTTCGTCAGTCCACAACCATACCTGTTCCTCGATCTTACGCATCCCACGCATCGTCATGTCAAGTTCGGAACGTGCAGCTTGCAGGATTGTACTGGCTACACGTTTCCATTTTTCCTCAACGTTGGTGACCGGCGAAACCAAATACGAGAAAAAACAGCAGCTTCCTTTTATTTCAACCGCCAGCACTTGATTCTTGCTGGACACATCGCTCGACATGCCTCAGCCTCGCATGGGCGAACTTAAGAGTGCACGTCAGCGGACGATGCTGCGCGGAGACGCTCACATATGGCGCAACCTTCGCATCTGGCACCAGCCTTCCATCGCGATGCTTTACAAGGACGAGGTCAGTCTGCGTCTTGGAGTTCCTGCTACAGATGATGGGAGTCACGCTTTCGGAGATTATGATCGCGATGATGAGGTTATGCATCTCCGCACACTCAAGAATTCGCTCACAATCAGAGTTAGGTGCCTCATAGGCAGAACCGTCGTGACAGGTGTAACCGCATTCTGACGGAACTTCTGTTGTCTTCGCATCAAGAAGGGCCCAAAACTCTTCCTTGGGTTCCTTGGAGCAGCCTGCCGCATAGCGTACACTATAGATTGGATCTGATCGAAAATCTCCGGATAATTGGATGGTTCGGATAAGGGCGATTTTGCGGACCCCGGATTTCTGGATGATTCGTATAAGAGCAATTTTGCGGCCTCCGGATTTTTGAATGATTCGGATAATGGTGATTTCGCAGACCCCGGATTTCGGATATCCGAATCGGATATCTCATTGATGCAAGATGCAGTTTATCAGAATACTACCGTTGCTTAAACAGGAACCCATCCTTTAACAACAACAACAGTGCATGTATCGAAAGACTCTCACTACTCGTCAAGGAAGGAAACATCAAAGAGCTGGATCATTCCAGACAGGGATGTGCACAATTTCCGCTTCCGTGTTCCGAATTCCGGTTTTCGGCCATTTTCAGTCCTTCCGTTCCGTTCCGTGTTCCTCTCTCTTTTGACCCGGAAGACGGAATGGAGATGGTGACTCATCACTCATTCATTGCTTTACACTGCGTTCATTCACCTCTTGAACATAAACGAAATGTTGAAGAAAGAGATTAACTATGCGTTTGTGATTGCGTTGCTTTCAAATCGGTGGTGCATCCTGATGTCGAAACACTAACCAAATTGTATACTTTTTTCTTTTCTTGAAACGATGTACTGTCGAATAGTGTAGGTCCACAAAGATTTTATGAGTGACTCAAGTCAAGAATCAAATCCCTTTCCTCCGAAGCATGCTTATCGTTTTCCCTAGTAATCTTAGGTTGGGAACACCAAATCTAGATCAGAGTTCTATAAGCACTCTTAGGTTGCTAACGAGGCGCTTCATGGAGGCGATTGGATCTACCCCAGAGGAGGGCATCATACGGTGCCCTGCCTCTTCAATTCCTTCCTCTGAGATAGTTTCAGAGCTTCAGCTACTGCCAAATGATACAATGGTAGGCAGAGCGTGGGTATCATGTCGTGGGTGCTGAACGCAACTGTAACCTTAACTCTGCCTCCACCTAATTGGGACAGAACTGGGATATTGAATAAGACCAATTAAGTGCTATGAGTAGCGAAATCTCTGACATCTTACTCGTCAGCTGGGTTCATTGCTTTCAAAATACTTTCTTCCTGTTTACAGAGAGATCTTGCACAACTTCGATTTGTTACACTAGTAATGTTTAAAACCCATCTTAGTAATAATACGAATACAAGGATTTTTTATTGTTATATATTGTTATATTGTAATTGTTATATGTTGCTGAAAAAAGTCGCATGCTGCCTTGCTCGCTATCTGAATTCGTTAAAGGCATCTAAGTTATTGCTGCCATTATGGATATATGTATAATTATGAAATATTCGACGAACTAAAGAGTTTTGAGTCATTTCCGTTTCGACGATGTTTCGCATTCCGATATCCGCTCATTTTTAAGCTTTTCCGTTCCGTATTCGGTCTTCCGCTTCTCTAAAAAAGCCTACTCACATCCCTGATTTCAATACGAATTATTCTAAGAACCGGGCTTCCCAAAATGCCATTATTAATGACGCAAATTGGGTTGGGGGGGGGGTGGTCACCATATATTCAATGCTTTTCGTCTTTCATAAGAAGTCACATGATTGTCGTATTACATCAGAAATGGTCTAACACAGTTCATCAAATGGTAGACACATAAGTGTTGAATAACATTTCTAATTTCATGCACTACATGGCAACCCCCTCGACCCATTTTTCGCCGAATGCTATACAATGTGAAATAGCGAAGTTCCGACCAGAGGGTGTGCCTAATCCCTTCTCTCCCTCTGTCCCCGTCCTTGCTATTTTCCGGCAGCGGAACATGGTACTTGAAGGAAGAGATGCCAAGATCGACGTAACTTTCAGCAGTGTGCTAAATGTATTCAACGTCACTGCGACACTATTTCACAGTAAGGCGCGAAAACGCATTACTCAGCAGCGTGCCAGCCTGTGAAATTCGTTTGGAATGTGCTTTTATCCGATCTGCGCGATTTCAAAATGGAGCAAGGAAATTGAACGGGTTATCCGAATTTATCCGAATCCACCAGGGTCCGGATAATTGGATGATTTGGATAATGACAATTTCGCGGACACCGGATTTTTGGATGATTCGGATAAGGGCGATTTTGAGGACCCCGGATTTTTGAATAATTCGGATAAGGGCGATTTTGCAGTGGCCGGATAACTGGATGGATTCGGATCGGGATATCCGAATCGGATATCCGAAAATGATTCATTCGGACCCAATGTAAAGTACTTAGTGGGATTTGCAACGGGTTTTGCAATAAGGTGTTTAATGCAACTCCGCTATTATATCTAGCAGGGGGGTTATTTGGGATGCTGATCACGAATCTGACATCCGCTTTTCACGATTCGCTCGGAGACCACCCATACCTTTAACAAGGGTGGTCCAGGCAGAGTCACCGATTTCGCTGGGCACTAGTTAAAAGTTCCGTCTCCACCGACACTACTTCGGCCGAACGGTTGTAGCAACGGTATGGGTGATCTCCGAGCGAATCGTGAAAAACGGATGTCAGAATCGTGATCAGCACCCCAAATAACCCGATAGACGGATGTCAGCGAAATCGGTGACTTTGCCTGGACCACCCTTGCTAAAGGTACGGGTGGTCTCCGACCGAATCGTGAAAAACGGATGTCAGATTCGTGATCAGCACCCCAAATAACCCTCTAGACGAAGCTTCAGCGGGATTTTTTTTTTCGACCGAAGTCGTGTCGTTTCAGTCGGAACTTTTAACTAGTGCCTTTACTTTTTATTTATTATGTCTATTAAGTTTTGTTGATTTTTGATTTTATTTTTACTTTTTATTTTGTTTTGATTTGAATTTCTGACTTGCTTCACGTCATGAATAAAACATTCCGCCTGAAACACGTTTCCGTCTTCGTAAATGCAAGTCGCCATTAGCCATTCGCTCAAAAATGTGTTAAAAATGAGGTTATAGGTCCTCGTCGAAGATAGGTCATAAAATGCAAAAAAGCCGCCAGCTGGGGAAACCGAACCAATGAACCCAATCCTTTGGAGCGAGTACTCTACTTCTGCGCCGCTGCCGCTTCTGACGCCACTGATAGCCGAACCGCTGGTAACCGCGCAATACTGCGCCCAACGCTCATTGAGCGCGCCTAACACATGGAAGACACCGCGGCTTTTGCCGGCTATAACTCGCTTAGGAGATCCATCTAGCAAATTTGGTCTACACATATGTTATCAGTGTCTCGAGCTCTTTCACGTGATATAGGTCCCAATCTGAAGTTCCATGGGAAGCTGACGGCAAAAAAAGTAGTCATAACTTTTCTGCCCTATACCAGGGGGCTTTTCTGCCCCTGGTAAGGGGCAGAAAAGTTATGATTACCTTTGATTTCGCTGATGTAAGGTAGTGGATGTGCGAAATTTTTCATATATCATCTGTAAAATCTGTCGTTCCGTGGTTATCGAATTGCTTGAACGTGCGTCAGCAGCGTCTCTATTCGTCCCTGTCGCGTCCAATGGATCCTCCTCGCTCGAGGACACGGAGTGTGCTATATCGTTCGTTAAGGGTTTTCACGAAGAAGTTCGACCGGCGCGTTGGTAGGCGCCCAGGTGTTCTCCTGACATCACGCGGAATCTAGTCGGTGACGGCTCTCGTCCGGTCGGTATTTGGGAAGCGCTCATGTAGTCGGCCCACTTAACTTTCAACGAATTGGTACATGCGATAGCGTCTCTTATCATCAATAAAGCTCGGAACTCCGGATGCCTTCTCTCACTTGCGTGAGTCGTTGCACTTCGAGCATCGTCTTCTCGGTTCCTCGCTCTGCGACGCTGATCCCGCTTTCGTATGGCTCAGATCTCTGAGTCGTATGTCAGGGCAACGAGAACAGTGCAGCCGAAAAGGTGTAAAACCTGACTTCCATTTGTCGCTCGCCATAATTGCACCAACAGGGTCCAGGTTCTATACATCTCAAGCAAAGGCAATTTGAAGGGCGTTATGGGAAAATGACGAAAACGGCGGCAGTAGCGGTACTGTATATGTTGCATCTTCCACGTTCAAAATCCCCAGAGCGAAGGCGAGCAAACCGGCGCTGTCGCTGACATTCAGTAAGGCAGTCCTTACCATCAACTTCACACAACCTCTTCCGAGCTTGCACCACATCGTGCCATTCCGGAAGAAAAACCATAAAATATGCCGATAAAACTCTCTTTAGTTGCCCATTTTCAACTTCATTTTTGCCAAATTACTTTTACTGAGGACGCTCAGTTTTTGAAAGAAGATAGTATAAGACCTGGCCGTTAAAATAGTAAGTAATAATCTGGGCCACGCAATCACTATTATGTAAAAATGTACAGTTCATGCCATCTATGAGAAAAAACGATGTTAATTGTCGAACAACCCAATATAATAGTGGAAGACGCAACTGTGTGTACGTCTATCACTCCGTCTGTTTCTCGCCACATAGAAAACGGGCACCGCGGAGTATTTACCATTTTCACGTCGAATTGGGCACTTCTTAAATCAAATCAGACACTTTTCAAACCAAACTGAACACTTTTCACGTCAAATTGAACACTCTTCTAAGTTAGCTTAAGTCTTTTGAAATCAAAGCGAACTCTTTCAAATCAAAATAAACTTCTTCTACATTAAACTAAATACTACAAAAAGATCAGAATAACTTTTCGTTCCAGGAAAATGTTAGTATGATTTCTTTGAGCTCTTAACTCACTTACCCATTAAGTGAACACTTTGTTTATAATTTTATAAATTTCTCATTTTTGTGGAAAAATAATGGTTTATAGTTTGTTTTAGAGAACAGGAGGGCAGCTATTTTTAAGTCAAAAGAAGAGATTGTGCCAAGCAATCTTCTAAGCCGTCGGGATTTCTATTCGCTTGGTAACAAAATTGTGTTTCATAGAGTTTGACACCTGCAAACGATATAACAAGACAATTTTAATCGATATATTGTAAGCTTTTGTTGTTTTACAACTGTAAGCAATGCAAAAATACAATAGTTGCATGTTGCATAAATTTGACGTGAAAAGTATCCAATTTGGAGAGAAGTATTCAATTTGATTTGAAAAATGTCTAGTTCGACAAAAATGCTATAATTCGCGTGAATGAGATAGAGAGTGGCCAGGCTTTATAGGAACCTTTCTCGAAATTCTCACTACCATATCACGCTCTCCGACTTCATGTCATATTCCGAGCTGCTTTCCTCTGTACTGAAGATAAGAAAGCGTAAAGTGGAAAAGGAGACGGCGAAGGTGTCCTGTTCTCGGAGTTTGGGAGCGAAGCCCAAAATCAGACGTTTGGCGGTTGTTAGGCCTCTGAGCCTCTGGTAATGCGAAGTGTACATCGAACAGAGCGAACGACCTGCTGGCTCATCAGTGCTTATCCAACCCGACTGACTCAACTAATCGTGATAAGCCGGATATATCAGTATGAGATGCGCATTCGCACTCCACTCCCAACTAATTAGATTCTTATCCTGCCGCATGTGTCACATATTGAAACCATTCTGCGAGCGTATTGAGCATGTGCGGTGAGTTTTGCTCTTGTCTACGGTTCAACTGCATTCTTTGTAGGTGCGTCTTCAAAAGCATTGAGGCTTCGTCAAAGTTCGTGTGAACATGCAAGAATTTTCGAAACTTTCTAGCACCCTGCAAGTATGTGCTTGCTCACAACAATGCAACCTTTCCTCCTAACTAGCTACAAATTGAAGAGACTTAGTGCAAGCGCGAAGTGAAGTGCAGGAGAAGAGAATGGAATGGAAAAAGTTCGGTACACACGATTTTTCTATAAAATGCCCTCATTATTTGTTTTTTATAAACAAAGCGAACCACAGTGAGAGTTAATAGCTTCCTGCTTATCTAGAATCCTGAAAAAAATCGAAACGATAGAAATCCCAGAGCGAGAATTTCAAAAGCAAGACGCCCGAGCCTCTTATATATCAAGATCGTGTAGAGGTTGTTAAACGGCTTTCCTGGCCATCATTTCGGTCTAGATCGCATTCTTCTTACGATTGTGAAGCTGAAAATGTGTAGAAGATGCACTTTCCTCGCTATTCGGCTGCCTTCCCTATGACGTCCTGGCGGGGGGCAGTCGTTCGGTACACCGTGCTGCCCGCCGCCCACTTCCCGCCCTGCGCGCGCCGCCCTATTTAGACAAGTTTGCTGCGCTCGAAACCGTCGTTAATTGGCGTGACGTCGTCCAAAAACCTAACAACTGAAAGGGAACGATTGGGAAGCGCATCTCGGGGAACTCTGAAGTCATTTTCCAGTCGGGTTCGGTTATGGAAGCAGTTGAGGAAAGGAGAACGTCGCTCTTCTCTCTAGATTCTTTCAATTTTCACCACAATTCTTTAAATTTTCGCCTCAACTAGAGACTATGGGTGATTCCGGTCAGTTCTACATTGGCGGGACCAGAAGGAAGCCGTGGCGCTGCTGCTGAAAACTCTATTGTTCCAAATATGGTGAACAAGGTTCTGACTCTTGTCTCAAGAACGAAATCAGTTCAGGATAGAGATGCAGGGAAGTGATTAGAAATGCGATGCCTCCATGTGAAGGCAGGGACCCGGACATCTTGTCCTCGGCGCGCCCCTCGCCCCGCCCCTTTCTGAGGGCGGTGTATCCAACGACTCTCTGCCCGTCCTGGCCACGCTTTCGCCCATTTGTCAGTATAGCATTGTATTTTTATTTATTTATTTAAACAGAGACAATAATCATGTTTAAAGAAAAAGAAGGAAGAGCAGAAAAAACTGAACACATACACAGCACGAAAAAACACGAAAATTATGAGTCACATGCACATTGGAACAGTGACACGGTAAAGTAATTGCCTATGTACCGTAATAGCACAGCACCTACTAACTACACACCCTTCCATAATGCTCAACCTATGGAATACTGTTTGTAGGCCTGTACATATAACTCTTTCATGTCTTCGTATTTTCCTAGCAGCAGATTGAAATCACCTAGTGCTCTGTATGTTAAAGACTCACAAGGGAAGGATACTAGGTGACCATGGGACTTTGGAATGAGACGTATATCGCTGGATGCGGCTTCGAACGCTGATTCCAAATATGTGTTTGCTTTCTGCTGTGCGCATCTGTGAACGGAGTTATGGACCATTTTCATAGCAAGCTCCTTTGCCCTCTAGGTCCACTCAGAGCGGTCCAATCACAAGAGAGCGAACTCAAGTAGGGTTGAAACCGCGCCGCCGGCCGAGCAGTGGTGGCGCAGAGGTAGAGGAGCGATGTGGTGAGACCAGTGGTTTATCGTTCGACTCCCCTGTGGAGCAGAATTTTTGCGCTTCCTAAGAAAGATCTGCCACGATGAACCAAAGCTCTATATGTCCAGTGGCGAACTATGGGCGAAATCGATTACCATGATCCCACCACCCATACTTACAAGTGGGTGATTAGTGGCTTAGATAACCCCCTTAGGCGAATTTTTTCGACACACGGGGTTGGTAGACAATACTGCCGACTTGTCCTCCAAACTATGTTCTCACCAGCTGTTGTGTTGGCGTGCCTTTTGGAGGAGTTAGGTCCTTCCGATACTTCACGCATTCCTATGTACAAGACACAAGAAGAAGATGGCCAGCAGTTTCGCATCCATCTTGCGAGATGCGCAATGCGGGAGCATCGAGGTAGTGGATGAAGAAGGCATCATGTATTGACACAGGGTATGAAGATCTCACTTCACTCCCGCTACTCAATTCTTCAAATTGTACCGTTGATTTACATTCAATTTTCTGCCCCAAAATTCAGAACATTTTCCCGTATTCATGGTACGCTACAAGATACCTGTACAGTCACACTGGTACATTTGAAATTGTTTCCCTACTGACATCGTAGAGCACTGCTATTACAACGGCTGCACTGATGTGTTTTTTATCCGCTGCGGTCATTGCCAACAGCTGTTATGTTTTGAGCATTTCGTAGTGTTATTTCACAGTTGCTAGTGCAACGCATTGTTTGTTTTCTCGCCATGTTTTCAGCAACTATTCATGATAAATTGTATCTTCGTGCCAGTATGAGTTGTCAGTATGAAGACGAGTCCTTTCTGGTGACCTTCTCCGTTGCGATTTAACATGGAGAGGTTTGGTTGATCGTGGCAAATCTTTTTTTAGGAATTGCAAGAATCCTGCACCACAGGGAAATCGAGCCATAAACCACCCGTCTGACCACATCGCTGCTCTACCCCTTGCTCCACCACTGCTCGGCCGGCAGCGCAGTTTTAACCCTACTTTCAACTTTCAACTTTATTACATGCACATAGAGCATGTGAGGTAAGAAAAGAACCAAGAAGTGCCGGTGATCCTATACGTAACAGTAAACAAAACGGAATGTAAAACAACACAAACGAAGAGAACGTGCCTACAATAAAGGAAAAAGAAAGAGAACACTGCTGCAACACTAACTTAGGAACTACTACGGAATCACTTCATGTGTTTGTCAAGAACTTTTTTTGAAGCTATTGAGATTGTCAGAAAGCTGAATTCTTTTGTTTAACCTAGCGTACTCTAGGCCTGCACGAACTGTGGAGACGTTGGGACGTTGAAACTTTTTTGACGTTTTTACGTGAAGTTTGTAAGACCCACCTCTAGTATTAGATTACGCAAGGCCAAAGAATTCTGGGCGCTTTAACTCAACGTTCCCATGCAAAATCTTGTGGACCATTATAAAATCATTTTTTACCCTCCTTCTTAGTAAAGGTTCAAGGTTTAGAATCTTGTTTTTGACGGGACTACGTGGAATGCTCTTATATGTGAAACCTAGAGCTCTAATTAAGAGCTTCCTTGTGAAGTTATTTTGAACTTGTTCTAACCTTCGAATTATATTCTTCTTGTGTGAATAAAATATGCAAGTTCCATACTCGACAATAGACCTAACGTACATTTTATAAGCATTTAACAATACGCTAGGATTTCTGCTGCGCAACGCCTTAAAGAGTAGGAAAACTCTTTGCTCAGCTTTTGAGGCAATATTGTCACAATGCATATCAAAAGAAAGCCTATGATTTATCAGAAATCCGAATTCCTTCAACTTAGTAGCTTTCGCCAGAATATGGTGAGCTTGAGCTCGAACTCTTGTGACTGGCCCGCTCTGCGTGGACCTAGAGGGCAAAAGAACCTGCTATGAGTATGGTCCATAACTCTGCTCACAGGTGCGAGCAGCAGAAATGGAACACGTATCTGGAATCAGCGTTCGATGCCGCATCCAGCGATATACGTCTCATTTCAAAGTCCCATGGTCACCTAGTATCCTTCGCTTGTCAGATCTGAGTCGCGATTCAAAGGTTGAGCTTTTCTCTTACGAATCTCGTCATAGCGAAGAAAATGAGAACGGTTGAGTTAATGTATAAATTGTGCTGCTAAGGATCTTGTACATCATGACACGATCTGCGGCTTTTCTCCTATTCTTCAGCGGCAATACAACATGTATGACTGCGCATGACTCTTTGAGAACCATGTGGTATCTGCTCATAGTTCATCGAAAAGCATCTCATCATAAGTTTTCTAGTGAGACTATTTTAAACGCTTTCCAAAAGCTCGATATCTTTGTTTTTAGATGAACAGAACACCGTGATTCCAGATTCAGCTATGTGCCCTCACATGTTTTGTAAGCCACAGTTGTGGCCGTAGCCTTTTCAAAAATGCCGAAAAAGCCGCATTTTCCCGGCTTTTTCGGCCTTTCGAAATAACTTTCTTCAAAGCTAACCAATTGCGAAAGCAAGTACATTTTTGTATTCAGCAGTTCAAGCTCTATCAGATAGCGCTAAAAATTTGCCAAAAATTTCAAAGTTCAACCGAATTTTTTCAATGGTTAGTTTTTCGTTTAAAATTGTGCTCCATTGCGAAGGGCGGCTGCGGACGAGTTGTCGGTCGCAAGCCGTCGAAAACCGTTGCGTGCTCACAACTCCTCTAGTTTGAGGTTTTTTGGGAAGCGATGGGAATCGTTCGATTCGTCTCTTCGAGATCTACTCAAGCATTTGTACATCTTCGCCAGACCACCGCGTTTTCGCAGTGGGTGGTCAAAAATGACTGGGGCAGACCTTTTGCGATTGGAGAAGCTTATTTTTTAGGACTTGCATGTTCTCGGAGTATATCAAGCATGGCGTGAAGTGCCCTGACATGCCAGGAACCCCTCGAGAGTGCGCCGTGCACTATGCATATAGAATCAACCTGTCAATCGAGGGGGGGGGGACAGCTTGTAGTGTGAGCGTTTAGAGAGTTTTATGAGAAACTCTCAGCCGCCCTACTCAGAAGTTCTCTAAGGCTGTCCAGCTAGCCTTTGGAGTGCGCTGCGCACTATGCATATAGGGTGGAACCTATCAATCGAGAGGGGGGACGGCTTGTAGAGTGAGCGTTTGGGGAGTTTTATCACAAATTTGCAGCCGGCCTACTCGGGAATTGCTGTACTCTGTTCCGGCGAGACCTAGGATTGCACCGAGAACAATGTATATAGGATCGGACCTATCAATCAAGTAGACGAAACAGGGTGTAGAGTGGGTGATTGGGGAGTTTATGAAAAATTCTCAGCCGCCCTAGTTAGGAATTGCTCTAACACAGACCAGCTACCTTTGGAGTGCATCGTGAACAGTGCATATAGAATCGAACCTATCAATCGAGTGGGCGCGACTGCTCGCATATTGCACGCGCGGGCGTGTTCGGAGCGCAATAACTCTGTCGAGATCGAATCGTTGCGGCTGCGCCTCGAGGGTTTCGTAGGCAGCAGGAGCTTTAGTAGTCCGCAGAAGTACAGCGTTGTAGCTTCTAAAAAGGCGAAATTATAGCAGTGTGAAAATGCAGGTGAGGCATGTGTGGCCTAATTTTTTCCCTATTTCAGTCGATCACTGCAGGAAGACGCGATGAGCCAACGGCCCACAAGCGCATAGGAGAGCAGAATACTAAAGGCACTTTGCGATGGCATGCTCAAAACTCCCTTGCTGCCTAAGCTGCTTCGGCCCCATCCGACATTTTAGAGCGGTGGAGGGCAGCGGTGAAGTTTCGAGCGCTCTTTCTCGTCCACATTTGAGTTTTCAGCACTAGCGGTGGCAAGGTTCTGTTTAGCTCGAAAAGCTCTATCGAACGGTACCAATGTCGTCCGATTCTGAGAAAATAAATTATTTGACAATTCACATCGAAGACGAGGGCACTCCAGGCCGCGGCAGAGGGACGATGACGTCATCGAAAATTAATTTTTCCGAACCGGCCCAATTTTGGTACCATTCGATAGAGCTTTTTGTGGTGAATTGAACGGTGCTTCTTTTAGTAGTGAACGCCGTAATCTGGGTAAGTAAGAGCAGGGAGAACATCGACCGTTATTGTGCTAAATTGCACTCGCGGGCGTGTTCTGAGCGCGATAACTCTGTAAATTGTGGACATGTCCGGATGGAAGTTGTGGGTTTTGTAGGCATCAGAAACGTATAGTAGCGTACTGAAACACTGTAATGCAGCTTATGCCTGAACAACGTTACAGTGGTGCGAACATGCAGGTTGTCCTTGTGTGACACGATTTTCCCGAATTCAGACGACCCCTGCGGGAAGACACAGCGAGCTAACAGCCAACAATTGCGTAGGCGAGCAGAACACTAAGGGTAGTTAAGATGAATGTTGATATTTAGCTTCGGCCAAGATTGTTATATATCTTTATTCCTGACGGCTGACGTTTCGGCGTTGTCGCCTTCTTCAGAGCTTGGAAGAATCGAATCGAATTCAAAAAACTATTTCCCCAAACTCCATTTCGTACTGCAAAGCAAGTTCACAAAGCGAAAAGGAACTAAAACTGCACCTCAAATTTATAGAATGGGCGACTTCAGAACTGAGAGTCGTCCACCGTCAATGGCCGCTGGATGTGAGAAAGTGAGTGGCAAACCCGTGTAATTACTATATGTTGGTGAATACTACCGATCACAATCCACACATGTCGGCGAATGGTGCAAGATCTTGAGCTATTGCAACGCACTCGTTCCTTCTGTTAATTCTAGGTGTCCTAGCCGCAATATATAGCGCTTCGAGAGTGCCTCGCGCTGAAGTATCACACTCGCGCGCTAGGATCTTCACCACATCAAAACACCTGTTTCCATGATAGTTAACCCTGTGATCACCTAAAGGAGTGGACGTTCGTGATGTACGTAGTCCGTGAATGTGCTCCTTTATTCTTACGCACAAGGGTCTCCCAGTCTCCCCAACATACTCTTCCCTGCAGTCGCAACATGTTATAAGCTATACTACACCCGAAGTTGTGCAGTCTCCTGCATTCCCAAACGGACAGATGACGCAAAAGGGTGTAGTGCATATACGATCGTACATGCGATTTCGTACTAACTGCGCTTTCAAGTTGGTAGGGGGAATCTCAATAACCCTCACATCGTCCTGAAGGTCAGATGCTCGTATGCAACCCCGAATTGCTGCTGTTACACGGTCAGAAATGAATGGTACGCAAAATACCACCTTCGACTGTTCGTCCTCAAGCTCCCTGATAGCTGTTGATCGTCGTCTTGGTCCGCTGATCTGGCTTAGGAATCTTATATGTTCCGACTGCCTGTTCAGTATATCGAAACAAGTGTCCATCTCCTGTTGGGTTGGACATATGACAAAACAAACATGAAACATCGATATACCGGCAGTACACGGTGGGCATGCGTCCCAACACAGGGCGTTCCACCTTCGACATGAACGCAACCGCGAGCACTGGTGCTAGTCTTTGACCTATAGCAAGACCTCTAACTTGCTTGTAAAACTCACCCGACCACTTAAAGACGTTGCATTGCAGACAATCGCTAGTGAGACCCACCAACTGTGATACGGTAAGACCGTACACGTTGATAAAGGTGTGGTGCTCATTAAGCAATTCTAGGACTGCCTCCAACGCACTTTCGTTGGATACGTTGGTATAAAGTGATGTTACGTCGAATGACTCCATCATGTATCCACTCTCGAATCTTGCCTCTCTGAGCTTTTCGAGAAATTTATTCGTGTTGGGTAGATGGGCGGGAATAAATTGGAATAGTTGTACAAGCACGAGGTTGAGAAACCATGCAATACGATCAGTGGGTCCACCGATGTTACTAATCATTGGCCTCACCTTGAAAAGTGAGGGATCAACAGCTGACGCATTCCCAGGAAAGAGCTTGTGGGTCTTTATCAGGGTCTAAAGAACTGGGCAGACAGGTAGATCGCAACGAAGTCTTGCTATCGTTGCTCTAGGTATATTAGCTGCACGCGCCACCTCCGTCCACTTCTTATTGAGTTTCCTATATTGTCGTACAAATTCCTCAGAAGTAGAGCGTGTATAGACAGAAGCGTCTTAAAGATGTAATCGTGTGATCGCTCTGTTTAGTTCTTGTGAAACTACCACAAATTCGCCACCCTTGTCGCTTATACCAATTTTGATAGCACCTGATGATGCAGAGTCTCGAATTTCTCTTAGACCTTGCCTCTGTGCTGATGATAAGTTGGAGGGTGCATACCTTCCAATAACACTACGGAGCACAGTTAGCAGAGAATTCGCGAGAATTCGGAATTTCGTATCAACTTTTTGCTTTTTCGCAGACGATCGTGCAGTGATTGCAGGTTAGCAACGATCTTTCGTGTTGTAGCTTGGCAGAGATAACGATTAGG
This sequence comes from Heligmosomoides polygyrus polygyrus, assembly GCA_947396885.1. Lineage (NCBI taxonomy): Eukaryota > Metazoa > Nematoda > Chromadorea > Rhabditida > Heligmosomidae > Heligmosomoides > Heligmosomoides polygyrus. The sequence continues at coordinate 36,078,140 of OX377206.1, forward strand.
TGCGAAGCTAGGCCCCAAATCTAGCACGGATATTGCGTTCGGCGACAGTGTTAGTCACCTAGAACAGTGACCCGTGAAAAGCCCACCGCTAACTGGCTCGCATTCCTTAACGTGCAAGTACTTCTTTCTGGCTGGTCCTACAGGACCGGATGGTATCGGAAACCAGCAAGCAAGAATATCATTATACATTGCGCATCAGCACATCCATCGAGGTCTAAGAGAGCTGTTATCCGAAATATGTTTCGCACGGCTCGCACAGTTTCATCTGAAGGCGAGGATGTGGCTTATTCATTGGATACGGCTCACTCCATTGCGATGCAAAATGGATACGCTAATATAAGCCAGATCAGCGGACCAAGACGACGATCAACAGCTATCACGCAGCATGAGGACGAACAGTCGAAGGTGGTATTTTGCGTACCATTCATTTCTGACAGTGTAACAGCAGCAATTCGGGGTTGCATACGAGCATCTGACCTTCAGGACGATGTGAGGGTTATTGAGATTCCCCCTACCAACTTGAAAGCGCAGTTAGTACGAAATCGCATGTACGATCGTATATGCACTACACCCTTTTGCGTCATCTGTCCGTTTGGGAATGCAGGGGACTGCACAACTTCGGGTGTAGTATACCTTATAACATGTTGCGACTGCAGGGAAGAGTATGTTGGGGAGACGATTGTGATCGGTAGTATTCACCAACATATAGTGATTACATGGGTTTACCACTCACTTTCTCACATCCAGCGGCCATTGACGGTGGACGACTCTCAGTTCTGAAGTCGCCCATTCCATAAATTTGGGGTGCCGTTTTAGTTACTTTTCGCTTTGTGAACTTGCTTTGCAGTACGAAATGGAGTTTGGGGAAATAGTTTTTTGAATTCGATTCGATTCTTCCAGGCTCTGAAGAAGGCGACAACGCCGAAACGTCAGGCGTCAGGAATAAAGATATATAACAATCTTGGACGAAGCTAAATATCAACATTCATCTTAACAGGACCATGCCAAGATTCATTGACAGTCGCACTTGAAATGTTTTACTAAGGGTAGTTTACGATGACGTGCTCAGAACTCCTCAGGTGTCTAAACTACCTTAACCTCAGTTGCCAGTTCAAAGCATCGTTAGATAGCGATTAGAGTTTCTTTTACTCTTACTCGCCAAGATTTGAGTGCTCGACACTCTCAATGGTATTTTTCTGTTTAGCATGAAAAGCGCTATCGAATGGTATCGATTTCGAATGGTATTGGAAACATCGATTTTTTGACGGTTTCGCTTTCGCGAGGACGAGGCCGCTTAAGGCCGCGGCAGAGGGATGATGACGTCATCATAAATCGGACCGAACCGGCCCAAGTTTGGTACCATTCGATAGATCTTTTTGTGCTGAATTGAACGGTGTTATTGAATTTCGGAAATACTGTGATCTGGGCGAGTAAGAGAGCAGGAAACTTCAGCCGCTAAGCCCGCCACCCTAAAGTGGCAGCTGGGACTAAGGCAATTTAATAAGCTGGGGAGCTATGAGCATGTCACCTGGAAGCACGTTTAGTGTTCTGCTAGCATGCGCATTTGTAGGCCGTTAGCTCTCCGCGTCTTCCCGCAGGGGCCGACTGAAATTGGAAAAAATCGTGCCACACAAGGCTAACCTGCATTTTCGCAGCGCTGTAACTTTGTCCAGTCATAAGCTACATTACTGTGTTTTAGCAGGCTTTTAGAACTTTATGCTGGCCTACAAAACTTACAAGCTGCAACCGGACAGGTCCACAATTTACAGAGTTATCGCGCTTAGAACACGTCCACGAGTGCAATTTAGCACAATAACGGTCGATGTTCTCCCTGCTCTTACTTACCCAAATTATGGCTTTCTCTGCTAAAAAAAACCGTTCAATTCAGCATGAAGAGCTCTATCGAATGGTACCAAACTTGGGCCGGTTCGGAAAATTAATTTTCGATGACGTCATCGCCCCTCTGCCGCGGCCTGGAGCAATCGCAGTGGAGTGCCCTCCCCTCGTCTTCGATGTGAAATTGTCAAAAAAATCTATTTTCTCAGAATCTATCGAACGGACGAGATTGGTGCCGTTCGATAGAGCTTTTCGAGCTGAACAGAACCTTACCACTGCGAGTGCTGAAAACTTAAATGTGGACGAGAAAGAGCGCTGGAAACTTCACCGGTGCCCTCCACCGCTCTAAAATGTCAGATGGGGCCGAAGCAGCTTAGGCAGCAAGGGAGTTTTGAGCATGCCATCGCAAAGTGCCTTCAGTATTCTGCTCTCCTACGCGCTTGTGGGCTGTTGGCTCATCGCGTCTCCCTGCAGTGATCGACTGAAATAGGGAAAAAATTAGGGCACACAAGCCTCACCTGCATTTTCACACTACTATAATTTCGCCTTTTTAGAAGTTACAACGCTGTACTTCTGCGGACTACTAAAGCTCCTGCTGCCTACGAAACCCACGAAGCGCAGCCGCAACGATTGGATCTTGACAGAGTTATTGCGCTCCGAACACGCCCGCGCGTGCAATTTGCGAGCTGTCGCGCCCACTCGATTGATAGGTTCGATTCTATTATATATTATATTGTTCACCGCGCAATCCTAGGTCTTGGCGGAGCAGAGTACAGCATTTCCCGAGTAGGCCGGCTGCAAATTTGTGATAAAACTCCCCAAACGCTCACTCTACAAGCCGTCCCCCCTCTCGATTGATAGGTTCCACCCTATATGCATAGTGCGCAGCGCACTCCAAAGGCTAGCTGGACAGCCTTAGAGAACTTCTGAGTAGGGCGGCTGAGAGTTTCTCATAAAACTCTCTAAACGCTCACACTACAAGCTGTCCCCCCCCCCCTCGATTGACAGGTTGATTCTATATGCATAGTGCACGGCGCACTCTCAGTGTATTCCTGGCATGACGGAACACTTTACGCCATGTTTGATATACTCCGAAAACATGCAAGTCCTGAAAAATAAGCTTCTCCAATCGCAAAAGGTCTGCCCCAGTCACTTTTGACCACCCACTGCGAAAACGCGGTGGTCTGGCGAAGATGTACAAATGCTTGAGTAGATCTCGAAGAGACGAATCGAACGATTCCCATCGCTTCCCAAAAAACCTCAAACTAGAGGAGTTGTGAGCACGCAACGGTTTTCGACGGCTTGCGACCGACAACTCGTCCGCGACTGCCCTTCGCAATGGAGCGCAACTTTTCAATTTCGGCCATTTCCATAGCTTCATATAAACTATGTATACCGTACGATAGAGCTCGAGCTCCTAAGCTCAAATTTATTGTTTGTTTTTGAAATTAATGAATTTTAGGCGAGTTATATCAAAAAGATGCAAAAGCCGGGAAAGCGCGGCTTTTTCGGGATTTGATCAAAAGATACGGCCATAACTGTATGTATTAATCATAAGATGGATTTTTACCGCTTCCTTTTTAATCACCAGATTATTCTCCAGAACCCTGTCGAAAGCTTTTCCCAAATCGGAGTATATTAAGCCCTTAGGAAATATACTACGTTATATATACACAAACCATGCTTAATTTAAGCATAACATTTCTCGAAAATTAATTTTCTACATACTTCTACAACTTGTTACAGCGGTGTATTCTAGCTTCAGTGTAACTTCTTTCCTATGTTCTAATACTAGTCACATATATCCTTGTAAATCTTTCCTCGGGTCGCTTCCTTCCTCCGTTCAAGAAGGTTGAATGAAGTCTAATTCTGAGCGACCAAACTTCGTTGTTTCCTCAACATCGCTTATTCCTCTTCTTTCTCACTACCCTCCAGATGCCCCCTAATGCACTTCATTCACAGGAATTCTATTATAGTGAATGTGTCCTAGTGAAGTGCATTTACGCCCTTTTTCACTATGAAATCTCTCCCGAGTCGAGTCCTGTGCTTTCATATATTCTTTTCCGACGAGTAACTGCACAGAGCGATCGAGGCGGCGTGGAACCATTTGAACCTTGATATTCTGAAGAACTTGGCTGAAAGTATGGCAGAGAGAATCTTTGAACTTATTTCCAATCACGGCGGACCTGTCACTTATTAATTTGTATTTGTATTTGTAACTGCTGATTATTAATTGTAATAAAATGGATTTGTCTCTGTGGTGGCGTTATACTTTTGAAGCAGTTTAAAACCGATGATTTCTGCTTTAAAAGTTTTGCATCTAAAAGAGGTTTCTGCTTCATTCTCAGGTATGGTTTTGGACCACGGCGAATTCACTGGAAGAAGTCCCTTACCGCGAAATGTCGCAAAAAAAGCAAAATTTACAAAGTTAGGAGTGGCTTCAGAAAAGTGGAAAGTTGAAGTAGAGAAGAGGAATTTTTTGGTAGACCTACCAGGAGATCCTCCTAACTTGCGGCGAGCGATTGCGATACATTTTTTACAGGATGTAGAGTCTTGTGTGGGGAGTCCAAAACCATGTTGATTTTTTCGGAATGCTCTTCCGTGGTCGACAAAGGTCGTGCGAAAATGTTAGCACCGAGCATCACATCTTGCTGCCACCCCACCAAGTGTGGTGGTCGGTTGGCGCAGTCGACAGCGATATCGTCTCTTGGGCGCACCGAGTGGGCTTTATGGTCGGGTCCGGGTATCGCCGGAGTTCTTGCACTCATCGGGTTATTAGGCGCAACACGTGGACGGGGGAGGCAGTCCTTGGCTTACCGCGTAAAAACCCGTAACTTTTTCGAGTACTGATGGACTGCCCCCCTCGTCCACTAGTTGCGCCGGTTATTATTATTATGTGCTTGCGATACCGAAAATATGCCCAAACACATACACTTCATGGGATACGTCATGCATTTGGTTTGATACCGGTAAATACTAACGCTAAAATGTCTTTCTCACCTGTACGTGTCGTCGTTCGATTTCTTCCAGCGTTTGATCCTGATTTCATTCCTCCTACAAGGAGAAAGATTACAGTTGGAGATGATCTAAAACGGCCACGGGAGGAGTGCTAAGCTAAGGTTCGAATGAGGGTAGTGGCGAAACGTACCTGCAGACTCATTAGTACAACATTTCATTTGTTGTGTTAGTAACTATTTGCTTGTAAGTGTGCTTTACTTTTCTAAAATGCTGCTGGTATGACAAGCTCTTACGTTTTGAATGTTTTATAGTTCTATATCATAATAGTTGATTCTCATTGACAGAAATAAAGACTGTTCATGTGAGCAAGAAAATTTTTATGTTAGCTATTGAATAGGATGATGCAGTCCAAATGCGATCCATTGAGAGTTAACTCAAATGAAAGCACAACGGGCTATAGTTACTTGTTAAAAGCATTAATTGTGCAGAGATTGACTATTGTGATCACTCAAGTACATAATAGTAATGAACCGATGTTTGCGAAAACTCTGGCGGTACCTGGGACCGGACCATAAAGCCCATTCAGTGCGCCCGAGAGGCGGCACCGCTATCCGCTGCGCCAACCGACCACAGTAGATGGGGTGGCGGCAGGGAGTGATGAACTTCGCGCTCACGTTTTCACACGCCTTTTGTCGACCATGGAAGAGCATTCCGAAAAAATTAACTATGGTTTTGAACTCCCCACACGGGACCCTACAACCTATAGAAATTGCATCGCCAAAGTTCACCGGAGGTTTGGAGGCTCTCCTTGGTAGCATTTTATCACTTCTCTGCTTCATTTATAGTATAAAAAACCTAATTCTTCAATCCATATGTAAAAGTATACTTAAAAACAAAGGTATTGCTTACAGATGCGGATTCGTAGATTTTTTAAAAGATATTTATCGGTTCGTAAAACAACTTATCAACGAACTACTATGTGAATGCATCTTCGTTTTTTCTGTTCTGGTAAATTTAACTCTTTCGCCTGATCCATGTATATTAATCACCAGTTTTCTTCAGAAACAATGACCTCACACGAATATACCGCAGGAATGGTCCTGTCTTGTTCCTTCCTGTAGGTCATTCCCGTTTACCTTGACCTCTCTACGAGCATGCCCCGTAGGCAATACCCGCCCCGTCTGACCTTAACTTTTGTGTATAAAAGCACAACACATGGAACCTTATGTGTAGCAGTCACTCACTACCCTACTTATGATCTTGTGGAAGTGACTGTATTTCTTTCGTTTTTTCTACTTAAGTAACTATATACTATAGGGCTCAGAGGTGAAACACGATATAACTACTGGCGAAAGTAATGAGACTCTCCATGCTGTGCTCATATATGTCGTGACTGGAGTATGGTTTTATGCTTCTCGTATTTGTATGTTTGTATGCTACCTACTGAAGGCCACCTGAGAAATTACCACTTCCGCTCTTTCCAGAAGCATGCCAAAACCGCAGTCTGTCTTATGCCGAAACCCCAGTCTGACGAGTTGACCTGTGTCGCGCAAATCTCGCTCAATTCCCAACCCCGATCAGCCTGGGCTCAATAGTCACGCAATATGACTTCTTTCGCAGACTTCTTCCTTAACTCTGCCAGGCACTGAGTCTGGGTGAGGTCTGGTGACCTGTTACCGACCTTCGCTCGACGGGATGTTCACGGCGAGAAGCACCCTCTGAGCTTTTGAGTCTGCTCCCATGGACGTTTTCCAAAAGCACGACGATGGACTCCAAGGCCATGGTGAACAAAATAGGAGAGATGACCGGTCACTGTACGCTGGATCCGATCGAAAATCTTCGGTTAATTGGATGATTCGGACAACGGCGATTTTGCGAACCCCAGATTCTTTGATGGTTCGGATAACGGCATGACGACCCCGGATTTTTGACGGGTTTTGAATGGTTCGGATAACGGCAATTTCACGGACCCCGGATTTCGGATATTCGAATCGGATATCCGACTCATTAACGCAAGATGCAGTTTATCAGAATACTACCATTCCTTAACACGATGACGACAATGTCGCGCAATGCTGCGCGGCAGCCAGTCGTCTCATGGGACCGTGTCGCGCAATGGTGCGAGAGAGCATTATTTCAACCATGGTGGCATTACCATTGTCCAAGCTTTGCCTAGAGAGATTACTTAAGATGATGAACACAGTGACGATGTCCATTTTTTCTAAACTACGACCAGTTACCACCCATATCGATAACTAGTGTTGTCACCACCTTTGTCCAAACTCCCTGAATGGGGTTATTTGAGGTGCTAGTCACAAATCTGATATCCGTTTCTCGAATTTCGCTCGATTACGATGAGTTACGAGTGATATGGCTACGTGGGAATATATAAGAGACAACCTATTAAATCGACCACAGTGAACTCATCCATTGAACTTCAGAGTTATTTTTGAGACTTCATTGAAGATAACCAACAGGCACGATTACAAACTACAATTGTCATGTTGTTATCAAACGTCACTAAGGACATCAACTTCACAAATAAAGTCAAGACAGAAAACATCTTTAATCAACAATCAACAGCTGTGAGTTGTTTGGAAGCAGTCCATGCAAAAAAAATTGTTGCATTCACTGCATTTTGCCTTAATCCTTTTAGCTGCATAGATTCGTTGCGGTCGGTTACAATATCTTATCTCGATTCTAAAAATTTTTAGACTAAGTTCCACATCAAAAACAATTATTTTCCAATTAGGCCATCAAAATGGAGAAAGCGGGGAAGCTCATTACGGAAAAGAAGAGATTTAGGAAATAGTGCAAAAATAAAACCAAAATTTCGAAAACGGATATCAGATTCGTGGTGTACATTTTGAATATTTACTTTATGCTAAACTAAGGTGATGAAATATCGTGTCATACGCGCGCAAAACGCGCGTTCCCGCTGGCCCGACGCGCGAAATCTGCGCGGTCGTCAACGTGTTAATGAGGAACCCATTTTTCAATAACAACAATAGCAACGACGACGCATGTACCGAAAGACTCTCCCTTCTCATCAAGGAAGGAAACATTGGGGACTTCACATTTTATTTCGCTACAGATAAAATTTGCGAATTTTCCAAAAACCATTACTCTTACTAATACTATTGTTATCTACTCCTACTATTACTATTACTCATTCGACTTCTGAACAAATGTGTCTTGCTTTCGTGTGTTCGCATAGCATGTGGAGTGTGTATTCAAGTCGTTTGAATTAAGGTTTACATTTTATCCGATCACGCTTCCTCTATTCAATAATATCTCTCTGAGGCTCACAGGTGATGGACCTCGGGGACTTATTACAAAGGGGATAATGGCTGCGTGAAGCAGCAACGATTTATCCTAAATTGATTTGGATCGACGGCGGTCAACAGGTTCTACCTGTTATATTAGGTCCAGAAACGATTACTCTGAATTTCAACTCCAAATTAAAAACAGTACTAACCTTCTCCCGGTTGTATGTTTTTTTTGGCAAGGCGTGATGGGAGGTCGAGGATCGTTTTTCTTCAGTCATAAATATTTTCACAGCTTCCAGTAGGAATGCTTTAAGAGAATTATGGCAAGAAAAAAGGACGCAAATTGGGTCGGAGGTCACCTTGTACTCAGTGATTTCCACCTTCGCGAAAAGGAACACGAATGTCAAATTACACCAAAAATAGCTTACAGCAGTTCACTAATGAGGTAGGATATTCCAGTGTTGAATAAGGATTTTAATGTCGTGCAGCGCAAAGTGCGGGGTGGGGCTGCTCTACATGGTGCCCCCCCCCCCCCCCCGACTCAATTTGCGCCAAATGCTATACGATGTGAAAAGTGAAGTGCCGATCATAGTACTTGCTTAACCCCTTCTCTCTCAGTCCCCGTCCTTTCTGTCCCCCCAGCAGCGCAACATGATGTTTTAGGAAAAATATGTCAAGATCGACGTAACGTTCAGCAGCGTGCTACATGAACTCAGCCTCATTACGACACTATCTCAAAGTGGGGCGCGAGAGCGTATGACTCATGGTCAGTAGCGTGCGCGCCCGCGAAATTCGTTTTAAATATATTTTATCCAAGGAGTGAGGAAATTGAACGGGTTATCCGATTTTATCCGAATCATCGCAATTCTTCAGGGTCCGGATAATTGGATGACTCGGATAATGGCAATTTCGCAGACCCCGGATTTCTGGATGGTTCGGATAAGGGCGACTTTGAGGACACCGGATTTTTGGATGATGCGGATATCCTAACCGGATATCTGAAAACGGATCGGGATATCCTAACCGGATATCTGAAAACGATTCATTCGGACCCAATGTATACCGTCGACTCGCCCTTATTCGGTCTCAGCGCTTCAAGAAGGTCCTCCCCTTCGACAACGCCGCACCCCATCGGGCAAAAGTGACCACGGATAAGCTTGGTCAGCTGCGCTACGTTCACGTACCTCACCCACCGTATTCGCGCGATATCTCTTTATGCGACTACCATTACTTTTCGAGCCTATAGGGACACTTCATGGTCGGAAGGGACACAAGGACCCAAGCAGACCTCGACAACCATAACGAGCAGTGGATCAGCACCAGACCTAAGCAGTTCTGAAAGGATAGGATCAGGAAGTTGGCTGATCGTTGGCAGCAAGGTTATTGTCCTTAATGACGAATACATTCCTCAGCACCGTTGAGTTGCAATTAAGTTATAAAGAGATAAAGAAATTTGTTGCGTTTGTCTCATTACTTTTGGCCCATACTAATAACTCTCCATTCACCTATTGCTTGGTTGGAAACTGGATTTATCATTATGTGCCCAGTCAATCGTTGTATCTGCGAGTCTGCGAGCGAAGTTCGAGGCCTTCTTTTTTATGAGCAGTGTTTCAACTTCTCCTTACTTCTGGAAAAAACTGTAATTTTCATCTGTCTCCTTGCTTTGAATTCCTTCGACTTTGATGTTCGGCTCCCATCAATATATGACATGACTAGCTCGCGGTTTCTTGCTCGACTGCGTGTGATTTCACTTACGAGTGAGAGTCGACGAAATAATCGCGATGACGAAAATTGTTTATATGAGTGATTTGCTTCCGTTTTGGATGAAGTTATTTACTCTTTCAGTCAGCAGATTGCGATGGTTATCCCAAACACTCTGAAGGGACACAACACCAGCAGCAACAACAACAATACGCTTAAACCTAGTCGTGATTCCAATGAAGTATGCTTTATTTTTTATTTTTCCAGAAGTCCATACTAACGTATGCTGTGGGCAACAAATACAATTAGATCTTCCTAAAGAGAAGCTATGTAATATGCCCCTTTCTATCGTTAGCTCTTCGTACTCTTTCATTATTCCGCATAAACTCCTGGGCAGAACCCCTCGGCAATCAGATCTCTCTTATAAATAGAAAAATAAATAGAAAAACATGGAGTAAGAGACCTTTTAAAAATTGGGTACTTGGCTACTGGTGTGCTACTTGGCGCGCGTGTGCGCGCATCACACCAGCAAGACATTCTAAAATGGATAAGATAATCCAGACCACGGAGTTCCGACACTTGCTTAGCTTTGTGACCCCCTCCGCGTGAGGAGGCGAGACCACGCAAGTCCTGTTGTGTGAATGTTCTTCGAGCATGTAGAATCTCGATGCGCGCACAAGCCCGCTCAATACCAAAAAAGAGCAACAAAAAAAACAACAACGTGAAATCGAGGAAATCGCCTCTGTTTCCAGCCCTGGCAACCAGTCTTCTGTATCTGCTTTCGACGTCTTTTATGAAATTCTGACGCTATTACCTGTTGCAAAAAATAAATCGCTATGAACGAGCTTTCAGACTGCCTGGAAGAAGCACCAGGCTTGACACAATTCTTAGTTGTCTCCTAATGGTGCTCGTGCAAACGTGGAGAAATTAGCACGGATTTTGCAGAAAACCTTGGCATTTCGCTGTCCCTTTTGCTCACAAAGAGATTATTACATAGACAGCAACATGCATTTTGTGAAGAGAATTGGTGCTCGTTGATTAAATTTTGATGGTGTACAGTACCGAACGCGCCTCTTAATGAAAAACAGCAAAAATCGCAGTTTTGCGGTTTTTTTAGATATAACACACCTAAAATTCACCCATTTAAAACACCAAGCGCACATTTGAGCTCAGAAGCTCGAGCTCTATCACTTGGTATATAGTTCATATGGAGTCATGAAAAATGTTCGAAATTGAAAACTATCGCTCCATTGTCATGGACAGCCGTGGACGAGTTGTCTTTTTCGCCTAAATTTCTCTAGTTTCTAGATCGCAATCTTGGAATTTTGAGAAACGGTTGGCGGTCTCCCCACTCGATTGATAGGATCGATCCTACATGCGTTGTGCACGGCGCACTCTCGGAGCATTTCTGGCATGACAGAGCACTGGTGACCTACGCCATGCTTGATATACCCCGATAGCATGCATGTTTGGGAAACATGCTGCTACAATCGCAAAAGCCTACTCAAAGCAATTTTTTGGCCACCCACAGCGAAAATATGGTGCGGTTCTTGCGGCGTCTATTCAAAAAGACACGTCCGGTACTGTGTTTTCGACATAATCCTGAAGTACTCTCTGGCCTGTGGATTACCAGTACTCTTTTATTTGACCGCTTTTCTATTTCTAGTCCTTCAAGAATTACGGAGCGCAATGGCGATGTTGTATTGTACATGTTTCTGTAGTTTCTGTTACTCGAGTTTTCGATGTGAGCAGCGAAGGGGTGCGAACTTTAACTTACCAATTGTGGCTTGCGGATTGTGCTGCTTTCTCGACAATATTTATGTATACGACCGTGAAAGTTTTTAGCATTGTAGTTAGACTCACCAGGTTCATTTCAGGGTGCGCTTCACCGGGCCTATGTGCTCGAACGTAGGCCAGAGAACGAAGGTCCAAGAAGTGAAATGGCGTCTGGTGAGCTTGCTGCAGCACCGATCGCATTTTTGGTCTTTGGGTGAAATAGGTAACAAAGAGCAATAGCGGCGCTTTTCTGCGCTGTGGAGCGTCCTTCCTAATAACTCCTTCCTTCCCATGTTTCGAAATAAGATACATTTATTTGAGCTCGGCAGCTGAAGCTCCACCTTTCGACGTACGAACTATTTATCAGTTGAGTTGAACAATGCACATAGGCCCGACAAAAACAAAGGGCGCGACCACTTGCACAGTGAACTTATCGCTTCGTTAGCATGGTGAAAGCAGACTATCTAAATAGGTGTATGGAAAAACACCAATTTAATTACATTCCATGTCTCTAGCGCATTGCAAAATTAGGCGCACAGTAGCTCTTTCAACTTCGAACCATTCCCACTGCAGCTTATCTGTTTCATAAATAAACAGTAGACAAGTTTAGCAGTCCACTAAAACATAGCGATGTAACTTTTGAAGATGCGAAATTATTAGGATTCAAAATGTAAGTTTCGGTTCGTTCAACCTTGAACCAGTCCCCTTTTTCCCCGATTTCAGTCGATCACTGCAGGTACATGCAGCAAGCTAGCGGGCTACAAATGCGTATGCGAACGGAAACCTCATCAGGTACCTAAGCTGACTTCAGATTACAGTTCGCACTATTTGCGAAGCCACCGTTCAGAACAGAACGAGAAGCTCTATCGAGTGTTACCATTCTTATCCAAGTTTGAAGAAATCGATTTTTTAACTTGTTCGAATCGAGGAGGGCGCCTTCCGCGTTTTTGTTCTGGTCCGACCAACTGTTGCAGCTGTCGCTCTCAAATGCACCTGCACAAATCCAGAATCACTTTTTTTTTGAAAGGAATAGAACTGGTGTTAAGAACAGCCTACGGGAAACAAGATGTGGCTACTTTAGAAGGGCTAAAACCGGCGACAGAACTTACAAGAGAGAATTATCGCCTCAGACGTGTTCGTGGTAAAATAAACGCATCATACAACGGAGAAAATTCGAAGCTAATTCGGGGATCATTGTGAAGGCAAAGTCGCTTTGTAAAGCTCTCTTTGATTGTATGTGCGATTACTTGCTTTGCATGTGATTTTTGTTGATAATGCTTCGTGAATACATAGAGAGGTTATCGCATGCTGATAAATGTCATAAATGCCATATTTTCGTTCTATTCATGCTAAGAGTCGCCTCTATTATGACTGTTGATCTACCCTAGGTAGCGTGGAAAATCGAATGGATTATTCGCATGTTGCTTTCCTCAAATAGATGAAAATGGCTCTGGTGTAAGAAGTTCAAATAAATGTGGTTTCTGAATATCGTTACTCACTTTCACAATCTTTCGATCGCTATTGTTGAATAGAAATGGAAAAAAATGAATAGAAGCAGAGGTTAGGAGAGCACACACAAATCAAATATTCGCACACCCATCACCTGTATCAAATGTCGTCCCGTTGATCATCGACTTGCTTGAACGGACGCAAGCAGCGTCTCCGTTCGTCCCTGTCGCGGGCCAGAGTGAGCCAATGGATCCTCCTCGCTCGAGGGAGACGAGGAGCGTCACATCTCTTGTTTAGGTATTTCACGAAGAAGTCCGATTAACGCGTTGGTGGGTGTCCTAGTGTTCTCTTGACATCTCGCAGAGTTGGTGACGGCTCTCCTCTATCTGCGAAGCGCATTACGTGGCCGGCCCACTTAATTTTTGACAACTTGTCCCACGCGACAGCGTCTATGATCTTCGAACGTCGGCGAAGCTCGGAACTCCGGAGGCCTTCTCTCACTTGTGTGAGTCATGTCACTCCGAGCATCGTCCTCTCGATTCCACGCTTCGTGACGCTGATCGCGTGTTCGTCCTACTTTCGTGTAGCCCATGTCTCTGAGGCGTATGTAGAGGCAGTAAGAACATGGAGTCGATTATGTGGGCACGAAGTTGGACGTTCTTCACGGCTTCTTCGACGATATTGAAAGCTCCTCAAGCCGCTCGTTTCCTCCTACCCAGCTCAGGCGCTAGGTCGTTGACCATGTTGACTTCGCGACCCAGATACACGTAGCTGGAGCATCCGGGATGTTCGTTCCGAGAACAGGAATGGTGCATCGGAAACTTGTCCGTTCCTCATGCACATCGTCTTCGTAAGATTCAGCTGCAGTCCAACATTTCCGTACATGATCGAGGTCGGCCAGCATTCGCTCCACCTTATTGATACACGATGTTATGAGCAGATGTCGTCAGCGAAGCGAAGATGGTGCAGTTGCCGGCCATCGACCATGACTCCCATGCCTTCTCATTCTAGTTCGCGCATGACGTTTTCGAGAGTGGCGCTGAAGAGCTTTGGGGCGTAATGGTGTGTATGTGTTCAATCGTGCTGAATCCTCTCCGAAATCCTGCTTGTTCGCATGGATGTCTTTCGTTCAGCGTTCTACTAATCCTATTAACATTGACTCTAGCGAACAGCTTGTAGACTACGGACAGCTGACAAATCGGCCGATAGTTGCCAATGTCGTGCACGTCTCCCTTCCTGTAAAGCAAAACGGCCTTGTTCGTATTCCACTGACTAGGGAAGAATTTTAACCTCCCATGGAACTTCAAGTTGAGATCAGGATCATTAGAAAGAGCTCGAAATGCTGATTACGAATATGGTTGTCGAAATTGCAAAAGAAAGTCCTGAGCGAGTTATGGCCTGCCGAAATCGGGGGCCTCACCACAGGTTGCCTGTACGATGTACTGGGCGCGAGAGTGGTGAGTCATCCGGGCTTCGTAAGAAGGAGCTGCGGCGGTGGCGCAGGGGTAGTGCTCACGCTCGTCAGGCGCGACCTCGTTGGTTTGGTACCCATTACTGCAGTTTTCTGCAAATCATAATTTAACTTCGGAACGACCTTTTGTTCTGAATTATGACACGTGTCTGATTAAGTAACCGGGAAAATTACCATACACGTTTGTAAAAATGCTTGAAGGCGAAAAACTGCTATGGTGACATTTTTATTTACTCTGGCTTCCCAAATTCAGCGAGAAGAATGGAATGAACACCACCTTTGCTGATGAAAAGGACATAGTTAGTGAAGAAAAAGCAGTAGATCAACGACATTTTCTTTTACCTCATCATACATGTTACTCATCTTTTTACTTCACGCATTTTTTTGCTTTGTTCTATGAATGCCAAGGTTGTTAGAAACACCTCTAGTTATTCAATATATGATTCGGTCTCTATTTTTGCAAAACAGTGAATAAAAATGTCACCATAACAATTTTTTTCCTTAAAGCATTTTTGCAAACGTGTATGGTAGTTTTCGCGGCTACTTAATCAGACAAGTGTCATAATTCAGAACAAAAGGTCGTTTCGAAGATAAATTATGAATTGCAAAAACACGGGCAGCGACGGGAAACGAACCAACGACGTCGCACCCGGCGAGCGTGAGCACTACCCCTGCGCCACCGCAGCAGCCGGCGTCCACTTCTTACGGAGTCCCGATGACTCATCACTCTCGCGCCCGGTGCGTCATACAGCCAGCCTGTAGTGACGCCCCGATTTCGGCAGGCCATAACTCGCTTAGGAGTTTTATTTTGCAATTTTGACACCTATATTCGTAATTAACATTCCGAGCTCTTTCTAATGATCCAGGTCTCAAGTTGAAGTTCCATGGGAGGCCAAAACCCTTCCCTAGCGAGATGGAACCTTGCCCGCCGACAGGAAGTTGTGAAGAGCCGCGCCAGGATGTTGATGAGTACCGGCGGGAGGCATTTCAGTTCGGGTCTGGTCTTGTCAGGACCGGGTGGTGTACGTTTCTCCATCGAAGAGTGTCGGATCTCGGAAGAGAAAACGGAAGAGACGATGCAAACCTTCCTGCGGAAGATAGGGATGAGATCAGGTGGACGTGTGTCAATAGACCGGAGTAGAAGTCCTGCGCCACCTTCTCTTTTGCCCTTCTTGAAGATGTGACGGTTTCATCAGGACGCTGGAGAGCGGTCATCTTGGTCTTGAAGTTGGTGAAATTCCGGCGAGCATTGCGGATGCTCAAACCTGCCTCTGCAACTTCAGCCAACACTTCCGTACTTCCCTCCTTAAGATCCTCCTTTATCGCCGCTCTGCATAGCTTCGCAAGCTCGGACGTCAGTTGTTAACTGCCTGGCGCTCGTGCTGCTCCACGCTGGCGTATCAGCTCGAGAGATACAGACGTCTCTTTGTGGTCTTCAAGCTGTCGGCTCTGTTAGCATTGGACTTGGTATCCGAATCATGCATTCTTGGATATCCGGCCGGATTTATCCGGTTCCGGAAATAGCGATATCTGAATCATCCAAAGATCCGGGTTTTCAAAACTGCTCTTCTCTGAATCATCCGAAAATCCGGGGTTTTGAAAAACGCAATGATTCGGATAAAATTGGATAATAGGAGGTTAGCGCGCCTCGCTGACGAACTCTACGCCAATGATAACTTTACTTTTTCGGGCAGATTTGCAATCAATTGGTGGGAATTCTCTCACAAGGGAAAGGTCCGAAGCGTATGTCTGAACGGGGAGGGCGAGTCACCTTATGAAATAGGAATAGTTCCCACCCTCAATTAGAATAAAGACGTGTTTCATTTTTGCCAAGTCGTTAAACCCGGGAAGTAGGGGATCCTTGAAGTTACAGCGGAATCGGCGCCTCATGAGTTCGGGGGTCTTGAACGCCCGTGATGCCTTTGAGGGCAAGCAGCTCGGAGCACAGTGTGTAGTGACGTTGCTTCATGGGACGAAGGTCGGGGGTTCGGTCCTCATGAGCTGCTGCATTCCTGCTTTTCAGCTGATTGGTCGAGATTTGAGGGATTCTGACCTCTATACCATTTTCAGATGTTTTCTGCGCATTTTCCAGCTGCATGCTGTGGTACTCAGCATGATGATGTACAGGGTGGTCTACATGAAGTGTTGCGGGGTACAAAAAGTTTCTTTTCGGAAATTTCTTGCTTTTTGTGCTCTGCTGTGGTGTTATTTGTTTTATCCATATCTTTTAATCCACAGGTGTTCAGTCTCGTTCACCGTAAACATGGTTTCGTTTGAGAATCGTTCAGCGGTGGTCGCCATGCTCAAACGCGGGTCGTCCGTTTCCTCGATTACAAAGATGCTCAAACTACATCGGGTTCAAGTACACCGGGTCATCAAAGGCTTCGGAGAGACTGGAGGAATCGAAAGTTGTCCTAGAGGAAGATCATGACGAAGTGCAAGCACTTCTGCCCTTCGAAAGGCCGTCAAAGAGAAACTTCACCGAATTCCTGCAGGACGCATCAGGAAACTAGCTATTAGGGTGGGCCAGAAGTAATGAGACAAATGCAACAAATTTCTTCATCTCTTTATAACTCAATTGCAACTCAACAGTGCTGTGGAATGTATTCGCCATTAAGGACAATAACCTTGCTACCAACGATCAGCCAACTTCCTGATCTCATCCTTCCAGAACTGCTTGGGCCTGATGCTGATCCACTGCTCGTTACGGTTGTCGAGGTCTGCTTGGGTCTTGTGCCCCTTCCACCCACGAAGTCCTATAGGCCCAAGAAGTAGTGGTAGTCGCATGGAGAAATGCCCGGGGAATACGGAGGGTGAGGCATGTGAACGTAGCCTAGCTGAGCAAGCTCATCCGTGGCCGCTTTTGCCCGATGGGGTGCGGTAGAGTTGAGCTTTTCGACATTTTTTTTCGAAAGTCGAACAATCGAATAACTCGATTTTTTGAAATTTTCGAAAGTCCAGCAATCGAATAACTCGGTTTTTCGCTGCATTCGAAAATCGATCGATCGAATAACTCGATTTTTCGCTGCATTCGAAAATCGAGCAATCGAATAATTCGATTTCTTACTGTTTACGAAAGTTCAACAATCGAATAACTCGATTTTTTGAAATTTTCGAAAGCCGAGCAATCGAGTAACTCGATTTTTTGAAATCTTCGAAAGCCGTACAATTTTTTTGAAATTTTCGAACGCCGAACAATCGAATAACTCGATTTTTTGAAATTTTCGAAAGCCGAACAATTTTTTGCTGTTCCTGAAAGTCGAGCAATCGTATAAATTCGTTCCTCTGCTACCAAGCCTGCTGAGCCACGCGTTAAAAAAGCAGTGTGTTTGTACACGGCCTAATAATTATGCAGAGAACACTAACATTGTTTAGAAAATCGTATATCATCTGAAATTTGGGACGTGTTCTGTAGTCTGTGAGGGAGTTATTGACGGCAAATCGATTTTCCTGATATAGCTGTAAAAACAGGTTATTGTAATGGCATCCAAGTCATAACGTTTCTAAGCGCTACCTCTGATAAGAACAATTGATGACATTGCTCTTGTTCAATTTCGCCGCCACGTGTTTGCTGCTTTTAGTATTCCAGAAACATAGTCATATCCCACTGCAAATGTAACTACGAGATTTATCATGTGTGTGGCGCAGCGAAGACTGCAAGAATTATATAGTTGATCAAGTTAGAAAGCTACCACAGAAGAGTTCAGTTCCATGGTTTCGAAAAACTGCTCTAAAAAGACATTTGGGAAGACTGTTAACAAAGCAAAACAAGTGATCAATAGTGTGAGAATCTTCCTTCAGAACAGAGAAAAATCGAGAACCGTGGAGCCGCTTTTAAGTATCAACCCTAAATATTAGCAGTGACAAAATCAGTGATTGAATCGAACCATGTTCGAAAAACATCGAGAGTCGGCCGCCAAAACTCTCGAAACGAAATCACAGATTCGAATTTGAATATGGCAGAATTATCCGGTGAAATGCTTATTTTCAATTAGAAGCGAAATCAACAGAACCCTCGAAACGAAATTACATGTTCGAGCTCCCACCTGTCCGAATCAATCTGCACTCGCAGCGCGCACCGACTCGATCGATGATATCGAGAGGCTGGACGTGTGAAATGTCGTCGAGCGCGTTCAAACGGTTCGTTCCCGCCAATTATCGTAGGCGCACAAGTGGAGCGAGTTTGAACGTTGGTTTTTCGGGGAACAGAGCCCATACTCAGGCGGCCAACTCTTGGTTTTGTTCGAACATTGTTCAATTTCGAACAATACTCGAACAATGCTCTTTCGCGATCTTCGATTTCGAACAATATTCGAACAATGCTCTTTCGCGCTCTTCGATTTCGAACAATGTTCGAACAGTGTCTTCCTAGGTCCGATTTGGAACAATGTTCGAATAATGGGTTTTCGCGAAAGTCGATTTCGAACAATGTTCGAATAATGGGTTTTCGCGAAAGTCGATTTCGAACAATGTTCGAATAATGAGTTTTCGCGAAAGTCGATTTCGATTAATGTTCGAATAACGCTTTTTCGCGAAAGTCGATTTCGATTAATGTTCGAATAACGGTTTTTCGCGAAAGCCGATTTCGAATAATGTTCGATTAATGGGTTTTCGCGAAAGTCGATTTCGAATAATGTTCGAATAATGGGTTTTCGCGAAAGTCGATTTGGAACAATGTTCGAATAATGGGTTTTCGCGAAAGTCGATTTCGAATAATGTTCAAATAATGGGTTTTCGCGAAAGTCGATTTCGAATAATGTTCGAATAATGGGTTTTCGCGAAAGTCGATTTGGAACAATGTTCGAATAATGGTTTTTCGCGAAAGTCGATTTCGAATAATGTTCGAATAATGGGTTTTCGCGAAAGTCGATTTCGAATAATGTTCGAATAATGGGTTTTCGCGAAAGTCGATTTGGAACAATGTTCGAATAATGGGTTTTCGCGAAAGTCGATTTCGGATAATGTTCGAATAATGGGTTTTCGCGAAAGTCGATTTGGAACAATGTTCGAATAATGGTTTTTCGCGAAAGTCGATTTCGAACAATGTTCGAATAATGGTTTTTCGCGAAAGTCGATTTCGAATAATGTTCGAATAATGGGTTTTCGCGAAAGTCGATTTGGAACAATGTTCGAATAATGGTTTTTCGCGAAAGTCGATTTCGAATAATGTTCGAATAATGGGTTTTCGCGAAAGTCGATTTCGAATAATGTTCGAATAATGGGTTTTCGCGAAAGTCGATTTGGAACAATGTTCGAATAATGGGTTTTCGCGAAAGTCGATTTCGAATAATGTTCGAATAATGGGTTTTCGCGAAAGTCGATTTCGAATAATGTTCGAATAATGGGTTTTCGCGAAAGTCGATTTCGAACAATGTTCGAATAATGGTTTTTCGCGAAAGTCGACTTCGAACAATGTTCGAACAACAGCGATTTACGATTTTCGAGTAATCGAGCGATTAATTGTTCGAAATCGCTCGAACAATTATTCGGCCCGATTAATCGAGCTCAAGTCTAGGGTGCGGCGTAGTCGAAGAGGAGGACCTTCTTTAAGGCCTTTGTCATACCATCGCTCACCCCGAGCGACGCCTAAGGCTCCGTTTATACTTTGTCGCGGCGCGATCGATATGGGAGCATGTCATTAGGCCCGTCGTCGCTCTGCGACGACGGGCCTAATGACATGCTCCCATATCGATCGGGCGGCGCGATGGAATTGATATGGGTGCATATCATTAGGCGTCGCTCTGGGTGAGCGATGGTGTGACGAAGGCCTAATCGCTGAGACCGAATAAGTGCAAGCCGCCGGTCCATCTCTTCTGTTTCCTTCACCATGGCATTGAAGTCCATCGCCGTGCTTTTGGTAAACAGCTTCCAGTATACCGGTCCATGTGCGCAGACTCAAAAGCTCAGAAGGTGCTTCCGGCCGCGAACACCCGCTGAGCGAAGGTCGGTAACAGGTCACCAGGCCTCACCCAGACTCGCTGCTTGGCAGGGTTAAGATAGGAGACGTACTTCTCATCTTGCGTGACTATTGAGTCCAGGCTGCTCGGACTCAATAGTCACGCAAGGGGTTGGGAATTGGGCGCGATTTGCGCGACACAGGTCGACCCGTCAGACTGGGGTTTCGGCATGAGACAGACTGGGGTTTTGGCATGCTTCTGGAAATGGGGAAGTGGTCTCAGGTAGAAATGGGGAAGTGGGCTTCTCAGGTGGCCTTCAGTGAACAAGCATACAAATAGAAGAAGCACGAAACCGGACTCTAGTCACGACATATGTGTATGGACACGGCATGAAGAGTCTCATGACTTTTGGCCCACCCTAACAAGAAGCACAGCTTAGCTTAGGTCGTTCAACTATGCAACGACTGATCAGGAATGGTTTGGGATTGCATGCGTACTAATTTGCTAAAGGACAGCACCTCATTGAGGAAATGAAACACTCAAGATTGGAGGAATGCAGAAAGACGAAGGCCCTTACGCGTGGTGACAAGCTCGACCAGATTTTCTTCACAGACGAAAAGATATTTACCGTCGAACCACTCCAAAATGCACAGAATCAGCGATGACTGCTGCTAAGAGGATCTCCAAGAGCCGCCAACATCGAAGAGTTTATTTTCCACAGTCCTTGATGGTACGAGCTTGAATATCGGTCCAGGGCAAGACCAAGCTTGTTTTTATTCAAAAAGAAGATGAGATCAATGCCGAAATCTACCAGCAGCAAATCCTGGAAGACGTCGTGATATCTTGGGCACAAGAAAGGCGGTAAAGACATCAACTGGACTTCCAGCAAGATTGGATACCAGCCTACGGTGCCACGAAGACTCTGGAATGGTGTGAGACCAACCTTCCGGATTTGTGGACGAAGGATGTTTGTCCTTCAAACTCAACCTATCCCAAGCCTATGGAGCTTTGCCATCTGGTCAGTCCTAGAGCAAAAAGCCTGCACTTTCAGACACAGCTCACTGGATTCGCTTAATAGAGCTCTGAAGAAGGCATTTGACGAAATTCCACCATAAATGATGGCGCGCATCCTTAGGAATTTTCGAAAGAGAATGGACGCTTGCATTGAACACAAAGGAGCTTATTTTGAATGTAAATATGTTACGATATAATATGTTACGTAGAATTTTTTTTGTCTTTCAAATTATTGTACAATTTTCTGATTTGTTTTGGTTTGTGCAAAGTTGTACATAGTTTTCTGCGTAACAATTCATGTGGACCATAAATATTCAACACAGTATACACAGTAATACACAGGCGCAACGTGCATGAAGCAGCACTGGGCATAATAGGGCAGCGTATAAAGGCTATAGGCTCCTCTCAGTCTGTTTCCATACATCGGCCAATCACCTCGGGTAAAACCATCCTGCTCGGATTTTCAGAGGAGACCAGGATGTGACGTCACTGTGGTTAAAATGCGAAAGTCTGTGGATCCCGCAAATGACCTAAACTGCATCGATATGCTCTTTCCCTCATCTTTGACTGCACCTGGAAATCAGAGGTCTGCTGAAGGTTTTCTAAAACCTAACACCGTCAATGTCTTAAGATGCTCGAGTGGTGATCCATCTGCTCCCGCTGAAGTGTGGTCCACCTTTGGAGCCTTCGAGGGAAGAAATCAAGCTGGCCGAAAGGATGGCTAGCATACTCTAGAACTTCGAAGCACGTCAACTTGAAGTTGACGAAGACGAAGAGCTGGAAGTGGTGGAAAAACAAGAAGGATGGGATCCGCAAGATGAACTGATAGACGTGGGAAGGCTAGCAAACAGTGGGCATATGACAACACTTTCGGGTGGAACTCTTGTTTCGGAGGAAAGGGAACGTCTTCAATTGGATTTTGTCTATGGAGCTGATCTCGTTTATCCATGTGGAAGCAAACTGTGAGGAGCCTGTAGCCTTACATACATACACTGTCCGCATTGTGACCAGTGCTTCTGTCTTCACTTTTTGTCTGTGTATCACTGATGCTAATCGTTTATATATCATTATGTTGAACAGCCTTCTCATTGCCTTTTGATTTAAAAACAGGCCAGTAATAAACATGTGGCGACAAAGTTGCTCTCCACGGCGTACATCTAGAAAAACTGCGCAGCAAACATCTAAAATGTATAGATGTCAGAATCTCTCAAATCAGTTGAGATGCAAAAATGAAGCAGTGCAGAAAAACCGAACCCCCGTCCTCCTTCTCATGGAGCAACGTCGCTATCCACTGCGCTACAAGCCGCTTCCCGCCACCAGCATCGCGGGCGTACAAGACCCTCAAACTCGGATATCCGTCTGGATTTATCTGGTTTCAGATTACCCGAAACCCGGCTCGGCCGAAAAAGGCGTTATCTGAATCATCCGAAGATCCGGGGTTTTCGAAATTGCCCTCATCTGAATCATCCGAAGATCCGGGGTTTGAAAAAATGGCCTATCCGATTCATCCGATTATCCGGAAAATCGGTGTCGTATCCAATGTCTAGCTAGCACTATCGCGGAGATGGTGCGGTGCACGAAGTGGCCGTATTCTTCGCCAACGGTGACATGACGGTGTCTTCTCAAAAGCCGGCAAGAGAGGAGTAGAGGTCCCAGTTGATGATCGTTCTGGGACTCATCTTCTTGAACATTGCGCCTTCTCTACTTGACGCGAAAACCGGAACCTTGCGCGAAGGAGGCGGTGGTCCGATCCCGTGTAGAGCTTTGGGACTACGGAAACGTCGGTCAGGCTACCTTGGGTTCAAGATGGGGTGGTCGATCTCGTTGTGAAACTGGCCATTGGGGGATTCCCAGGTCCATCGTAGGGAGAGAGGCTTTTGGAACTGTGAGTTTCTATGGATAGTCTTGGTCGACATGATAAACTCAGACAGCCTTTCACCTTGCTCGTTCCAAATCGTGGGTTTCGATGTGAAGTTCTTCCGGTGACCTTTGTGGTCCGATCTTGGATCACCTTATAGAAGGTGTGATCTTACTTATATGATAGAACTTCTCGAGCTCCACGTAAGTGGCTTCGACGCCTTCATCGTCGTAGTCGGATGTTTAAGGCCGTCATCTCACTTGACGAAAATTGATCTATTTAGGTATCGAAGTTCTCCCTCAAGCACAATATTTTCCAGACCTTTCACATACTGACTATCACTTTTTCCGAGCCCTCGATGATGCTCATTTGCGTCGGAAACAATTCACTAATTTGGCCCATGTCGAATGTGCCCTCCTTGGTTTCGTTAATTCCTGTGATCTCCGTTTTATGGCAAAGGATTATATTCAATGCATGTTCATTGGAAAAAAATAAATAGATTCTGGTGGTTTTCACATCGATTAATAAAGTTGTGTTTAAGCTGAGTATAGCAGTTGGAGGTAAGAGGTCCGTTTCGGCGATTGATTTTGCAACAGCCTAATATAATAGTGATAAAGGATAAAGGATGGTCATTAAGCAGTCCTTCTGAGATGTCTCTCCACCTCTCAATCGACTTATTCGGGATGTCGAGTTGGTTGGAAAAGAAATTGGTGCCAGGAACGGATCTATCCTTGTATGTAGGGGTGGGGGGGGGGGGGCACATAACAAAAAGTATGTAACAAATCGACTTTAGACTTACCGAGCAGCTCCTAGAAAACGAGGTGGAACCTAAACTAGGAAAATTTACGAAGAGGAAAAACGAAAATAATACATTTGTTTTCGCCGTCGTTGTAAGCAGGCAAAGTTGCGTGCCCTCCTCACCATGTTAGATCGTGGTGTTATCATGTCAGGTGGCGGTCAGCACGCGGCATGTTTCTATTGCATTGCTGGTCGCCGAGACGGTTGCAGAATCGCGACGATTTAGGTTTTTTTTGTTTTTTTTTTCGTTCGTTTTTTGCTTCTTTTAGATTCCATCTCGTTGTATAAGAACCGCTTTAAGTCTCAATTCATTTTGTTACACGCTTCTTATTTATGTACCCCCTCCCCCCCCCCCCCCTCCGGCCTAGGATAGATCCTCAGGAACCTGTAGTTGGTTGACGACACAGCCGGCTTCTTCTCCGGCGGCATCCACGCGCTTCCTAAAAAGTATAGAAAATAATATAACAACATGCGCTAGCACGGCCCACTAAAACCAGTCACATGCCAGGAACATCGCCTGCTTAAGTATTTTCACTCCATATCACAGTTTCTTGTCCTCTCTCTCATCCCTTGTGTATATTGACGTTTTGAAGTTCTACACTTGTAATTTTGACGACCGAGCTTCGCTATGAGCAGTTTTCCTTAACACATTGACGACAATGCCGCTCAATGGAGCGCGGCAGCCAGTCTGTCTCGTGGGACGACGCCGCTCAATGGTGCGAGGCGGTCCATTTAGTTGAGAAGAACGGCATCAGGTCCATCCGAATTTCGCCTGGAAGGGGTATTTGGAGTGCTGAACATGATGCCGATGTCCGCTGTAACGAATGATCGGTCGGTTTCCTACCAAATCAATAACTGCAGTTTTCGTGTCGGGACCTTCGATTTTGCATAAAGTCCGTGTGGAAGGTTATTTGAGGAGCTGGTCGCAAATCTCACGTTCTCTTTTCGGAGTTTCATTGGATTTCACATCTGTGACAAATTACCTTCTTTAGCGCACCAAAAATAATCTGCTAGACGAATTCTGGCTAGATCGGTGACCCTGTCTGTCCCTGTCATATCGTCTCCCAGCCACATCATGTAGTTCACGTAGCTTACTTACTGCTACCTATCGTAGTTGGCTGATATTTGAAAAGAGAGTGTGATACTCGTGATCAGCCCTCCAATAACCCTTTAGACGAAATTCAGTAGAACGACGAGTCTGACACGGCCACCCTAGTTATCGATTTGGGAGAGAAGTCTGAATAACCGTCCAAACAGACACCACCATCGTGTTCATCATCCCAAATTATCCTTTAGAAGAAGTTTGGGTCACAGGATCTCGCCTCATACTTGCGTGGTGTGCTTCGTCCCACGGGACAGACACGCGAAAATCGCTCTCGTCATCAACGGGTTAAAGTTTAGCGCCCCATCACAAAAAACAGTTCGTGATATTTTTAGCCGTACTTCGTTGCTATAGGACTGTCTTCAGGAACGGAGGATACGGTGTTGAAGTTAAACATTGGCGGCATGTCATTCCGCATCCGAATGACTAGCCTTTTCGCACGAACAGAAGACGAAAAGCTGGTGACGTTTGCTCAGATGGAACACGACAAGCGAGTGCGGTTGTGTGACGCATATATCGTGGTGAGTTCAAAGGTGTTGCAATTTGGCTGACGTATCAAAACTACACGTCGGGTTTCGCTGAACCCGTGCAGTTATAAGAATTATGAGGATAAAGGCTGCCGTTACTCACTCCCTTTCGTAATGCGTCACGCACTCATCTTCTACGGAATTTTGTCGTGGAGACGTTTGAATGTATATTTGACCTATACAATGAACTGCATAGGCCAGTCAATGAGTAAGTCATGTCATACGTTTTATCCTTCCAAGACAAGCACTAATTTCCCGTTTGCAGTGGTGTGGAAGGCTTGGTGGGCCCGGGAGGGGGGGGGGGGGGGGGGAGGAATCTGAAGCAAGAAACAAGTATCGGGTGCACGTGACAGCTGGCACCTCATCCGGCTGCGCTCCACGCGCCCATTTTAAAAATAGGGCCTAGGCAAATGCCCAATTTTCCATTTGTCCAATATCCGACACCACAGGACATTTTCGCTCAATTTTCTCTCAGTGTCTTGTTGACGCTCCTGTCGTTTTTCCGCAGGCCACTGGTTTGCATCTTGTCTTCCAAGCAGCTTCTTCGGAACAGTTTCCCTCTTAAAAAGAATGAATTGAATCATTTATGATTTCATGCTGATATCAGCGGTCAGCTCATCCCGATGTACGGGTGAGTAGTGATGGTTCCCACGCGGTGTGGATGTTCCGTTCGGTCGAACAGCACCGATGGTGAGATGCTATGGAGCATTCCCGCCCGCTCAGCAGGAGGTGCGGGTTCGAGTCCCGCGTGGCGCTAGAGTTTTGTTCGCAAGAACACATCGTTGTAACAGAGTACACCCTCAATAACATCCCACTGGGATTTAAAGAAACTGAATTTAATCAGTTGCGATAACGTTCAGAGATAACAAGGTGCTGGTCCACTTACGTTCACAAGAGGAAGTGACTTGATGTTCTATGCAATAAGTGTCGCATGGGGAATCCATCACTGTTAATAGAGTTAGTGAACGAAATATGTTTCCACTTCGCAACAGTTGGGTAAGAATTGATCGCAACGCCCTCAGATCCATGTTTTCTTCTTTATCCCCTTGCCTAGTTCGTACTTCGATGTTCAGTGTTCACCTCCCGAGTTCTTTATCTATGTCTTCAAACTCGCCATACTAGAATGGTACACCGCATGCTTGAGCCTGGCTATCAATCATCTACTGATCTCCATATAAACAGTACTTACCACAACGTAAGAGGACCTGTCTTACCAACACGTCGTTCGACTCTTCATCAATACATCCATTCTGGAACAGATTGCTTCCCTTAAAAATGCACAGTATCGTAAATGCATATAGATCTACCTTAGGATTCATAGATTTGTTCTAATGAATACCATTACATGAAGTACACAGAATCCAGTCCTTTGGACGTTGCTTTGTGCTGACAACGTATTGCTCGCTTGCGAAGATAAAAATGAACTCGAGCGAAAGGTGCAAGCTTGGTGTGATCGCTTGGAGCGGTTTCGACTCAAATTGAACGTGAAGAAGACCGAGTATATAACGTCGAACATTACCGAGTGCAGCTCCATCAAGCTTAACAACGTCGATCTCCCATGCACTTCATGCATGGTCTTTAAGTACCTGGGATCAGTAGTCACGTCTGACGACAGACTGATGGTGGAAGTGAATACACGTCTGAGTGCAGCTTGGTCCAAGTGGCGCTCGTTGACTGGCGTGCTCTACGATAGGGCGACACTAGAACGCATAAGTCCTATGTTATACTTCGGCGACGTGTCACCGACGCTGCGACCAGTCACCGACAGTTCGTCGCCGATGTCGCCACAGACGTCGTGGACGCGTCTGTGATGGCGTCACCGACGTCTGCGACGCGTCTGTTCGGCGACGTCGTCGGCAGGAGAGCATCGGAGCGCAGTGTATGTACTAATAGAAGAGCGGGGCAGCGTTGAGCATTTAACGACTATTGATTTACCGATTTAACGAATTTGCCAGCAGTTTCGTTAAATTTCTTTATTGGAGTTTAGCAAAGGCCTTTTTCGTTAAATCGCATTGAATTAAAATTACGCGGAATTTTCGGAATTTACAGCAAAATTTAACTGTTAATTAATGTAAATTGTATTCCGAAAAAGCTCTTCGTAAAGGTTTGCAGCATCATTTCAGAAAGCGAGGAAACACTACTTATTTGAATCAGTTTCTCTACCGCCCGCTTCGCGATCGCTGTTAGGCGCCTTCTATACAACTTTGGTTTTCCCTCTTGTTTTAGTTCACAAGGGTTCATCTTCAGGTCGGGAAGGAGGGAGCGGCCATGATGTATATCGCACATGAAGAGTGTCCAAATTGTCGTGAATCTGTTCTACAGTCCCTTACATTGTTCCTTTTTAAATCAGAAACTCGTTCGACGTGGTCACGTTGCTGACTTTGTATGTCGCCATCGAAACATGATTTTGACATGCGGCGCTCAGTCGCTGATTTCGTTCGATTAGCCGTA
Organism: Heligmosomoides polygyrus polygyrus; assembly: GCA_947396885.1. Classification (NCBI taxonomy): domain Eukaryota; kingdom Metazoa; phylum Nematoda; class Chromadorea; order Rhabditida; family Heligmosomidae; genus Heligmosomoides; species Heligmosomoides polygyrus. The sequence continues at coordinate 36,106,247 of OX377206.1, forward strand.
AATGGTAGAAAAGAAGTTGCCCTCATGCCTTGCTCGTGAATAAGAGAATCGGAGGAGAAACTTTACCTTGGCTATGGAGGTATCAGAAATCTATACTCAAACGTTTCAGGAATTTAGGGCAATAGACATGTGGGTTTTCTGAACTGCCTTAAGGCCACACAGATATATGCAGTAGAAACACGCGTTAAGTTACCAATAATTTGTGGAAGTTGTGGAAGCAGCGGATTGTTTTGGATCCTCACAATTAAACACATAAAAGGATTTATTATAGTGAGAGGGCATGTAAAGTCACATGCCGCGTGCTGACCGCTGCTTGACATGTTAGAACCACGATTCTTCACGATGAGGGACGCACATAGCTTTACCACCGCGATGAATTTTTTCTTGTAATTTTTTTGTGAATTTTGTCGGTGTAGGCCAAATTTTGTCCTCTAGAATCCGTTCCTTGAATGCCATGTCAATTTGTTTAATAATTTTTAGTTATGCTACTCCTCCCTCCCCCCCCCCCCGAGTAGGATAGATCCCACTCGACACTTTTGTCTAACAGCACAAAGGGGTACTCAATAAACACTACGAAACTCGTGGCGGCGCGTCACTGCATCCCTTTTCCAACTGCAATCACGCAGCGGCGCTTCAAATTGCAAAATATTTCGCTACGGTTGTTGAGGGGGGGGGAGGTCACTTTATAAAAACTTCGCTAACACGGAACACGAGACATACTGATAGTAAAGAAGACGAACAAACAACGCTATAGCTCTGTTCCGTGCTCTACTCCGCGTGAAGGAGAGCGCAGAATCGGGCAGGGGCAGGGACTCCGGGGTGTGGGCCGACCAACGCACCCGTGTTAAATTTTCCTACATCCTGGAAATCCCTCCCTTATCCAATACGACAAAAATAAACGCGCATCTGTAACCGAAACGTGAAGATAAGAATGCCTTTACATTCACTGTAGGTAGCTACCAAGGTGTGTGTAAATGAAATCCGAAATTTCGTAAATCGTAAATCGTAAACCGTAAATCGTAAGAGACACCTGAGGCGTACTACTAACCCTACATTTCTATATGTATTTTCTCGTTACGGTAGGTGAAGATAATTCGGTATCTATTTACAGCCTCAATTTTAGCTGAAGCTGGAGCCGAGTTAGCCTAGTGGCTAGTAGTGTAGTTTCATGCACAAACGGTCACAGGTTCGACCCCCGGATCCGGCACGCCATGCCCTGCAAAAATTGCAAAAATGGCAACGGTTCCATCGTCAGGCCCAGGTTGACAGGCCAGCTGATGGAGAAACCTCTCACAAAACCATGATCACAAGTCGCAATAGAATCAGTGTAAAGGCTAGGACTTCACCCGGAAGTGGCGCACTGAACCACCGCCCGAGTTCTGTGGTCAGTATGCGAGGGCTACCGAGGGCCGAACGACCTCGGCTAAAGAAGTTAGTTCGACTGGGGACTCTGAATGTGGGGACGCTGACCGGAAGATCTAGGGATGTGGCGGTCCTGATGAAGCGCAGAAGGATACAAGTCCTGTGTCTGCAGGAAACGCAATGGAAAGGGGCGAAAGCCAGTGAGATCGGAGAAGGGGTCAAGCTATACTACAACGGAGAGGACACCAAGAGGAACGGGGTAGGGATAGCTGCCGCGGAGTCCCTCAAGGATTCAATAGCGGCTGTCCAAAGAATAAACGACCGCATCATGTCACTGCGGCTGGACACGAAGGAGGGTTACTGGACCATCATGTCGGTCTAGGCTCCGCAGACCGGATGCTCCGAGCACGACAAGGATGACTTCTACCTCTCGCTCGAGGAAGCCATAAGGTCTGTACCAGAAGGCGACTACCTCTCCATAGCAGGGGACATGAACGGGCATGTGGGGAGTGGCAGAAGGGGAGTGGAAAGGGTTCATGGAGGTAAAGGGATCGGCCTGATAAACGCGGATAGAGAACGAATTCTGGATCTGGCTATCGCCCACGACCTGGCTGTCTGTAGCACCTTCTTCGCGAAGAGGGAGAGCCAGAAGGTAACCTGTGCTAGCGGAGGAAGAAGGACGGAAGTGGACCACATCCTGGTTCGAAGGGCTGCCCTGAAAACAGTCCGGGATGTGAAGGACATTACGGGAGAAGACGTGGCATCACAGCATAGACCCTTGGTAGCCGACCTTAACATACCTCTACCCACCAGGCGCAAAGTGAGGACGGAATCCAGGATCCTGGGAACTCTGAATGTGGGAACGCTGACCGGAAGACCTAGGGAAGTGGCTGACCCGATGCGCAGAAGGATACAAGTCTTGTATCTGCAGGAATGGAAAGGGGCGATAGCCTGGGAGATCGGAGAAGGGGCCAAGCTGTATTACAACGGAGAGGACACCAAGAGGAACGGGGTAGGGATAGCTGTCGGGTCCCTCAAGGATTCAGTAGCGGCTGTCCAAAGAATAAACGACCGCATCATGTCGATGATTATCGCTCAATTCCTGACAGCACTGAACGCTGTCGGACGCTTGGGTTAGAGCCTCTCTCCTTGCGAAGAAAAAAATTTGATCTCCTAAAGGTGCATAAAATTCTCCAGGGCGCTATCCATCTGGGCGGGTGCAGATTCTTCACAACCAGAATCTCGAGTACCAGGGCTGCAGCAGTCAAGCTAGGCTACCCGCGGGCCAGGCGCTCGGTCCGATCCTGCTACTTTACCTGTCGAGCTGGCAGTGAGTATGTCAGGCTAAGTAAGCGTGTTAGTTCACCGTCAAATATTTCATCTTTCAAACGAATGCTTGACAAAATTCTGTAGACGTTTCAAGCGTTTTCTGATTTTCTTTCCAGGCGGTTAGTACTTGTCATAATATGAATGATCTTCTCCTTCCTTTTATTTTTTTGTCTCCTTTTCTGTTGTTTCCTTGTGCTCCATTGTTCCTTTTGATGAATTTCTCTTTTATGTTCTCATTTACTTTTTATTGTATCATTTCCTATATTCTGTTTTACTGGCTCTGCGGAATGCTAGGATCTAGTTTCTTGGTCGCGATGGTGAGTCACCCTCACGTTTATCGCCTCACATGTGTTGCAGCACATGTCTCAATAAAGATAAAGATCCGATGGTAGAGACTGCGGGGTTCAGAGCGGAACGAGCTGCGAAGGGCAGTGCTCGAAGCAGGCCTTCCAGATCCAACTGGTCCCGTGAATGAGACCTGGAGGAGGGTAGCCCAAACAATCCTGAGATGTGCCAAGGAAGTCGTGGGAGAAACAAATAGAGAAACCAGAGGAGAAAAATCGGCATGGTTCTGGAACGAAGAAGTGCAGGCTGCGGTGAAGAGGAAGAAGGAGGCCTACAAGCTGTGGCAGAAGACGAGGGCACCCGAGCATCTCACAGCCTACAGGAAGCTGAAGAGGCTGGCAAAAACAGCTGTAGCGAAGGCAAAGAACGCGGAAATAGATGCCCTGTACGAGAAACTAGACGGGCCAATGGGAGAGAAGTTCGCCATCTGCCTGGCCAAGGCGCGTCATAGTGCTAGCCTCGACATTCGAGTAGTGAAGACTGTGAAGAGTGCTGACGGTAGGGTGTTACGGAAGCCGGTCGAGGTCAGAGAGAGACGGGAGGAGTATTTCAAGGAACTCCTGAACGAGGAGTTCCCTCGTCGGGAGGCCGAGGAAGAACAACCAACGGAAGAACCCATCCCACCCTGGACGCAAGAAGAGGTTCGCAAGGCCATAGGGAAGATGAAACTCGGAAAGGCAGCAGGGCCTGACGGTGTGCCAGTAGAGGCTTGGAAGGTGCTCGGGGACCTCGGAATCAACTAGCTGACGCAGTTCCTCAACAGAATCACGAAAGAATGTAAGATGCCGGATGACTGGAGGAACAGCGCCATAGTCCCCATCTTCAAGCAGAAGGGAGACGCCTCCGAATGCTCCAACTACCGAGGGATCAAACTGATCTCACACACGATGAAGATCTACGAACGACTGGTCGACTCAAGGCTGAGGGAGATGGTACCCATCTCCCAGGTGTAGTGGGGCTTCATGCCTGAGAGGTCCACCACAGACACCATCTTCATCGCTCGTCAGGTGATGGAGAAATATCGGGAGAAACGAAAACCCTGCTACCTGGCATTCCTGGACCTGGAGAAGGCCTACGACAGGCTAGCTCGGGCCGTAATCTGGAATGCCCTTCGAGGGAGGGGGGTCCCGGAACGTCTGATCACGGTCATAAGGGACATGTACGAGGGCTCGAAAGCGGCGAATCGAACTCCACACGGGGTGACAAGGAAAGTGGACATCACAGTGGGGGTACACCAAGGGTCGGCTCTGAGCCCGTTCCTCTTCCTGCTGACGCTTGACTCTATAGTGAACCACCTTGAGGAATGCCCTCTCAGAACGATCCTCTACGCGGACAACATCGCCCTAGTAGCCGACAACCAGGAGGAGCTGGAGGAGAAGGTGCAGCTGTGGCAGAGAGCCCTCGCAGACAACGGCCTACGGCTGAACGTGAAGAAGACGAAGTTCATCAGCTCTGAGCAGTGCGCTGGATCGATCCTAGACTGCCAAGGGAAACGATCGAGAAGGTGGAAGAATTCCGCTACCTCGGAAGTGACCTATCCGAGGAAGGAAGTGTGACTGCGTTTATCCGTCCCCTGACCAGGCGGTCAGGGGACGGATAAACGCAGCCTGGCTCAAGTGGAGGGAGTCCACAGGGATCCTCTGCGACCGTAGATGCTCCAGGACGCTCAAAGGCAAGCTCTATAGAACAGTTGTGAGACCTGCCCTCCTTTACGGCAGTGAGTGCTGGGCCCTGGGTAAGGCGCAGGAGGGGCAACTGCACGCGGCGATGAGGATGCTGAGGTGGGCATGTGGATGGACCCGTCGGGACAGGGTGCAAAACGAGGATGTTAGGGAAGTGATGAAGACATCCCCGATCCAGCTGAAGATGAGAGAGCAGCGCCTGAGGTGGTATGGACACGTCCTCAGGAGACCAGTGGATCACCCCACAAGGTTGGTCCTAGATTTCGAGGCACCCGGAAAGCGTCCGAGAGGAGCCCCAAGGAAAAGATGGAAGGACGTCATCAAGAGTGATCTCGCCGAAGTCGGCGCCACGGCAGATGACGCCCTTGATAGGATGAGGTGGCGACAGATCACAAGAACAGCGGACCCTGCGACTGCGCGGGACTAAACGCTCAGGAGAAGAAAAAAGAATTTTAGCTGAAGCTGAACAGATTTCTAGCCAACTGGACACCTATGATTTGCGATGAGTCTTGATAGAGCGTCAGCTTGTCCCATATGTGTGGTGGAACGGTATTGGATAGTGAAGTCGTAAGCCAGCAGTGTTATTGCCCAACGTTGAAGTCGGCTAGCGGTATAGATAGGGATACCTTTCTTTGAGCCAAATATCGCCAGAAGGGGCTTGTGGTCAGTAAGAAGTATGAATTTGCGTCCGTGAAGCATCCTGTGGAACTTTTGGACGGCAAAAATGAGTGCTAGTCCTTCTTTCTCAATCTGACTGTAGTTCTTTTCAGCTGGGAGTAAGGAGCGTGAAGCATGAGCAATGGCTTTCTCTGATCCATCTGCATAACGATGGGAGATTACTGCTCCAATGCCATAGTTTGAGGCGTCTGCTGCAACTACGATTTCTTGGTTGGGGTCGTAGTGGGCTAAAAGCAGATCGGAGGAAAGAATTTCTTTGGCTCGTTTGAAGCTCTTATCGCATGCCTGTGTCCATTCAAATCGGGTATCCTTCTTGAGTAGGGCGTCAAGTGGAGCTCGGATAATCCTCATTTCCTTAACAAAATTTCCGTAGTAACTGAGAAGTCCAAGAAAGGATCGGAGTTGTGAGAGGTCTTTAGGAACCGGCATCTTTTGTATGGCTTCGATTTTACTGGGATCGGGGCATCGACCATGCTTGTCGACAATGTAGCCGAGGTAGTCGATTCTGGTTTCAGCAAATTTACATTTGCTCAAGCGTACGTGTAGACCATTTTCAACAATACGTTGGAAGAAAGCGTGAAGGTTCTGTGAGTGCTCCTCTGCAGTGCGTCCAACGACGATTACGTCGTCGAGATATGCGACCACTCCTTGAAGGCCGGCTATGACAGTGTCCATTATTTGTTGGAATATAGCAGGTGCTGATTTGACTCCAAACGGCAATCGGTTATATTGGAAGAGACCACGGTGGGTGTTAATGGTCAACAGCTCCTTGGACTGTGGGTCAACTGGGATTTGGAGATATGCGTCGGCGAAGTCGGTGTGGGAGAAGTAGCGGCCACTATTTAAGGTTCTGAATATATCTTCTGGAAGAGGAAGAGGGTACTGATGTAGGTCGCGTTGTTGAGGCCTGTGGAAAAATCGGCGCATACGCGAAGGGTGTCGTTGGATTTCTTGACAATTACAATAGGGGCTACCCAGTTGGAATAGTCGACCTTTGAGATGACGCCAATTGATTGTAGTCGGGCGAGCTCCTTCTCCACCGCTTCTTGAGCTGCATAGGGTACTGGGCGTTTTGGGCGGAATACGGGTTTTGCTCCGGGTTTTAACTGCAGGGATGCTTCGGAATGTTTGTATAGGCCGAGATCAGAGCTAAATGCCTCTGGATATCGTCGCTGTAGTTCATCTGCTACGCCGCTGCTTGTCGCAACTGAAGACATGGTGATGGTGGGATCGGTTGGGCATGGGTCTGAAGTGGGCAAGGCGTCCATGATTGAGTACAATCCCATTTTCGATATCCATTCCGCTCCTAGCAGGTTGTGATGCGTGTTGGATACATAGAACGTTCCTTCGGCTGAAACGTCCTTGAAACTGTATGTGCATTTGCGTTGGCCATGGAATCGGATTTGGTCTCCGGAAGCGCTTTGTGCGATGAGGGAGGGGGGTTCGAGTTTCGGCTTGCCCATGAGATTCCATGTCACCTTGTTGATGACGGTGACGTCTGATGCAGTGTCAACTTGAAAGTTGATGGTGTGGGTGTCCACTTTGATTGTGGCGTAACGTCGATATCGATAGCAGTCGATATTCGAGATTTTGAAGATCGCATCTGCTCTTGTCTTCTGCCTTTGGG
>OX377206.1:36113469-36324150 GCA_947396885.1 Heligmosomoides polygyrus polygyrus
CCTCGGGGGCATGGAGTCCACAGACGAAAATTAAACACTTGAATTGGTTGTCGTCGCATTCCGCGAGCTTGAATTTGGCACACTCACGATTAACATGTCCGGCATATGTAGCAAAATCATCTTTTGGATTGATTGACCGAAGGAACGTTCTATGTATCCAACACGCATCACAACCTGCTAGGAGCGGAATGGATATCGAAAATGGGATTGTACTCAATCATGGACGCCTTGCCCACTTCAGACCCATGCCCAACCGATCCCACCATCACCATGTCTTCAGTTGCGACAAGCAGCGGCGTAGCAGATGAACTACAGCGACGATATCCAGAGGCATTTAGCTCTGATCTCGGCCTATACAAACATTCCGAAGCATCCCTGCAGTTAAAACCCGGAGCAAAACCCGTATTCCGCCCAAAACGCCCAGTACCCTATGCAGCTCAAGAAGCGGTGGAGAAGGAGCTCGCCCGACTACAATCAATTGGCGTCATCTCAAAGGTCAACTATTCCAACTGGGCAGCCCCTATTGTAATTGTCAAGAAATCCAACGGCACCCTTCGCGTATGCGCCGATTTTTCCACAGGCCTCAACAACGCGACCTACATCAGTACCCTCTTCCTCTTCCAGAAGATATATTCAGAACCTTAAATAGTGGCCGCTACTTCTCCCACATCGACTTCGCCGACGCATATCTCCAAATCCCAGTTGACCCACAGTCCAAGGAGCTGTTGACCATTAACACCCACCGTGGTCTCTTCCAATATAACCGATTGCCGTTTGGAGTCAAATCAGCACCTGCTATATTCCAACAAATAATGGACACTGTCATAGCCGGCCTTCAAGGAGTGGTCGCATATCTCGACGACGTAATCGTCGTTGGACGCACTGCAGAGGAGCACTCACAGAACCTTCACGCTTTCTTCCAACGTATTGTTGAAAATGGTCTACACGTACGCTTGAGCAAATGTAAATTTGCTGAAACCAGAATCGACTACCTCGGCTACATTGTCGACAAGCATGGTCGATGCCCCGATCCCAGTAAAATCGAAGCCATACAAAAGATGCCGGTTCCTAAAGACCTCTCACAACTCCGATCCTTTCTTGGACTTCTCAGTTACTACGGAAATTTTGTTAAGGAAATGAGGATTATCCGAGCTCCACTTGACGCCCTACTCAAGAAGGATACCCGATTTGAATGGACACAGGCATGCGATAAGAGCTTCAAACGAGCCAAAGAAATTCTTTCCTCCGATCTGCTTTTAGCCCACTACGACCCCAACCAAGAAATCGTAGTTGCAGCAGACGCCTCAAACTATGGCATTGGAGCAGTAATCTCCCATCGTTATGCAGATGGATCAGAGAAAGCCATTGCTCATGCTTCACGCTCCTTACTCCCAGCTGAAAAGAACTACAGTCAGATTGAGAAAGAAGGACTAGCACTCATTTTTGCCGTCCAAAAGTTCCACAGGATGCTTCACGGACGCAAATTCATACTTCTTACTGACCACAAGCCCCTTCTGGCGATATTTGGCTCAAAGAAAGGTATCCCTATCTATACCGCTAGCCGACTTCAACGTTGGGCAATAACACTGCTGGCTTACGACTTCACTATCCAATACCGTTCCACCACACATATGGGACAAGCTGACGCTCTATCAAGACTCATCGCAAATCATAAAACAGCGAACGAGGATCAGGTCATAGCAGCTATGTCGGTAGACTCGGATATCAGACACGTGTTCGCAAATCTGGTTCGAGCCTTACCAGTCACAGCAGAGGATATCAAACAAACGACCCAAAAAGATGAGCTACTTCAACTTGTTATGAAGTACACCAGAGAACGCTGGCCACCGTCAATCCAAGATCCCACACTTAAGTGCTTCCACAATAGACATGACTCCCTTTCAATTTTAAATGGATGTCTGATGTTCGCTGAACGAGTTGTCATACCAACTTCACTTCAACAACGTATACTTCGACAACTTCACTCTGGACATCCCGGAATTGTTCGCATGAAAGCGCTAGCACGTAGTTACGTATACTGGCCAGGTCTCGACAGAGACATCGAAAGGATGGTTCAACGATGCACAAGATGTTCATCAGTCGCCAAATTCCCTACCAAAACCACACTTGCATCTTGGCCAACGCCAAATAAGCCATGGGAACGAATACATGTGGACTACGTTGGTCCATTTGAAGGCACCAATTACCTCATAATCGTGGACGCTTTTTCCAAGTGGCCTGAGATATACAATACAGATCGCACAACAACAGGCGCCACCATCTCATTACTGCGACAGACATTTGCCAGGAATGGAGCTCCCGAAATACTCGTGTCAGATCATGGCACTCAGTTCACCTCAGAAGAATTCAAAGAGTTTTGCCAAGAGAACGGAATCGAGCACCTGTTTTCTCCCCCATATCATCCACAATCCAACGGTCAAGCAGAAAGGTTCGTAGATACCTTCAAAAGGAGCTTGCTTAAAATGAAAGGAGAGGGAACACTCTCTCAAATTCTCCAAACCTTCCTTCTTACTTACCGCTCAACACCACATCCAGCCTTCGAAAAGCTCAAATCACCAGCAGAACTATTTGTTGGAAGGAAACTTCGGACTCCTTTGTCTCTACTTCAGCCCATCCAGTCTCACAGCGGGAGCCGAAATGAAGTCATGGAACGTCAGTTCAACGCCAAGCATGGAGCTAAGCCTAAGATTTTCGAGCAAGGCGACACTGTCTACGTGAGCGACTACAAAGACGGAAAACATAAGTGGACAAACGGTTCCATATTGGATCGTATTGGAGAGGTGCTCTATAAAGTTCGCTGTGGAACACAAACTTGGATACGACATGCGAATCAACTACGAAGGCGCTACAGTGGTAGCAACAACGAAGCCCAAGAAGACATGGACACACTTTTCGAAACATTCGACTTGGAGCGACCTGAGCTCCAGAGCCAAGCACCTTCCCCTCCGCCGGCTGAAACTTCTGAAGGAGTTCCAACTGTTCAACAAGGCATGCAGCTACGACGATCGACTCGAACACGAAGACCTACGAGGACGCTCCACATTGATCCAACTCAGAAGAGATATCATTTTTGTTCTTAAGATCGTTGTAACAATTAGATCATCGTATTATCCGATTGTAAAACTGATTTATCATCTTCAAAAAGGGGAGGTGTTACATATCAGTCTATACCAGTCGCATGATATGATGATTATCATGCAGTGATTAAAGGACTACTATATAAAGGCTACTCTGGTATGGTTTGCAGTTTATCGGTCGTCGGCAATAAAGCGTATATCGTCCATCAAGTCTATACCGCAGCGGCCAAGTACTCAACAGTTGCCGACGTGTTCGGATGATCATCGACGGGAGGCTGATCATCGACGGGAGGCGTTCACAGCAGGGGAGACAATCGATATCGATCGATATTTTGTGGATGTCGTTCATGCGGACTGAAACTTCAGCCCTGGGATAATCGAGGTCGCTGAACGCGAATCTGATGTTCGTTCTTGAAGTGTCGACCGCCATCAGTCATATCGCTCGATATTATCGATTTTTCATGTATGTCATCCGAGCGGTGCAAAACTTCAGCCCTGGGGGTAATCGATGTCGCTTAACACGAAATTGAAGTTCGTTAGCCGTCAGGCCGCACTGACGGCTTCTTAACGGCTTCGTCATAGTAATAACTTCTCATCATCAATTTTAGCTGCAACCTATGTCACAGTTTCCGCAGGAAGAATACCTTAACTACGTCGATTGCGGCAAGTTAGAAAGAAACAGAAACAGATGGTTTGGCAAAGTTGTACACACGTTTATGTAGATCTCGAAAAGATGAATCGAACGGTACTAACTGTTTCTCAAAGAACCTCATATTAGAAGAATCGTGAGCACGCAACGGTTTTCGACCGCCCTTCGCGATGGAGCGCAAGTTTTCAATTTCGGACATTTTCATGGCTCCATATGAACAATGTCTACCAAACGATAGAGCTCGAGCTCCTGAGCTCAAATATGTCCTTAGTTTTTGAAACGAATGAATTTTTGGCGAGTTATATCAAATGACGTAAAAGCCGCAAAATCGCGGTTTTTGCGACGTCTGTTCAAAAGACGCCTCCGGTACTGTATATGCGAATTGTTATTTCAAACGAAAAAATCAGGAACAACGTTTTATTTTCCAACTTCGACAGATCGAAACTATGTAAAGTTCAATGAACGCAGCGTAACATACTACATTGTCACATAAACAAATTACGACCAACAAGAGTGGATGGCAAAATAAACCAGCTTTCAGCAACAAATTCGTGTCAAATTAGTGAGGCAGACCCCGAAATACCCGCACTTTCCTAGTTGTCTGCGAAGTCGTATTGTGTGAGTGTTCTACGAACATGTACAATCCCGATGCGGGGTAGAGCCCGTTAAGTACCTTCGAAGGAACGGCGCAAAGAGGCTCGGAGCGGAGGTCACCTTGTTCTCGGTGGATAAGTTTTCAATTTCGGACATTTTCATGGCTTCATATGAAATATGTATACCAAACGATGGAGCTCGAGCTCCTGATCTCAATTATACCCTTGTTTTTTTTCAAGCGGGTGGGTTTTATGCGAGTTTTATCAAAAAGACGCAAAAACCGCAAAATCGCGGTTTTTGCGGCGTCTGTTCAAAAGACGCCTCCGGTACTGTAGGCCTAAGACGCATGTACACTCCGCAGCGGCAGTTGAGCAGTCACGCTGAGGCATAGCGTGGACGGGAGGCGTCGAGGTGCAGCAGCGGATTCGGCAGTAACAGGGGTCTGCACACTTCCACTGCCGCAGTGCTGCCGGCAGCGGCAGTGGCAGCGAGAAATGAACTCGGGCATTCCTCTCTTACGCTGCGACTGAGTTTCATGTGCTGTGAAGTGTGCATGCGGCTATAGATATGCCAACCACCAAACCGGTGGCGTCGCATGTATAAAATGCGCCTAATGGCAAATGTCTACAGAGTAGTCATCCGGCCAGTAGCAATGTACGGCGTATCGCGACTGTTGACCTGCGGCCAAAGAAGTGCGAATACGCATCAACGTGATGGAGACAAAGATGCTACGCTGGACGGCTGAAGTCACGCGCACGGACCGCATCCAAAACAATACTATTCGGCAAATGTTTGGTGTCACGCCGATAGGTGACAAGATGCGCTTGCCTGCGATGGTACAACTACGATGGAAAGGGAGGCAGCGTTCGCAAAATAGCCTTACGTTTGCAAGGTCTGGAAAGCGGCCTAGAGGACGCAAAGCGCTAGGCCTATATGTATGGTACTTACACCTTTGCTTATAATTAGCGTGCGTCCACCCAGATCTTGCGCTGGATCAGGAAAAGTGGTGCATGGCGCGAGAAATGTAGACTCCGCAATGAAGCGGGACAATCGCTGAAGAAGAAAAAGACTACAATAGTGCAAGGATATTTCACTACGCAGGAGCTGAGCGTACGTGAAGCGCTGACCCTGCCCGCTACACCATCCAAGCTTGGCGCCGGTCGTATGCTTCACAAGGTGTAGCGGCTTGTACAAGGGCGCTGATAGAACGGTTCCCGTGCTTTGGAGTTTCGCCCACATCATCACTTGGAGTGGCATGAGCTGCTGTTACTTTCGATTCCAACTATTTCAATGGTGAGAAATCCAGGTATGGAGTCGCTTCTTTTGAAAATTAATTATTCAGACGAAGGCAGTTGCTGTTCGTCCGATGATTGTAGCGTGGAGAAGGAGATTTTTCTTATTGTTAGATATTACATATCAGATGAGCGTGTCAGGTAGAATGGCTACTCCTGTGTATATCATTCAGCAAGTGGTTGCCACAGGGAGGAGTATCCCCTACTATTCCTCTTGTTGTAAAAAATTGGGAGGACCGGCTACGTAGTGCATTTCGCAGACACCCTTTGAGCGAGGGCCGTCACCAACTTGATTCTACGGGAAGTCATGAGAACACCAGGACGCCCACCAACGCGTTGGCTGGACTTTTTCGTGAAAACCCTGAACGCACAATAAGACGCTCTTCGTGTCCCTCGAGCGAGAAGGATCCATTGGAGCACTCTGGCACGCAACCGGGACGATTCAGTGCAAAAGGTATGGTGATGGCATAAAAATGTCCAAAAAAGCAGACAAATCTGGGTTCCCATAAAGACTCGACCCGCTTATCATTCTATTGGGAGTTAGCCATAGGCTGGAGAGTTGCTCTTGCTAGTGGCAAATCCCATTGTCTAGAAAGACATTCAAAGAAACAAAATTACTCATCTTGCAGACTTAATGAACATGGACTTGAAACAGGTTACAAACGTTATAGATCCAGGCGACGATTAACTTATAATAGAGATAGAAATTTAAGGTTTGCCTTTATTGCAGATCGATTATTGAAAAGTGATGTTCCGGACCTACAATTTATTCAAAATTCTAGGAACGGACGATCTTCTAGCTCTTCTTCGCATCTATTTACAAACTTTATGTAAGGCCCTATTGTGGAATTCGTGACTTCAAATTTTAGTCTTTGTTAATCGAAAGACATCGATCCGTTGGAAGGTGTTCAAAACTCAAGTTAACGTTAGCTGAAAGATCTGTACCGGGCTCTATGGGAAACAGCTCTGCGTTGTATTTGAGGAAGTATCTCAACAAGGAACTCTTTTGATAGAGAGCAAAGATATCCTACTGTTTCCCAAGGAGTTTCACCACATTCAACAACTTTAAAAGATTGAATTTTTTCATCATCATCCCACCTCTCGTCTTCAGTTCCAAAAACGCCAAAATGCTGCTGACTATAGCTCATTCTCGGGAGCTATAGTCAGCAGCAGTTTGTGTGTGACGCTGCATAAGAAAATCAATTCATTTGGAATTGGTCGCAAATTAGGGAACATTGAGAACTGTGGGTGCGATGTGTTCAAGAGCGCGCTGGCACTTCGCGCATTAATGACCTCAACCTACGCTCTTACAGGATGCGAGCGAGTACTACTTCGAGCGGTCATCGGTGCTATTTGACGCCGTCTTCAAATACTACGCAACGGGGCAACTGCACAGACCGCTCGACGTCTGTCCCCAGGAGTTCTCAAATGAGCTCACGTACTGGAAGATTCCCGATGCCGTGATGTCAAGTTGCTGCTGGCGCGGTTATAACCAGCTGTGAGTTCCCACCACATTTCACACTTTCTTCAAACATCGGCACAATAAGGACGCTAGAGAGTCGACTCATTTCGTGGCTACGAGGAAGGAAATATGAATTGAGAAAAAGGTGAACTTCATGTATGGACACGCAACAGCATCTCGGGATCCGTTGTATCTATCTTTTGTCGACTTGCATTATTAGCTGTTGTTTTGGTGTCTTCTTGTAGCAGGTAAACGGAATGAATTTCCTAGAGGCCAACAAGTTGCAGTTCTTCATCTTTATCCTTATAGTTGACTGCGTAGGTCATGCCCGCGCAATTCACAAGAACAACTAGACGTGAAGCAAAACAATAGAACAGTCCAACCATTATACAACATATAGTGAACATGTAAACTGAATTGCAAATGAGAAACGAGATCTTCAGGAAACTCATTAGTGTCCATGAGAGCCAACCAAACTTTCAAAGGCAGGGCGCTAGGTTAAAATGTCACTAGAATTCAGCCCACAGAAGAATGGCACCAGGTCACAGTGGCGCTCTGAGTTGATATATACATTCCTCGATGCAGTGATTCCTAATATGTATTCCATATTTCTTAAGGACATTTGAGAACGGAGTTGTGAACTATTTTCACTTCGGCTTGTTGGGCCAGCTCAATTTCTGTTCGATTTCGATTAGTCTGGAAAATGCGTCAGCGACCGAGAATTGATGGTACGATGGTAGAGGAGCAGCATCATGAGCAGGAGGGGCTTCTTGTTCGATTTCTCATTGATTCACCATCTTTGCACCTCCTAAGAGCCTTTTCCCAAAGAAGTTAGGTTCTTTGAGATGTTTTTAGAGCTGATCCCAAGGCAAAAAAGCGGAACCCTCTTACACACAAAAGAGGCTTAGTGAACGAATATTAACAAATAGGCAACGGCAACAGTAACGCAACAGGAAGGAAGTGGGGACGATGTATTGATGTGAAGAAAAGGTGCCGATGTTCCCGATAGCGCAGAAGACAGCTCGCGGGATGAGTCGCGGTTGCGGACAAAGGCGTTGTCGACCAGGCGACAGTGGTACGTGAAGAGTCCTCAACGGCGTCAACAATGAACGAAAACGATGACGAGATGAATGCGGCACTAGGACGCTATGATGGAACAGAGCAGGACGGCTAACGGCGAGAGAACTAGTAGTGGTACGACCTAAATTAAAGAAGAGGCGCACTTTCTGGACAGACCGTGACTGAGCCTGCGCGGAAAAAGTCAAAGAGAAGAAAAGACTATATCACGCTTTTCACAGCGACAAGACAGCCGACAATTGGCGTATATACCAAGAAGCGAAGAGGGCGGCTAGGAAGGCTGTTGTCGTTGCAAAAGCTTCTCATTATGAGGATGTTAACGAGAAACTCGAGACGCGCGATGGTGAACGACAAATTTATCGGCTTGCCAAAGCACGCCAGAGCCAGAGCGAGGACATCGAAAAGTTCTTTGGCATCAACGATGAGAATGGCCATCTGTTGATGAACCGCAGAAGGGCTATGGAACGATGGCATGACTACTTCGAGAGAATTTCAACAGTAGTTTGCCCATCCGCCTCTGCCTTGCGTCTCTCCTACGCACCCATAGTTCAGCCGCTATGTCGTCAGGGCTCGTTGCTTTGCCTGGCTTCATCTTCTTCAAAGCCGCTTCCGTCTCCTCCACAGTGATTTTCTGCAAGAAGAAGGGCAGTCCCGCGGACTGCACAAGTTACCGTCCAATCCGATTGCTCTCGCATAGTCTGAAAATACTTAAGCGAATTGTGGATGGACGTATTCGCGAGATTGTCCGGTTTTCCACCAACCAGTGTGGCTTCGTAGCCGGCTGTGACACCATCGACGCCATTCATGCTGTTCGTCTTCTTGTAGAAAGACATCGCGAGAAACGAAAACCGCTGCATCTTGCTTTCCTCGACCTTGAGAAAGCATTTGATCGTGTACCGAGCGAGGTCATATGGTATGCCTTACGACAGCACGGTGTTCCTGAAGAACTGATCGAGTGGGTGCGCATTCTTCACTCTTGTCCTAAGAGTCAAGTGCGAGCGCCGGCCGGCACATCGACGGAATTTCCAATCTCCGTCGGTGTTCACCAAGGTTCTGCGCTTTCCCCACTCCTTTTCATTGTCGTAATGAATGCCATTTCACGAGACCTTCAGAAGCCTGCTCCTTGGACGCTGCTATATGCAGAGGACGTAATGCTTGCCAGTGAAGACAAGGCCGAACTTGAGCGACAAGTGCAAGCTTGGTGTGACCGCTTGGCGGCGTACGGGCTCAAGCTAAACGTCAGAAAATCTGAGTACTTGACGACAGACGTAAACGAGACTGGGTCCATTGAGATCTGCGCTCGTACGGGTGACACATTTCAAGTCCCTTGGATCTGCAATTGCGTCTGATGGTAGTCTGACGTTCGAGGTGAACTCGCGCGTGAGCGCAGCGTGGCCCAAATGGCGCTCAATGACAAGCGTTATGTGCGACAGAAAGATACCAGAACGCTTGAAATCGAAAATCTACAGAACCGTCGTCCGAACCATAGCGATGTACGGTGCTGAGTGCTGGCCTGCAACGAAGAAGGTTGAGAGCCACCTCAGCATAATGGAGACGAAAATGCTGTGCTGGACGGCTGGTGTCACGCGTTTGGATCATGTTCGCAAGGTTTCCATACGCCAAAGGTTTGGCGTCGCTCCAAGTGCTGATAAGCTACGTGAAGCTCGCCTACGGTGGTATGGCCATGTTCTTCGTGCAAACGGCGACACCTTTCGGAAGATTTGCCTCAACATAGATGTGCCCGGAAAACGGCCTAAAGGACGGCCTAGGCAACGCTGGCTTGATACGTTGCACATGGATTTAAAGAAAGCTGGTATCCACCCCGATCAAGCGTTTGATCGTGCGAAGTAGCGCCATCATACCAGAAGAGCGGACCCCGCGGCTAAGCGGGACAAACGCTGAAGAAGAAGAAGAAGAAGAAGAAGAAGAAGAAGAAGAAGAAGAGCTGTAAGAGCGGCCTGCAGTAGCAATAACTTATCATCACCTGTAGCTGCCATCTATCTTATGGTGTCCACAGCAAGAACATCTTAACTACGTTGAGTAGGGCATTAAGAAAGGGTCACGACCTGAGTCTGCTGTTCTAGAGACATTGATTACTCTCAGAAGTGATTAAGCCCACCAACTGTAAATGTACACGTTATTACTCCGCTAATATAGCGACGCGACACTAAAAAAAGGAAAATTTTTGAATGGTATGAAATATTCAGAGAATCATTATTTCACTACAACCGAGCGAGGATTTTAAAACGCTTGTAGAGACTGTCAAGACAAAGCATTCATCGAGCATCCTTCAGTGACCTCGATTACCCCAGGGCTGAATTTTCGGACAGCTTGAACGACATCCATGAAAAATCGATGATTTAATCAATCAATCAATCAAAGGCAAAATGCACAATGCAGTAGAACTCGATTCGATTAAAATTTTGGTCGACGGTCCGTTTCTGTCTACCTGGTTCCTTGCTGTGTCTGCAGTGAGAACAGAACCTTCGGACCAAAGAAATCACTGGGCTGTAGAGGTCTACTTAGCGAAACGTTGTTTTTTTTTGTAAAACTTTTTGTCGAGACAAATGAAAACGGAAACGTTTAGCCGCACTATGGTGCATGGCACTATGGATCTTCGCAGAAGCTGGACGCTTTCCACAAGCGCCACGAACTATACTACATACTAAGAAATTTGGCATTTGGCATACTAAGAAATTTGTTATTCTAGAAGTCTTGTTGTTACTGTTGCTACTACTGTTGCAATCTTGGAAACGTAGTGATTTTTCTCGTATAGCGATTTTATTGTTGATAAATGGACTGTTATTGTTCTATCGTGAGGATAAGAGTCATATAATTGCCACGGAGATGGAGACGAGAAAAAATCAATAAAGAAAGAGACGTGGTTTTTTAATATCAAAATACAGCCAAACTGACTGCAGTTAAGAGAAAGTTTATTTAACGAATTTACCGATTTTAACTGAAAAAATCGTTAAAAACTGTCGTTAAATTGCTGAAAAATTTAACGCACACCCCTGGTAGAGAGCTTGCACTTCGTTTCTAATTCACGCATAGTTTGACATGTATCGCCTTCCAATAGCTTTCAATTCATCGTTATCCACCTTGAACACAGGTCTCCCACGTGACTCATTTTCAAGATTAAAATCCCCAGATCGAAACGTCTCGAACCATCGGCGTGCTGTGCATTCGCTAGCCATATCCGTGCTGAAAACCACTTTAATGTTCCATACCGCCTGCGATACGTTGTTCACTCAGACCTACCAAGCTCTATCCATCTTTCCTGGGTCGGCAAATTGGCAAAACTTGTCTGGGGAAAATAAAGGCTGACATATCGGCCGGTGCAGTCATTGTGTAGGTCAAGTTATCCGTATCACCTGCTGTTCAGTTGATCATTGATTTGCTCGAGGCTACGGTTCAACAATGGATTCTTCTCTCTCGTGCACGAAGAGCGTCATGTCGTTTGTTCAGGGATTTTAGGAATATGTTCGACCAACGCGTTGGTGGCCGTCCCGGTGTTCTCTTGACATCCGCGGAATTCCATTGGTGACGGCTCTCCTCAAGCGGGTGTCATCGAAATGCGTCACCGAAATGCACTTCCTAGCCGGCCCACCTAATTTTCAACCACTAGAGACGTACGTTAGCGCAGGAAGAACATGTAGTCGAATAGGACGGAGTCGGGCGTTCTTTGTCTTCTTCACAACTTCTTCGATGGTCTTTGAAAACTCCCTAAACCGCTTGTTTCCTGCCTCCTGCCCATCTCCGAAGCCAGGTTGTTGGCAATGATGACTTCACTATTTAAACACACCTAGCAGGAGCATTCGGAAGTGGCCGATCCACGCTTCTCAAGAACACCTTCTCGTAAGAATTCGTTGCAGCCCAACGTTCCTACATACAGTTTCGGACGCGTCTTTTGAATAGACGATGCAAAAGCCGTGATTTTGCGGTTTTTGGGTCTTTTTGAAATAACTCGCCTAATGTTCATTCATATCAAAAACTATGAATATATTTGAGCTCAGGAGCTCGAGCTCTATCGTTTGGTAGACATTCCGAAATTGAAAACTTGCGCTCCATTGCGAAAGGCGGTCGCGGACGAGTTGTCGGTCGCAATCCGTCGAAAACGGTTGCGTGCTCACAACTCTAATTTGAGGTATTTTGAGGAACGAGTGGTACCGTTCGATTCGTCTTCTCGAGATCTACACAAACGTTTGCACGACCATCGCGTTTTCGCAGTGGGTGGTCAAAAATGACTAGAGCAGACTTTTTGCGATTGAAGAAGCTTATATTCTAGGACTAGCATGTTCTCGAAGTATTTCAAGCATGGCGTAGAGTGTTTTGTCATGCCAGGAATCCCTGATAGTGCGCCATACACAATGCATAAAGGATCGGACCTATCAATCGAGAGGGAACAGCTTATAAAGTGAGCGTTTAGGGAGTTTTATGAGAAATTCTTAGTTTTTTACTCAGAAATTGCTGTACTCTCTCCCGGCAAGACTTTGGAGTGCGCTGTGTACAATGTATATAGGATCTAACCTATCAATCGGATGTGCGGAACAGCTCGCAAATTGCGCCGCGGACGTGTTCTGAGCGCAATCGCTCTGTCAAGTTTGATTCCTTCCGGCTGCAACTTGTGGATTTTGTAAGCAGTAGAAAGTTCAAGAAGTACGCTGAAACACAGCGACGATGACTGAACAAAACTACAGTGGGTGCGAACATGAAGTTTAGCCTTGTGTGACACGATTTTCTACGATTCAGTCAACCACTGTGGGAACACACGATCAGCTAACGGCCTACGAATGCGTAGGCTAGCAAATCAGTTAAGGCACTCTAAGATGAAGTGCCCATAGCTCTCCAGCTGCCTAACCTGCCTTAGTCCGAGCTGCCATTTTAGAGCTGCGGAGGACAGAAGTGACGTTTCCTCCGCCCTTACTCGCCCAAATTTGAGTTTTTGACGCTCACAATAGCACCACTCTGTTCATCTCGAAAAGCTCTATCGAACGTTGTCAATCTCGACCAATTCCGGGAAAATTGCTTTTTTGACAATTTCCCTCGCCCTCGAGGACGAGGGCGTTCTTCGCCGAGTCTGACCGGACGATGACGTCATCGAAAATCGGTGATTTCAAAAATTGCCAAATTTTCACGCGACAGTCGGAGGAGGCCTCGGTAGTATAGTGGTGAGTATGCGCGTCTGTCACCCACAGTTATCCAGGAGATAATCCAATACCTACCAAAATCGTCGAAATTTTCAAAAACAGACGTCGGATTCGTAGTCAGCGCACCAAATAACCCCTTAGATGATTTTGGATGAGAACATTTGGCCCTTTTCCAAAATATCGATTTTCAATGACGTCATCGTCCGGGCAGAGTCGGCGAAGAGCGCTATCATCCTCAAGGGAAATTGTCAAAAAATCAATTTTCCCGGAATTGGCCGAGATTGATACCGTTCAATACATTTCCGAGGTGAACAGAGTGGTACCATTGTGAGGGTTGAGAACTCAATTGTGGGCGAGTAAGGGCGGAAGGAACTTCACCGTTGCCCTCCGCAGCTCTAAAATGGTGCACAACAATGGTCAATGTTCTACGCGCTCTTATTCGACCAGATCACTGTTTTTGCTGCTTGCAGTAACACCGTGCAATTCACCACGAAAAGCTCTATCGAATGGTGTCAAAATTGGCCCGGTTCGAAAACATCGATTTTCGATGGCGTCATTGTCCTTCTGCAGCGGCCTTGGGCCGCCTCGCCTTTGATGCGAAATTGTAAAAAAAAACAATGTTCCCAGAATTGGCCGAGATTGACACCTTTTGATAGAGCTTTTCGAGCTGAACAGAACGGTATCATCTCGAGTGTCAAAAACTCAAACGTGGGCGAGTAAGGGCGGAGGAAACTTCACCTTTGCCCTCCGCAGCTCTAAAATGGCAGGTAGGACTAACCAGGAAACTACCTCAACGGTAGGTCGGAACGGCTAAAGTGTCTATATGGGCAGAATCGCCTCTCTGTAGAAAACAACAAAATGCAAATATTCGACCCCAATGCAACTCTGCGAAAAGTTAGGGACGACAGAAGTTGGGCCGTCGGCGGCGTTAGCTAAACTACATCGAAGACAAGCGCTGTCCATCCGGGAGACGATTGGTCGATACATTTTCAGATCATCTGCAAATGCACAACACTTAGATCCTGTAGAAAGAATGCGGAGGGGATATCGTATGTGTATATGTTGAAAAACACCGGCGATAGTACCCCTCCCGGCGGCACTCCACTGGGAACATCTTAAGGAAGAAAATGATGACCCCAACTTCACGCAAAAAGTTTTTGAAGAAATGCTTTGATTTATTCAACTATTCTAAAGTGGACTCAAATGGAGATCAGTTTAGTGATTAGTTTGCCATGATTGACTCAGTCGAAAGCTTAATCCACATAAATGACGTCAACGGCTTTATCGCAGTCCAGTTGCCACGGCCAATCATTGAGACACTGAGGCATTGCTGTAATCGTTGATTTCCTTTCTTGGAACCAATGTCGGCAATCAGGGATAATTTCGTTTGCTTTTAGGTGCTCCACTAACCTTTTCTTTATAAGTTTTCCAAATGTCCTCGCTAACAAGGACGTTAAGCTTGTAGGTCTGTACTGTTCCAGAGAGCTGGAACGTTCGCTCTTTAGATTAGGGGTGACGTAGGACATTTTTCAACTATTGGAACCTCCGCTAGTATAAAGCTCAAACTGAATAAGAATTCCAGCGGTCTCGCAATCACATGAGCTATTAGGTTGTCCGGAAATTAGTGCATGTTTTCGACCCCAACAACGACCCCCGATTCGGTAACACTTCCTTAGCTCCATATAAAAACGGTGATTTTCTACAGAAAAAAACTCATTTTGATCGACTATGAGATAATATGCGTTTCAGAATTTATGCCATGAATCGTTTTCTCCGTCAAATGAGGTAGTTTGATTTGCGGGTACTCGATCTTCAACGCCGGCGATAGAACCATCTGTTCTGGGTCTTGATTATGTGATTCATGACCCGAGTGAGCTGTCATATGCTGCTGCGTCGGTCGGTTACTTTGAAGTAGACCACATGGATTGATTTCGTCGTATGCGTCCCCACTGTTGAGGTCTTCTCTGACAAACATTTTGCATTGATAACAGTTTTCTTTCGACGTTTTCTTGTGCAGTTTGCAGTTCACATAGTCTTTTCTGACCGAAGACTTGGATTTTTTGATCCTCGATAGGTGTTTTATTAGGCTCGTGGTGGCCTTGCAATATTTGACCACTTCTTTGAGGGTAGTCGATTCATTCTTCAGAGATTATAGGAGAAGGGTGATTTTACTCATTTTCCTGTTATTCAGCGTTGAGTTTTTTTTTCTGTAGAAAATCACCGGTTTTTCCTTATAAGGAAGAACAACCTCATTTGAAGGTACCACGCTTGTCTTCAATATTGATGCCCGGTAAATGACCGATATGGGCGCGTGTAGCGCAGTCGGAGGAGGCGCCGGCTGTCGCGTGCACCCGATACCACGTTCCTGTTTCGGATTTCCCGCCCAGGTCAGCCTACCCTCCGGGGTCGGTGAATTGGTACCAGACTTGTCTGGGAAGGATAGAGCGCTGACTTGTTCATCGACTGGCTACCGCAAGTCATTGTATGGCGAAATATGCATTCAAATCGCCTCCACGACATCCCATAGAAGTAGAATGCGTGGCGCATCCCAAAAGGGATTGAGTAACGACGTCATTTATCCATTAAATGGCCGATACATCAAAAATTTTGTGTCGGCTCCCGTTGCCTCTGACACAAAATTAATTAATAATCCGTTTTTCCTAATTGCACAATCAAAGCGCGCTACCAGAGAGGAGGAACTCAACAAGACTGAGACCGCGATGGCGGTCCTTCTACATAGGAGACGTCGCGTACTTTCTGTTTTCAAAGAAGAAGAGACTGTGGACGAACTGTGAATACACTATTTTTTGCCAGTCTTAGGTGAGACACTCATGACAAAGTGGCGGCAGCTGGTGTTTGCCTCGCCACAGATATATTTGCAGCACAAGAAAGCCTTCTAGCTCTCCGGGCGATGAATTGATACCAAACTTATCTGGGAAGGATAGATCGCGGACCTGTTCGTCGACTGACCACTGCGGGTCATTGCAGATACGCAAATACGCATTCATAACGCCTCGACGACACCTCCTATAAGTAGCATGCAGTGCGTAAAAGGGCTTAGCGCCATCCTTTGTCCTTTATTTTTCTATAATTATGTGTTAGGGCGGAAACAGAGTTCGGTGGCACCGTATCTCGAACTTGTTCATTCATCCTTACCACAGTGATGGGAGCAACCCACCACTGGGGTGAGAGCTGCGCAGCGGACGAGTAGTGCCACATGCCGCGACTCGCGCGAGGGCAACCGCAGTTCTCGGCAGCCTTTAGTGGATCGCTCTGCTGAAGGGCGTAGTCCGCTTCGAACCGTTACGACTATGTCTAGACTTTTTTCGATTTAATGAAGCTGTTAGGGGGCTCCGTGTTTGTTTGCTTGTTCTTAGCATCTCCTTCTATGTATTTATCGGGGTCGTGAACCATTCCATTTGTAGGCTCCGCGTTTTTAATTGAAGCTTGATTTTTGATCATCTTTTGTGTTTGTTTTTTGAACGCAAATGGGCTCGGAGGGGTCACCTTGTAGGATAGCCCTATAGAATATTTGTGCTGTAATGAATTAATTTTTTATGCGGTGTGTTCATCGTTGTGTTCTACCCCTTTGATATACAGAGCTAAGCCATTTCGGTGCAAACAGGGTCAGGATGGTCACCATAGTCAGGGGGAGAATATTCGCTTTGGTAGGAAGGCATATGAATGCCAGTTACATCAAAAATGGCCTATATCAGTTCACTATAGAGGTAGAACACACCACTGCTGCAAAAAAAAAACCCAGTTTCGTACATCACAAACCGTTGTGCAGTGCTGTCATACATGGTGACTCCGCCCCTGAAGGTGGTCCTCCCCTACTAGATTTGTACCGAGAATGGTCCTTTCTAGGTCCCGACTAGGAATTCGGAAACTGAGTTTCTCTGGGCAGCAGGTTGGCGAAGTTGTCCTATTTCCATATGTTGTTGCCCATGTATTGTGTTTCAAGCCACGATCAACGAAGTGTAGAGAAGTCAATAACAGATGGAAGGTCATTTCTCTAGAAAGCGCAATACCCACGCTCACACACAGATCTGCGACGCTCCGTGGTCAATAACAGCGACAGCCGTGCTCGGCACTGATTATAAAAGAAGGATCAAGTTGAACTTAGGCGGATTGTTTACCTCCTCCCGCTGTTCCGCCTTTGGCGTTCGGCTCCCCTGAAACTCGCGGCGCTTTAGCCGTTCGTCCCTGGACCCGCCTTATGCGATTCCTTCTCCCCCTCCCTTTCTTACCCATCCATCTGCCTTATCTTGTATTGCCTGATAAATAAGTCTGATAAAATATTGTCGTCAGAGTATTTCTTGAAGCGTTCAAAGGGACAAAAATTTATTGTATAAGAACGATTTCCGCTGGTCGGATACGGGTCCGATGGAATGCTTAAAGGAAAGTAATTACGACCGTCCTTAAAGGTAGCGTGTCCGTTACATAAGGTTGCAACGACACCTTCCCTCCCCCTCCCCCCCCCCCCCCCACCCAGGGTCAAGCGTGGGGTTCGATTTTTGCTGGAAATTTACGACCCCCCCCCCTCTGAAGCGGAATTTGTACGACCCCTCCCTCTCTCTTCCACTGTTCTATTTCTTGTATTTCTTGATTTTTTAAAGGTTTCTTGTGCAGTTTGAACTCTTTAATAGATTCTTCTTTTCAGGTGCGGCTTCGGCACTGAAGAGGACAATGAAACGAGTTCCCTGAACAATAATGTTTTCAAAACAGAATAAAATTCTTTAAAATTTTGAACGCTATTTTCGACACTTCAAAATAAAGATTTTCTGGTAGCAGTTTCCAATCATCACTGTTCAATTTATGGAGTTTTTTTTTCAGGACACCATGGACACGGGACATTCCTCTACCTGAAGTAGCGACGTTTGCATCTGAAACTGTGCTCTGAAATTGTGTTATATACAAATCTGAGAATTACTTTCTGACGACGACTTAAGTGCTTTCCTTATTGGAATTTTTTGAAGCGTTCCTCGAATCGATTATGGAGCGGAAAAAGGAAGGATGGACGATGGACTTCTCTACGGAAATAATGTTCTCCCATCCTAAGAAAACGTCATAAAAACGAAAATGGAGCTAAAAAACCCCAGCTCTGTACATGATACAGCAGAAAAACAAGAATCTCCGCAGCGATGACGGAACTGCGATGACGATATGATTAGGATGGATCGCAAGCAAAATTCTTGTTTTTCATGAAAAATTTTTTTAGCCGAAGCAGACCACCCATACGAATAAAATTTTGCCACAAAAACTTCCAAGTCATGATCAATGCACAGTGAAAAAAATCATGATTTTCTGGATCGAACAGGATGAATCGACCTCCGGTCGACTTTGCACCAACGTCATCGGAGCATGAAAATAAACGTTCACAAAAAGGTTCATAACTTGGTAAGTTTTTCGCATTTTTCTAGCTTTTCAAGAAGAGGATAAAACGATCTTTCTCACATTGTAAAAATCTTTTCCAAAAAAGGAGTCGTCACGCGTGGCTGCTGGTTCGATTTTTGAGCGAAAAAAATTGAAGTGGCTTCACAAAAATATTCATAACTCGACTAATTTTTCGAAATTTAAAAATCCCGCTAGCTTTTCAGAAACTAAAGGAAGAGCCCTTTCTTGCTATATGAGAACTATTGTCCAAAAGTTTGGTCTTCATGCGCGGCAGGGGAGGCTCTATTTCGGTTCCATGTCGCGAAAATACGTACCGAAAATCGAACCCCCCCCCGCATAAAGACCCCTTTCTTGGAAAACGGTTCTTATATGGTTAGAAAGCATTTTTGCTCTATTTTTTGATGAGCAAGCGGGATTTTTGATTTTTGAAAAAATAGCCGAGTTATGATCAATTTTTGCAAGTCGTGAACTGAATCGCGGATCGACTCTTCGCCGTCGTCGTCGGAGTGATCTCACAAAAATAATCATAACTCGACTAATTTTTCGAAATTCAAAAATCCCGCTAGTTTTTTGAAAAGAAGATAAACAGCGCTTCTTTATGGTTACAGACACTTTTAGCAAAAACGTGACCTTCGTGCGGGGCGGGAGTGGTTCGATTTCTTGTCGATTTTTGCCGAAAATCGGGCAGAAATCGAACCCTCCCCCCCCCGCCCCGCATGAAGAACCCTTTTTTGGAAACCGGTTCTTATATGTTAGAAAGCGTATTTGCCCTATTTTTGATGAGCGAGCGGGATTTTCAAATTTCAAAAAAATAGCCGAATTATGAACATTCTTGTGAAATCACTCCGATGACGCCGGTGAAGGATTCAGTTCACGACTTGCAAAAATTGATCATAACTCGGCTATTTTTTCAAAAATCAAAAATCCCGCTTGCTCATCAAAAAAAAAGCAAATATGCTTTCTAACCATATAAGAACCGTTTTCCAAGAAAGGGGTCTTCATGCGGGGCGGGGGGGGGGTTCGATTTTCAGTACGTATTTTCGCGACATGGAGCAGAAATAGAGCCTCCCCTGCCGCGCATGAAGACCGAATTTTTGGACAATAGTTCTCATATAGCAAGAAAGGGCTCTTCCTCTAGTTTCTGAAAAGCTAGCGGGATTTTTAAATTTTGAAAAATTAGTCGAGTTATGAATATTTTTGTGAAGCCACTTCAATTTTTTTCGCTCAAAAATTGAACCAACCGCCACGCGTGATGACTCCGTTTTTGGAAAACGATTTTTACACGAGAAAGTGCGTTTATCTACTTTACGAAATGTTAAAAGAATTTTCAAAATTCGAAAAACTTACCGAGTTATGAACCTTTTTGTGAACGTTCAATTTTATGCTCCGATGACGTTGGTGCAAAGTCGACCAGAGGTCGATTCAACCTGTTCTATCCAGAAAATCACAATTTTTTCGCAGTGAATTATTCAAAACTTCTAGGTTCTTGTGGCTAGATTTTATCCGTATGGGTGATCTGCTTCGGCTAAAAAATAATATTTTCATGAAAAATGAGAAATTTGTATGCGATCCATCCTCGTCATATCTTCATCGCATCGGAGAAGCATAGTTTTTATTGTATGTTAAGCATGACTTAAAATTTTATATGATACAATTCCACTCTCTCTCTCGTCCTGTCCTTCAGAAGGCAGAAAAAAATTCCAGCGAGGAGTCCATCCACATTTCATTTGCGATTGATCATGTCAGAGAACGCAGTAGCCGCATGTAAACTGCCGTAACACGGAGATTTTTTAAAGGCTCCTGGAAAATTCATAAAGCTTTAGTAGATGTGTTTTCTATGCTTTAAAAGGCAGGTTCTAAAAGTAACGTGTTCCATGTGATTAGTGTGTCGATATCTTTTCGGTAAATCGAGACGTCTGATCATATAGAATATCGTTTCAGAGAAACATAGTTTTATCACTGTGTGTCAAACGGGCTTAAAATTTTATAGGGTGCGATTTCATCTCCTGATGCTGTTTCCTACAGGAGAGAAATTACTTTTCAAGCAAGTCCATCCTTCGGTTGCCATTCCGTCATCGACTCGAAGAGCGCTTCAAAAATCTTGTAGGGAAAGCACTTAGGTCGTCCTCAGTAATTAACACTTGAAATTTTATAGAGTGCAATTCTGGAAGTAGATGTCGCTCATCAGGCAGAAAACTACCGTGTCCATGACGTCCTGGGAAAATCTGAAAAAATGATAATCACTCATTGACTATAAATCTGCAGACAGGAAATCTTTATTTTTCACTGCACAGTAATCGGCATTAAAAATTTTTTTGATATTCAATCCTATTTTTTTAACTCCAGGAAACGCAAGTGCTTGTATATCTCCGCATTGTCGTAGTCACCTGGAAAAAACAACTTATTAATAGATGCAAACATCATCTAAAAACCTGAATTTGGAGAGAGTCCTCTGCCAAAACCGAGAGAGTACGACCCCCCCTCCAGACGAGGCCGCAGTACGACCCCTCCCCCCCTTCGATTCCCGAACCTCAAGCTTGACCCTGCCCCCACCCCCACCACGAACTGAGAATATGAAGAACAGCATGGTAACAAAGAAAAAGAAAAAATCTGCACGATTAATAAACGACTGCAAGAAGTTGTGCAGTTCTTCGTACTTTCCGCTAAAAACTACGCAGTATTCTGTACGGAAAACCTCTATCGACATCTCGCGGCCTCAAAAATCGCCAGGTTCATCGCGGAGAGCGGCCGGACTCTGCTTTCAGCCGCAAAACAGCGACATTACTGTTGCAATATGTGGTATCCAAATTCATAAGTCGTTAGTAATACTCTTAGATCTGTGTCTTACTGTTTTGATCCCCGTAATTCTATAACCAGTTTAGGAGCCCTTCGCTGGAAGAGCTCACCCATAAGAAGAACAAAACGCTCGAAATACGGGATCGTTCGCTACGAACTAGATGTCACTACTTCTGCGAAGGCGACGGCACGCTGCTGTCGACGCTCTTCACCTTCGGCAGTATATCCTTCGTACTAATCTCCGTCATTGGTCTCATCCTCGGATCCATTCATGAGTTTCAGGTGCGTTTTCTGCTCATTCTCATCGAATCCACTACTGGCGGTCCACGTCCATGTACGTTAAATCATTGGCCAGCGTTGGTGAAACTCCAGCCAAGGCCATACAGAACGAGTACAATTCACGGAGGAAATGCGGAGGTCTACAAGCAGAAACCTCCCTCACTTACATTCGTGCCATCTAGCAATCTATCTATCTATTCGTCTATCATTTATATTTATCTATTTCATTATTGCATTGGCCGGAGCTGTGCGCTATATAAGGTGCAGAAGTAAATATCTACCACTATATAATTGAGTTAGCTTCCTGCCCTGTAGATGGTGAGGCGTATCTCACTCAGGTTGGGAACCTGGCTGAGATACGCCTCGTGGAACCAAGCGCAATCTCATGGAACCCCTTGCGACGCCTCCGCGTACCTCGCGCGGGCAACGTCTTCCGTTCAACATGAGATGTTGTTCCAGCAGAGGACGCGTAGCCTCCTCCTGCTTGACACAACGGCATCTGCGCGCGTTTCTGAGTGCCTGAATCCAGAAGACGGGTTCCCTTCGTCACACCACAACCTTCTGGAGTCAGAAGAGGATACACCGTCGTCCAACGACGAGGGATCGCATTCAGAATTGAGCATGAGATGCTGCTGCAGCAGAGGAAGTGCAGCCTCCTCCTACTTGACACAACGGCGTCTGCGCGCGTTTCTGAGTCCCTGAATCCAGAAGGCGGGTTCCCTTCGTCGCACCACAACCGTCTGGATTCAGAAGATCGAAAAGAAAGGAAACAAAGGAAACAGAGGTCTCATCGTTGTCGTACGACGACCGGCCGCATGCAGAACTCAGCATTATCCCATGTTGAACGGAAAACGTTACCCGTGCCAGGTACGCCTCTGCGTACCTCGCGCGGGCAATGTTTGCGGTTCAACATGGGATGTTGCAGCAGAGGAAGCGCAGCCCTCTCCTGCTTGACTCAGCGGCGTCTGCGCGCGTTTCTGAGAGTTTGATTCTGAATACGTGTCACTGACGTCTGCCTTGAGCATGGTAGGACCACTAAGGGGTGGTGAAAAAGGGAAGTAAGGGCCCTTTAGAGTGAACCAGGTGAGCGTCCAGGAAGGAAAGGAACAACCTGAAGGAGGGACCAGGGCGGGGAAGCCAGCAAGAAGAGACCAGTAGGGGGTCAATAGTGAAAACAAGGAAGTGGGCCAGGGGTTGGGACCAGGAAGGTGGGGGGGGGGGGGGGGAGACCAGTAAAGGCGGACCAGCAATTAGATCTAGAAAGAAAAGACGAGTGAGGGGGAAGCTGGCGCCCGGATTCGGAAGAGGTTACACAGTGGAGGGGCCGAAGTACTGCGCAGCACAAACCAATGATGTTACTGGACGGTGTGGAGAAAATGTCTATGATGAAAGGTACCGAAGTGGTGAACGGCTTGATGCCGATGAAGTACGCAGCAGGTCCTAGATGTTAGCGAATTTTAAGTTTAACAAAAGTTACCTTCTTTAGGTCAGTGATGGTGCAAAGTCGCGCGAAGCGCGCAAGTGCGAGACACGCCGTTAGGCGTGTCGGAGCACTTGTATGTAAATATAGCAAGTATAGTGAATATGGATATATGTAAGTACCTATATAGATGGCATAGCGGCTGTAGTTATAAAAATATTAGGTTGTCCCATAAGTCCCCGCCGTTTTTTCAACGATTCATTGCGGATTTCGCCGGCAGTTTATTGCATAGCGCTGCAAGACTTTCGAAAGAGAATGATTTGCTCCATCAGATCATGTATTTCTTTTTTCATCCTGAGTTTTGTCAATTTTTAGGTCGCTGAAGTGAAAAGTGAAAAGTGAAAAAGTGAAAAAGTGAACATCTGCGCAGTTGCTTCTCTCGCTTAGGTTTGCAATTTTTTGCGCAGTTTTTTAATAACATTTGGAACAAAATGTTTTGTACTACAAGCATTTGTGTTGGTCCTATTTGCTCATTTGTCATTTATTGATTTTCAGGTCATCAAATTGACGTCCGACTTTTCCAACCGAATTTTCATCGACAGCTCGATTCTGTGGTTGGACGTTTTTGCTTGGTGATATATGTCGTTTGGAAGACGATGTCTTGCTCAATAAGAAGTTGTGTCGCGTTTATCGGCACATGCTGATTTCTGTCGAACATCAACAACTGAACAAGGAGGAGTTGTTGATGAAGATGATTTCGTATTTTGGAATTTTGTTGATATTCGACAGAAATCAGCATGAGCCAATAAACGCAGCACAAATTCTTATAGAGCAATACATGCTCTTTCGTCCGACGTATAACACCGAGCAAAAAAATCCTATCACAGAGCAGAAGCTGTCAGCAAAAACAAATCTTCCCTTTCGGACGTCCCAATTTAATGGCCTGAAAATCAATAAAGAACGAATGGGCAAATAGGACCAACAGCATTCTTATAGTACAGAACGCTGTCTTTGAAATGCTATGAGAAACTGCGCAAAAATTCCAAACCTAAGCGGAGAGAATAGCTGGCAACTTTTCCACTTTTTTACTTTTCAAGCGATCTAAAAATTAGCGATCTGAAAATTGACAAATTTTAGGATGAAAAAAGATATGCAACACATGTCTTGATAGAGCAAATCATTTCGTATAGAAAACTGTATAGCGCTATGCAAGAAACCGCCTGCGAAATGCGCAATGAATCGTCGAAAAAAACGGCGGGTACTTATGGGACAGCCTAATAGTATAACCGTTATAGTCGTGAAAATAGTTGAGCAGTATCTACCACTATATAATTGAGTTAGCCATCGATGACGCGCCTGCGCCGGATACGCTCCATCATATCCCGCGTAGGCAAAATTTTCTGCTCAACATGGGATGCTGCTGCAGCTGCTGCAGCAGGGGAACCGCGAACTCCTCCTCCAGAAGACGTAACATCGACGCTGTTCGGCGAGCAACCGGATCTAACAAATGCTCTACCGAGGCCGTCAAAGGGTGTAAGGATTTCGAGACTGGCGCCACGTTGTGCCATGAGCGGTGGAGGACCACTAACAAAGTAGGGAGGGGGGAGGGCAGAAGAGCCGTAAGATGGACCTCGAGGAGATCCAGGAGAGCGAACAGGAATGGGGTACCTAGACGTGGAGCAATGATGAGAGAGCCATCAAGAAGGGACTAGTAATCGGATCCAGTAAGAGGGCACCAGTGAGGCGCGACCAGAAGGTGTCTGGATTCCGAAGACGTGTCACCGACGTCGCGCAAAAAGGATCTGGATTCAGAATTCAGCAGCATCCCATGTTGAGTTGAACAGAAAATTTTTCCCGCACGGGATACACACCTCACCGCAGATCGAAGTGGATGCAATTTCCTGTGCGTTTCGCCTACGCAATGACAATTAAAATGACTCAAGGACAAACATTCGACAAAGTCGGTGTATATCTGAGCTGACCCTAAGAAAAAATACTAGACTGTATATCTCTAGCCTAGTATTTTCTCATGGTTAGCTGTTTGTACGTGGCGTGATCGCGAGTTCGACAGAAGTCTCATCTAAAAATTTGCTACCATCTGAACTCAAGATGATATCAAACGCATGTGTATTCACCGAGATACTTCAGTAAAATTGCACTTTCCTTGTTCTACAATTACATTTTTTGATGAGCATGTTGAGCGTTGAGCAGGTTGAGCAAAAAGCGTAATCCTACGGCCCTACGAAGCAGGTAAGTTCGAAACACGCCGTTAGGCGTGTCGTTTCTGCCTGGTTCTGGAGAAGATAGCTTCGCTTGAGGGAGCGACTGAAAAATTGCTCAGACTCTACTTACGGCCTTTAAAATTTATTCAGTTGCTCTTAACGTAAGCCACTATCCATATCGCCAACAATGAGTTTGATTGAGAACTAAAGCATTGACTGCCTTTCCAAATTAAATTACCTTAGTGACATTGAAAGCGTCAATTCACTGTGAAAAGTTGTTGGAAGAGTGTGGAAAAAAGCTCACTTTAGATTTGCTGCCTAGTAGCTTGTCTTCTGCGCAAAGTGCTTCTAAAACTCCAAAGAGTTCATGTCGATACAAAGTTCATTCAATTTCAGGTTCCAATCGTGAAACTTGGGACGGTGTCAACACGTGTAAACAACTTTAGCGCAGGTAACTTCATGCTGTTTTAGTAAAAGCAGCAACTATTAGGTTGTCCCATAAGTTCCCGCCGCTTTTTTTCAACGATTCACTGCAGATTTCGCCGACGGTCTCTTGCATAGCGCTGCGTAGCTTTCGAAAGAGAATGATTTGCTCTATCAGAACCTGTATTGCATTTCTTTTTTCATCACGAATTTTGTCAATTTTTAGGTTGTTGAAGTGAAAAGTGAAAAAGTGAAAAAGTAGCCATTTGCGCGCTTGTTCTCTCCGCTTAGGTTTGTAATTTTTGCGCAGTTTTTTATAGCACTTGGAAGACAATGTTTTGTACTACAAGAATATGTGTTGGTCCTATTTTCTCACTTGCCCTTTATTGATTTTTAGGCCATCAAATTGGGAATTCCGACTTTTCCGTCCGAATTTTTACCAAAACTCCGGTTCTGTGGTTGGACTTTTTTGCTTAGTGTTGTATGTCGTTTGGAAGAGGATGTCTTGCTCAGTAAGAATTTGTGTCGCGTTTATTGGCTCACGCTGATTTCTGTCGAATATCAACAACTGAAGAAGGAGAAGGAGTTGTTGGTGAAGACGATTTTTCTCTTTTTGGCATTTTGTTGATATTCAATCGAAATCAATAAACGCGACACATATTCTTATAGAGCAAGACATTCTCTTTCGAATGGCATATAACATCAACCCAAAAAGTCCAACCGCAGAGCAGGAGCTGTCGGCAAAAATAACCATCCTCCTTCGGACGTCCCAATTTGATGACCTAAAAGTCAATAAAGGACAAATAAGCAAATAGCACTAACACAAATTCTTATAGTGCAAAACATTCTCTTCCAAATGCTATAAAAAACTGCGCAAAATATTACAAACCTAAGCGGAGAGAACAAGTGCGCAAATGGCTACTTTTTCACTTTTTCACTTTTCACTTCAACGACCTAAAAATTGACAAAATTCACGATGAAAAAAGAAGTTCAATACATGCTCTGATAGAGCAAATCATTCTCTTTCGAAAGCTATGCAGCGCTATGCAAGAGACCGCCGGCGAAATCTGCAGTGAATCGTTGAAAAAAACGGCGAAGACTTATGGGACAACCTAATACATATGTAATCTCTGGCTGACAGACCGAATCAGCGATTTCGGGTAATCCGTGGTTTCCTTCAGTAACGTCTTTAATAGCCTCTTGCTTAACGACGTTTATGACTCCAGCACTACTCTGCACACTAACACTAACCTTTCTGGAAGTAAGCAAATATGAGCTAGTTGGTGGTGATGGTGATTCGCGAATGTCACAGTATGGCATGCAGTGTACATGTCTGTGAGATTTGGCGGCGTGCGATTACGTGCCGTACGCGACGTTGCCACCAACTTTGTCTATCATGCAAAATTTGCAATTTGCATGATCTGAAGGTAGTGCTTTTTAGTCTACAAACCGCTGAAGTCATTTCCCAGTCATGAACATTCCGTCCCCAAAATAAGTCAACTGCTTCTAACGTATGCTCGTTCCCTTTTTTATCGAATTTTTTTCACTCTTATTTGGTCAATGAGGTCGCAGGGCCACGTGGGGGTGGTGGGTAGAGAAGCACCCTGTATTGGCCAAGATGGAGGAGCGCCGCAGCGGATGGACTCCTTTCCCCTTCCCCTGCGGTGTTGGACGGCTCATACAGGGTGTCTCAAAAAATGTATACACGTTTGAAAGGTGATAACTTTGCTCACAATAAAGACTGAACTGAAGAACTTAAAAACTCATTTGAAAGCTTAAGAAAATGGAAATTTTTCGATATATGAGCGGCGTGGATTGCGCCGTGCACTGGTCTGAAAATTTGCGTTCTACACTCGATTGATTGTGTTTTACTTGAATACTTGTTATACTTCCTTCACAAAGCGTCCGCATCGATTGATTTGTGCTTCCTTTAAGGTTAAAACTTAAAAATGTTTGCAAAAAATGTAGGGTATCCCAAAAATGCGGGTACTACTTGAAAGGTTCTAACATTGCTGCTAGTGAACTTTTGAAGACGTTTGAGACTCATATGAAAGGTAATGAGATTTCAGTGACGTGTAAATGGACAAGATTGCGCCATGTACCCACCTGAAACCTTGCATTTCCGACTCGACTAGTCACTGTTTGAATGCCTGTTACAATCTTGTTACTATTTGGCCAGATTGAGCTATGCTTGCTTCTTTTAAGGCTTAAACTTGAAAATCTCGAAAGAGACACGTGACATGCGTGTTTATTGATTGCACGATTTAAATGTGAGCAGGAGGCACATTTTCCAAGATGGATTCTGTAGACTGACGAAGCAACAGAACGTAGAGGTTATTCGGCATAATTGTAGCTACTGGACAAAGAAAAAGTTAAATGAAGCACAGCACAGGTTAGTGTGGCCATGTAGTAACAAGATTGTAACAAGCACTCAGCCCGAGCACAATCAATCGAGTCTGGAAAGCAAGGTTTCAGGGGGGGGGGGGCATGGTGCAGTCTAGACAATTTGCACGCCACAGTAATCCCTTCCCCCTGCGCTTTCACGTGAGTCTGAAATATCTCCAAATGCTTTACTAGCAGCAATGTTAGAACCTTTCAAACAGTGCCTGCATTTTTGGGATATCTTGCCTTTTTTGCAAGAGTTAGTGGGTTTTTTAAGTTTTACGCCTTGAAGGAAGCACAAATCAATCGACACGGCCGCTTGTGAAAAAATTATAACAAGTATTCAAGTGAAACACAATCAATCGATTGTAAAACGCAAAATTTCAGGCGAATGCATAGCGCAATCCACACTGCTCATAAATGATAAAGAATAAAGGACGGCGTTACTCAATCCCTTCTGGGATGCGCCAGCGCGTTCTACTTCTACGGGATGTCGTGGAGGCGACATGAATGCGTATTTGGCCATACAGTACCGCCGCTAAACATTCAACCAAACGACGTTTGCGACGCAAAAACGCGTTTCTTGCGTCGCATCATGATAACTTTGTTCAAAATAAAGGCTTTCTCACCAAAATTTACAAGGGCTCCTAGCATCATCCTACCTACCAATGGGCATGCAACCGCCGTTAAAAAATGGATGGAAGTCTGAAAACCAGTGCCGCAATTAAGGAGGGTCCTAATTGCTGTGACCCGACCCAACACCGTCGCCGAGTCTCGACTAATTACGTCCCCAGGCAGAATTACTGCTGCCCAGTTAAATTTTAAATTTCTTAAACCTGATTAAATTGTATTTTCTTGCTGCTTATGACATTCCCCTGGCTGCGACAATTCATTTGGTACGAAATTTGGCAGGAAAATGTCTACAGCTGCTTCAACTGATTTTGTTTATTTCAACGGAAGCATCCTCAGTTTAAACCTGTTATTGTAGCTTGCGATCTATTCATCTTTAAGGAGGGAGAATGACATAGAAAATTTACGTTTCGAGTTCACTTTGGGCATCTGTGTGTTGATTGCAATTCGTCAAAACTGCAAGTGAACCTTGGTAATGAACACTCCCTGTCGCCGATTTTGGCTGCGAATATCTACGTTCTAAGCAAATGAGTTAGTCCAAAAATATGTTGGCTAACCGTGCGCAATGTAGAGACTCCAAGTATCAAATATCCTGAAGCCAGGAAATAAGATGCCCGAATTTCAGCTGGTTAAAGTGAAGACTTCTTTCAAAAGTGCGATTGAGCTTCTACAGCGTTTCATGCGCAGTCTTTGCAGAGTGAATGCTGGGAAGCCTAGAATTCATATTAAGTATTTTTCCGCTCAAAATTTTCAACAAGTCCAGACGCCAATATTTTGACGCACCAGATCGAGCGTCGATGTAGAGGTCTTCTTCGACCATAATTCACTGACCTGACATGCCCTACAGAGCCATTGCACTCGGCTGCATGACCAACGAATCCCTCACTTCTCTTTCTCGTAACTACGGGCCTGTTCGACCTTATGCAGCTCACCAATATCGATCCATGCTGCCAAATCTTGAGGACCTTTTGGGTTTTCCGGATTGCGTAGATCACACAGATTCTATAATTCTCAAAGTTGTGTGCCTGGCCACAATATGTATTTATCATTTTCACGACGTGTTGGACACGTTTCGAATTATATTGGAATTAAACATCTTCCAAATTGAAAAAAGCTTCTTACAGGTTAAAATACAAACACTTCAAGAAGGGTAGAATATTTTTTGTCCAAGAAAAATTTGGTTTAACTTTCTTGAATTTTTTTAGGTTCAGCTGCCCGAACGCGTGTAATAATTTTACATAAGTTTTTTTTTGAGGCAACAAGGTAGCAATCATTTAGTGCATCAAAGACCAGATTGCGCCCTGCACTTGGAATGCTCACCCCAAATTTTATTTGACTGATATTAGGGGGGGGGCAAAAGTAATGAAACACCCCATGCCGTGTCCATATATCTCGTGGCTGAAGTTTGGTTTCGTGCTATCGTATTGGTATGTTTGTATGCTACTTACTGTAGGCCACCTGAGAAGTTACAACTTCCGCCCTTTCCAGAAGCATGCCAAAACCGCAGTCTGTCTCATGCCGAAACCCCAGTCTGACGAGTCGACCTGTGTCGCGCAAATCTCGCCCAATTCCTAACTTCGAGCAGCCTGGACTCAATAGTTACGCAAGATGAGAAGTACGTCTTCTACCTTAGCCCTGCCAAGCAGCCAGTCTGGGTGAGGCCTATTGACCCGTTATCGACCTTCGTTCGGCGAGAAGCACCTTCAGAGCTTTTGGGTCTGCGCCCATGGACCGGTGTACTGGAAGTTGTTTACCAAATGCACGACGATGGACTCCAAGGCCATGGTAAACGAAATCGAAGAGGTGGACCCGCGACTCGAACTTGTTCAGTCGCAGCGCGTCAAGAAGGTCCTCTTTTCGACAACGCCGCACCCCATCGGGCAAAAGTGACCATGGATCAGCTTGCCCAGCTGGGCTAGGTTTACATGCTTCGCCCACCGTATTCGCCGGACATCTCTCCATGCGACTGCCACCACTTCTTGGGCCTACGGGACTTCCTGGTCGGAAGGGACACAAGAACCCAAGCAGTACTTGACAACCATATCGAGCAGTTGATCAACACCAGGCCCAAGCAGTTCTGGAAGGATGGGATCAGGAAGTTGGCTGAGCGATGGCAGCAAGTCATTGACCTTAATGGGCATACATATTCCTCAGCATCGTTGATTTGTAATTGAGTTATAAAAAGATCAAGATTTTTTTTCAATTTGTCTCATTACTTTTGCCCACCCCCTAACAGTGTGAACGCTACTTACATGGAGTATCAAGGTGAGAATATGTGTTTTTACAAATTTCTTTGTTATGTTGTTTACTAAAAACTGCCGCTGTTCTGCTCTTTAGAACAGGATATAAACCATTATTTTCTCCAAAAAATGAGAATGTTATAAAACTTCAAGCGAACTGTTCAGTTTTTGAGTAAGTGAATGAAAGCATGAAAGAAATCGTACTGAAATTTTCAGCCAACAAACTAATGTTATTAGGTTGTCCGGAAAATTCTCTGCGTTTTGCGTTGCTATCTTTCATTCGTCTATTATCAAGTAAAAATTCAACTTGTGTTGCGCATTATATTCTGTTCTTAAAAGGCTTTTTGGAGTATGTCGAAAGAGCAATTCCGAGCGATACTTTATTTCAACTTCAAACTGGGACAATCCGCATCCGAGACAGCTCGACATATCGATCAAGTGTGGGGCCTAATAGAGTTGGAGAAGGGACTGTGCGCCAGTGCTCCGGTAAAATCCGGTCTGGAGATTTCAGCCTCGAAGGTCATCCCGTAACGGTCGATTTAGAGCAATCTTGGACGACGAGTTGAAGGAATTGGTGGAAGCCGAACCATCCCAACAGTTCGCGAAATCGCGGACGAGCTGGACGTCAGTGGAACTGCAGTTGCGGATGCTTTGAAACGCGTTGGGAAGGTGAAAAAGCTTGAAAAGTGGGTGCCCCAAGAGTTGAGTGAGCGGCAAAAATTGTCACGTTTCGAGATTTGTTCTCCTCACCTTTCACGCAACAAAACAGACCCCTTTTGGATCGAATCATCACTTGTGATGAAAAGTAAAGTTTGTATGATAACAGGAAAAGTTCCGGAGAGTGGTTGCACGCAGATGAACTCCCTAGGCATTTTCCGAAGGCGAACCTCCACCCAAAGAGGTAATGGTCACTGTGTGGTGGTCAGCGGATGGTGTGATCCATTACAACTTTTCGGCGCTAGGCCAAACGTTCACAGCAAAGTCCTATTGTAAGGAAAACGACGAAATCACCGAAAATCGGGTCTACTTCAGCTAGCATTGGTCAGCAGAAGAGGCCCGATTCTTTTGCACGATAGCGCCCGCCACACGTTTCGCAAATCACCACATGAACATTAAACGAACTAAGGGTTGAAATTCTGCCTCACCCGTCATATTCTCCAGGATTCTCACCAACGGACTGCCGTCTTTTCAAACACTTTCAGAACTTTCTCGCTGGTAAAACCTTCACCAGTCAACATCAAGCCAGAACAGCTTTCGTGAATTTTGTCGAATCTCGACCACCTAATTCTTTCGTTGATGGAATAAGTCGACTTGTTCCCATTGGCAAAAGTGTGCTGACTCGAGCGGTGCCTACTTCGACTAACAATAAATGCCATAAGATTTGAGAAAGTTATATTAGTTCAAAGTGAAGCACAACGCGAAAACGCTGAGAACTTCCCGGACAACCTAATATGATGTACGCAATCCGGAAAACCCAAAAGGTCCTCAAGATTTGGCAGCATGGATCGATATTGGTGAGCTGCATAAGGTCGAACAGGCCCGTAGTTACGAGAAAGAGAAGTGAGGGATTCGTTGGTCATGCAGCCGAGTGCAATGGCTCTGTAGGGCATGTCAGGTCAGTGCAATTATGGTCGAAGAAGACCTCTACATCGACGCTCGATCTGGTGCGTCAAAATATTGGCGTCTGGACTGGTTGAAAATTTTGAGCGAAAAAATACTTAATATGAATTCTGGGCTTCCCAGCATGCAGGAATTCTGGGCTTCACTCTGTAAAGACTGCGCATGAAACGCTGTAGAAGCTCAGTCGCACTTTTGAAAGAAGTCTTCACTTTAACCAGCTGAAATTCGGGCATCTTATTTCCTGGCTTCAGGATATTTGATACTTGGAGTCTCTACATTGCGCACGGTTAGCCAACATATTTTTGGACTAACTCATTTGCTTAGAACGTAGATATTCGCAGCCAAAATCGGCGACAGGGAGTGTTCATTACCAAGGTTCACTTGCAGTTTTGACGAATTGCAATCAACACACAGATGCCCAAAGTGAACTCGAAACGTAAATTTTCTATGTCATTCTCCCTCCTTAAAGATGAATAGATCGCAAGCTACAATAACAGGTTTAAACTGAGGATGCTTCCGTTGAAATAAACAAAATCAGTTGAAGCAGCTGTAGACATTTTCCTGCCAAATTTGGTACCAAATGAATTGTCGCAGCCAGGGGAATGTCATAAGCAGCAAGAAAATACAATTTAATCAGGTTTAAGAAATTTAAAATTTAACTGGGCAGCAGTAATTCTGCCTGGGGACATAATTAGTCGAGACTCGGCGACGGTGTTGGGTCGGGTCACAGCAATTAGGACCCTCCTTAATTGCGGCACTGGTTTTCAGGCTTCCATCCATTTTTTAACGGCGGTTGCATGCCCATTGGTAGGTAGGATGATGCTAGGAGCCCTTGTAAATTTTGGTGAGAAAGCCTTTATTTTGAACAAAGTTATCATGATGCGACGCAAGAAACACGTTTTTGCGTCGCAAACGTCGTTTGGTTGAATGTTTAGCGGCGGTACTGTACAATGACTTGCGGCGGCCAGCCGATGAACAAGTCAGCGCTCTGTCCTTCCCAGACAAGTCTGGTACCAATTCACCGACCCCGGAGGGATGGAAGGCTTGGTTGGCCTGGGCGGGAAATCCGAACCAGGAATCTGGTATCGGGTGCACGCGACAGTCGCGCCTCCTCCGACAGCGCTACATGCGCCCTGCTCCATCCACACTTCGCACTGCTCATAGGGCAGAAAATTTCCATTTTCTTAAGCTTTCATATGAGTTTTTAGCTTCTTTAGTATCTTTATTGTGAGCTAACAAGGAGAGCCCCCAGAGTGGCCGTGAGCTTTTGCGATGCAATTTATACAGGATGTAGGGTCCTGTGTGGGAAGTCCAAAACCATAGTTACTTTTTTCGGAATGCTCTTCTGTGGTCGAAAAAAACCGTCTGGACGCGTGAGCGCGCAGCTCATAACGTCCTGCTGCCATCCGGTCCACTGTGGTAGGTTGGCGTAGTGGTAGCGGGGTCGCCTCTCTGGTGCACCGAACGTGTTTGATGGTTCGGTCCCCGGTGTGGTCAATGCTTTTGCACACATCAGATCGTTATTGTTACGGGCTTGCGTGACCACAGGAGTCGATTTGCACATAATTAATGCTTTTAATATTTAAACCTAGCCTTTTTGGGCTTTTATTTGAGTTACCTCTCAATGGACCGTATTTGCACTGTATCATATCAGCAACGATATCGTAAATGCACACAAACACATACACTTCACGGGATAAGTATGAATTTAGTTTGATACCAGTAAAAATTTAACATTAACAATAAAACGTCCTTTTCACCCGCCGGGTGCATGATTATTTGATACAGCACCACCCGGAATTTGCTACACACAACAGAAATGGCGGATCTATCCTGGTTCGGGGGGGGGGGGCATATAACTAAAAGGTAGGTAACAAAACGAATTGAGACTTACCGAGCGGCGCCTAGAGAACGAGTAGGAACCTAAAAGAAACCAAAAACGAACGAACAGACAAAAAAATTAAAAAATTGCCGCGGTTTACAACCATCTCGGCGGGCAGAGAGCGACGGAATGGATGCCTGCCGCGTGCTGACATGTTATAACCAGGATCTAACATGGTGAATAGGGCGCATGAAGCCGCATGCCGCGTGCTGACCGCCGCCTGACATGTTATAACCACGATCCAACATGGTGAGGAGGGCAGGCAACTTTGCCGGCTTACAACCGCAACAAATGTAATTTTTCGTCTTTTTCTTTGCGACTTTTTCTTGTTTAGGGTCCTATGTTGTTCTGTAGGAGCCGCTCGGTAAGTCTCAAGTGGATTTGTTACATATAATACTTTTTAGTTATGTGCCCCCCCCCCCCCGACTAGATCAGAAATGGCTTGAAAGTAAGTAAATAGCACAGAACACCGTACGAACTGGATTCCATTCGCACGTATTTGTTCGATTGTAGATTATAAGCCAGACCTACCGGCAGTTCTGCGCGCCAGTATTCCGGCCATGTCTGGCATACGCTTGGGTGGCGGCTGGATACGTTGATGATCACCCGGGGCCCTTCTCTACGCCTTCCGATTATGCATTCAAATTGAGAAGGACTAGGATGACGATCTGTACTTACAACGCCCGCACGCTTGTATCGGAAGCATCCGTTGAGGACCTGATGATGCAAGCCAGGAAGATCAAATATGACATCATCGGACTGACCGAAAGGAGAATACACCAGCCCCTACCCGCCGCGACAGCAGGGGCGCAGGCGGCGTTGGTGCCCTCTTCAACACGCGCTTGTCTATGAGCATAGTTTCGAATAAGACCTTTCCAACCACACAGAAGATCACAGCAGAGAAGCTTGGTTTTTTCTGCCACATAATACTTCTGCTTGAGTTTTTGAAGGGTACAATTTCGTTTTCTAATGTTGTTTCTTTCAGAGTGTATACAATTACTTCATTGGCAAGTCCATCCGTAGCGACGATCGATTAGAAGAGCGCTTTAAAAAAAATTCTGTAGGAAAAACCTTTTAATCGTCACCGGTTAATAAAACTCGACATTTTATAGTTTACAATTTCGTGCTCGGGTGTCGCTTCTTCGGGTAGACAAATGTGTCGTATATATGAGATCCTCGAACAATTTGTAAAAATTGAACTCCTCGTCGTTGATTCGAGATCTGCTGGCAGAAAATCTTTATTTGCAACTGTAGATCAAACAGCATTCAAAACTTTAAATAACTCTTTGTTCGTAACATTCAACCTCAATGAACGAAGCTGCTGCATACGTTTTCCTACAATGTCAAGGTCACACCTGGAAGCAACAACTTAATATGAGATACAAAAATCACCTAAAAAATCTGGAGAAATACGATAAAGTTCTGTACTAAAACCAAGAGGGAATACGACCTCCTTCCGTTTCTCGGATCTCAAGCTTGACCCTGCTCCCGCTCTACGATGTACCTGGGGATCACCCGATGGTCAATTCCACAACATGATCGACCACATAGCCTTCAACCGCAAGTACTGCCTGACCGTCTTCTCCGTTGTCCCTAAGTTTTACTCGGGATCGGACCACCGCCTCCTTCATGCAAGGTTCCGCTTTTCGTGTCAAGGAGAAAAGGCCGCGAAATTCAAGGCGAGAGGACGAAGAGGAGTAGTAATAGGGTCATCATCTGGGTCCTTTACACCTCCCTTGCCGGCGTTTGGGAAGATACCGTCCTGGACAACATCAACAAGGAATACGACCGCTTCGTGCATCATCTCATCGATAGTTCGAAGGGGAGCCGGGAGCGTCTAAACCAGGGGTGTGCGCTGACACGCGGCCGGTAAATTTTTTATCGCATGTTTTTAACGCGAAAATTCGCCGGTTAATTCCGGTAAATTCGGTAAATCCGATAATTTTTTAAATTTCAATATTTCCTCAAAAATAATTAGTTTTAAGGGGCGATGATGTAGAAAAAGCGAAAGCCATACAGTCACGTTCAGTATACCATATCAACTTCACTTCATATTTCACTATAAAACAAACAACGCCCTAAAAGCAACGAACATCCTACAACAAACACAACCATCAGGAGCGCAACAACGCACAAGTACAACTATCTATATTGTGGATACTTTAGAAAAGATAAAGGCTTAGTTGTTCTATAAAAACTTTTCTGGAACATCCGACATTCGATCTAGTACTGCTACACTTTTTTGGAATATCAGTCTAATTGTTTTTTGAAATTATCACAATCATCATCTTTTCCATCCATGAAATAATGACTTACACCTTCAACTACTACTTTTTTGAAACATCTAGCTGTGCTTTGG
Organism: Heligmosomoides polygyrus polygyrus; assembly: GCA_947396885.1. NCBI lineage: Eukaryota > Metazoa > Nematoda > Chromadorea > Rhabditida > Heligmosomidae > Heligmosomoides > Heligmosomoides polygyrus. Next base: position 36,150,442 of record OX377206.1, read on the forward strand.
AGCAAAACCAGACACATCAGAAAAAAAAGTGACATGATAGCGAACTTCCTTCTTTTTTCCTATACAAGAAAATAGCTCAAGAGTCCATCAGAAGACTAGGTAGAGTGGTGGAGTATAATGCGGTGCCTCACATCTTGGACTAAATTGTGGGAACAATACAAGAACGTATCTTCAACTCATTCCTCTGGCGATCGTCAAATCTGGCAGCTTCCATATCTCTCGTTAAAATTACCGTGTGGGGAATCTCAGGGCCTGTTCATTCTTCGCGACGGGAGCGACGGCAGAGGAGGGAGCGACAGTTCGAAGGATACGTATCGACCAGTGCCGAGCCGTTGCCTGGGAAAAATCGATAGGCATGCTTTGCTTTGTCGTTCCTGTCACTGCCGTCGCTCCCGCTGCGGAGTATCAGCAGGATTAGGCCTTTGTCATACCATCGCTCACCCCGAGCGACGCCTAATGATGTGCTCCCATATCGATCGGGATTACGAGAGAAAATGCCCGAACCGCGCCGCGTCTGTTTCGGTGCAAGAAAATGCCCGCGACCAGGGGAGGAAATGTCTGCAGCCAGGGGAGAAAATATCTGCGGCCATTGAACGGTTTTCGATAGGGTCCACTACAACAACCACTACAGGAAAGGCAACGCCGTGTCCATGAAGAAGCTCAAAGCTTCGCGGCAATTCCAGCCGCTGATGTAACTCCTAGAGTGTGTAAGCGTTATTTGGATTCATTAGCAGACTTAATGGCCTTACCGTGATAGAGAAGCTTTGAGAAAAGATTCTCGTTATCACAGGCATGCTTAGCGGTTAAGTTAGTACCAACGGTGTTTTATGTGAAAAGAACACTTGAAAGCACTAAAAGGAGCGGAAGAAGCCTTTTCGCCCAGATCTCAATTTCTAGCACGTAAAACTAGAAAACAAGCAAGTCAGCGGAACCTGGTAACTTAGAGTTTCTTTTCGAAGCAATGAGCTGCGGAACTGTGGGCAACCTCAATTTTTGAGTTTTCTTTTTGAGTCACATGAACGCAACATGGAGTGAACAGTAAGGTATATGCACTTTAAAGTCATGAGAAGTAGAAAATGAAAAAATGGCAGAACTTATTTGGGGATTTATTTACAAATTGGTTTCTAGGTTTTACTAAGGTCTTTCCGATGAAGTCTTCATTTTTGACCAATCATTTCCTTCTTTACTAAAACAGGTTTTGAACATAGATATTTCGACATTCTTTGCTTTTCAAGTGTTTTTCATCTGATACACCGTTGGTGTCGTAAATACTTGTTGTGCTCTTTTTTATTAAAGTTTTTCTAAGTATAGGATTTTTATTTCAATTTTCTTTGTAGCTCTTCTTCTGAGACTTCCACATGTCTGAATAAAGGACTTAAATATCCGAATGGTTAGTTGCAACAGGTTTTAGGTTTTACCAAAAACGTTAATAAAATGACCAGCACCTACGGTGTAGCACCTTGCCAAAGATCTTTCAAGCCACCTTCTCGAAATATAGAGTGTTTTCGAACATGCAATTTTGCGACCAGCTTCTTATTACTGCTTTCATATGAGTGATGAAACGTTGCGGAAATAGACGACTATATTTAATAGTAACGATACATCCGGTTAAGACTCTCCTAATGAACGGTTTTTCCCACAGTTTCAAACTTTTTCTTAGTTTAATAAGTTTTCTTAGTTTCCTTCCTAAGTTTTTTTCCTTCCTACTTTGGGCGGTGTTTACCGCTCAAAGTTGTTTTCTTTATTGTGGCGCTTTTGCTAACCACCATATGATGGTGTGTTCTAGTGTGCTATTTGTTCTTCTCGTCAACCCGAGCATTTTCTCCCTACTTCGGACATTTTCTCCATACGCAACGTGCGCCATGAGATTCGGGCATTTTCTCCGTAGATCTGTCAGCAGGCCCTCAGCGCCGTTGCCGGAGAACTGGTCCATGGGCAAGGTGCCAACGCGGCGCGCGGGTTTTCTGCTGCCATGTCTCGCGCCCTCTCGCGCCTCACATGCATCCCGCTCGTGTCTTTAGCGTCTGCCGCTTCTCACACCGAACATGTGCCTCTACTTCTGGCTAACCGACAGGCCTCTCACTCATGAGCGCACTGCCTACAACTCTCCCGTTGAGGCCACGTGCGTGCAAGTTGGGTGCGAGACTACCAGTAGTGGAGATGATCCAAAGACGGAATGAGCATAGTCAAATAGCGACAACGGCTGAGAGACCGGGGCGGCGCCCAGTAATAAATCTTATAAGTAGTAGGCCGTTGATCAAATCAGCATAAACACCTGTAACAAACATTGAGGACATCTAATGTAGCCGCATATTTTCGGAGCCCCATTACAGCTCTGTTGAGACTGCAGTGAGACTAGTTGAATGGAATCTAGTGCATAGCTTTAACACAGTGCCACTGTTCTCTTAAGGGAGCTTAAGGGAGGTGTGACAGGCACTTCAGACCTTGCAGTTGCATGCTACAAAACGACCAAGCAGGGTGAAATAGCTAATCCAAGCAGCGTTTTGGAACCAACCCTGCCATCTCACCACATCCCTGCGAGACGAATGCTGTGTGCGAGGTCAGTCAAGTCCAGCTGCTAAATCATAGCGCACACCATCTTATAGTATTAGGATTAGGCATAAAACTTCGTCAAGATGAACCACGGCACATCAGGACTGATGAGCAACAACAACAAGTGGAAGTGCTCACCGAGCTCTTAAGGTTCCTCCTATTTCTGAGAACCGCAGGCCTACTAGAAGAGAATGCAAGGACCACATCGATTACTTGCCGATAGATTAGCACATTGGTGATATTTGTTTTGTTTTTATTTTCCTGCCCATGGTATTATTGGTATTACCATTGTGACGTTGAAGATAAACTTTGCGTGGTAAGCGGGTCACTGCATACTTCAAATTAGGGAGAACCAAGCGCATACCGCACGCAAACCTCGGATAAATCGTTTCAATTTCCTTTTTTCTTTTACATATCAATAAAACAGTTGTAACACAACCAATACTCGTTAAACTGTCGACTCGTTGCGACACCAACTCTCCCTACGGTTCCGACCATCTTCACGTTCTATTCACGTGAGTCTGCTGTTCGAGGAGACGGCGGATGACGGGGCACTCGCAAGGAGACAAGACGCAGAGGCCCACTCTTCCTATCTGACTCACACCGCACGCGCGTGGCGGAATGAGTCATGGACCAGTTCTCATGTAATCCCTCAGCGCGAGGAGCTATCGCAGTGGAGCGCGTTTTTAACACTGGGCGCCCCATCTCCGCCTCGTGATGTGGTCATGGATGTTTTTATGAGGTTGAGGACCAGGAACGCTAACAGCAAGTTATCGGAGAAGATAGAAGCAATCACTTCTAAACTAGGAGCGGTAGTATGTTTTCTTCTCCATTCGATAGATAGAGACATGATTTTGCATGGTAAGAGTCGTTAAATTTTCCGATAAATTTGAGAATTTACCGAAAATTTTCGTTAAGTTTCGTTAAGAGAATTTATAGCGAAAATGCCGGTAAAACCGGTAAACCGAGTCCAGTAAACCGGTAAACCGGTTAACCGTTAAACCCCTGGTTTAGACCAACATGACACGTCGGTCTGAGGAATCTGACATTCGAGCTTGTCAAGCTCCGCAGATCGGCAACGGAGGGGGTCTTAAGAGAAAAGAGCGAAAATGTTGGCAGAAGCTGTAAAGGCGAGTGTGAGCATTCACAATGCTCACTGGATATTCGCTAATTTCAGGATCAAAACGACCGCTCTTCGACTACCTATGGAACCTTCACCTATTCCTGAAAGGCAATGGGGAAAGTCATCCACTACTTCCAATCCGATGTCTTCGATAGCCGCGTCCATCTACCCCATATCTCCTCTCCTTCCGCATGATCGATGAGTCGTGCCCTCTGTCTTCCCTTGATGATCCGACAAGTCATCGCATCAGTGAAGCATTGTACAGTACCCAGTCCTGACAGGACGAGGCCCTTACACGCAGAGGACCGAATCATGAAAGCCGTGGACCAACGATATTACGCTCTTCGTGTCCCTCGAGCGAGTAGGAATCATTGGAGAACTCTGGCGGGGAACGGATCGAACTTACGAATGGTCATCGCGACTGCGGCAGCCACCGCCGCGCCGTAATTAGCCCCTGCTGGGACGCCACTGACCGCTGTCGCACGTGCGGAAGCCTGTGCCGCGAACGCGTTGACTACTTCTTGGGACTCTGCTTGAATCCCTCTGTCGTTTTTCACCAAATATTTAGTCAACTTATGTTCCCTTTCGTCAGAACGGCCACTGGCTACCTTCTAATAAAGAAAATTCAAAGCGTGGTGAATAAAATTACACATTTTTCTTTTTCCAAAAGGTTCGTTTCGCCACCTATCTTCAGACGAACCTTTTGTTATAACACCTTCCCGGTGGCTCATCAGTGAAGAGGAAGGTGTTACAACATTTTTGGACGTGCAAATTACCAACTTACCAACTCAATTTCTGATAATTTTAATGTTTATTAAACTTAAAAGTTTTTTATTTTAATTTATTTTTATATTTTATGTTTAGTTTAAAAGTTCATTTTATTGATATATAATCTATTTTACTAATATTCGATTTAAGTTAAAATTATAAAGGTTTTTAAACTCACACTAGTCGATCAGCTGACGATCAGCTGACTCTAGTCTTCGCTTTAACAAAAATAACTCAACTGTAGTGCAGTATTTGCTATCAGAACGGATAACTCGTATCATTCCACAGTGTAAGTCATTTTGCTTTGCTAGGAATGATATCACGGCGGCATTATTTTCTATCTTAATCTTGTTTTTTGGCTTTAATTTATTATTTTCAAGTTTAAATGATTGATTTAAGTTTTGTATTAAATTACAAAAGCAAAGTTTCATGAATATAAACATACACATATGTGAACAATTTAATGACGAGTATATTTTAGTAAAATTTCAAATTCAGCTTAATGTTTTCACAAAGTTTATAGCCTTTTTGCTATGGTCTAGCAAGTTGTATATATACAATATTTGTCTATTTTTAACAATACACCTACCAATGCTACTGACGATAAAATTTCTATTAAATCCATTATTTACAAGAACTTTATAAAAATCTTCTAATTTATTACAAAAATATTCAAATTTTGAGCAAGCATTTGCTATTCTAAGGATTTCTGTATATATAACGTTACGTTTAACTCTGATAGAAACTTCAGAATCCATATGTGGGAACCTATTAACTTTAAAGTTAAAAGAATCTGTTTTATTATACAAGTTGGTTTCTACTTGGTTATTTACAATTTTTAAGGTTAAATCCAGATAATTACACATGTGTTCAGTGGTATGTGTCTTTTTAAAGGCAAGTGTGTTTTTGTACACTAATCCAAGAGTATTGTCTATGAGGTCTTCAGTAAAGTTATGAATTATAAGTATGTCATCCATGTATCTAAATGGTTTAAATAACTGATGTCCTTCTAAAGTTATATTTTTGGAATATTCAAATTCAAACATAGACATTGTTAGATCTGCAAGTAAAGGGCTAAAATTTCCTCCTTGTGGTACTCCTTTATTTTGTTTGTAAATCATACCAGCAAATACACAGTAGCTATTTCTTAGTAGATAGTCGATGAAATATAGAAGATCAGAAGGTTTGAAGTATCTGTATCTATTATCTTTATCAGAAGTGTCCGTGTAAAAAACATTGAAACTGTTGCTAGCAATGAAATTTTTACCAGAGTTTTTGAAACAAATCTTAATAAGGTTTTTCATTTTTTCAATAATAGTAGCATGAGGAAGGTTTGTAAACATATCTGTAAAATCTGCTGAATATAGTTTAACATTTTTTGAATCAAAACTTGAAAGTTCTTGTATTATGTTTGAGTTATTAATAGACCAGTACGTTTTAATCGTTCTGGAATTGTTAGCTACAATATTTGCGTAATTAATAAAATGAGTTTTTAGGTGAGAAAATATGCAACAAAGTTCTAGTGCTAGTGACTTAACACTACTATTGTATGCACCAGTAATAAACCTAAATTTGATAGGGCCTTTATGAAGCTTCGGCAGAGAATAAATAATTGGCAAATCTCCTTCTGTTTCAATTTTTAGTTTGTTTGTAATTTGGAAATGTTGATGTTTTTGAATGATTGACACTTTGTTGGTGTTGTTTAGGTTAATATAGGTATTACTTGTATTAACATTCACTAATATTCTTGCTTTATTATCATATACAACACCCATTTCTTTCATTAAATTGATTATGTAGAATTTTTTGCAAATAATGCCGTAATTATTGCTTGCTTTATCTAAGGGGCAAATTACAAAATCATTTTGAATTTCACGAATTGCACGAAAAGGTATATGATCTTTTATCCAAATGTTGTGACTATTTAGCAATGGTTTTATTTTATTTCGGTATTGTAAATTGAAGAAATTTCTTAACTCTAGTATTTTTTCTTGCTGCACTCTATAGAATCGTCTTATTTGATTAACTATTTTTTCAACAGTACTTTGATATGTATTATATATATCATCTCTACTGTATTCCAATTTTGGTCTAAACTTTGTGCCTTTTCTAAGTATTTCTTTAAGTTGTTTGTTCTCTATAATATCCATGTTTCCTGTGATTATATGTTCACGAACAGGATCTATAAAGCCACTATATTTGTGATGTCGTGTGTTACAAATGCAATCTTTATTTAGTATTTCTTTACAGTTTTCTAAATTGGTATTCTTAAGAAATTTATTATAGTTAAATATAATACTAGATATTGGTCGTTTATAGGTGAAAACGACTCTGAAGGGTATGAAGCTTATATTTGAACTATTTTCAATTGTTTCTTTGACTTTAATGTCGTTAAATATCTTGTTGAAGTTGATGCGGTCAAAAATGTTACCCTTATACTCCATGTCTATATATTTAAATGTATTTTTGGATTGTTGATTGGTGTTTTCTTTTCTGCTGTATTTGATATGTGCCAACACACATAACACCATAAGCTTCCTTTTTTGACTAACGTTTCTAAGAAAATCTGAAGTTAAACTAAGATTAACGAGTGTCTTTAAACTTTGTTTGTTTAATTTTTTAATTCTATTATATACATCTGCTGTTTTTACATTCTCTTCACTGGTAATATATTGTAGAAAATTGTCAATATTGTACTGAGAAGCGTTTTTGCATCTCTTTTTGTTTCCTCTGTTTATTCTTTCTTTTATAATTTGGAGTGAATAAAAAGGATGATTAGTTTTATAGTTAAGCGGATTACTAATATTAGATATATTACCATAACCTTTGATGTTATCGTTCAATCCAAATGGGTAAGCACTATTAAGGAGTTTGATCCAGAACAGTTCTTTGCTGAACAACTTGTTTTTATCTGTGTTTTCTTCCAATGAGTCTAACACTGTAAACTTTGGGGAGGACTGGCATTTGTGAAAATGTTGGTATAGTGGTGTAAATTTCTTCTTGTTATTAATGTAATACATATGTTCTCTCATCCTGTTTTTAAGGTTTCGAGAGGTAACTCCCACGTATTGTACGTTACAGGTGTTGCAGCTAATGCAGTATACTACTGATTTGCTTTTACAGTTAGTATTTTGTGCTTTGTAAGTATTAATGCAAAGGTTAGTAACCGATGAAATTAAAAAAAGATATGAAAAGATATGAAAAGGTTTGGTAAACTAATTGATCATAGCTGGTAAGGAGATAGGAGAGGACGCTAAAGACGGTTTCAAACGAATACCATGGACCCATGTGTCGGACGTGGAATTATCCTTGGAAAATAAATTCAAATTAGTGAGGGAAACCTAAGGAGAAAAATTACGGCATTGCCAAACTGTTGTAAGCAAGCATAAGAACGGCTGAAAATAGTCCTGAAGAACGTAAATGATGGGAGTGGAAGGGGTAGAACTAAATCAGAAGGACTACAAGGAGACCTGATGAGATTACTGTTACATCTTAAAGATTCGCAGGCCCTTAAAATGTGTCCTGGTTCTTCTTCACCTCTCGTCTGCCCCCTAGGCCAGGATGTCGTCGCGGCTGCGGTGGAGGATGTCGCTCTGGCTGCGGGTCAAGGCGGCGAGTCGGCAAACGTAGCCGCGGACTTGCCGCGTTGCGGCATGGGTCGCCGTAATTAGCGATGACATTCGTAACTTCAGTCCCCCACCCAACTCTGGAATGTGACAGAAACAACTAGAAAACGTTTTCCGGGGAAAATATGGGTTAAGCGAAGACAATTCCTTTTTATATAGGTCCACCTAGCAAATTGAGCCATATCAAAGTGGTATACTTTTCGTTATATAATAGAAAGATTCGTGAATAAAAGCCTTACATTCGATATGCATTAAAGTGGCAGTATGCTTAAGATTATGTTCGATAGAGAAGTTTAGAATGGCGCACTACTTCGTTCTCTCTCCAACTGAACCCATCTCGTAGACCGCAACTCTCCGTAGCTTCCGGTTATGCCTAATGCCTCGTGCATACTTCTCGTCGCCGCGATTCCATCGCGGTTCAGTTCTGCAGAGCGACGCGAAAGAATTTGAAATTCTCTGTGCTCGTCGCATCGCCCATCGCTCTGCAAGAGAACGCGACGGCGACCCGTCCAGGACCAGTATGCCATGCCCGCGATGGGCGCGGGAAGCCATCGCGCATGCCGGCCGCCACTGTTGCTGCGGCCGCGGCGAAGTTTCCTTTGACTATTCGACCGCGTGCGGCGGAATGGCCATGGACTGAGCACCGCGATGGCATCGTGGCGATGGAGGTATGCCCCCGCCCTAACCAGCGTCCGTCGCCGCGATTATTGTAGGAGCAACGACGCGCTCCCGCATCCCTCGCTGTGCGTTCCCGCACAACGCAGTGCGTCTTTACGGCATGTGCCAATCTTTAAATTCATTTAAGCATGAACGCTGAAAACGGTACAAAAGAGCGACCACCTTTATTCCTGTACCTGTATCCATGCTCAATGAGAATCTCTTGTATGATCGCCTCTCCCTTTCGCAAGTTTGCTGCTAAGAAGCGCCGAATTTTTCTTCGAGGCTGATAAAGCTCCAGATGCTACTCTTTCTCAGGCCCGTAAATTCAGTTGCATTTTAGCAATAGCATTTCATTTGTTTAGCGGGAACACCTCACCGGTGCAGTTCCGCCCGCATCATTTGACTACTGAGGAGAAATGTAGAACATTCTTCAACATTCAACAACAACCACTTCTCTGCGTATGCTCTGCAGACTGGTTGCTCCGAAAGAGACAAGGATGAGTTTTGGAGCCTGCTTGATGAGAAGACAGCAGAAGTTCCGTCACTGGACGTAATTATTGTTGCAGGTGATCTGAATGGTCACGTTGGAGCAACAAAAAACGGTTACTGCTGTCATTGTGGTTTCAGATAGGGGTCACGTAACGTCGATGGTGAGCGCATACTTGAGTATGCAGAGTCGCATCTCACCATCGTGAACACGAAGTTTCGAAAACGTGCCTCCCACCTCATCTCGTTTTATAGCGGGAACACTAAAACGCAAATCGACTTTGTCCCTGTGAGGAATCGAGACCAAGGGCTAGTCACTGATGCGAAGATCGTGCCGTATGAGACGGTCGCCACGCAACATCGACCGCTGATCTGCACTATCAAGATCGCTCCTCTGAGCACTAGGCAGATCGAGCGTTGCGGACCACCAAGAATTAAGTGGTGGTGATTGAAGGAGAATGAAGCAGCTGTGGCATCTCGCATTCGGTTGCCGACGGTCACGACCGTCGAAGAAACCTGGCGGGGTGCCACCGAAGCCATGCTAGATGCTGCACGCTCCGAACTGGGCACTACGAAACCGGGGGCGACGTAAGGTCGACAGGCAGTCATGGCTGTGGACTAACGACGTTAAGGAAAAAGTCCGTGAGAAGAAGAGGTTATATCATGCAATCATCAGCGACAAGACATCCGAAAAATGACGCTTGTATCAGGAAGCGAAGAAATCGGCCAAGAGGGGAGTGGCCGTTGCAAGAGCCACTCATTATGATGATGTCAACGAGAGACTTGAATCGCGCGATGGTGACCGATTTCTTTATCGACTCGCCAAATTCCGTCATCGCCAGACCGAGGACGTTGAAAACTTCTTTGGCAGCATCAACAATGAGAATGGCCATCTCCTAATGGACCGCAAAATGGCCTTGAATCGATGGCGCAACTACTTCGAGGAAATCTCGACGGTAGAGTTTGCCCATCCAGCCATTCCCTCTGCTCCTCCCGTGTACGGTCCCGTTCAGAACATCACTGTTGAGGAGACAGAAGCGGCTTTAAGGAAGATGAAGCCAAGCAAGGCAACGGGCCCTGATGATCTGGCGGCCGATTTGTGGAAGTCCAAATCCTGGTACCCAGCTGAGTGGCTGACGATGTTCTTCAACCAGGTGGTTGCGGAGAAGAAAGTACCTGATAGTTGGCAGATAAGCACGACGATTCCGATTTGGAAGAAGAAGGGCAGTCCAGCAGACTGCACAAGCTACTGTTCAATTCGTTTGCTTTCGCGTAGCATGAAGATCATTGAGCGAATTGTTGATGGACGCATTCGTGACGTCGTCCAGCTTTCTACTAACCAGTGTGGCTTTGTACCTGGATGTGGCCCCATCGATGCCATACACGCCGTTCGTCCTCTTATAGAAAGCACCGCAAGAAACAGAAGCCGGTGCATCTTGCCTTCCTCGACTTGGAGAAGGCCTTCGATCGCGTTCCGCGTGAAGTGATATGGTATGCTTTAAGACAGCATAATGTTCCCGAAGAGCTTATTGAGTGGGTGCAGCTACTCTGCATACTCTTGTCCGATGAGTAGAGTCCAAGCGCCAGCAGGTACGTCAATGGAGTTTCCCATCTCTGTCGGAGTACATCAAGGTTCTGCGCTCTCCCCACAGCTCTTCATCGTCATTATGGATGCCATATCATGTGATCTTCAGCGGCCAGCCCCTTAGATTGCTTTATGCTAGCGATCTAATGCTCGCTTGCGAAGATAAGGTTGAACTCCAGCAGCAGGTACAAGCTTGGTGCGATCGCTTGGAGAGATTTGGATTCGAAATTAATGTCAGAAAAGCCGAGCATTTGACGACTGACGTAATAGTCCAGCTCCATTAAGGTAAACGGCATTGAGCTACCACGTTATTCGGTATTCAAGTACTTCGGATCAGCAATCGCGTCCGATGGCGGTCTACTCGTTGAAGCCAATTCACGCGTGAGAGCAGCGTGGTCCAAGTGGCACTTTATGACGGGAGTGCTCTGCGACAAGAAGATACCAGAACGCCTTAAATCGAAGATCTACAGAGCAGTAGTTCGACCTGTAGCTATTTACTGAGCTGAGTGCTGGTCCGTTACCAAAGAATTTGAAAGGCGGCTCAGCGTAGTGGAAAAGAAGATGCTGCGGTGGACGACAGGAGTTACGCGTTTGGACAGTGTGCGCAGCGACACCATTCGGCAAAGATTTGGTGTCACCTCGATAGTTGAGAAACTGCGTGAAGCTCGTTTGAGATGGTACGGCCATGTTCTTCGCGCAAGCGATGACACTGTCCGAAAGATTGGCCTTAACTTCGAGGTGCCCCTAAAAGCGGCACGAGGGAGAACAAAGCAGCGTTGGCTTGATTCGCTGCATCAGGGCTTGAAGATGGCTAGGTTACACTCTGATCAGGCATTTGATCGGGAAAATTGGTGCCAGTGTTCTAGGAAAGCGGACCCCGCAAGAAAGCTTAACAAACGCTGAAGGAGAAGAAGAAGAAGAAGTCTGAGATGACTTAGATGGTCAAGATGTTACAATCATCATTACCATATATAATCGAGAGAGGCATGAGTCACTGTCCGACGACATGTTTGCACTCTTATGTGAAGCCAATGTGCACTCTTATGTGAAGCCAGCATGCACTCTTAAGTGAAGCCAACATGCACTCTTATGTGAAACCGGCCGCGCACGCTGCGATGAAGCCCGCCGCGTCCGCTGCGTTCGCTGCGTCCGCTGCGTCGGCTGCGTCCGCTGCGTCGGCTGCGTCCGCTACTTCCGCTGCGTCTGCCGCATCCGCTGCGTTCGCTGCGTCGGCTGCGCTGAAGCTTGCCACGTCCGCCGCGCGCAAGCCAGCCGCGCTCGCCGCGTCCGCCGCGATAAGTCCGCCGCGTTCGCTGCGCCCGCCGCGTCTGCCGCGCTAAGTCCGCCGCGTCAGCTGCTCCCGCCGCGCTAAGTCCGCCGCGTCCGCCGCGCCCACCGCTTCCGAGGATGTTTACTGCTGACGGCGCATGAACTGTCGATGGTGGCCTGTTGATCCCATCTAATGTGTTTATGAACAGACTGCCAAAGGGATGCAAAGCAGAGAACATTGTGCAATTGCTCTCGGTACGGGTTCATTGACCTCCACCCTCCATTTTCACTTCATTTCTGCACCCGTCCCTTACTCCATTTTCGTCTGCATTTCTGTATTTTCACACTGCCGCTGACCTTTTCCTCACCCATTTTCATTTCTGTTTCAATCTATGCACATGCTATGGACTACGTTCCTAGCGTGACCCGCCACACCCGAAGCCGGCGAGCCTGGCGTGGCGCACGTCTAGCGTACGGCGACGGCGAAGCCGGCGACGGACGCTGGCTGAGGAATCATCCCTAGCTACGTTTGGACTACGTTCCCCAGCGTGGCCTGCCATACTCGAAGCCGGCGAAGCCGGCAAGGTTACAGCGTACGGCGCCGGCGAAGCCGGCGAGAGACCTTGGCTGAAGAAGCATTCCAAACTATGTTTGGGCTACGTCCCTAGCGTGGCTCGTCACACCCGAAGCCGGCGAAGCCGGCAAGCCTAGCGTGGCCCGCACGTCCATCCTAAGGCACCGGCGAAGCCGGCGAGAGACCCTGGCTGAAGAAGCATTCCAAACTATGTTTGGGCTACGTCCCTAGCGTGGCCCGTCACACCCGAAGCCGGCGAAGCCGGCAAGCCTGGCGTGGCACGCACATCCAGCGTACGGCGCCGGCGAAGCCGGCGACGGACGCTGATACTAGTATAACGACGACCTTTTGTTGATTTTGTCAGGAAATGTGTCTGAATTTTGGCCGCATCCTCCTTTCCATCCTCCTGATGATGAAGAGGTATTGGATGGGATATTGCTTTGTTTGTTAATGAACGCTGTGTATTCAGTCATATTAAAAGTCTTGCAAGGATTCCAATGAAGGATAGGAAAAGGAACAAAATGTATAGAAACTCAAGCTCATATCCCACAATGTATGTGAGCGACATTATAATGTTTGCATTTGTACATTTGTGCATACCATTGATAAGTAAAACGCTCCTAAAACACAATAAAACAGAGGAAGACATGTGGTTTCTCCTTACTTCTCTTAGACTCTGATTAAGAGCCCTGAAAGTCAGAAGTTTTATAGTTATATGAAACTCTGAGTGTGCTTCTTGCCCTCATCTCTAAGCAAAATGCTTGGCCAGCTCCCAGGTCATCGCGACGTTGCGTGACAGCCGTGCACGTCGTCCCCAGTGCTCCAGATCTGGACAATTCGCCCAATCTCGTCGCACACATTGCGCCTGCCCTGTGGTGTTCGTGCGTCGCTGGAGTAGTGTCTGCCCCCCCCCATAGAATCTTCATTCGGGTAGATTTTTTCGACCTCTCCTCAACTCCTGCTGTCGTAACAGTACAATAGTGCCGTTTATTCCACCTAGTTCGTTTGTGGCGATAAGTGGTGCCACTGAAAACTGCCGTTTTGCGAGCTAAGCCGAAAACGGACATTCGATTGCATGCGATAGGCCCTTGTGACAGTCCGGCCTACGAATACCCATGTCACGTCACATGGTTCATGACATTGCAACTTGGAAGAAGACGACCGACGCGATTTGTCAAGCTGCACGGTCGGAACTCGGCATTACGAAGCCTGGACGACGGAAGGTCGACAAGCAGGCATGGCTGTGGACAGATGACGAGAAAGCAAAAGTGCGAGAGACGAAGTCGCTTTATCACGTGTTTCTCGGTGAAAAGACAGCCGATAACTGACGGAAGTACCAAGAAGCCAAGAAAGCTGCAAAGAAGGCCGTGGCTGTTGCAAAAGCCACTCATTATGAAGACGTCAACGAGAAGCTCGAGTCGCGCGATGGTGAGCGGTATCTGTACCGTCTTGCAAATTTTCGCCATCGGCAGACCGAGGATATTGAGAAGTTCTTCGGCATGATGATGATGAGGACGGCTATCTTCTCATGGACCGCAAGAAGGCATTGAAGCGATGGCGCGACTTCTTCTTCTTCTTCAGCGTTTGTCCCGCATCGTAGCGGGGTCCGCTATTCTGGTGCTATGACGCCACCTTTCCCGATCCAGCGCTAGATCAGGGTAAACACCAGTAATCTTCAAGTCGGCATGTAACGTATCTAACCAGCGCTGCTTCGGGCGCCCTCCAGGCCGCTTTCCTATTACCTCGAAGTTAAGGCCTATATTGCGGACGCTGTCTTCCTTTCCACGCAGAACGTGGCCGTACCATCGCAAGCGAGCTTCGCGCATCTTGTCGGCTATCGGCGCGACACCGAACTTCTGCCGAATGACATCGTTTCGGATGCGGTCCATGTGGGTGACTCCAGCCGTCGAGCGCAGCATCTTTGTCTCCATGACGCTGAGCCGCCTTTCAATTTCTTTGGTAACGGGTCAGCACTCAGCGCCGTACATCGCTACTGGCCGGACGACTGCTCTGTATATCTTCGACTTCAAGCGCTCCGGTATCTTCCTATCGCAGAGCACCCCAGTCAACGAGCGCCACTTGGACCAAGCTGCACTCACGCGTGAATTCACTTCAATCATCAGTTTGCCGTCAGACGTGACTGCTGATCCCAGGTACTTAAAGAACGAAGTGCGTGGGAGCTCGATGCCGTTAACCTTGATGGAGCTGGACTCAGTAACGTCCGTCGTTAGATATTCGGTCTTCTTCACGTTCAATTTGAGTCCAAACCGCTCCAAGGGATCACACCAAGCTTGCACCTCTCGCTCGAGTTCATCTTTATCTTCGCTAGCGAGCATTACGTCATCAGCATAAAGCAACGTCTAAGGGACGGGGTTCTGAAGGCCTCGTGTGATGGCATCCATGACGACAACAAAGAGGAGTGGGGAAAGCGCAGAACACTGATGTACCCCGACAGAGATGGGAACATCCATCGAGGTTCCAGCTGCAGCTTGAACTCGACTCTTTGGACAAGAGTAGAGAATTTGCACCCACTCTATGAGCGCGACTAATTTGAGGAAATCTCTACGGTAGAATGTCCTCATCCAGCCCATCCCTTCTACGGCTCCAACCCACGGCCCCGTTCAGAAGATCACCATGGAGGAGATTGAAGCAGCTTTGAAGAAGATGAGGCCAGGCAAAGCGACTGGGCCCGATGACGCGGCAGCTGATTTATGGAATTCCAAATACTGGTACCCTGCTGAGTGGTTGGCGAAGTTCTTTATTTAGGTTGTGGCGGAGAAGAAAGTGCCTGAGTGTTGGCGCCGAAGTACGACGATCCCGATTTGGAAGAAAAAGGGTAGTCCTGCAGACTGCTCCAATTACCGTCCGATTCGCTTGCTTTCGCATAGCATGAAGATCTTTGAGCGAATTATCGATGGACGAATTCGGAACATCGTCCAGCTTTCCAGCAGTCAGTGCGTCTTCGTGGCTGGCTGTGGCACCGTTGATGCCATACATGCCGCTCGCCTCCTGATAGAGAAGCATCGCGAGAAACAGAAGCCAGTGCATATCGCCTTCCTCGACTTGGAGAAGGCTTTTGACCGCGTACCGCGTGAAGTGATATGGTACGCCCTGCGACATCATGGAGTTCCTGAAGAGCTCATAGAGTGGGTGCGAATTCTCTACTCTTGTCCAAAGAGTCGAGTTCCAGCTTCAGCTGGAACCTCGATGGAGTTTCCCATCTCTGTCGGGTACACAAGGTTCTGCGCTCTCCCCACTTCTCTTCGTTTTCGTCATGGATGCCATCACACGAGATCTTCAGAAGCCCGTCCCCTGGGCGTTGCTTTATGCCGACGACGTGATGCTCGCTGGCGAAGATGAAGGTGAACTCGAGCGAGAGGTGCAAGCTTGGTGTGATCGCTTGGAGCGGTTTGGAGTCGACCTGAACGTGAAGAAGACGTGAATATCTAACGACGGACGTTATTGAGTCCAGCTCCATCAAGATTAACGGCATTGAGCTTCCACGCACTGCGGTACTTAAAAGTACCTGGGATCAGCAATCGCATCAGTTGGCGGTCTACCCGTTGAAGCCAATTCACGCGTGAGTGCAGCGTGGTCCAAGTGGCGCTTTATGACGGGAGTGCTCTGCGACAAGAAGATACCAGAGCGGCTTAAATCGAAGATCTACAGAGCAGTCGTCCGGCCAGTAGCGATGTACGGCGCTGAGTGCTGGCCCGTTTCCAAAGAAATTGAAAGGCGGCTCAGCGTCATGGAGACAAAGATGCTGCGCTCGACGGCTGGAGTCACCCACATGTACCGCATCCGAAACCATGTCATTCGGCAGAAGTTCGGTGTCGCGCCGATAGCTGACAAGATGCGCGAAGCTCGCTTGCGATCGTACGGCCACGTTATGCGTGGAAAGGAAGACAGCGTCCGCGAGATAGGCCTTAACTTCGAGGTAATAGGAAAGCGGCCTAGACGGCGCCTGAAGCAGCGAAGGGCTGATGCGTTACATATGGGCTTGAAAGTAGCTGGTGTCCAACCTGATCTAGCGCTGGATCGGAAAAGGTGGTGTCATGACACCAGAATAGCGGATCCTGCCACGAAGCGGGACAAACGCTGAAGAAGAAGAAGAAGAAGAAGAAGAAGAAGAAGATTCCACCTATTTCGTTGTCCGGTTACCCGTTTCACTTCAGAACGAACAGGGAACTCGTCAAGATCTTATCTTCGAATTTATGTCCAGGACATATGCTGCGCGATCAAATGACTTAAAATGACGTGGTATCAAGGCAGGTTAAGTGTGGTTTGCGCGAGATCCATTTGAAGAAGATTCGACATTAATGCTTTATGCCGTTATGGCTTCACAAAACACAGCAAGGATGTTTCATCCTTTCTTTTTCAACAACTTTCTATTGCGAGCTGCTCTTAGCACACATTTTTCGATGCTGAGACTGGTCTAATGCGGATTTTGCGCCCGACCGACGGCGTTGGCAAGGCGCCGAGAGCGACAGCGTGCGACCGCTGTTGCGGCAGGCTTCATATTCAGATACGGTCGAGGCTCGACGTCGAGAGTTCTCAAGCAAGTGGAGGCGTCGAAATATGAGGAAAGAGGAGATAGCACTGGAAAACGCGCGACGCAGGCAGTCAGAATGATGCCAAGGCGAGAGACTGCAGGGAGGCGAGCAACGCAGGCAACCGATATGACCTCAAGCATTTCCCATGTCCTTTCGTCTCTGCTTTCTGTTATTGGTCTGTGCCAACAAGAGACCCACCCATTCTCACGGCGCCAACGGGACCGGTGCTCCATAGAAACCAGTTTAATATATAGTTGGAGAGCTGAAAAAAGTCCAGAGTTGCGGTTTTCGCCTATTGAACTGTGTGAGC
Organism: Heligmosomoides polygyrus polygyrus; assembly: GCA_947396885.1. NCBI lineage: Eukaryota > Metazoa > Nematoda > Chromadorea > Rhabditida > Heligmosomidae > Heligmosomoides > Heligmosomoides polygyrus. The sequence goes on from OX377206.1 coordinate 36,167,949, forward strand.
TGTTATGCTTCAATAGTGTTTACAACGATTTGGGGATCTGGTTCTAATAGACTAGATTTTGGAGAAGATTTTGGAGAGCGCGATTAAAATCATGCTTCCATCATGCTTGCAACTTCGCTTGAAAGAGATTTCAAATTTGTCTTCTTTCTTTTGTGTGTTGTGGTTAGTTTGCATTCTTTCTTGTCACGAAATTCTTCTAACCTCCGCTGGAGCCTTGAACGAAAACCTATGTAGGTAGATGGAAGGAGCCCGGGACGTTAGAGACGCGAGACCCACACGTTGTCTTATATTGCACACACCACGCTTCCTCTCTGCAGCCCATAATGAAACGCCCAACTTTCAAAGTTCGAAGAAATATTTATCAGCAGATCAGATCAAACATGCCTTGATGATTATCAACACACGCTGCTTTGCGCCATATGTGTGAGTAGGCGAGGACGTTGATGGTGTGTCTGGAGAACAGAGTTTTTATTTATCGAGTTGTTTGTGGTACTGGTCCATAGATTTGACACCGCATATAACTTTTGGCCTATTGCCATAGGTCACCATAAGCATGAATGAAAAAAATGAGAGAAGGGCCATTAGTTTCGCCCAAATTTTGTGAATGAGGGTAAGGTAGTGAACCCTAGGTTCCAACCAGCTGTCTAAGCCTCTATTTATGTATTCATGGGAAGCTGAATCACTCAATCATTTTCATAGGATACCGGGTAACTTGCACCTTTCTGAAGGCCTCTACGACGTCAGTCTTGATATCGTGTATTGAAAGTCGTGTACAACACTATTTAAGGAGGTGATAAGCTGCTTCGTAAGAGTGCATCAGAGTTGCACCCACTGATATAAATCATAATCTGGTTCTTCTGCTTAATTCACTAAACGCATCCTTCCCCTACAAACGAAGATTTTCGACCGTTTTTGCTCATTAATTCCCGTCACTGGTTTTCAGAAAATGATCCGAATGTCATATGGGAGCCACATCCTTCCTTCGGCTACATCGAGGCCGGCTGTATCATTTGGTTTACCTTCGAATTCATTTTACGGTTAGCCGTCACCCCATCAAGGTAAGCATAGCGCTTTTAATATGCTTCTTAGAATTGATAAGGTATCGTATCTGCTTTCTTATCAAAGCACTGGGTGAGAAATTTAACGATATCATTTGCACATGAACCAGGTTAGCAAAGGTTATTTACAGTGCCCAATTTATTAATCTCTCCACAGGTTGCGATTCCTCGCCGGCATCATGAATGTGGTCGATATGGTGGCAATCGCTCCCTTCTACCTGGAGCTAGGACTAGCTATGTTTGGCATAGACGTGGCAAGCTTGAGTGACATAAAAGGTTTGTTAAAGGTTACGGCAGTTTCTCAATGTCGCTTAGTCGGGATAGATATCGATTGGGCGGCGCTACAAAACTATATCTATGGCGATCGTGGTGCCGCGCCGCCTGGCGGCGCAAGTATAAACTAGGGCTAAGGCCGGCAGCAGAGTCTTGCGGGTGCCGCGGACCCGCCATGACAACGGCGGATGGTGCGGCGCTGCGAGGGTTACTGTACGCAATATACGCAATACTGCGTACTTTGCCGGCAGTTGCGACCTCTGGGGATGTCAAAGATATAGTAAGCAAAACTCTTTTTCTTTTGTGAAGAAGCGTTTTCCAAGTCAAGTTAGGAGTTCTTGAATCTAAGCCTCGAAATCTAATAGAACACTTCTTATAACTCATCAGTTATGTGTCATTTTGCGCTTGCTTTTGTCAGTCTACTCAACTAAAAGTTCCTCGCTTGACAAGCAGCTCGAAGATAATATGGTAGCCCTTGTGATGACAGCATTCCCTCCGATGCCTTGTTGAGTCGGGGAGGTCTATCCGATGCAGTTTTACCTCGTACTACAAAGAATGGCCTGCTTTGTTGTTGCATTTCTGTGCAATGGTTTTCCCTAAACTTCAGATTTTCGGAGATTTCCAGTGCAATTGAGTTTACCTAATATCGTGCTAAGGTTTCTTTGCGTTACGTTTTGAGTGCAGGATTCCATATGCCTCCATTTGTCGACACTACCGGTGATTATATTGTTGGTTATCAAGCTCCTTTATGGACAGAAATTATGCACCAACCTACTATATCCCTAGCATGTAGATTCGTTTAAAAAAATGTTTAGAATAGATGAACCATAATGGATACCCATCTATCACGCCCTCCGGCGGGTCTCACCCGCAGCTCCTGGCGCTGCGGGTGAGAGCCGCTGTGAGCTGCGGCAGCCCTCGGGGACCTTTGCGTGCGGCGGCTCTGCGACAACTCGTCCGCGCCGCGGTTTCCACCACAGTGGCATCGTGGATCCCACTGCGGCGGGAGCGATGTGGACGAGTTCTCGAAGTGCTGCCGCGAGACTCTGTAGAGGCCCTAAAGGCCGCCACAGACTTCTGCGGCGCCGCCGAGCGAAATCGCTGAGCGGCGCCGCCGAGCGGCGCCGCTCTGCGGCTTGACTCATCATCAGTGGGAGCGGTGACGGCGAGGTACTGTACTGTTTCTAGTCGGGACCGACTGGTGCTTAACAATAACGCGCCCCGATGACGATGGCGCGCCCGCATCGACGTCTCCGCTCTGGATCCCGCCGCGAAAGGGCAGAGCGCAGAGCGCAGACAGACAGACGCTGGAGCGGTGCCGCCGGGTGGAATGATTCAAGTCATTTCCGCCAGCGACGCCGCCGGTGCCGCTGGCGGCGCCGGCTCTGCGTCATATGGTTAAGCATAGGGCAGCGGCGACGCCGCAAAAGTCTGCGGGGGCCTTAAGGCGCCTTTTATACTCGAGCCGCCGCGCGGCGTGATGGTTGCAATAGCTATCGATTTTTCGCGCTGCCCGGCGGCGCATCACCTTCATACTCCGCCGCCTCAAAACACCACATTTGACGGAATTTCGGGTGTACGGCGAGTCGCGCCGCTGGAGAGAAAGGCGCGGCGCGGCACGATCGGCAGACTCGGTGTGGACTGGGAAATTTCACACCGGAATGAATCATTTTGTCATGCCTGTTTTGTTTTGGTTTCCCAACCAACATAACAAAAAAGGGTGTAGCAAAACGATGACACTATTGTTCTTTCAGGACTCCAGAGCTTGAGGAGAGGTCGAAAAAACATTTTCGACCCAATTTCGCCTTCACCTTGGTCCAAAGAGGACGGCGAGGTGGGGGAGGGGTTATTTAGGGTGCTGATCACGAATCCGACATCCGCTTTTTATATTACGTTGGAGATTGGCGAATTCGGTGACCATGACCTTAGTCACCCCTAACGTAAAGTAAGAAGCGAGTGGAGATCTGTGGGCATTCCCGAAGTTTCACCTACTACGCAAGAGATATGTTTAGTGCACAATGACCCCGAAACGGCCATATGAGAGAATTTTGACTGATTCTCGACGATGAGAGCCTTCCTGCAATTTTAGTTTTGGAGACGCACATGTTGCAAAAGAAAAGGTCGTTCAGTACCATTTGCATTGCAGGGGATTCAACTCAATACCATACTCACCAGTTTCAACCGTAGGTTGACCGGACGACTTTGACCCCATCCTTAAGAGAGGATTTGTCGTTCCCCATCGGAGTCCCACCACTAACATTGGCAAGATACATTCCGCTTATTAGTCAGTTGAATCCTTTCTGTTTTTGGTTCTCCACTGACCCATGGACCGTCTCCTCCGTCATCCGTCATGGCGCACGGACTATAGTGAGCAGAAGCTCGTGGGCGAGCGTCGCTGACGCTCACTCTTTCTAACTGCAATCGTGCGATCGTATTTAAAGATACAAAACGGGAGCGACAGCGGTCGCGCGCGCCTGGCGCGTTGGCAGCTCTGTCGGCCAATTACGGGGCAGCTCGCCCCCGAGCATGCTGAGTCTTCGGAGACGCAGATTCCAGAGAGGGAAAGGCCAGTGGCGGCACCTGTACTACTTCTTTGAACTCTCGTGCATTTCATGCGCTTGCCCAGGAAGGAAAGGCTTCGAGCGAGGCGGAAAGGAGGATGGGAAGGGAACGTAACCGGATATGAGGTTATGAAACTTAAGAAATTACGGTACTAAGCGAGCTGGTGCCTGCTGTACACCGGAAAGGTGGCTTAAAATGGGTAACTTAGACCAGCCACACCCCGGAGTTCCCTCCCTTGCCTAGTTCTGTGCTCTCCTCCGTGTCAGCGAAGGAGAGCACAGAAACCGTGTTGAGAGCCGTATCACTCCCGTATCAATCGCGCAGGCCCTTCTTTGGAACCCTGTGATTGATAGGGCACTTTTTCTGCTATCTTAGACATCAATGTAAATGGGAAATACAATGGAGGTCACGCGGAGCGAGACACCTGTGTTTTGTGAAACCGTAACAGTGTCCAGTGTTGATGTCATATCTTCCTTGAATGTTCTGTTAAACATACTTAACTAGCCTTAATAGCATGCCACTCTAGGCCATGCACTGTATATCTTGGACATAAGTTTCACGATGATATCTCGAGTTCAACGTTCCTTCAGAAGAGAAGCGGGTAAATGCACACGAACAAAGTCTAACCTCCTTGATATATGACATTTTGCTCAGCTAAGTCATATCACTAACGCCTTGGTCTGTTTTAAAGCGGATCGCCTGCCTTTCATGCGTTCCTACAAGCCAGATGCCAGTAGGAAGCATGCTGACGTGGTCCATGCGAAAATTGCGGCAGGCCGACAGAGCTGGCAACGCACCAGGCGCCGCCGCGCGCGACCGCTGTCGCTCCCGTTTTGTATCTTTAAATACGATCCAATCGTGCAGCGGCGCGGCCAGTCGCGCCGCGCCACGGCGAGAGTATAAAATGCGCCTAACGGTATGTATCGTACTTGCGCGCTTCGCGTGACTTTGCAACATCACTGACCTACGGAAAGTGTAAAACTGTAAAACTTTAAGTTCGCTCACATCTAGAATCTGCTGCGTGCTTTATTGGCATCAAGCCATTTACCACTTCCGTGCGTTCATTATAGACATTCTCACCGGACCGTGCAGTAACGCCATTGGTTTGTGCTGCGCAGTACTCCTGCCCTCGGTTGCACCTCCGCAACCGTTCTCATGAACAACAGCTTGCGTTACCGGATATCGTTGACATGTCTTCTGAATTCGGACGCTAGGTTCCCCCTTACTCGTTTCTTCTTACTGGATCTAATTGCTCGTCTGCCTTTACTGGTCTTCCCCCCCCCTTCCCTCCCCCACCTTCCTGGTTCCAGGTTGTTCCTTTTCTTCCTGGTAGCTCTCCTGGTCCATCCTTTAGGACCCCTTACTTCCCTTCTCCACCACCCCCTTAGTGGTCCTCCCATGCTCACGGCAGGTGTCTGTTTCGCTAAAATTTGAGAGTTGGATTTATTATATTTCTTATTGAGATTTATACTGAGAAGCTGCAACATTTGAAATAAGAGCGAAATGCGCCGTCATTTTTATAATTTTTTATGTTCTTCGTTGAGAGTTGAGATCATCAAGTTCACGCTGAATTGAAATTCGGCCGATGCACCATGTTTTGAGCTGCATCACTTCCCAAATATAAAAGTTCTGGTGGTTCATTGAAATAGACTTTAGTTTCATATATATATATATATATATATATATATATATATATATATATACAGGGTGGCTGAAAAGTTCGGGCAATTTTTTGTGGTACTACTTTTGGCTTTGAAATTGAAGTTTTTGGTTGTTTCTGTTGCTTCCGTTGTATTCCTCGCGCAATTTTGATCTAGAATGTGTTGCTCCATTTTTCTTATCTTCAGTTGTGATTGTGATATGTTTCGTGAAAGTCAACGTGTCACCGTCGTCGAGTTGCACAAGGCGGGAATGAAGACCGCGGTCATGGTTCGGACAACCGGCTTCAAACAAAGGATCGCCTACAAGACTGTAAAGCGCTACAAGGAGACTGGCGGAACCTCGGAGCGTCCCTGCAGCGGCCGTCCCACCACAGCGACAACACCGGAGAACATCAACAAGGTTCGTTGTCGCATTCGCCGCAATTCTGAGGTGTCCATGAAAAAGATGGCTATGGATCCCGGGATCAGTAGAGAAGGAGTCTGACATATTGCCAGGAGAAAGCCGGGATTACGCACTACGAAGTCGCTCGCATTCACTTTCTCAACGACGAAATGAAAGCTGAGAGGTTGAGGAAATGCAGGCGAAGGCGTCGGCTGGTCGGCGGTAGTCGCTTGTGGAGGATGCTGTTCACCGACGAGAAGATATTCGCGGTCCAGCCGGTTCACAACCGTCAGAATCGCCGGCAACTGCTCAAGAAGGGTCAGCAGAAGACGACAACAGCAAGGACCATCAGCCGCAGTCATTTTCCAGCCTCGGTGATGCTTTGGGGTGGGATATGCGCTACCGGAAAGACGCCACTGGTCTTCATGAGTGCAACGTCAAAATGAACGCCACCAGCTACCAGCAACGTACTGGACCCGTGGGCGACGTACCATTTTCACGAAACTGGATTTTCTCCTCAGCAGGACTGCGCATTCCGCCAAATCCACGATTGCCGTTTGCGAGGAGCTCTTCCCAGGCTTTTGGAGCAAGGACATCTAACCATCCAACTCGCCTGATCTCAACCCGATGGATATTCGGTGTGGTCAGTCATGGAGCAGAAGATCTCTACTACAAGATACGCCACTGTTTAGCGGCTAAAAGCGGCGTTGATGCAGTACTGAGACGAGATTACAGCGGATCAGTGTGCGACCATCGACATCGACTTCCCAAAGCGACCGCGAAAATGTATTGAAGCCAAAGTAGGCAATTTTGAGCACTTGTTGTGAATTTTTCTGTTGTATTCTGTTGTTATTGATCTAATGAAGTCGCTGTTATTTGTGTTTGTAAATCTGTTTCGTTTATGTAATTTTTTCGTACCGCTGAAATACTTTGAAAAATTGCCCGAACTTTTCAGCCACCCTGTATATATATATATACAGGGTGGCTGAAAAGTTCGGGCAATTTTTTGCGGCGCTACTTTTGGCCTTGAAATTGAGGTTTTTTGTTATTTCTGTTGTTTCCGTTGTATTCCTCGCGCAATTTTGATCTAGAATCTGTTGCTCCAGTTTTCTCGTTTTCAGTTGTGCTTGCGTTATGTCTCGTGAAAGTGAGCGTATCACCGTCGTCGAGCTGCACAAGACGGGAATGAGGACCGCGGACATAGTTCGAACAACCGGCTTCAAACAAAGGACCGTCTACAAGATTGTAAGACGCTACAAGGAGACTGGCGGGACCTCGGACCGTCCCCGCAGCGGCCGTACCACCACTGCGACAACACCGGAGAACATCAACAAGGTTCGTTGTCGCATTAGCCGGAATTCTGAGGTATCGATGAACAAGATGGCTACGGATCTCGGGATCAGTAGGGAACGAGTCCAGCATATTGCCAGGAGGAAGCTGGGATTACGCAGCTACAAAGTAGCTCGTATTCACTTCCTCAACGACGCGATGAAAGCTGAGAGGTTGAGGAAATGCGGGCGAATGCGTCAGCTGGTCGGCGATGGTCGCTTGTCGAAGGTGCTGTTCACCGACGAGAAGATCTTCACGGTCCAGCCGGTTCACAACCATCAGAATCGCCGGCAGCTGCTTAAGAAGGGTCAGCAGAAGACGTCGGCCGCAAGGACCATCAGCCGCCGCCATTTTCCAGCCTCGGTGATGGTGTGGGCTGGAATATGCGCTACCGGAAAGACGCCGCTGGTCTTCATGGAGCAGAACGTCAAAATTAACGGTGCCAGCTACCAGCAATATGTCCTCCGCGACGTACTGGAGCCGTGGGCGACGAGCCATTTCGGCGAAACCGGATTTTCTCTTCAGCAGGACTGGGCACCAGCGCATTCCGCCAAATCCACGATCGCCGTTTGCGAGGAGCTCTTCCCAGGGTTTTGGAGCAGGGACATCTGGCCATCCAACTCGCCTGATCTCAATCCGATGGATTATTCTGTGTGGTCGATCATGGAGCAGAAGATCTCCACTACAAGATACGCCACCGTTGAGCAGCTGAAATCGGCGTTGTTGAGATCCTGGGACGAGATTACAGCGGAGCAGTGTGCGACCATCATCAGCGACTTCCCAAAACGACTGCGAAAATGTATTGAAGCCAAAGGAGGAAATTTTGAGCACTTGTTGTGAATTTTCCTGTTGTATTATGTTGTTGTTGATCTAATGAAGTTTCTGTTATTTTTGTTTGTAAATCTTTGGCGTTTATGTAGTTTTTTCGTACTGCTGAAATACTTTGAAAAATTGCCCGAACTTTTCAGCCACCCTGTATATATATAAGACTAATCTACAACCAGTGACTTGACCAATTAAGCTACAACTACAATCAAATCTCCGAACATCCTAACCTAACTAAATGTCTTGAAGTTTCTACTTGAGTTTTGGATCTGGACCTTATTGTAGCTTGGGTTAAGTCTTGACATTAGGACATATTCCCTTGAGTCTCATCGAGTCCGCCGACCGGCAGCTAGACTCGAGCTTCCCGCTCTACCGTATCCCAGACGGAGCGTGTGGCTGGACTCGACCGACGATGACGGACGAACGGGAGGAGAAAGCCCGAGGGAGCGGTCAGGGGAAGAAGCCGAAGAAGAAGAACCCGATCGCCAGAGCGATCCGCTCTTATCCGCTCACAAGTGGGCGGAGTTGTGTGATTGAGCTCAAAGTCTGAGATCATGAACTCAAAGTTCATGACAGTGTCGGTGAGACGCATTCGGAATCAGGGTGCTCAGAAATGCGTGCAAATGCCTCTGCGTCAAGCAGGAGGCTGCGCTTCCCCGGCTACAGCAGCATCCCATGTTGAAATGCACACTTTGTCCGCGCAGGGTTCGATGTGGCGTATCTCACGCAGGTTTCTAGCAATACGTTTGCGTGAGATACGCCCCACCCATCATCTACAGCGCGAGCAGTTAACTCAGTTATATAGTGGTAGATATGGCATAATATATAACATATATAACATATACTGATATTGGAAATAGGTAGCTGATATAAAACATTATACAAAAAGGGTACCACCCGTGACTTTTCTTTCGATTGCAGATTATAAGCCAGTTCTGCGCTCCGGTATTTCGGCCGTGTCTTTCATACGCGTGGGTGGCAGCTGGTTACGCTGGTGTTCACCCTAGACGCTTTTCTACACCCACAGATTACGCGTTCAACGAAGAAGTGGTCATCCTTGCCAGAGAGAAGATTGTTCCTCACTGGCTTTTCTAAGATGCTGCTGGTGTGAGAAGCGCTTGTCTTTTACTTGTTTCATAGTTTTGTACCATAGCTGTTGACTGGAAGGAAAATAATAAGTATAAAACTTTTAATTTAATAATATATGAGACTTTTCCGGAGAAATGACATGATGCAGATACGCATCGTTGAAAAACTAGCACATATGAAGGCGCAAATAGACAGCCTTCGTTTGTTGTAAGCATCGCTGGTCTAAAATTGACTCCTGTGATCATGAGAAAGTGTAATAACAACAAACTAATACGTGCAAAAACACTGTCAGCCCTCGGGCTCGAACTGAAAACACGCCGGTGTGCTCTTACGAGGCAGCACTCCTATCGACTGCGCTACCGAGGCACATCTCGTGGGGTGTCTTAGCCCTGGTTTATAGCTGCGCCGCGTGGCGGCGCAAGTGTAAACCACGCCTTAGAGGTTGACGAGTATTGCCCACACATCTTCACACCTTCTTTTCAGGTCTTTAAAAAAGCGTTCAGCAAAAACTGACTGAGGTTCTAGACTTCGCTCACAGGGCCCTACGTCCTGCCAAAATAGCATCGCAAAAGCTCACCATAAGTTAGGAACCTTTCCTTGTAAGGAATTAGTTAATGTAGAAGTCTTACTGTTGGTTGTTTGGTTTTGGAATCTTAATTTTCCTCGTTTAGCGATTCTATTGATGATGGATGGACTGCTGTTTTTCCTTTGTGAAGACGAAGACGTAGTCAAATAACTGCCACGTAGATGTAGACGAGAAGAATCAATAAAGAAAATTAACTGGCTTTTTACATTCCAGAATACAGCCAAACTGAATGCAGCTAAAGGAAAGTTTTTCAAGCGAATTTACCGATTTTAACGCAAAACTTTTTCGTGAAAAAATAGTCGTTAAAAATTTGCCGAAAGCACTTAACGCACACATTTGGTGAGCAGGCACTGGCACTCTGACTAATCGACAACGGCGGCAAAACGGAAAATAAACTAACACAACAGCTTGAGTGCACGACGCACTTCAGGGAAACGCCTAAAAGCATGTGGCACCAACAAGCAGGTCGTGTCTGACAGTCTACGAAAGCTTGTTTGCTCTGAGCAGTAACTGTTGCATCATACAAGGAAATTGGTTAGGAACCGTGAAGGCTGTTCGAAGTTAGGGATTCTCAGTGGCCTACTAAGCAGTAGGTGCACGGTTTGGCCCTTCTTTCCAAAAGTGGTATTAAAGAAGCTCTTCGAAAAAATTCCTCTGTGCGCCTGTTGATTGCAGTTTTTGTTGTTTTCCAAGAGGTTGTCCTATATTTCCGTGTTGTGCGCTTTTATTGGCACTACATGCGACTAAGACCATCACTACTACTTCTGCAGGTTCTTCAGTAATTAGACTGATAATGTGCTTACGATTCCACTGTTTACTACTTCCAGGTGCCCTTCTTGTGGTGCGTGTGTTGCGGGTACTGCGTGTCGTGCGAATTCTGAAACTTGGTCGATACTCATCTGGAATGCGAACCTTCGCATTAACGTTACGAAGCTCTGCACGACAACTTGGAATGATGGGCATGGTACATAACAATAACCTACATTAGCTCAACAGAAAACTACCACTTCATCAGGTCTTATTCAAACCTCCACAGTTTTACATGAATCCAGAGAAAAATGTAGGCACTAATTCAGAAGTATTTAATACAACCTCTTTCATAGAAGAGCGTAGTGGTTTTGGCTGCCCTGAGAGCTTCTTGAGCTCAAAATTCTATCGGTAGCACCCTATTGAAAAGGTTAATCGGCCTGTCAGCGATTTCCGTTAAGTCTGGGCAGCATCTTCTAGTCGATCTCTGCCGACAAAAGCTGCTGCTCTAGGACGCAGTCAATACCCTTGTGATTTCCTGCAAGTAAGGATCTGCGCTCACGATCAGTATGTAGAGTATGTGGCTCCGTCTGAACAGGCCATTTTATTACCACTATGTTCTCCACAAACAAAACTATTGCATGGCGAGCTGGTTCATGGAGCTCAACGGGCTTCGGCTGCTTTTCATATTTTCTAGGCAAAGGGTGATCGTTTAGTTGTCAGCTACAATATCGCAAATCTCGACCGAAATTTCGTTTAGGTGCTTTCCACGGGAGTGGTGTTCTTTTCAACGCTGCTCTACTTTGTGGAGAAAGACGAAGAAGATACGCCATTCACATCGATTCCGGCCGCTTTCTGGTGGTGGGTTGATATGTCTGCTACCTCTTTCTCTTGCGAGGTCCACGAGAGCATAGAACATACAACTTCTGCCTCCACCACATGTACTGAATGTAGAACCTTCTTGCGCATTAAAAGACCCATTTTTAAGAATATTGTTTCTTGTCCGACCAAATCTATGCATGAGGCTACCATCCTTTCCGTAGGAGAAAGCACTTGTTTACTGCACTGAAAGCTTGCATTTTTCAACGCACGTTGTTTAACCACTTAGCAACTAAGGTTCTACCAGTTTTCGTAGCTCATGCTCGAGAAACATGACTTAAGAGAACAAATCAGAAAATGAATTTGTGCCCTGTAAAATTCGAAGCCCTGATGATTTTACAGTCAAGAACAACCTTTTCTGCGGCGATCATTAATATGACTAGGAGGCTTGTATTCAAAATCGTTGATTTTCATGAAATAGTATATTTCTCCCTGAAGCAGAGCACCTATGCATATGAAATTTTGCCACATAAAATATCAAGTCCTACTCAGTATACAGTGTAAAAATGAAAATCTTGCATTTCTAAAACAATCTTCTATATGATTAGGGGCCTCCATTTGGCGTCATTTACCGAAAAAGTCTTCAAAAAATCGAATCACGTAACTAAGTAGAAAGTACCTCTTTTAGAAGCAGTTTTTCAAGGAATAGACTTCTCAACGCTCTATTAGTTTTTTAGAGAGTTCAGAAACTCTCCGAGTTATGAGATTTTCAGTCCAACTTCGCGCTCTGATTTCATCGCACGATTTCGTACGCGGTGGATGGACTTCTCACGGAAAGAAATTTCTCCAATCTGAAGAAAACACTTTCAGAGAACGAAACGCTGCTTTACGAAGTTCTGAACTTTGGGTTTGATACATGGCAGTTATGAGGCACCGCGCCTGCGGGGAGCGCGCGGCGTGGGAGTGTCCAGCCAATGACAGTCGAGTAGCGATCAGAGCGCGGAAGCTCGACGTCGAGGGTTAGCAATCTCAAGAGAGTGCGTCGAAAAGTGGAGGATAAAGGCCGCCACAGACTTCTGCGGCGCCGCTGGAGGCGAGCTCTGCGTCTCTGCCCTATGGTTAAGCATAGGGCAGCGGCGCCGCTGGAGGCGAGCTCTGCGTCTCTGCCCTATGGTTAAGCATAGGGCAGCGGCGCCGCCGAGCGGCGCCGCAGAAGTCTGTGGCGGCCTTAAGGAAACAGGAGATGGAACAGGAAAACGCACGACGGTCAGGGTGACATCTAGGCGCTTTAGCCGAGGAGAGCACAGGCTTTCCAAGGAAATGAGCTCCAAAATGTGGGCAATCTTAACATGAGTGTGTTAGGCCGGAAGCAGAGTTCGGCGGCACCACACCGCGAGCTCGTCCATTCACCCCCACGACAGTGGTGGCAGCTGCGCCGCTGATGAGTTGTCTCAGTACCGTATGCCGCGACGTGCCGCGAAAGCAAACGCAGTCCTCGGCGGCATCCAGGGGTCAGATTCCTCAACGATACCGCTGGTATCATCCTACCGCGGATTCACCATACCGGCCTACGTAGTACGTGATACAGAGAGATACGGAGATTCACAGATACAGACATGGCAACCGATATGTCGTTACCGGCCGGTAAGCGGTTGATGAATCTGGCCCCAGCGGAGCGGTGACGTAGTGCCTGGCACTACGTCACCGTTCCGCTGAGGGGTGTGGTCCACTTCGCCCAGTCCCGGCTGCGGAGTACGATTTCGATCCGACTTGTTTTTTGATTTGATTATGGTTTTATGTCATTCCGCGTTGTTTGCTTGTTTATTCCATCTCCTTCTATATATGTATCAGGGTCGTGAACGATTTCCCTTTGTAGGTCCCGTCTTTTAATTAAATACTGACTTTTGATCGTTTTTGTGTGCGTTTTTTGGACGCAAATGGGCTCGGGGTCACCTTATAGAACAGCCCCATACAACGTTTTGTGTTGTAACAAGTTAATTCTTTATGCAGCATTAGTTGAACAGAGCTGGGCTATTTTGGCGCAAATGGGGTCGAGGGGAGGCTCACCATATTCTCTATGGATATTCGCTTTGGTAGGAAGACACGCATTCTGGAAAACATGTTAAAGTGCTTGCTGTTGAGGCGGTACATCATAACCGTTTTTTGTTGTTGACTTTTGATTCTAAGGATTTAGATGACGGTAGAAAGATAAATAAGTATATATAGTCAACAGGTGACTTTTATCCGTAAGTGTACCTTCCTGACTTAATGCAGGCAATGAAGTCAGGAAGGTATGTTTCAGTCGCACACTTATGGTCAAAGGTGATCTATTGACTGCTGGAACTATATATTTATTTATCTATCTACCTTCATCTAGATCCTTAGAATCGTCAACAGCAGCAAACAAAAACGGTTCTGATATACGATCTCAGCTCCAAGCACTTCAGCATGTTTTCGATGAATGCGCTAGTTCGCAGTAGTCACATCGGCGCAAATAGGGTCCGGGGGGGGTCACCCTATAAAAAGTGTCACCAGCACCAAGAAAACGAGACAAGGCACACTGATAGTAAAGAAAACCAACAAATAATGCTGTAGCTGTGTTCTGTGCTCTCCTCCGCTGACGCGGCAGGGGAAGGGACTCCAGGATGTGGCTTAAGTGACGCATCCGTGTTAAAATTGCCTACATCCTGGAGTTCCCTTCTTTGTCGAATTAGGAAGCAGATTACGGGGCAGCTCGGCCCTGAGCATGCTGAGTCATCGCGGCGGGGCAGATTCCAGACGGAAGAGTGCCGGCGCCTACGCCGGCTCTACATCTCTAGCCGCACGTGCAATTCACGCGATTGCTTTCCCACGATTGAGACATTCCACATGAGATCCAAAAGAAAGAAGATGTGGCGGGATTTGGAAGTACCATTGTTGCGAAATGACGTCCTTCGAACCGGTTCGAGTGTTGTTTGCTCCCTCACAGCAAAGGGGTAGCGATATAACTATATATAGATCGTCAGCTGTGCTATGAGTGGGCGTATAGGAAGATACTCTCAGACAGAGAAATCAGCACCTTTGTGTGCTGTGGATGCCGATCGCTTAAGGATCGAGAGGGCGAGGTGTACAATCAGCCTCTGCCTTCCTGCAAAGTCAGAAGTGGACACTTCATAACGGATCCTGAAAATCCGGTTCGCCCCCACTTCTGTGAGCCAAGAAGCGTCCCTCGTTCTACTATGCGCCGCAGGATGATCTGAAACGTTCAGACAGTTCCTCCAGGCGGCTGGTCGTCCACCTACCACAAGAGAGTGTAAGGATCACCTTGATACCTTATCCAGCAACCTTCCTCACTAGTTAGCTCTCAATGTGCCCCCTTCCCCTCGCTGTACTCCTCTGAAGAACCCACGCATGTTATCCCGTCCATTCCGTGAGGGAACTGTTAGCACACTTGCCTTTGTATTCAGGTATATGCTTGCTCACAAATGTAATCTCATGCTTCACACGATGCAGTTGTTTTTATTTGTATGTCGCTATTTGTACTTCAAACGCTTTGATAAAGAGTGTTCTAAAATATCTATCTCAAACAAAAGAAAGTCTCAAACATGTTCCTAAACATGCTGCAGAAACTCAGCGACCGTTGTGGCTGGATCAGTGTATTTCCTCAGTGGTATCACCAACAGTACGATTGGTGTGGAAATATATCACGCTATGATGAGACGCCGGTCGTGCAAATCGCTCAAGAAACAGCATCTTCCCACGTGAGACGGTAAATGCGTGCTAAATAATGAAGTCACAGCGAGAGGTCGCAGACACGGTCCCACGAGAGACGGTACTGCGCGCGAAATAGCGGAGAGGCGGCGAGAGGTGGTAGACGCGCTGCAAATCGACGTGACTCCGCAGTAGCGGGACGAGCGGGGCCGAGTTGCCCGTCAACCGGTGCACACTTTTGCGCTCTTGTGCGCCCACCAAAAACTACGCAGTATTGCGTACAGCAATCAGCCGCAGTTGCATCGCGGCATGGCGGCATGCCGCCGTACTCTGTTTCGACCCTTAAGTAGGTTTGTCACACCCTTTCCATTTCCTTACCGCTCCCGCGCAGAATAAAAGCAGAGCTTCTCCGTACCGTCTCATTTGTTGAGCAGATGCAGCTCTCGTCAATTCCGCACCTTGACGACGTGCGTCTGTATCTCTCCCTCTCTATTATTGGTCGCCCACAAGAGGACCGTCTATTCTCCGCTTCTCGCCTGCACGGCACAATCATGAGGCCGGTGCTTCTTATGTATCCTATACAAAAAACAAGTCTTTACTCGACGCTACACTTACAACGATGAAATTTTCACAGACGAGTTGTCCGGGGCGGGTTACAACAATAACAACGTGGTGGAACGCCACCGTATCGATTTTTGCTTTCTTTACCGCGAGAGCGATTCTCGGACAGCCCGCGCCGCATACGCCACAGCCTGCATAGCGACGAGGGGTGCTTCGCACTGCATGGCTTAGGGCCCAGCGCTTCGGCGATGGGGTTGAAACCACAATTTTTGGTTGGGGTGCTCGTGGCATCCGGGCGGAACAAAGGGCGATGAAGGGCGGGGCATTCCTCCGCGCCAGACCGCGCTCCACGATGAACACCGCACCCAAGCCCATCGGCGCGCCCCGGACAACTCGTCCATGAAAATTTCATCGTTGTAAGTGTAGCGTCGAGTCAAGTCTTTTTGCAGCAATCTTCTATGTGGTTGGAGGTGTTCGATTTTTGGAACACTTTTTTTCGGCAAATGAGCCAAATTGAGAGACCTGATTACATACAAGAAGATATTGTCGGAAAGACACAATTTTTCACTGTATATGGTCGGAAGCAGAGTTTTTTGACATGCCACCATGCCGTGATGAACATGGCGGCTTTTGAGAGCGGCCTTTTGACTCTACACAACGCTGCGCACTTTTAGCGGTTGGTGCGGAAAGCATGCAGTTTTAATTCTGTTCGTTTTTGATTTGGTTTTCAATAGCGGTAGCGGTTTCTTATGTCTGAGTAAGAAGATTGAATAACGTTAGCGTCAGTTAATTTCGGTTTGGGATGCGCCACGAATTCGACTTTCGCGGGATATCGTGGAGACATTTCAATCAATACTTGGCGGTTAATCCTGTAGCCCCCCGAATCGAGGTTAATAATCTGCTCTTGCCTCAGTCGGCCAAGCCTTCTTCCCTGTGGCGTCGAGAGTTGAGCGCACACCTTCCTAATAAAGACGACATTGCCCCAATTATCTAGCGCTTCAGCTCATTAACTCATTGCAATGTGCCACATAAGACTGGGTCGTCCGGTGGTGATTTACTGCTCTACCAACAAGAAGAGAAGAACATGTTACCGTTCACGCCAGAACACGATCTTTACGTCGCTCTCGTCCCACTATCAAGGGGACTGAAGTGAAATCACCCCTATATATATATATATATATATATATATATATATATATAACTTTGTCCGTCGATGACGTCTGGGTATTGCCTCAATGCCTCACCGTATCAGACGCGGGAAAAATTTTCCGTTCAACATGGTATGCCACAGCAGGGCAATCAAACTCCCTTGGTGCTCACCATAATGGCAACTGCGGGCAATTCTAAACGTTGGAATTCGGAAGACGCACCGCTGACGTCATCCAGCGTCGACGGGATTCAGAAGAAGTGCAGCTGTCGTCGCCCAACGTGCCTCGGGATTCGGAAGACCTAAAGGGGAACTACTATGGGGTAAGCGCAGAAAGGGGGACCATCAAGGGGAGAGGGCAGTAAGGGGAACAAATAAGGGGGCTAATGAAGGGGGGGGGGGGGACCAGTAGGCGGAGGTGGCTAGGAAAAGATGACCAATAAGGGGAACAATGAAAAATGGGGAACTAGCAAGGGCGGGACCAGTAAGGCATATGTTATACTTCGGCGACCCGTCGCCGACAACCTGTCCGTCGACGACAGGGGTGCATCGGACTCTGTAGCATGGGAGCGCGTTTTCATTGTCATCAACCGGCCAGAAGCGCGGACATAGAGAAGTGGAAAAGCAGTCCGTTCCTTCCGCCCCGCGACACAGCGCCAGAAACGGATGAAAATGTGATCGGCGTCGCCCAACATGGAGGCCAGTGGGTAACATGGACTCCGATATTATAAGCAGATGAAAAGTCAGGAAGGAATTCCGACCCTTTTTTACTGCTTGCTTACTTTATCCTAATTGGAGCGAAAAGGATTATTGGACATCTGAGTGGCTTACATCATGTCGTTTATGAGTAAAGTACGTACTGGAAACGGACAGACCTCCCATCTATGAGTACGTGGCCAGTAATGCGATAAAGTTGTAGTCCGCTTGATCTGATCCCAAAAGAACTCAAGTCGATTTCCTGTCCTAGGTCTGAAACTCAGCCAGCCACATGTGAGGGTACTCTAGTGACATCGTCGTGCTTTTACGGTGAGTTTTACCTAGAATATGGACTGGATCTTGCCTCCAATTTCTCCAGCAATATTCTGTAGGATGAAATGGTACTTACAAGGAAAGGTTCCCAACTCATGATGAGCTTTTGTGATGCTATTTTGACAGGATGCAGGGCCCTGTGAGCGGAGCCCAGAACCACAGTTAGCTTTTGCTGAACGTTTTTTTAAGCACCTAAAAAAAGGTGTGAAAACGTGTGCGCAATACTCACCAACCCCTATAACACCCCATGAGATGTCCCTCAGCGACGCAGTCGGTAGGAGTACCGCTTCATAAGAGGGCTCTGAATTCGAGTCCTGGCACTGGCATTACTTTTGCACATATTAGTTTGTATTAATTGCGCTTTCTCATGATCATGGAAGTAAATTATAGGCGATCAATGCTTACAACAAACCAAGGTTGTCTATGTGCGGCTTCAGATGTGCTAGTTTTTCAACGATGCGTACCTGCACCATATCCTTGATCTGGAAATAAAAAGACTACGTGCCGGAGAAGTCGACCAACATGAATCAGAAGACGTGAAGCGGGACCACAAATGGGTAGGACAGTAAGGGGGACCACAAAGGGGGAGAGTGCAATAAGAGGGACAGAAAGGGGGACTAGTAAAGGGGGTACAAGTAGGCGGAGGTGACCAGGAACGGATGGCCAATAAGGGGGACCAGTAAAAGAGGGTCCTCACTGATCCCCTCATTGGCCTCCTTTCAGTAAGGCCTGAGTTATACTCCCGCGGGAGCATCCGCGGAAGGGCGGGAATCGCGCCGAGTCCCCTCGCCTGGCCAATCACCGCGCCCCGCCACGCCCGCGGTCCGTGGTGCACGGTGAATCTTGGTATGACGTTGATACCAATAGGACTGTTCGAGCTGTGGAGCCAAGATTGTTAACCACACTTTATTCGGCTGACGTTTCCGAGTAACCGCCTTCTTGAGAGCCTGGGAAAGTCGAGCGAGGTTTGAAGGTTACTCGTCCGAGAACTATTTCAAGTCACAGGAGTTTTCGGAATTAATAGGAAAATGAGACGAAAGGGGAGTGAGACAGCCCAACTAACCTTATGGAAGCAACCAAGAAGCTGGTGCGTCACCCGCGGATGGAGGCTGTTTAGGCCCCTGTTATACTCCCGCGGGAGCATCCGCGGGACGTCCGCGGACGGAAGGGGCCCCGCGGACGGTCGTAGTCGTCCCGGGACGGCTAGCGTAGCATTGGAGCGCGTTTCCCGCGCCGAACTACATGGGACGACGCCCTTCCGCGGTGCACTGCACTTCCCGCCCGCGGGACGGCTGCCCTCCCGCGGGCGGGAAGTATAACAGCCCCCTCGTCGTCTGTCGGCGGCGATCCGCGGACGGCGGGTGTGGCGGGTCGCGACGAGTGGCCCGGCGCGGAGTCCCGACGCGATTTCCGCCCATCCGCGGATGCTCCGGCGGGAGTATAACATAGGCCTAAGTGGGAGACCTCGGCCAACATGCATCGGCATTCAAAACGCGTGCCGCAGACGTCGACGAACGTGCGTCGGCATTCAGAAGACGTGCCGCTGTTGTCGTCCAACGTACGTCGGGATTCAGAAGACGTGAAGGGGGCTCCATTAAAAGGGAGGGGGCAGTAACGGGGAACCAGTATAGGTGGACTTGTGAAAGGAGCAAGTATTATAGAAGGGGTATCAATAAAAGGTTGGCCAATAAGGGGCGTACTAGTAACAGGGGACTAGTAGAGATCGCAATTATTCCTCCGCCTCTGCGCCGCGTGCCGTTATTCCACGCACGCGCTTGCTTGCTTTCACGAATTTATCGTGTTTCACAAGGAAAGGGTCTGAAGCGTATGTCTGGACGCGGAGAGCTAATTGTATAATAAGAATCCCACCCCTCATTTAGTGTGAAAATTTGTTTCTTTGTTGCCAAGTTTTTGAACTCAAGGAGTATGGATCCTTGAAGTTCCCATGGAATTGGCGCCTCACGAGCGCTGGGAGGTCTCTTGTACGCCCGCGCTGCCCCTGACGACAAGCGGCTCCGGACGCAGTGGATAGTGCCTTTGCTTCATGCGAGCGACGTCGCGGGTTCGATTCCTCAGCGTTGCGGTGTTTTTGCATTCCAACTGCCTGCTGAGATTAAGAGGTTATCACACCAACACAATTTTCAGGCGTCTTCTGCTTATTTTTCCAGTATGGTGTGGAGAGTAACTTTCTTGACACTTGTTCGTTACTGGCCGGTTTATAACCAAAGGGCAAAGAGAAAGGCGTCCATGTGCTCTGCTCTCCTTCTTTGCTGTTCTATTAGGTTGAGAAAAGTTTTTATTTTTTTCAGAGATTCATTATTTCACAACTACAAAGTCAAATCAATTGAGGTAATCTCCATTTTGTTCCACTACACTTTTCCAAAGCCTGGGAAATTTTCTAATTCCTCTCGCATAAAGACTGCAGTTCTGGAGTCGAACCATTGCCAAATCCAATTTTTGAGGTCTTTATCCGTTTCAAAATATTTCTCTCCAATTTCTTGCCTGAGAGCACGGAAGAGATGGTGTTCGATAGGGGCGAGGTCAGAGCTATGCGGTGGATGTTGCATTGCCTCCAAGCCCAACTCCTTTATTGTTTTTCTTTTGTGAGCCGTGCAACATGTGGTTTTGCATTGTCCTGCAGGATCATCACCTTTCACTTCTCATGCCCCTTTCTTGGAGAGCTGCGGAGACTTTGTGGAGTTGGCCACCGTATGTGGCAGCAGTAAGTGTCTCTCCACTTCTGAGAGTTTCCCAGTAAATCAATCCTCTGATATCCCACCAAACACTCAAGAGAATCATCCCTTTCGTGAACGTTGAGCTTGAGATCAGGCTTAGGGTTCTCTCCTTTTTGTACCCATTGTCGTTTTCTTCGGAAGTTGGCATACAGAACCCAGGTTTCATCGCCGGTCACAATCCGCGGCAGAAGCGATTTTGTTTCGTATTTGGAGAGAAGAGAAGCAGCGATAGAGAGCCGTTGACCTTTCCGAGTGTCTGACAGGGCATGTGGAATCCAAGCTCCACATTTCCATGCAACCCTTCAGATGGATTCCCACTATGCTATGAGACACTTCGAGCTTCTCTGCCAGTTGGTGTGTCGTCTTCCTACTATCGGCGCAATGAAGATGGAGTAGTTCAGTGTCGTCCAATTCAGTTGGCGTTCCTGACCTTGCTTTGACTCGAGTGAATAATCTCCCTTTAAAAAGTTTCCGAACCGTATAAATAACTATATTGCGGTAAGTTTTTTGAAATTTGGAAAAGCCAATAGCTTATCGAAAACTAGAGGAAAAGCGCTTTCGAACCATATAGGAATTAATTTTCAGCAGGGAGGTCTTCATAGGAAGCGGTGGGGGTCTGATTTCTGGTATATTGTTGCAGAAATAGGTACCGAAAGTCGAACCCCCCCCCCGCCCCGTGTGAAGACCTCTTTTTTGAAAACTGGTTTCTATATGGATAGAAAGCATCTTTTTTCTATTTTTGAAAAAGAAATTGGGATTTTTGAATTCTAAAAAATGAACCTAGCTGTGATCAATTTTGTGGAGAACTGCTCGTAGACTCTGCACCGTCGACATTGGAGTGATTTCATAAAAATGATCATAACTCGGTTCTTTTTTCGAAATTCAAAAAACCCAATTGCTTTTTGAAAAATAGAGGAAATACGCTAACTTACCATATATAAATCGTTTTTCAAAAAAAAAGGTCTTCATAGCGGGCGGGGAGGGCTCGATTATTGGCACGTATTTCTGCAACAATGGACCAGAAATCGAACCCCCACCGCCCCCTATGAAGACCTCCCTGTTGGAAATTAATTCCCGCATGGTTCAAAGACGCTTTTCCTCTAGTTTTCAAGAAGTCATTGGGTTTTTTTAATTCAAAAAATTTACCGAGTTATGAACATTTTTTGTGAAATCACTCCTATGACTCCGGTGAAAGGCCGACCAACCCCTCTGGCCATGACTTCACAAAATTGATCATAACTCGGTTCATTTTTTGAAATGCGAAAACTCCAATTGCTTTTTGAAAAATAAAGAAAAGATGCTTCCTATGTGTATAGAAACCAGTTTTCAAAAAAGAGGTCTTCATACGGGGCGGAGGGTTCGATTTTTGGCACATATTTCTGCAACAATAGACCAGAAATCAGACTCCCACCGCCCACTATGAAGACCTCCCTGCTGAAAACTAATTCCTATATGGTTCGAAATCGCTTTTTCTCTAGTTTTAAAAAACTTATTTTTCTAAATTTCAAAAAACTTACCGAGATATAGTTATTTATACAAAATCACTTCTTTTTTCGCACAAAAATCGAAGGCCTCCGCCCCGTATGAAGTATAAAAGCCTTTTCTTCTAGTTTTTAAAAAGCCATTGGCTTTTTCAAATTTTGAAAAGCTTACCGAGCTATAGTCATTTTTGTGAACGTCGAATTTCGTCGCTCCTATGACGTCGGTGCCATATCGACCAGTGGTCCATCCAATACATTAGTTTCAGAAAACCATGATTTTTACATTGTGCATTGAACAAGACTTGTAAATTTTTGTAGCAAGATTTCAACTGTGTGCGTGATTTGCTTCAGGTAAAAAAATTTATTTTTCATGAAACATGAGAATTTACAAATCGATCCTCTCTGATCGTATCGGAGATCGCTGCGAAGAAGCTTAGTTTTTGATTTTGATTTTTTTAAATATTAATCACATTTTTAGCTCTAAGATGGCACAGTTTTCACTCTCTGAGCTCTTCCTCCAGAAGGTAGAAATTCTTTGCCGCGAGAAGTCCATCCTTCAGTGGCGATCGGTGATATCGGAGAACGCAATGGCTCCACGTAACCTACCATATTTCGGAGTTTGTGCGGCATCTCTGAAAAATTAATAGAGCTTTTAAAACTGTAAGAAGTGTGGGTTCTACGCTTTAAAAAGCAGCTTGTAAAAATAGCAGCTTCCATGTGATTAACCATGTCGAAAACTTTCGGCAAATGATAAAATAGGAGCGTTTGTTCATATAGAGGATGGTTTCAGAAAAACAGGTTTATTACAGTGTGTCAAACTGTGGCTGTAAATTTTGGGTACAACTTCACTTTCTGATGCTGTTTTCTGCAAAATTCGTTTCGTGACAAGTTCATCCTCCAGTTGCCATTCCGTCATGCCTTCGAAGAGCGCCTTCAAAAATCTTGTAGTGAAAGCACTTAATCTTCCTGACTAATTGACACTTCAGATTTTATAGACTGCGATTTAGGACGTAGAAGTCACTCGTTCAGGCAGAAAACTGTCGTGTACATGACTTACTAAAGAAAAAAATCTGAAAAAAATGGAAACCTCTCATTGACTCCAAATCTGACGGCAGAAAATCTTTATTTTTAACAAGTAATACAATCATTATCTAAAACTTTTTTAATATTAATTTTTACAACTTCGGGGAACGAAGGAGAGGATCAACGACTTCGTAAACATTCCTGAAAAAAAACTTATTAAGAAATAAAAACATCGCCTAAAAACCCGAAAAATAGGAGAGAATCCTCTGCCAAAACCGGAAGAGTACGACCCATCGCCCCCCCCCTCCAGACGAGGCCACAGTACGACCCCCCTTCGATTCCCGAACCTCAAGCTTAACCCTGGTGACAGATCCCAAGCCATATACGGTCGCCTCCCGTTATAACGCCTCCGGATAGGACGCGACTCTCAATATAACGTAGATTTTCTCCCGCCTCGGCCAGCTTACCTTCCGCCAATGCAAACCAACTCCGGTTAGTACGCGTCGGATACAACGCTACTCCCGTTATAGCGTGGTTTTGGGAGGAACTCTGCGTTCAAAGTGACTCCCGCTATAACGCGGTCAGGGCTCATTTGCGGTCCCACACAGAAAATGAAGAGGAGCAAGATGCTGACCGCGTCTGCGATCAGACCTAACCACCTATTGCCTCGTTCGTAGCCGCGACCAGCACCTGCGCGACAATGAATTAGATGCATGTAGGCGTTTTTCATGCGTGTGCGGCCCACAAAAGTGTTGATAGTTAGCAATATGTCGAGCACAGTGAAGGGCTCCCGGTGTTCGTTAGAAGCTACCGTAAATTGTAGGGTTTCCTCTATCAGAAACGACAGAAGGCGTGGATTAAAGCCCAGATTATTCAAAACAATATCCTACAATTTGTTTTAAGGCTATAGCAGCTGGTATAGAGGCTATGTGCAGTCACATTATGGTTTGTTGCGATCAGAACTCTCGCGCCATGCAGGACTTGTACCTGCACCCTCTACTTTCTGGGCAGGATTACAGCAACAGCGCTGTTTGATCACACGCAATATCCTGATATCGTGGAAGAGTGCTGGGAGGTCGCTGCGACCAGGATATGGCGGGTGTGGCGCGCGATTTAACAGCGCTGATAGCGCAATGGGCTAACATCCTGCATGGATAGTAAAGTGCGGGTCCATGTCCCGCCTCGCGCGAGAGTTTCTATGGCGGCAGAAGATATTGTAACATCTGGTTACACAGTTTTGTTGACTATCACTTCTAACTTTCCT
The DNA here is from genome assembly GCA_947396885.1 of Heligmosomoides polygyrus polygyrus. Taxonomy (NCBI): domain Eukaryota; kingdom Metazoa; phylum Nematoda; class Chromadorea; order Rhabditida; family Heligmosomidae; genus Heligmosomoides; species Heligmosomoides polygyrus. The sequence continues at coordinate 36,192,210 of OX377206.1, forward strand.
CTGGAACTCGTTATTCCTCACACATATCTGTCACACTTATGCATATAGGAGAGAGTATTTTTGAGGACAGGACTTCATTAATAATCTAAAGATGTTCTTTGCATTCACACTCTCCTCATGATCACATATTTCATTACTATAACCATATTTACCCATGGTATGCTATTCTAAATTAATCTACGCGTAAGAGTCTTAAAAAATTTAGCTCCGGTTAGGACGCGACTCCCGTTATAACACGGATTTTCTCCGGTCCCTTCAAACGGGTTGTAACGAAAGGAGACTATATATCGTTAATTTGTTCAGCTGCCTGACGTGCTGTAGATCCTTTGATGAATTAATGAAGAATGACGTGCCGAAAATGGCCATGAGGTAGATCTGGCATTGATTCCGGAAGATTGGATAGATAACGAAATACAAGAAGGGTATTGACCTATGTGCGCGCACGAACGACAAGTGTAACAGGATTACGAAATCAGCAATCAATATTGCCATATTACCAGTGCGTTTACAAGGAGAATGGTAAAAAAGTTTCGAAGTGTGAGGAGACTTTTTTCCAACCTAATACTATGCTATCCTTCTTTGAACACGTCTTCGTTTCACAATGTCCGATAGCTGTACTCTTATTTTGGAATCGTGGATCGCCTTCGAATCACGTGGGATTCAAGCTAATATACCTCGAGGAAAGGCCTTGAGTATTCGGACTATATCTTCGGGTGCACCGGCCAATTTCAGCCAACCGACGTGAGTTTCTTCAGTTACATGAAGTCGCTTATGAAGCAATTTCACTCCCCCTTGATTGTGCACGACCTTTCATTTGGTCTGCAAAACAGGACAACATCCTGGTGGTAAATGTCGAAGTTGCTGCAGCAGGAGGAGGACCGATATGTTATAATGACATTGAACGTCGCGTCGCTAGTTTACCAGCATACTGCTGTACAAGTGCGCAGAAGACGCCTGAAAATTGTGTAGTCGTCAAAACCCCTCAAATCTCAACCGGTATGCTGAAATGCAAAAGCATGGCAACACAGAAGAACCGAACCCTCGGCCTCCCTAACATGAAGCAACGTCACTATCCGTTGCGCCCGAGCCGCCTGTCAGCAGAGGCATCGCCCACGTACATGAGACCGCCAGCGCTCGATTCCATAGTAACTTTAAAGATCCGCTACTCCTTACCAGGGAAGGGTCTCAGGCGTAGGCCTGAACGGGGGAAATGGATAATACTGCGAGAATCTCCACCTTTCATGTAGTAGAAAAACATGTTTCGTTTTTGCTGAGTCCTTGAACCAAAAGAGCTACGGGCCATCGAAGTACAGCGGCAAGCGAGTCGGTAGCTCACTCTAAATTGCCAAATAAGATCAGATTCGTACTCAACGCGAGGTTTGGGCAAAAAACGGTGACCATGACCTTACCATTAATCACCTTTACCTACTGTAATTTAACATACTCCGGGTAATACGGAAAACGAATGTTAGGTTCGTGATCATCATCCCAAATAACCCCCCCCCCCCTGGAAGAAGTTTGGGCGAAATCGGTGGTTATGACTTCGACGGCCCTAGCCACCCGCACCTACCGTAGCCTATCGTAATCGACCGAAAATTGAAAAACGGATGTAGAATTCGTGATCAGCACCCCAAATAACCCCTCTGGGCAAGGTTTGGGCGAGGTCGGTGATTATGACCTCGACAGCCCTAGTCACCCGTACCTGCTGTAAGCCATACCTGTTGTAAAGTCATTGTTTAACATTCGCTGAAAAACATAAAACATTGTATAAATCAGAAGCTGAGAAAAGTGATTGAAGCACAGCTCACAGAAACCTTTATTTGACAATTTAGAGCGAAATAAAATGTGTAGGAGATCTGTAGGAAGTAAGCTGATTTAGACTGCCATAAGGCACGACTTTCACGACACTGCTTTCACGACTCCAGAGATCGAGGAGAGGTCGAAAAAATTTTTTGCCCAAACTCGCCCAATGGGGTTATTTGGGGTGCTGATCACAAATCTGACATCCGTTTTTCAAATTTCGGTCGATTACGGTAGGTTATGGTGGGTACGGGTGACGATGCAATACTGTACCCCCAATTTCGAGGACCCGTAGCTCTTTGGGCTCAAGGACTCAGCAAAAACGAAACATGTTTTTCTACTATATGAAGGGTGGAGATTCTCACACTACTATCCATTTCCCCCATTCAGACCTACGCCTGAGACCCTTTCCTGGTTAGGTTTAGCGACTTTTCAAAAAAGAGACACATTTTTACAGTAATTTAGGGTGGAGATTCTTCCTATATGAGTCGTTCTCCCCGCTCAGACATTCGCTTCGGAGTCCTCTCTTATCAGAGCGCATCCTCGTTTGCGGGAGCTTTCCAAAAACGTGCGCTGGGACACGATGAACGAGTGAAGATGGGAAAGGGATCCTGCCCTTTTGTTAGTAAGAGTGTTAGCAGAGGAAAAAAGGAAGACAACAGGGGAGGGGGGGGGCGCAGTCAGACTTTTTGACGACGGCAGATCCGATAGCAAACTAGCTTTCAAAGACCAAAGACGACACCGTGAACAGATCTACGAGTTGTCTTTCTTAACAATTTCCACGCCGGAAGAGGTCACACTGACTACACTTGTTATGCTTTGATAGAGATACCCTCTTTCATCTAACTAGGATAGATCCGAGTATGAACTTCTCCCGCACACCTAGGTAGAAGAAAACTGGGGTGACACTGGCTGCTTGCTAGGCCTCGAAAAACTGATCCTTCGCTTCCTTTCTTGTGAATTGAAGAGACCTGCAAAATCTCTTGAGGTGACATTAAGGCAACCTTTCTTTGAACATGAGTGCGACAGTTTTTAAATTTCGGCTAGTTTCATCTCCTCAGCGGTACGCTCCGGTAAGGTGAAGGCCCTTATAACGAGTTTGACAATGGTTGAATGGGGAGGGGGGGGGGGGGGTGGGAGAGAGAAAGAAGCTGCCTTGTCTTTTACAGTAATCAACGTCCATAAAAAGAAAAATGGCTATCCGCTTACAGTAGAAATGGTCAAGTACACCATACATAACTCACACCAACGTTGCATAAAAATTTCAGTTTCATGCGTCAAAACGTGTCATGCGATGTAAGTCTAAAAAGGGTAGAGGGTTCAACCTGAACGTATGGCGGCCACGTAGGATGCGACGCACACCGCTAGCGGCATAGCGGCGGAGGAATAGTGGCGACCACCAGTAAGGGGGGCCAGTAAGGAGCGGATCAGTAAAGGAGGAGACTTCGTCCAACGAGAGTCGGAAATTACATGATGGTGATTGCCGTCGGAAAGTGTTCACCGCATGGAGGAGGGCAATTAACATCGATTGATATCATTGACTTCCTGACACGTGATTTCAGTTTTCTCACAGATTTTACCGATCGTGTGGGAGACATGCGGGTATTATGGCCGACGGACGTGCTTCACGGTAGATGTAATGCTTCGACCGGGAGCCCAATATCGATCGATGTTGTTGAATTTAGTTTGAAATTGAAGTTCATCCGCGTGTTTGTCTAACGATGACAATCTGTTCCTGCTGGAGCGGTCTCGCCTGGAAAATGTTTCTGTTCAACATGGTAAATACTTTTCGTCGTGCGACGAAAGTTGATCGAGCGTTCCGTACCTATTGAAAATGCTAATTTTTGCCTGAGCTTGATGGAAGAGGCCTGAGGAAGAGGGGAAGATGTGCTTGCAGTCAATTTGTTGACGCTAGAGTGAAGTCGAGGACTGCGCTTTGGGGCGTAATGAGGGTTGTCAGCTTAAGGGAAGGAGGCATTTAGCAACAACGCCATCACTGCCGCCGTACCGTCTAGGGATGATGCCGATGTTGAAAGTAGGGGTGGGATAGGTCTGAATCGCAGCGTCGTACAATTAACGGGCCTCCGAAGTTGTGCAGCAGGAGAAACAAAAATGTTCCGATGGCTATCAAAACAGTGATGAAGCGTAGTTGAACGACTGGATCCAGCGAAATCCTTTGCATGGTACAAAATTAGAGAACCGTTCTCTCGAATTCCGTTACGGAACAACTTCTTCATTACTGGAGTTATACTATCATCGTTAAGTAAGAGCTGGGAGAGAATGAGCCGTTTGGGCTCTCCGATCAATGATCGGAAAGCTGGCGGCCTAGACTTGAGGATTCTTGTTTTTGTTTATTTTATAGAGTTTTGCTACCGTGTTGTAGTTTACTTTTTGTGCTATCGTTGTTCTTTTATGTCTTCTTTTTCTTTACATCAGGTTACATTTTCTAATATAAATACACACCGAGGTTCTGCTAAGTTGGCAATCTGCGTTGACTTTTATGCTCTGTTTGTTTTACGTGCGCGAAAGAACACGTCAATAAATCAATCATTCACTGTTCAAATCAAACTGAACACCTCTCTAGGCTAGCCGCAAACTGATAAAACCAAGCCAAACTCTTCCAAATCGAAATGAGCTTCTTCTACATTAAACTTCTTTAAAAGGATTAGAGAAATTTTTGGGCCGAAAAATTTTAACATGATTTCGTTGAAGTTTTACTTCACCCACCCGATAAGTGAACGCATTGTTTGAACTTTTATAAATTTCTCGTTTTTTGAGGAAGAATAATGGCTTAATGCCTGTTTTAAAGAGCAGGGAGGTACCCGTTTTTCGGTGCCAAAAAGAGATTGCGCCATGCCCTCGTCCAAGGCGTCGCGATTTTTCGATTGATAGCAAAAGTTTTGAATGCATGGAGTTTCACAATCGTAAATGATGCAAAAAATCAATCGTTGAGAACATGCATTCCTCACTTTGATGCTTTATGTAAGCAGCATTTCCACTATCAATAAAGTCTTTAATGCGCTATATGATTGCTGCCTTGTTGCGCTTTGAAACGAAATTTAATCTACAATATTATTTATTCCTAAACTAAAAAATCTTATTCAGTTTTCAGTAGTATCCATTAGGACGGACCAACTAAAAAATTTTAAAGAAAGTTATGCCAAATTTTCCACGAACAAAAAATTATTTTAACGATTTTATTGATTCATCTATCAATTCAGGGCGTAGACTTGAGTATTCGCGTTACAAACTAACAAAAAAAGCATGGGACAAAAACAACTAAAATACGTAAACAACTCACAAGGAGGGCCTCCAAAGTGGCGGTAATCTTTGCGATGCTATTTTACAAAACGTAGGCTGTGTGGAGTCCGAAACCGTAGTTAGTTTTTTTGGAATGCTCTTCTGTGGTCGACAAAAAGCGTGTAGAAGCGTGATTTTGAAGTTCATCACGCCCTGATGCCACCCCACCCAATGTGGTCGGTAGGCGCAGCGGATAGCGATGCCGCCTCTTGGGCACATTGATTGGGCTTTATGGCCTGGCCCGGAGTTTCCACAAACATCGGCTCGTTATCCTTATATGCTTGCGTGACCACAGAAGTCAATCTATAAACGATTAATCTTTTAGTAAGTAAATGTAGCCCTTTTTCATTTCATTTGAGTTTATTTATTTATTCATTTATTTATTTATTGAAATACTCTGTATAAGAGAGGAGCGAAATAAAACTGCAATACAACAAACAAAAACTCTTCTTCTCCTGAGCGTTTAGTCCCGCGCAGTAGCAGGGTCCGTTGTTCTTGTGATCTGTCGCAACCTCATCCTATCAAGGGCGTCATCTGCCGTGGCGCCGACTTCGGCGAGATCTCTCTTGATGACGCGTTTCCATCTTTTCCTTGGGGCTCCTCTCGGACGCTTTCCGGGTGCCTCGTAATCTAGGGCCAACCTTACGGGGTGATTCTCTGGCCTTCTGAGGACGTGTCCGTACCACCTTAGGCGCTGCTCCCTCATCTTCAGCTGGATCGGGGCAGTCTTCATCACTGCCCTAACATCCTCGTTTCGCACCCTGTCCCGACGGGTCCATCCACATGCCCACCTCAGCATCCTCATCTCCGCCGCGTGCAGTTGCCGCTTCTGCGCCTTACCCAAGGCTCAGCACTCACTGCCGTTGAGGAGGGCAGGTCTCACAACTATTCTATAGAGCTTGCCTTTGAGCGTCCTGGAGCATCTACGGTCGCAGAGGATCCCTGTGGACTCCCTCCACTTGAGCCAGGCTGCGTTTATCCGTCCCCTGACCGCCTGGTCCACACTTCCTTCCTCGGATAGGTCACTTCCGAGGTAGCGGAATTCTTCCACCTTCTCGATCGTTTCCCCTTGGCAGTCTAGGATCGATCCAGCGCACTGCTCAGAGCTGATGAACTTCGTCTTCTTCACGTTCAGACGTAGGCCGTTGTCTGCGAGGGCTCTCTGCCACAGCTGCACCTTCTCCTCCAGCTCCTCCTGGTTGTCGGCTACTAGGGCGATGTCGTCCGCGTAGAGGATCGTTCTGAGAGGGCCTCGAGGTGGTTCACTATAGAGTCTAGCGTCAGCAGGAAGAGGAACGGGCTCAGAGCCGACCCTTGGTGTACCCCCACTGTTATGTCCACTTTCCTTGTCTGTAAGATCCCAAACTCGCTCGGTCCAGCTGCACCGCGTGTGTTGTGTGAATGCACACAAACACCGCATTTGACGACGCCGCCCTAGAAATGCACCTCAGCACACGTGAGCTGCGTCAGCGCCGACGTTGGCATTCGATCGATGCGCATTGGTCTCTTGTGTGCCCGCGGTGGCCTGGCTACCAGACTTGTCGTGACGCAGTGGGTAGAGGGGTGGGTTCAGACTTGGAGGAAGGAGGTTCGGTTCCTAAGCATGGTGGCGTTTTTGCATTTCATTCAACTGGCTGGATGAGGTTCAGGGGTTTTAACGTCTACACAATTTTCAGGCGTTTTCTGCTCATTTCCCAGCTGTATGCTTCCGCAGAACCCGGCTGCGGACTCCGTCTAAGCGACGAAAGCAGTTTCCACACGAGCAGCTTGGATGGCACCCACCCTGGAGTCCCTTCCCGAGCCTAGTTCTGCGCTCGAAGGGCGCAGAATCCAGCTGCGGACTCCCCCTTATCGGGGAATGCAGTTGGAGGGCGATTTTTGGACGACGCCGTCGAATTCAGTGTGTTGTGTGTAATCACACAGCACACGCGGTGCAGATGGACTGAGCGAGCTTGGGACCGTAGTTTCCTTGTCACTCGCTGTGGAGTTCGTATCGTCGCTTTCGAGCCCTCGTACATGTCCCTTATGACCGTGATCAGACGTTCCGGGACACCCCTCCCTCGAAGGGCATACCAGATTACGGCCCGAGCTAGCTTGTTGTAGGCCTTCTCCAGGTCCATGAATGCAGGTAGCAGGGTTTTCGTTTCTCCCGATATTTCTTCATCACCTGACGAGCGATGAAGATGGCGTCTGTGGTGGACCTCTCAGGCATGAAGCCCCACTGCACCTGGGAGATGGGTACCATCTCCCTCAGCCTTGAGTCGACCAGTCGTTCGTAGATCTTCATCGTGTGTGAGATCAGTTTGATCCCTCGGTAGTTGGAGCATTCGGAAGCGTCTCCCTTTTGCTTGAAGATGGGGACTATAGTGCTGTTCCTCCAGTCATCCGGCATCTTACCTTCTTTCGTGATTCTGTTAAGGAACTGCGTCAGCCAGTTGATTCCGAGGTCCCTGAGCACCTTCCAAGCCTCTACTGGCACACCGTCAGGCCCTGCTGCCTTTCCGAGTTTCATCTTCCCTATGGCCTTGCGAACCTCTTCTTGCGTCCAGGGTGGGAGTGGTCCTTCCGTTGGTTGTTCTTCCTCGGCCTCCCGACGAGGGAACTCCTCGTTCAGGAGTTCCTTGAAGTACTCCTCCCGTCTCTCTCTGACCTCAACCGGCTTCCGTAACACCCTACCGTCAGCACTCTTCACAGTCTTCACTACTCGAATGTCGAGGCTAGCACTATGACGCGCCTTGGCCAGGCGGATGGCGAACTTCTCTGCTCTGGCCCGTCTAGTTTCTCGTACAGGGCATCTATTTCCGCGTTCTTTGCCTTCGCTACAGCTGTTTTTGCCAGCCTCTTCAGCTTCCTGTAGGCTGTGAGATGCTCGGGTGCCCTCGTCTTCTGCCACAGCTTGTAGGCCTCCTTCTTCCTCTTCACCGACCGCAGCCTGCACCTCTTCGTTCCAGAACCATGCCGATTTATCCCCTCTGGTTCCTCCCTTTGTTTCTCCCAGGGTTTCCTTGGCACATCTCAGGATTGTTTGGGCTACCCTCCTCCAGGTCTCATTCACGGAACCAGTTGGATCTGGAAGGCCTGCTTCGAGCACTGCCCTTCGCAGCTCGTTCCGCTCTGAACCCAGCAGTCTCCACCATCGGATCCTGGATTCCGTCCTCTCTTTGGGCCTGGTGGGTAGAGGTATGCTAAGGTCGGCTACCAAGGGTCTATGCTGTGATGCCACGTCTTCTCCCGTAATGACCTTCACATCCTGGACTGTTTTCAGGGGTTCGAACCAGGATGTGGTCGACTTCCGTCCTTCTTCCTCCGCTAGCACAGGTCACCTTCTGGCTCTCCCTCTTCGCGAAGAAGGTGCTACAGACAGCCAGGTCGTGGGCGATAGCCAGTTCCAGAATTCGTTCTCCATCCGGGTTTATCAGGCCGATCCCTTTACCTCCATGAACCCTTTCCACTCCTCTTCTGCCACTCCCCACATGCCCGTTCATGTCCCCTGCTATGGAGAGGTAGTCGCCTTCTGGTACGGACCTTATGGCTTCCTCGAGGTAAAAGTTGTTGCAAGTCGGCGGCCCCAGTGCAGCGGCTGTGCCGTCAACGCGTGGGACACCAACCTGCCCCATGGGGCACCCGAAGCTGCCAAGGCCCAGTGCCCGGGGAGGTGAAGGGTCCCATGCCCTGAAGTGCCACTTCCGTAGTGGGGATTCCCCGGGTCCATCCCTTCATTCCCTACCTGAATTGTATGAATTGCCAGCCTGTTTCCCGATAGCACTGCTCTCGCGACGTCCATACAGGGGGCCAGAGTCTGCCCCCCTGCACGGACCCCGCGAGGGGCTTGACAGGCTTTACCCCGGCAACCCAGCAATGGCCACAACAACAATAACACCAGTACCAGATACACTGTACAACGGACTCACCACATTCCCTCGCTCTGCACACCGAATTCCATCATAGGTTTATCTCAATACCACACGCCGACATAGCAGGATAAGAGAATAGGCCGGACACGCAAATGATGAAATCACAGAAGAGCCGGCAGAGTATGGAGGATCGGGACTCAGAGTGGGCCGGGCGCTTCATTGTGCAGGGCACTCAGCGCCCTCAGCCCTGGCGACCCTTCTAGGAAGGGTCGCCTCCCATCCGATCGGCAGTCGACGCCGAGATATGCGGGGTCGACGTGATGACCAGGCACCCGGCGGCTGAAGTGTAGCTGGCTGGCGAGCGCGGCCGCTCGCGGTCGAAGCAGGCGTCGAATGGACCCGGCGGCTTGCGCGGGAAGCGGGTTATGCCCGTTCCGGAGCGCGCGCCCCGCCCGCGGATCAATGCCAGCGGAGGCGGGGCAGGCCGCGCGAGGGGCCGCTCGCCGACGCGCCGCAAGTGTGCGCGCCCGCAGGAGGATGGAGGGGAGCGCCGTGGTCGCGAAACGCGACACTCCCGCCCAGAAAAGAAAGCCTCCCGCGGGGGATGAGTTGCAAGGCTGCCTGGTCACCCTTGGGCTTAAAGCCCGTTTTGAATTTTAGGGGCAACGACTGCGGACCACACGGAAGGGACGACCGCCCCCCCCCAATAGAACCGACCAGGACCTCGGAACGCCGTGAAGTAAAGGTGTGAGGGGAGCACCCGACCGACTAAGGATGAAATGGCAAGGAAGATCTCTGCCGGCTGACAGGAAGACACACATAAACTTCACACATGAAATGGCTACCAGTGCGGCCGGCCATATCTGAAATGCCTCGACTCCACACATATCGGAGGAGACTTGCGCGGGATGGGGACACTAAGCTAGGAGTCACAAGATGGGATGAAATGCATAAAACAGAGTGCCTGAACTAAGCTACGACACTGAGCCACTGGTGAGTGGTCGACTACAGCCTAGGATGTCCGAGAAAAGTGAATTGACTGCGCAAAAGCCTCGTCGAGGGGGAGCATGAACAACCACAAACCTACATAGTGCGGCGGGATATGAGAGCGATAATGAATTGACGACATAAAAATATAAACAACATATAAAATGACAAAATACATAAAAATATGAACTACCAGATATACAACAATAATTCAAATACATACAAAAACAGTCAACCATACAGACATACTGAACTGCCGTCGAAAAGGCTGGGTTCGGCCACGGAGGGCCTACTACCATTGCCTGGGTCGGTCCGTCCGACTCGCCGTACCTCGACCCATCCATGGGCCGGACCATCCATCCATCGAGACCACGTCTTCCACACGGACCGCACGACCGACCACCAGAACTGTAATGTACCGGTTTACATCTGTATGGTTGTTCGAATAAAGATTTTTCTAAAAGAATGTATTGCATAATAAAGGAATAAAACCGACAGTTGAAATGAAGCAGCTCAAGTAAAAGGACTTAGCCCTATACGAGATGTCCAGCGTGCGTATGATGTTGTCGTCGGTCGCCGTGTATTGTCCTGTCGTTGTGGTTCGCGCCATTGACTCGAGCTATCTGGAAATAAAAGGTTGGGATGAACTGTTCACCTGTTAAAAATGAAATGATTAAAGCTCGGCTCAATGGCTGCGTTACTCTTGGCGACCGGTTCACGTCCTGGACGGCTTGGCTGCTGGCGGGCTCCACGACGACGTGGACCTCAGGTCTGTTGGCGTCTTCCATTGCAGGTCAACTGGGACACGGCGCGATCCTGAACATGAATTAGTTCCAAAGTTCACTCACGTGTGGGTGTCCGGATCGCTGTCGATGTTGGCTCGAGCCCGTCGCTGACCTGCCCCTACACTACTCTGAAATGACTAAAGGGTTATCTGAATTGGGTGCATTACTTTAAACGGTGCGCTAAGCGCTGAATTGGCTATGTTCTTTCACCACGACGCCTCGCTGTCGTGGTCCCTGTCTTCCTCCTGCTGCCTCGAGGGCTCCTGCTCCTCGTGGGGCGAGGCCTCCCGGCGGCCAGCATGGGGTGGATCAGGAGGAGTGGCCCTCTGCCGCGATTCGCGGCGGCGTTGCGCCATGGCAACGTTGAGTGGGACGTCGTATTTTTGTACGTCCTGTTGGTCCGGAGGGCAAGGACGAAACGTGCGCTGTGCGAGGCGGCGGTAGAAGGCATTTGGCCGCTCTGAAATGTCTGGCAGCGCGCGGGGGTTGTCGACGCAAAACGCGCGATGATGGCCCTCCTTCTTGCACATAGTGCAAGGCGTACGACGCAAGCAAGTGCCTCGATGTTGCTTGAGGCAATTCGAGCAGTACCTGAATTGTAGTGCGAGTTTCTCGCGCTCGCTAAGCCTTGGATGACGTAGGCAATCCGAGCTGTAGTGGTCCACATCGAAACAGAATGCGCACGAACGCCGTTGTGATGGCGGTGGATGCGGTGGCGGCGTCCTTGGTAGGTACCCTCGGGCCTCCTCGTCCAGCCGAATCGGACTGCGGCCCCTGTATGGGTTAAGGGGCCAAGGCTCGTCCTGCGGCCGCTGTTGCTGAGGCTGCCCTGCGGCTGAGGTGGACGATTGCTGGCTCGCAGCTGAAGTGGGTGGTTGCTGGCTCGCAGCTGAAGTGGGTGGTTGCTGGCTCGCAGCTGAAGTGGGTGGTTGCTGGCTTGCAGCTGAAGTGGATGGTCGCTGCGGAGCAGGTGCGGGCTTTTCGGCTGGTGGCTCCTTCCTAGCAGCGGTCTGCTGGACGGGTGTTGTAGCCAGCACCGCAGGCTGTGGTGCCGCCTGCTGCTGCTGGTGTTCTCTGGCCCGCCGCTCTTCCTGCAAAAATTGGTCCACCGAATGCGTGCGCAGGTAGCCGTCTGTTACGGCGACCATGAGGGCGTTGCTGTAATTTTCCCTCCACCACTGAATTGTTTCTTCGATGCGGAATCGATTCGTTGAAATGGGCTCCGGGATTGGTAGGGAAGAGTCTACCGCGTATTGCTGGTCGTCGTTGGTGATGACACCAACGCCTGCGTGGAGCACCAGCAGAAGCTGATGAGCTTCCACCACGCGAATCATACGAATCGCGTGGGCGACGACCGCGGAGGCGAACTGAATTGCATCTGAAATGGTTCGCTCCGTAACGCGGAAGAGCTGTAATGTCGTGCGGAAGTAGTCCCGTCCTCTGCCCAATCCAACAGCCTCGGGACGGTGATGTGGTTGAGCTGGTAGGTGTAGTCGTTCAACAGCGCAATGCTGTGGACCAGCTCATGGATCCATCCCATGAGGACTGTATACCTGAATTGGAGGGGGTCTGCCCGTGTCATGAGGACACCTAAATTATGGAAGCGCTGCGTCGTTGTAGTGGACAGCTCCTGCATGGACCGAAGTAGCTCAACGATCCGCGCTACTGATTCGTAGTCGGCCCTCCTTGATGGTGTCACCTCCTTAACGGGGATCTTGAGGGCCGCGATGCTCGGTCGCAGGAGGTTATTGATATCGATGTAGTCGAAGACCGTCCTGAACCCGGTCTCCGTGAGCTGGTGGGTGCTACGGGCGTCCGATGACGATGCGGCGGATGACTGGGCCGCTGTAGCTGAATTGTCGGAGGGGGCTCCTGTATTGAGCCTTATCTGAAGTAGGGCGAGGAGCTCCTGGTAGCGCGGGTAGTCCGCAGCTGATGTGGGCTCCTCGCGGGCAGTCTCCTGCCCGGTTGCTTCTACTTGAGCCGGCTCCTCTCGTGGGGGAGCTACAGGCGGCTCTGGAGCGGCTGGAGCCTTGTCTTCCTTTTGAACTGGGGTTGGTGATGTGGCGCGAGGCTTCTTGGCTGAACTGACCAAAGAGGGAGAAATTTGGGAGTCAGCCTCGCGCCGAGCCTGTTGGCTCTGAATTGACGTCTCGGCTTCCATATGCTCAGCCCAACTGCCCTGTAGCTGTGGCGCAGTTGGCGCCGCTACGGTTATGGGGGCAGTGGCGAGTACGGCCGTCGACCGAGACACTGTAGTGGCGGACGAGGCAACAGGAACAACAGAAGAACTGCCCCGAGGCTGGGACAGCCTCGTGGACCGTCTGGTGACGGAAGTATAGGAGGAACGCGAAGGAACTTGCCTGGTTGTCGGAGCTGTCCCTCCACGCTGTCCTCCTCGTCCGCCACGTGCGGTAGGTTCCTGCTGCTGGCGGCTTCCTCGATCGCCTCGTCCTCGGCGGGATTGACCACGGGCTTGCGTAGGCATTGTCGCACGGAAATGCTTGAGAGTATCTGAAATGAAAACATTTCGAACCGTTCTCATCTGTAATGGCAGTGAATGCACGTGAACTATGCTAAGAGATAGTAAAGGCGCATTCTGAAATAAGAGAACATGAAATGGGTAGAGAACGGTAGGAGCAGGCTAAGTGAACTGAAGTATCACGCGCCGATGAGTCATCGGCGTTAGAGCTGGGACGGTAGCAGGGTCCGTGCGCCTTAAGGAGTTCGTGGTGGGACCCGCTAGTAGTGCAGCTGTGCCTCGCCTGGATGAGTCATGATGACGGAGCCCGTGGACGATGATGAAGTGGCGAACATGGAGAAGTGAAATGAAAGGAACCTTGAACAGCAAAAACAAACAATTTAGAACACAAGGGATAGAAAGATGAGAGGATACACTAGAAAATCTAGGCGAGAAACCTGAGAGAAGGAGAAGAAATACGAGAAGGTAAGGAGGAAATGAAGGTGTTAGGAGCAGAGAGAGTGGGTTTAGCACACAAAGGGATAACGAACAATGAACTACGGATATAGACAAAGGAGAGTACACTAAGAAATTGGGAAGAGAGAGCTAGAGGAGAGAAGGAATGAGCGAGTGTTATGAGAGAGGAAGTGAATGGTGCCAAAGGGCAGACTGTAATGACGGAGGACGTGCTGCCGGTGGAGATAGGAGTGCGACTAACGAGCGCTGCCACTATGGTGGAGAATGAGCGCGATGGGGTCAGAGCGCGAGCCATAGCGGCTATATCCTAAGGTTGTTTCACCGGCGGCGTCGCACGGGTACTGTAGTGCTCGGAGGGGTCTGCCCGAAAGGAGAGAAGATATAGAAAAGGAGGAAAACAAGTGATAAGAGCGAAGAAGATATGGAGAAGAAGGAAGAACAAATCAGAAGAGCGAAGAAAGAGGAAAATTCTACATGAACACTAAGAGAGAAATGCGATAAAGAGATGAGCCGCAAAGGTCCCTAGTGAACTGGCAAAAGTGCAGTTGGAGCGCGATTAAATTACGAAACACATGAAATGTGCAAAACAACACATGAAATGGAACGAAACGATGGAAATGACGGATAAAATGGAACAAACTCATCTGATGAAGGTCTTCTTCGCCTTTCGAGGCGGTTGGATCCTTGTTGGCGTACCGGGCTGCTTCTTGGTCTTGACGAGAGCAGTATCTTCAGCGACGACTTCGAGGGGAATCAGCTGGTTCACGGATCGATCTAGAATTTTATTCTTGCCTGTTTTAACCCCTACAGATCTACCGAGCCGTCAGCTGAGCTGTTGATCTTTACGATCAATCCCAGCGGCCAATTAGACCTCGAAGTATTATCCGTCTGAATTAGAACGACGTCTCCTACATGTGGCTGTCGTGCTGCGCTCTGTTGTTTCGCAGAACGGATTTGACTCCGCTCCGCGAGCGCTTGCAAGTACTCCTTATGCCACAACTCCCAGAAGGTCTTAAGGGAGTCTCTGGGGAGACTGTATTGACAAACGAGAAATTCTTGGGACTCCGTAACGGTGAACGGGTCCCTTGAAGTGACTGCCATCTTAGGACTTTCTAAGTGGCCTAGACTGAACTGTGGGCTAACCAAATCGATGGGCCGTAGGATATGAACTGGTTCTGTCGCATTGCCTGAAAGAGGGGTTAATGGGCACGTATTGAGCGTGGATTCTACGTAAGGAGCGTCTGGAGGTTCCAAGGGTCGAGAGTGTTGCGATGAACTGTCTTCTTCGAGGCGGTTTTCACCGAGCCTACCAACCTCTCGTAAAAGCCTCCTTTCCACGGCGGTAATGGTGTAATAAAGCGCCATTCGAATCCCGATGAGGAGCTGAAATCGAGGACTGCCCTGTTCTCCATGAACTGACGCAACTCGTTGACAAGACTTCTCGTCCTAGCTTAAAGGTGGGCGCATTATCGCTCATGACGAGGTTTGGAGTGCCTCATCGCGATATAAAGCGCCGAAACGCTAGGAGAAAGTGGGTTGTCGTATTGTCAGCAACTAATTCCAAATGAATTGCACGAGTAGACATGCAATAAATAAGCAAACCCACGTCTTTTGGCCCTTGTTGTCGTCGGTACGGATCAGGAGCGGTCCAAAGTAGTCGAGACCGGTGTTTTCAATAGGTCGACTCTGGTTGACTTGCTCAGCGGGTAGATCAGGCGATCTCGGGTACGGATAGTGACGACCCTGGTGTCAGCGACAGATAATGCAACCTGAAATGACATTAGCGACGAGCCTACGGACCCTAGGAATGAGGAACTCATTCCGGAGCGCAGAGATCAAGTGTTGGGATCCCGCGTGAAGCAGTTTAATGTGATAATACGTTATTAGCATGCGTGTCAACGGATGGAAGGGTAAAAGTAAAATAGGATTACTTGATATTGATCGAATCCTTGCGTTGGCCATCCGTGACGTTCCGCGGTAGATCCCGTCAGCGCTCTGGTTAACCTGAAATTTCTGAACTGCGCGACTCTGCAGCTGGTCAGAGCTCTCGCGATAGTGCTCGCGGATGATGACAAGCTCTGCTGCCTTCCAGTCGCTTGTGATGACGCAAGGTGATGTACTGAACTGACTTATAGTGCGATTTACGTTCGCTGGTCGGCCTTCGTGTCTTTTGACGCGGAGAGATTGTAGTTTAGCAACAAATTTAAGCACATAGATAGATTTGATCTCAATTTCCGCCTCTTTGGGGACCGGAACGTTTGAAGTGAAATCCATGCTAGAATTGGGCCAAGAAGATGGTGACTGCAGAATGTACTTGGGCCCATGCCACCACATGTGATTCTTGATCTCTGAGGCCGTAAGACCTCTGGTGGCACAATCTGCTGGATTTTGATCTGTATTGACGTAAAAGAAACGGCAATGGATGTTAGCCGTTTCCAGCTCATTTTTGACCTCGTGAATGAGTTTTACGCGGTTATGAACAAAAGTTTTGAGCTGTTTTTTGGAATGAATCCAATATAATGCTTTCTGCGAGTCAGACAGCAACTGAACTGAACTGATTTGAATTGTAAGCTCCTTCTTCAGGAACCGAACGGTCTTAACGGCCAAGACTAAAGCTTGTAATTCTAGTCGCGGGATGGTGGTCTTCTCCGGCGCAGCGAGTTTAGCCTTAGCATAGTTGAGGTGACTAAAGGGCTTTCCGCGAAGCGGCCTGCATATCAGGTATGCCGCCGCTGCGAATGCCCGTTTCGAAGCATCTGAAAAAACAACTAAATCATACCTGCATTCCGAAGTGCTCGCGACGTATCTTGGCACGGTTCCAACGAATCCGGAGATGCCGTGGATGATGTCGTTCCACCTGGCCATGGTGTCTTTGTCCAGAGGCGTATCCCAGTCAGTCTTCTTGAGCCACAGATCTTGAACGAAGGTTTTCGCTGAAACGAAAAGAGGGGTTAAGAGCCCAAGAGGATCGAACGTCGATGCGAGCGCCTCTAAGGCGGTTCGCTTTGAATTGACTGCCTTCAACGTTCTGGTAGGCACCTGTAATTGATCTGAATTGGGGTTCCACCGAATGCCGAGAAGTTTAGCTGTCGCTCCTGGTGTCCTTTTCATGCGATCCTTTTCAGGAACGCATTCTGTCACAGCCTGGTCGTTGGACATGAACTCACGAAGGTTCATACCCATATTGGAGAATACATCCTTGGATTGGCGTTGTTTTGAGATGCCTTCTTCGGTGCTTGTGGCGCCGATGAGAAGGTTATCTACGTACGTGTTGGCAAGGATCTCCTCCCTAAGGCTGTTGTCCTGGTTTCTCTCCAGTTCGCTCCATAATTTGGAATTGACGTGGAGCTTATTGTATTGATTTTCGAGCCGGCGCATTGCGAGCGCCTTATTGTCCGGCAGATGAGGATGGTTGGTTTTCCAAGGGAACTGCACGTGGATCATACCTTGAATTACTTGAACTGTATTGTAATATTGCTGAATTATTTCTGAGTCCGCGGTATCGCGGTCCTCGTCCAATCCTTCTGAGTCTAGGGCGAGGAGTCTACGGACTACATAGTCCGTATCTGCATTGATCGCGTTCTGATCGACCGAAGTCGAAAGGACTCGAGGAAATGGCGCGTTTGGACCGGAGAGCAGTGGACCCAGTTTGGTATATGACTTAACTAAACCCGATGAAAGCCGACGGTTACGATTGAGGTCGACGACACTCCAGTAGTAGTCCATCCCTATCAGGACATCGACATTTACGGAGCCTGTTTGGGGACGTTTTTGGTGTTGTGGAGTGGTCTTGACGCTCATGCTGTCCGGCACAGATGTAATGTGAGTGCGTGTCCAGAGTTTCAGCCTCACCGGGGTACCCGTAACTGGGTTTTGAAGTGTGATTTTGACCTGGTAGTACTTTTCGGTGTGTTGATATCCACCGAATGTAATGGCTGTGATGGTTTTAGGGTGTTTGAGCTGCAAGCCGAGGGATTGCGCAGTATCTTTACAGATAAAACTGTGCTGACTTCCACTATCTAAAAAGACAGTAAGAAGCTGATCGGCCTTTAAATTGAAGTTGTGCGTAAGTGCCTCGACAACCATGAGCCGAGGCTCCCGACCAGGTGATCGCGACCTGCATGCGACCGTTTTCGCGGACGCGTTTGGAGTGATCACAACGTGGACTCTAGTCTGCGACCCTGGTTCCTTAAGCTGCTCGAGCTCGCTATCGCTCGAATCGCTTGTCTCCAGGGATGTCGTGGTGTAATGATGAGATTGAACTGGATCTGAACTAACAGGTGGGTTTCTAAACCCGACTCTCGGTTGGGGAGAGTCCCGGCGTTCAGGAGAACGGCCTCTACGAGGGGAGGGGGTCCTGGAGGACCAGCTGGATGAACGTGACCGTCTGCCGTTTGAACAGCGAGATTCCGGCTGGAAGATCTCCGACGGGGTGAGCGCGGTCTTGAGAAACGATCCCGTCTTGAGGTGTTTCGACGCGCCGGACTTTGCGAGTTTCCTCGCCTATAGCATAGCGACTTGTGATGTCTGCGGGTGCAGTGCTGACATGAAGGTGCCCTACAGTCGCTGCTATGATGTCCAGGCTTGAGACATTTCCAGCAGAGTCGACGGTCTCTTACGATTTCCCTTCTGGCGTGCTGCGTTGGAACTTCATAGCATCGTTCCGGCTCGTGTTTTCCACGAATACAGAATGGGCAGCGACGCCTTTGGGTTGTATTGTCCCTCCCTGTTGAGTGGCTCCTACGCCGCTCGGTGTAGTGACGGCGTGGCGACGGACGCCGTGTTTCTGCTCGGGATGGCGAGCGTGAACTGTGCTGCTGGGTGACGTGCGCCGACGCCAAGGCTGGGTGGACTCCTTGGAGTGCCTCTTGACGGTCGATGACCTGGTCAAGAGCGTCCAATAGATGGTTAACTGTCCAGTCCTCGCCGGCGTTCTTGAGTTCACCAGCTTCTTCCATCGTGCGCAGTGGGAATTTTTCGCCTATCGTGCACTTGTGTGCAGTGGAGGCAGGGTGTTCTCCGAGCTTTTCCAGCTGCACCCACAGCGCCTTCAGCGTACACAATGTGGTACGCTGTGACGTTGGAATGTCGTGCGCGGGCGGCACAGCTTGAAGCTCCTGCACGAGCTGGATGCGCAAGATGTCAGGGCGCATGTACGTCTTCTTTAGCAGCTGAACTGCTTGTTGATAATTGTATTCGGAAAACTGAAGTGGGGAGATAAGCTTGTATGCCTCGCCTTTAAGTTTGCCTTCAAGATATAGGAACTTTGAAATAGTTGGAACAGTTGGGTTATCATTAACTGCTACGGCAAACATTTCCCAGAACTCTGGGAAGGCGTGCATATCTCCCTTGAACTCTGGAAGCTCGAATGGTGGGAGCTTCACTGACTGAACTGGATCAAGGTTGAATAGTGCTGACGCTCCTTGGCCTGCAGGGGGCCCGTTAAGGCTGGCCATGGGGGCAGAAGGAATTTGTGAATTCTCCCTCCGCGGTGCCAGCTGCTCTTCCCCTGGGCCGGAGCGTGGCTGTGCCGGGCCTCGGTCGGGAGGTCGTTCCTGAGATGGAGTGGAAGGCTGACGACCATCGACCCCGATCGAGTCGGCAACTGAATTGACCTCTGGTAGTCCACCACTAGAGGGAGTTTGCCTTTGAGTTGCACTCGAGCAGTACCCAACTCGAGTACGAGCCTTTCGGCCTCCTCTATGGACTCCGCGTATGCAATGGCTGTCCAATGCGCGCGGAATTCCTCGAGGACGCCGGGCGCGTCCTCAGCCTGCTCTAAGGCGAACTCTTCGGCCCGCTCCCAGCGCTCCTCCAGCGACTCGATGCGTCGCTTTAGGCGGAGGTACGCGTTCCCAATGGTCGACCACGTGAGGGGGTCGACCGACGCGGACTTACCTGCGGGGGCGTCAGGTGGTACTTGCCCCGTCCGCAGCTTCTCGGCCTCTTCCGTGGAGGCCTTCAGCGCCTTCGCCGCCTTGGTGATCTGGGTCTTGATGGAACCGATCGTCGTCATTGTCGGAGTCAACTACTGCGATTACCTGAAATGCGCACTATGAATGACGACTCACGGGGCCGCCTAATGGCGGACACCCGTGGTAGCGCGAGGTAACGAACGGATGGATAAGGAGATAGAATGGATGGGGGCTGAGAGCACTTCGCGTCCCGAATACAGTACAGCGCCAGGGGAAGGAAATGAAGAAGAAGAGAAAGATGGGAATATTAAGAGAGGAAGGTGATGGGAGCTAAAGAAAAGAGGGAACTACGATAAAGTAAGCAACTACTGAAAAATAGAAAAAAGCTAACTAAGGGGATGAAGAAAGGAACTGAGGGAGATAGAGAAAGGAAATGACTGGAGAAAAGAGGAGAATGGGTAGAGAGGCAAAAGAATGAGGGGAGAGTGAAATGAATTGGCAAGGTTTGAGATAAACCCACGCTAGGTGCAGGGAATGTGATGAGTTACCTGTTGCTATGGAATGTATTACAAGAGGCTGCAACCCATCACTTGCTGAATTGACACCTGAAGTTGTGAAGGGGGACCCAGTTCGTCCGTCCTACAGACGGAGCCCAAAAGAGCTATGGGGGCCAACTGTAGGTGTATAGGGTGCTAAAGGAGGAGGGGGCGAAGGGGCGTGGATAATCCAAGGAACCCAGAGAGCTAAACGAGAGGGGGGGGGACTAAGGACCGTACGACGGGGTTACCAACCGACACCTTTACCAAGCTACCTAACCGGGTGGCCAGACCGTATGGTAGTGGATGGAAGCGCTTCCCCTTAGGTGCGACCAGGACTTACCCATACCTGGTACTAATTGAGACTAGGCCATGGCCCCACCCGTCGCAGACGCCCAGCGCGTCGCCGTACCCCCATGAAAAGCCCCTGGCCCTGAGGAATCCCAAGGGACTGCACGCCCGGGGACGGCGCACAAGTTGGCTGGTTGCCACAGTTCAGCCTTGACCCCTGCGCCGTTGCCTCCCCGGCTGTGGCCCTCTGTTGCCCACTTTTGGCCCCGACCCTTGCAAAAGACCCTTTAGCCTACAGGCTCCGAGGGCAACACAGCCCCTGCACCGGGCGTGGCAGGGCCGTTTTTACAGCCAGCCGGCTGTCTCCAGACCGACTGGCCAACGGGTCGCTTGCCAACGTCCGATGCACCATGTTGCAAGTCGGCGGCCCCAGTGCAGCGGCTGTGCCGTCAACACGTGGGACACCAACCTGCCCCATGGGGCACCCGAACCTGCCAAGGCCCAGTGCCCCGGGGAGGTGAAGGGTCCCATGCCCTGAAGTGCCACTTCCGTAGTGGGGATTCCCTGGGTCCATCCCTTCATTCCCCACCTGAATTGTATCCCTTCAGCCCCAGGGCTGCAGCCAGTATAATACCGCGGGGGAATGCTACACAAGCCCCTGAATTGCCAGCCTGTTTCCCGATAGCACTGCCCTCGCGACGTCCATACAGGGGGCCAGAGTCTGCCCCCCCCCCTGCACTGACCCCGCGAGGGGCTTGACAGGCTTTACCCCGGCAACCCAGCAATGGCCACAACAACAATAACACCAATACCAGATACACTGTACAACGGACTCGCCACATTCCCTCGCTCTGCACACCAAATTCCATCAAAGGTTTATCTCAATACCACACGCCGACATAGCAGGATAAGAGAATAGGCCGGACACGCAAATGATGAAATCACAGAAGAGCCGGCAGAGTATGGAGGATCGGGACTCAGAGTGGGCCGGGCGCTTCACTGTGCAGGGCACTCAGCGCCCTCAGCCCTGGCGACCCTTTTAGGAAGTGTCGCCTCCCATCCGATCGGCAGTCGACGTCGAGGGGGCGACGTGATGACCAGGCACCCGGCGGCTGAAGTGTAGCTGGCTGGCGAGCGCGGCCGCTCGCGGTCGAAGCAGGCGTCGAATGGACCCGGCGGCTTGCGCGGGAAGAGGGTTATGCCCGTTCCGGAGCGCGCGCCCCGCCCGCGGATCAATGCCAGCGAAGGCGGGGGCAGGCCGCGCGAGGGGCCGCTCGCCGACGCGCCGCAAGTGTGCGCGCCCGCAAGAGGATGGAGGGGAGCGCCGTGGTCGCGAGACGCGACAGAAGTCATCCTTTTCGTGCTCGGAGCATCCGGTCTGCGGAGCGTAGACAGACATGATGGTCCAGTAACCCTCCTTCGTGTCCAGCCGCAGTGACATGATGCGGTCGTTTATTCTTTGGACAGCAATCTCCAACTTCTCTCTTCTTCAAACCTCGGCATTGTAAGTTTTAGTCAGTTTAACTTTCTGTGCCAACACGAGGTTTTAGGTGGATCTTTATTTAGCAGGGCCTGACGTTTCGACTTCTCGTCGTCTTCAGAGGCCTGAACGTGGTGCATAAGTTTTCATTTGCGCTCTACCCCACCAAGCGCACCCCCTCTTTGGACAGCCGCTACTGAATCCTTGAGGGACTCCGCGACAGCTATCCCTACCTCGTTCCTCTTGGTGTCCTCTCCGTTGTAGTACAGCTTGACCCCTTCTCCGATCTCCCTGGCTTTCGCCCCTTTCCATCGCGTTTCCTGCAGACACAAGACTTGTATCCTTCTGCGCTTCGTCAGGTCAGCCGCTTCCCTAGATCTTCCGGTCAGCGTTCCCACATTCAGAGTCCCCAGTCTGAATGTGGGAACGCTGACTTACAGTTGGAAATTCTCTAAAACGGCTTTGTTGTGTTAGTAATTATTTGCTTGTAAGTGTGCTTTGCTTTTCTAAGATGCTGCTGGTGGTGAGAAGTTCTTACGTTTTGTAAGTTTCATAGTTCTCTACTATAATTGTTGATTCTCATTCTCAGCAACAAACACAGTTCATGTAAGCAATAAAAATTTTGTGTTAGCGATTGAATAGAATGAGATAGTCCAAATATGATCCATTGAGAGTTAACTCAGATGGAAGCACAACGGACTATAGTTACTTGTTAAAAGAATTCGGGCACAAGCAGGGCGTGATGCACTTCGTAATCACGCTTCCACACGCCTTTTGTCGACCACAGAAGAGCATTCCGAAAAAAAAAAACTAACTACGGTTTTGGACTCCCCACACGGGACACTACATCCTATAGAAATTGCACCGCAAAATCTCTGCGCCACTTTGGAGGCTCTCCTCGTCAATTAGATGTCAATTCTTGTTCAACTTTTT
Source organism: Heligmosomoides polygyrus polygyrus (assembly GCA_947396885.1). Taxonomy (NCBI): domain Eukaryota; kingdom Metazoa; phylum Nematoda; class Chromadorea; order Rhabditida; family Heligmosomidae; genus Heligmosomoides; species Heligmosomoides polygyrus. Next base: position 36,215,029 of record OX377206.1, read on the forward strand.
CAACACATGTCGCATAGCACAGCACTGAAGTATTTATCAAGCGAGACACATTCTACGGGTACGCGTAGACAGACTCACCAGATCATCGTACCTCCCAAGCAGCAAGTTAAAATACTTCAGGATCCTGCACATTAAGAACTCTGACCTAGTTCGCGTCCTAGCAATCGAGATTCGAAGTTTGAGCATCCCCTTTACTGATCTCGTCAGCATCCAATCAATGAATGCTGCTGCGTTGAAGAAAAGTTTACTGGCAAGGATATTGTACATCATGGGAAGGTCGACTATTCTTCTTTTATTTCTCAGTGACCAAAGACCAAAAAGCAAGAGATCGTTGAGGACCATGAGGTATTGGGTGGTAGTTCGTTGAATAACACCTCATAATGAGTATGTTTTCAAGTGAGGTTGTTTTGAACGCTTTCCATAAGGTCATTGTCGTTCTTCCTCGTTGCATTAAACACCGTAGTCCCTGATTCCAAAATCGATCGCACACGGGTTTTATAGGCACTTATATACACTACAGGGAGTTTGGGTTTCAAAACCTGGAGAGGTTATGGATAGGATATCTGACCTTCGTCACCAAAATTCTGCAATATTGAGAAAAACGTAGGTAATATTGTGGCCTAAATTCCGAGCTTCATTCACTCTGTTCCGCAATTCGCCGTTAATTCTCCATGACGACCAGAGATGGGCGGAAATTTTAAAAATTTTCCGAGAAAACAGAAAATCGCTTTCGTCAGAAAACAGAAAATTCAAAATTATCAGAGGACCTAATTATTCTATCCAAAAATCCGTTTTCCAGTAGCAAATGTTTTTGTATGACTAGAAATGTGATCGAGGACAAGCGTTTTAACTTGTAGGCGTTTATAAAAAAATATAATACACGCAAGATTCAATTCGATCAGCAAATTGTATACCTTGACTCAAAGACCCTAGGATTCTCCACATTAGAAGTATGCAACATTACTCATCAGCTCCATTTCACAACTAACGCCCTAACGATTTAATCGTAACACTAGGAGTGTTTTTGTGAAAAGCAAATTCTTTCTTTCTTCCAGATTAGGGCTAGAGAGGAGAAGTACAAAAAAGAGTGGCTTAAAAATGATGAATTTTGCCTATCACATTCGTATTAAAATATAGGCGTTTAATGCTCACTGATACATACCAAAATGAAAGTGTAACCACAAAACAGACGATTCGTTAGATTAGTGGTCCCAATTGTAAAGAAACTAGTATTTTAGTGTGACTTCGGGAGCTGTCAGCACGACAGTTTTTAAGTGAAAGTGTCTTCTTGAATGCGTAGACACTACAGAAGGCGTTCGGGAAGGGAATGCCATATTCGCAAATCTGAACTTGGACGTTGGACTGCAGCTGAGTCTTTCGAAGACGATGTTCATGAGGATCGGACAGGTTTCTGATGCCCAATTCTGTCTTGACGAAACGAACCACTAGTGTTCCAGCTACGTGTATCTGGGTCACGAAGCCAACATGGCTGGCAACCTAGCGCCGGACCTGGACAGATGGAAACGAGCGGCTTGGTGAGCTCCCAAGAGCGTCGATGAAGTCGTGAAAAAAAACGAAGAGCATCGGCCTCCGTGTCCTCCTCTTCCGATCCACTGTTCTTCCTGTCCTGACGTACGACTCAGGGACCTGAGCCATACCAAAGCAGGATCAGCGTCGCAGAACGTGGATCCGAGAGGACGATCCCGGAGTGCCACGACTCACGCAAGTGAGAGAAGGCCTCCGGGCCTCTCAGTTTCGTCGACATTCGAAGATCAGAGACGCTGTCGCATGGGCCAACTCGTTGAAAATCGGGTAGGTCGCCTACATAATGCGCTTTGCAAATACCCACTGGACAACAGCCGTCACCGACTGGATTCCGAGGGATGTCAAGAAGTCACCAGGACGCCCACCAAAGTGTTGTTTCGACTTCTTCGTGAAAGCTCTGAACGCTGTTCGCTTCCCTCGAGGAAAAGAACCAATTGAAGCACTCTGGCACGCGACAGGGACGAATGGAGATGCTGCTGGCGCACGCTCGAACAATTTGATGACCTACGGAACGACAGATGATACAGTTGATACATAAAAAATTTCGTGTACGACTACCGTACATCAGCGAAATCAAAGGTAACCATAAGTTTTCTGTCTCTTACTATTTTTTATAGCCAAAAGCAGAATTAGAAAAAAAGGCTCTCCGAGGCTCTGCAGGAAGCAATCATTGGGGATGACCGGCCAGCAATTTTCAATTTTCAAACCGGAACGGAGGATAATCCTGCCCACAGTTACTATAGGACAAGCGGTTCAAAAGGTGGGCAATTAAATGCCCCCAGAATACTAGTTTTGTAGCATTAATATAAAACTGTAGGTAATCGTAGATGGTGCAAACTACTATTTGAACTCAAGAGAATACGAAGCTAAATTATGAAAGCAGAGAAATGTCTTATGAAGGGACTCCATGCCAGCAGCACTTATACAATCAATCAAACAAACAAAGCGGCATAATTCACGAGTGTATGGCGCAGTTTCTATCTTTTATCGACCACATCCAAAAACGCCACATGCTTGCAAATTAAACATTTCTATAAACATATTTCGGAACGCATCTTATAAGTCTATGATACTCTTGGGTACTTTTTGTTGGATTTCCATGATATAGTTTTCTTCACAGCTCTGTCTTCAGTTTTCCGGCTAATTTTTTGGCCATTTCCCAGAAAACTGAAAACAGAAAAAATTCGCCCAAAATGGCCAGAAAATCGGAAAACAGAAAACAGAAACTCCGCCCATCCCTGGTGTCGACGCCGAATAATGTTTGTTTTACGCGTTAAATATAAAGATTTTCTGCCGGCAGATTTGGAGTCTATGAGTCCTCCGCGTAGGGGATTCCTCTCAGAACAATCCTCTACGCGGACGACATCGCCCTAGTAGCCGACAACCAGGAGGAGCTGGAGGAGAAGGTGCAGCTGTGGCAGAGAGCCCTCGCAGACAACGGCCTACGGCTGAACGTGAAGAAGACGAAGTTCATCAGCTCTGAGCAGTGCGCTGGATCGATCCTAGACAGCCAAGGGGAAACGACCGAGAAGGTGGAAGAATTCCGCTACCTCGGAAGTGACCTATCCGAGGAAGGAAGTGTGAACCAGGCGGTCAGGGGACGGATAAACGCAGCCTGGCTCAAGTGGAGGGAGTCCACATAGATCCTCTGCGACCGTAGATGCTCCAGGACGCTCAAAGGCAAGCTCTATAGAACAGTTGTGAGACCTGCCCTCCTCAACGGCAGTGAGTGCTGAGCCTTGGGTAAGGCGCAGAAGCTGCAACTGCACGCGGCGGAGATGAGGATGCTGAGGTGGGCATGTGGATGGACCCGTCGGGACAGGGTGCAAAACGAGGATGTTAGGGCAGTGATGAAGACAGCCCCGATCCAGCTGAAGATGAGAGAGCAGCGCCTGAGGTGGTATGGACACGTCCTCAGAAGACCAGAGGATCACCCCACAAGGTTGGCCCTAGATTTCGAGGCACCCGGAAAGCGTCCGAGAGGAGCCCCAAGGAAAAGATGGAAACGCGTCATCAAGAGAGATCTCGCCGAAGTCGGCGCCACGGCAGATGAGGCCCTTGATAGGATGAGGTGGCGACAGATCACAAGAACAGCGGACCCTGCCACTGCGCGGGACTAAACGCTCAGGAGAAGAAGAAGAAGAAGAAGAAGAAGAAGAAGAAGAAGAAGAAGATTTGGAGTCTATGAGAGGTTTCTAATTTTTTCAGATTTTTTCCAGGAAGTTATGGACGCGACGGTTTTCTACCTGAACGAGCAACGTCTACAATACCGCCGCTAAACATTCAACCAAATGGCGTTTGCGACGCAAAAACGCGTTTTTTGCGTCGCATCATGATAACTTCTTTCAAAGTTGAGCCACCTCATAAAATTTTACACCGGCATGTACCATTGCCAGATCTATCACTTGGCATGCGATAGCCATTCAAAGCTAGGCGGAAGCCTAAAAACCAACGATGAAATTAAGGCGGCCCTTAATTGCTATGACCTGACCCACTACCGTCGCCGAGTCTCGCTTAATTATGCACTCTGGCAGAAGTGGATGTGGATGTCCACTTGAATTTTAAAAAGTTAAGTGTTGTCTAATTTTTTATAAATTTTAGACTTTGTCTTACCATGGCGATCTATTTGATACCAAACTTGCCAGAAATTTTTCCATTTACAGCATTCAGTGTAGTCTTGACTACCGATTTCCTCAATTTTTGCTACTTATTTACTACTGTTTAACTTCTGCTCGGGAGTTGGTGTTTTCTCGTTTTCACGACGGTGAATGGGGCACTACAAATTCCAGCATTGAGTTCATTTGGGTTGAATTGAAGAGAGTAACCAGCTGTCAAAATGGGTAGCCAATCAAGACTTCGTGCAAACACACATTGTTAAAGAATATGAATTCTTAAAAAATAAGCCTCCCATCTCACATGTCGCACCAAGGGTGGTGCCTAACAAGAATGACGAAGCTAGCGGACCCCATTTACCAGATTCAATCCTTCGAAAATGCAGCCTACATCCAAACCGACAATGGGATTGGACGACCGTAGCTGCCCAGACTTTGCAGAACTGTTCCTGCAGCGTAGAGAAGCAAATAATTGCAATATTTTCTTAAATTACTCAAAAAGCCCTAATTCGTTGAGACAAGTCTTTTGATGGATCCCAGTCCCTCGGCATAATTGCGGTGACCTGACAGGCCTATCGAACATGTCCTTCGGGCGCGTGATCACCACTTCTCTCCTCTCGTTACTTACCAATCTCACCATATGAATTCGACCGTCTTTCCTTCTTTCTGTGTTTTCTTCTTTCCATTCGCACAATGGGAGAAAGGTTCTTCTTAAAATCGGCGTCACTGATCGATCGTCAGAGTCAATCATCCACAATGGGGACCCAAGGATGTGCTGTGAGATGGGAGGCTTATTTTTTAAGAATTCATATTCTTTAACAATTTGTGTTTGCACGAAGTCTTGATTGGCTACCCATTTTGACAGCTGGTTACTCTCTTCAATTCGACCTAAATGAACTTAATGCTGGAATTTGTAGTGCCCCATTCACCGTCGTGAAAACGAGAAAACACCAACTCCCGAGCAGAAGTTAAACAGTAGTGAATAAGTAGCAAAAATTGAGGAAATCGGCAGTCAAGACTGCAGTGAAAGCTGTAAATGGAAAAATTTCTGGCAAATTTGGTATCAAATAGATCGCCATGGTAAGACAAAGCCTAAAATTTATATCAAATTAGCTTTTGACAACGCTTAGACTTTTTAAAATGTAAGTAGACAGGTCCATTTCTGCCAGAGGACATAATTAAGCGAGACTCGGCGACGGTAGTGGGTCAGGTCATAGCAATTAAGGGCCGCCTTAATTTCGTCATTGGTTTTTAGGCTTCCGCCTAGCTTTGAATGGCTATCGCATGCCAAGTGATAGATCTGGCAATGGTACATGCCGGTGTAAAATTTTATGAGGTGGCTCAACTTTGAAAGAAGTTATCATGATGCGACGCAAAAAACGCGTTTTTGCGTCGCAAACGCCATTTGGTTGAATGTTTAGCGGCGGTACTGTACGTCTGAGTATTGGACTCTATAAGGTTTTAAGTATTAATTACTAAGGACGACTCAAGTGGTTACCTTACAAAATCTTTTGAAGCGCTCTTTGAATAGATGGCGGTATGACAACCGAAGGATGGACTTGCCACGGAATTAATTTTCTCTCTTCTGCAGGAAACAGCATAAGAAAGAGAAACTGTACCCTATAGAATTTTAAACCCTGTTTCACATAAAACCATATTTTTCTGAAACAATCTTCTCTATGATCAGGCGATTTGCATCATTTGTCGAAAAAATATCGACTCCACTAGTCACAAGGAAACTGCATTAACAACCTACGTTTTAGAGCATGGAATCCACATTTCCGATGGTTTCCAAAGTTTTGTGAATTTTACAGAGGCCCTAAAAAAATCTTCGAATTATGGCAGTTTACGTGCGGACATTGCGGATCGCAGCTGAAGGATGGACTTCTCGCTGAAGATTTTTTTCTGTCTTCTGAAGGAAAAAACATAGGAGAGTGAAATCGTGCTTCATAAAATTTTAAGTCACGATTATTATACAGTAAGAAATCAGACTACTTCGCAGGGATTTTCGATATGATTAGGGTGGATCGCGTTCAAAATTTTCAAGAAAAACTATTTATTTTCCACCTGAAGCAAACTACCCATATAGTCGAAATCCTGCTACAAAATGCTTTAATTCTTGACCATGGCACAGTGTAAAAACAATGGTTTTCTGAAACGAATAGATTGGATCGACCTTTGGTCGATATGGCACCTATGTCATTGGTGCGGCAGAATTTGACATTCACAGAATTGACCACAACTCGGTAAGTTTTTGGAAATTTGAAAAAAAATCGATAGCTTTTTCAATATTATAAGAAAAGCGCTTTTGTAAAACATAAGAATCTGTTTTCAAAAAAGAGGTCTTCGTACGGGACGATGGGGGGTTCGATTTTTGGCACGTATTTCGGCAATGATCGACCAGAAATCGAACCCCACCGCCCTGTACGAAGATCTCTTGTCTGAAAGCTGATTACTACATGGTTAGTAAGCATTTACTCTAGTTTTTAAAAAGCCATTGTGTTTTTGAAACTTCGAAAATTTAACGAGGTACGATTATTTATACAAAATGACTTAAATTTTTCGGTCAAAAATCGAACCCTATCCGCCTCGCATGAAGAATTCTTTCATTCTTTCATGAAAGCTGTTTTTTACATGGTAAGAAAGCGATTGCCTCTTAGTTTTTAAAAAGTTATTGGCTTTTTTAAGTTTCGAAACACTTACCGAGTTATAATCATTGTCGCGATTGTCCAATTTTGATGACGGTGCAAAGCCGACCCGAGGTCGATTCAATCTATTCGTTTTAGGAAACCATGATTTTTTGACTGTGTATGAACTAAAAGTTGAAATTTTTGGGGAAGAAGTTCAACTGTATAGGTGGTGTGCTTCAAGTAGAAAACAAATAATTTTTCATGAAAACGAAAATTCCGAATACGATCCGCCCTAATCATATCGATGACCGCTGCGAAATAAGAACTGTTTTTTACTGTATGATATTTACATCTTAACCTTAACCGCACAATTTACACTCCTTTTGTTTTTTTTTTTTTTGCTTAGGAGGAAGAACGTTTTGCCGCGAGAAGTCCATTCTTTAGCTGCATTTGAAGAGTGCCTCAAAAAATTTTATAGGGATAGCACTTAAGTCAGCTTTAGCAACTAACACTCGACGTTTTATAGACTACAATTTCGAATGCAGATGTTGCATCCTTCAGGTAAGAAAGTGTGTCGTGTCCATGAAATCCTCGGAAACCCCGAAAAGGTGAACTCGTTGTAATCACCTCGAGAACTGTTTGCAAAAGTTCTTTATTTCTAATTGTAGAACAATCAAAATATTATTATTAAAATATCACATGCTCAAAATGTTTATCAACGTTTTTTGCTAACAAATCGTGTAATCAAATAATTGGTCAATAATATGCCTTCTTTGAACGAATCTCCGCACTGTTAATGCTGCACTGGAAAGAAGAACCTATTAAAGGGTGCAAAATCGCACAAAAATTTGAAAAATTCAACACAGATAAGATATAAAACAATGATTTAGACAAGCGGAGGTCGTACCAGATCCGCTCTGAGAGAGGGGATAGTAAATTTTCGGCAAAAATCGAACCTTACGCTTGACCCTGGTCGGCATCCGAGTATGGGTTTTCGGTCCAATTATCAAAAGGCGAGTTTTTTTCGTTGAAAGTGAGTTCCCATATTTCGACTCAACACTAACGAAGTCCATCGCTGACTGAAGTGTCTTAAGGGTATTAGGGTCTTCAAGCCCACCAGTCCTTTTGTAGATTTTTTTAACATCGTCGGCATACACATTGCACATGACACTCCAATTAGTGATGAACTTCGGTCCATAAGTATTCAACAAAAACAAGTGGGGAAGCACTCCGCCTTGTGGAACACCACTTAATGCAGGAAAGACTTTAGAAAACTCGTTGTTCGTCTTCACTTGATACTTCTTCCGGACAGGAACTGCCGATGCCGAGTCCAATTCATGATCTCGGGATGGATTCCCACAGCTCTCACTTTTGTGAGAAATTTTTCAAGAGGAAATTTGCCAAAGGCTTGAAGTCAAAGTACACCACATCCATGTACTTGTTCTCTTCAACAGCTTCCGACCAATCATTGAGAGAGGTGAGGAGGGCAGTTTCTACAGTGTGCGTAAAAAGTATTGACGCACCTACTTTTTGTTTCAGCTCCAGCTCTCTCTTTCTACCCCTCTAGGTTTTTGTGTGTTATTTTTGTTGTCTGTATTGTGCTCAAAAAACACTCACGAAAAAACTGAAGAAACAAGATCGTCATCGTTACGGTGGCCTTTTTTTGTCTGTTACCAAAGGAAATGAATACTTCATTAACAAGAGAATTAGGCGGCGTTCGAAACGGTCGGTGAGGAAAGAGGTCAACAACCCAAACGTCAGCCACGGCTCTGTCATAACAGATGATAATTACAAGAGGTACACGTTACCGTTCAAATCCAAAATTATCAATCTCTGTCCGATAACGGTAAACAGATAACGCGCGCAGGCTCAACGCGGCTCAGACGAGCACAGCTTAAACGTGAATCCGCTGGATTACTCTTTTAGGCGATTTTGGCGACCAGTCGCAGAACGCTACCCTGTTCAAAGCACGGAACGAAATGCAAGCAAGTGCTTGCGGCGCGTGCTCATGAATTTTTCAATCGTTTTCGCTCCTTTATTCACAGTAAAGGAGCCAATGTCAATTACAAGTTATTCTATCGTGTTTGCAAGATCATTTTCCATATTTCTCAAGTGAATATTTTAAAACTTACTGCGCAATACTATTTCCACAACCGTCATTTAGTGCGTCAATACTTTTTACGCACTCTGTACATATCTGCTTTTGATGAAATACTGGTTGTCAGAGGTTATTTTGTGCTACTCTAAGTAAAAAAAAACGCTAAAACGTGCTTCTTGAGAATCTTTTCAAAAGTTCTTTTGAATCTTAGAGTGGTGCTAACAGGCTTGTAATTTTCTGCTTCATTGCTGGATTCTTTTTAGAAATGGGTGTTACAAAAGCATGTTTCTGACGGAGACATCGGCTTTGATAAAACCCAGACTAGATATGTGTTCTAGTTTATATACTATATAAGGGATTTTTTATGAAGATCAAAACAACCCGAATCTGGAGTTGATGAAAAGGGTTTGGGCCACTCACTCAGCAAATCAAAAATCTCGTTCTTTGGGAACCACACTGTGTTATTCACTTGAATAAAGTGAGACAGATCTTTACCTATCTCGCCCAATAAATCGCTCTCCCATATGTGATCCTTGTATGCTATGAGAAGAAGCTCGCCCAAAAAGTAAGCTTTATCACTTTCATAAGAAGCCAGACCAGCCAATCATCATCGTTTATCAGACTGGGGACCTCATTATTCCTCCAAATCCTAGAGCTTATGTAAGAATGATGCCTTATACAGTACCGCCGCTAAACGCTCAACCATTGATGTTTGCGACGCGAAAACGCGTTTTTTGCCGCATCATGATAACTTTGTTCAAAATAAAGATTTTTTCACGAAAACTCACAAAGGCTTTAAGCACCATCCTAGCTTTCATTTGGCATGCGACCGCTTCTCAAAATTTGCAGGAAGCCTTAAAACGAGCATATAAATTAAGGAGGCTCTTAATTGCTTTGAACTGACCTACTACCGTCGCCGAGCCTCGCCTAATTGTGTCTCCAGGCACTCCCAGTCGAATTCTAAATTTTTTAAACATAATTAAATTATATTTTCCTGCCGTTTATGTTCTTTGCCTTGTCACGAAAATTCATATGATAGCAAACTTGGCCGGAATACGTCCATTTTGAGATTGCTTCAAGATCGCCGATTTCGATTACTTAAACGAAAGAATTCTCAGTCAGAAAGCTGTGATGTAGCCTGCTGTCTGATTATTTTAGAGGTGATAAAAATGGCACAAAATTGTGTTTAAAGGTAATTTTAAGCATTTGCATGCTGGTTGCAAACTGTCAGAGCTGCAAGTAAGCGAACGTTGCATAGGCGGATTTAGGCGTTAATGTCTAAGCTCTGAGCGACTGAATTATTATGAGAACGTGTGTACTAGCTAGACACATTGTAGAGACTTCGTGTGTCAAATACCGAGAAACCAGGTAATCAGGTGATAGAATTTCAGCCAGTTAAAGTGACGACTTTGTTCGAAAGTGTGACTGTGCTTCAGCGCCGTTTCCTGCTCACTCCTCGCAGAATTAAAGCTGGCCAACAGAGCATTGTAATTCCATGATTTTTTCACCCAAATTTTTCAATCATCCGGACACTAATCATCTGTCGCACCAGTTCGAGCGCTGATATAGAGGTCCTGTCCTGACATAGTTGCGCTGACCTGACATGCCCTACAGAGACATTGCACTCGACTGGGTGACCAACAAATCCCACTTTTCTCTTTCTCATTCTCATAGCTGTGGTCCTGTTCGACTTCGTGCAACTCTTCATGCTAGCAATTTTTGATGAATGTTCAGACGACGCAAGTCTAGATCGAATGGTCCACCTTGCATGTTTTTCTCACTAATTGCTTTACTGTTACAGCAGCAATTCGAGGTGCTTTTATTCAATCACACTGTGCCATTTATACCATTTTTATCAACTTTGAAATAATCAGACAGCAGGCTACATCACGGCTTTCTGACTGAGAATTCTTTCGTTCAACTAATCGAAATCGGCGATCTTGATGCAATCTCGAAATGGACGTATTCCGGGCAAGTTTGCTATCATATGAATTGTCGTAACAACGGGGAAGGATATAAACGGTAGGAAAATAAAATTTAATTATGTTTAAGAAAATTAGAATTCGACTGGGAGTGCCTGGGGACACAATTAGGCGAGGCTCGACGACGGTAGTAGGTCAGGTCAAAGCAATTAAGAGCCTCCTTAATTTATGTGCTCATTTTAAGGCTTCCTGCAAATTTTGAGAAGCGGTCGCATGCCGAATGAAAGCTAGGATGGTGCTTAAAGCCTTTGTGAGTTTTTGTGAGAAAATCTTTATTTTGAACAAAGTTATCATGATGCGGCAAAAAACGCGTTTTCGCGTCGCAAACGTCAATTGGTTGAGCGTTTAGCGGCGGTACTGTATTTAGACTTCGCTTCTTTCTTGAAACACATTGTATCGATAAAGAGCTTTATTAAGCTTTCTAGGCAGCGCCTCGTGCGAAGCCCTTCTTCCTTTCGACCGTTGTCAGATGCATTTTCCACTGGTAATCGCAACGAAGATTCATTCGTAAGAGATACTCAGGAAACCCCCATACCTTACATCGTTTCCAGTTTTTCGCATAGGAATTTACGTCTGAATTGTACTATGTAAAATTGCAAGAAACGTTTCGTACAATTGATCAACTGTGCTCGAAGGATTCAATATACTTATCCAGTCTATGGTGATTAGGTAATTTCCAATTTCGTTATAATCGGCCCTTCTGAAATCAAGAGCCCACTAATATTGCTCCCTTTTAGGAATTACACCCAACTGGAACGTGACTGTATCCTGGTCACTCCTGTCTATTGGTGGACCAGTGACTACGTTACTGATGAGACCAACATTGTTGCACATAACGAGACCTAGTATTGAGTTAGACCATCTTGGAGAGTCTGTAGTTTAAGCTGTAGGAAAATCATTTCGATTTGGAAGAGTTCGCCTTAATTTCAAAAGTCTTAGGCTGGCTTAGAAGAGTGTCCGTTTTGACGTGAAAAGTGGTTTTGAAGAGTTCTACCCACATTCGAAAAGTGAGCATTTCTGTGTAAAATTACATCAAGTTTCAGGGCAATTGTGACCATGACAACGGTCGGCTACGGTGACTACGTACCAGTAACCATTCGTTAGTTCATTTTTTGTATCCTCATTTCGGCGAAATGTTTTGTAGTTATCACTTGAGCACACATACAAGACGAATGAATGTATCCTAGAAAAGACTACACTTTTCAGCAGGAAAGCTGATTGCTTCCGGAGCAATCATAAGCGGAGTGTTGGTCTTGGCACTGCCCATCACAATCATCGTCGACAACTTCATGAAAGTTTCCGCGAAGTGGGTTCTAAATTGTCTACGAATTAATGGTGTTGGTTCTTCAAATTGAACGGTGAAATTTGCCCGAAATTTAAGCTTAGTCCTTCGCGTGTAGGTAGAAAGTATTTTACCATCATGCATAGTTTATGCTGTTCCGAAATGCCAGAGCAAAGTAGCAAAATTTCCACATCTCGTAGGGAACACTCAAAGTAAGGTGGGTGGCTATTTGTGCCCACGATGGTGTCATAATGAGCACATTGCGCACCACCTGCACTTGCAAAGGCATATTTTCATACATCACAGCAACGCCGAGAATAGATGTTGTTTCCTTAGCAGCAGATCTATTCGAGTCTAGCGGTGGTATCACAAGTCGGGCGTTAAAGATTGGGACGAAGCGATCTCCAGTTTTTCTACCACTGCATGGGAGCGACTTGCATCGCTCCATGAGTCATGTCCACAACGCAAGATTACAATGGTTGCCTGCAGCCATCATTTCCATTTTTGTTAGCTCACGGATACAAGGATTCCTGCATTTCATTGTTCATTGCACTCTCGTTAAGACCTCTCATAGCACTCCAGTGGTTGTACCACGAACGCAACATAGGCGCGTTTTCGACAGTCCACCCTTTAGGATCACCTTAGCGCCATTGTTAGACCAGTACGCCAAATCTTATGCTTCAGACGGACAATAGTAAGATTCCACACGAAACTGTCGACGCCATCGATTAGTAAGCAATCGCATCACTGCACTGTTGAAACGTTCGTTCTTTGAGAACCCGTCGCCGTTATGTGGCTTTGTTTCAGCTTCGACGATTGAATGATTGTAGTGGTATGGTACGACCACTGGTAAGGATTGGCTCTTCGCTTCTTCTAATGCCATTGTTTATCAGGCCTATACTTACGCGCATGCAGCACAGTGATGCACGACACACGCTTACGCCAAGCATACAGTGTCCCAAGGTTTTATTACTGCCGCATAAGCATTACCCTTTGTCGTTTTATCGGTAGATCGCTGGACTCAGTGAGCCAGCCGGCTGGGGAATGGGAGCAGGGAGGCGTGGTTTCTCCCCGCCGACGGCCATTAAAGGCAAGCGCGACGTATAGAGAAAAACCCATTATCTATGATTTTGTTATCCTATCATACTATTTAATATCCGCTAGGCGATTAGTCATAAATTAGTCATAAAATCAGGGAGAAATTACGGGACCCAAAAATAGCGAGAAATAACCGGACTTGTTCTACGTGTCTGGGCTTGAGCCCTTGGGGTAATCAGGTTGCTGAACACGAATCTGAAGTTCGTTTTGGAACTGTAGATTGCCATTAATCGATATTGATCAAATTATCAACTTTTTGTGGATGCCGTTCTGGCGTTCCAAAACTTCAGCCTTGGGGGTGATCGAGGTTGCTGAACACGAACTTGAAGTTCGTTTTTGATGCTTCGACTGCTATCAATCGATATCGATGAAATAATCGATTTTTTGTGGATATCGTTCAGGCGGTCGGAAACTTCAGCCCTAGGGGTAGTCCAGGTCATACTATATAGTAATCCGGCAAGTACTATCGATCGGCGAAAACAGGACGAAATTGCGGGCGCAAATTAAGGAGCGCCTGCGAAAATAGCGGAAAATACCCACACGTCTTCCAACGTGCCTGGGGATTCAGAAAACGTGTCGAACACTTCGGTCAACTTGCCTGGGATTCAGTAGACGTGCAGAACACGTTGCACACCGTGCCTGGGACTCAGAAAACGTGCCGAACACGTCGCCCAACGTACCTGGGGATTCAGAAAATGTGCCGATCACGTCGCCCAGCGTGACTGGGATTCAGAAAACGTGCCCAACACGTCGCCTGCTAAGGGGGTCATTGAGGGAAGCCAGTACCAGTAATGGGGGCCGGTGTTAAGCATAGCGGTGCGGGGCCTGGATGGCTTCATGACGTAAAGCTACTCACCTGATCTTAAGGAAGGTAGAGCAAGGTTGGAACATAATAAGGTTCTCAAATACAGTACCGGACATGTCTTTTGGTCACTGGCTGGAAAGACCGCGGAGGTTAACATAGGCAGCTTTGGAACGGTCTATAGCGGCCTTTTTCAATAACTTCTTTAGAAAATGAACATTCCTGAAAGAAGCAACATAGCTGAGCTCAGCAGCTCGAGCTCTATGCATTGGCATGTAAACTGCCGATTCTCGACTAACCTTTTTCTCCTCGATTTCTTTTGCTGATCCCTCTAATCGCAGCTGGTCCTTCGTCGTTTGCCTTCACTCCCATCCGAATGATGACCGATTTCGCCCAAAATCTGGATGCAATGGTTTTTGCAATAGTTTCAATTGAGTCTTCTACACACGCAATGGTACCGTCTGTTCAGCATGAGAGGCGCTATCGAATGGTATCATTTTCGACAGATTTTGGACAGTTTTCGACAGTTTCGGATTTTGGATTTTCGACAGTTTCGCATCGAGGACAAGGCTGCTCGAGGTCGCGGCGGATGAACGATGGCGTCATCGAAAATCGATATCTTCGAGTTGGGCCACGCTTTTCGATAGAGCTTTTCATGCTGAATTGAGTGGTGTTACTGAGAGTGGGGAAAACTGTTTTCTGGGCGAGTAAGAGCGAGGAGAACATCGACCGTTGTTGTGCCAAACTGCAGGCGCTGGCGTGTTCTGAGCGCGATTACTGTCACATGTGAACCTTTCCGGTTGCAGCTTGTGGGTTTTGTAAGCAGTAAATCGTCCTATTAGTGCGCTAAAACAAGTAACGTAGCTTATGATTGGGCAAAGTTACAGCGGTGCGAAAATGCAGGTTAGCCTTGTGTGGCACGATTTTTTCCAAATTCAGTCGACACCTGCAAGAAGACACGGAGAGGTAACGGGCTACAAATACGCCAGCGAGCAGAACACTTAACGTTCCTTGAGATGATGTTTTAACAATTTTCTAGCTGCCTAAACTTTCTTAACCCCAGCTGCCATTTTAGGGCGGCGGACTTAGCGGTTGAAGTTTTCTGCGTCCTTACTTGCCCATGTTTGCGTTTTCGACACTCCCAATGGTAGGTTCTGCTCAACTTGAAGAGGTCTATCGAACGGTGTCATTTTCAACCAATTTTAGAAAAACCTTTTTTTGACAATTTCCCATCGAGGATGGGGCGCTCCGGGCCGTGCCTGCACGGACGATGACGTCATCAATTTTTACTTTAAAACTCTACTTTCAATTTACAATTTTCCTCGTCCAAAATCATCTAAGGGGTTAGTGTCCAGGTTTGACTTCCTTGAAACTGAGCATTTTGTAACTATGTTTTGCTCTTCTTTGCCTGACAGGTTTGGTATAAATTCCTTCATCGCGACCGACGTTTCGACGAACTCGTCTTTCTCAAGGTCTGAAAGAAGCTCGAAATATTTGGTTCTGCAGAGTTCATTGAGTCAGAAATGTCGCGTCTACCCTTACACGAACAACATGCCCCTAAGAGTGTTAAGAAGAAAGGCTACATCTGCCCCCAACCAACTCACCGATATCCCACCAGCGCCAAGAAACCGGCTCAACTGGTCGCCATGGAGCAAGTGAGACATACGGTTCGGTCAGATACACTGCTCGGAGCACGGTGGTATTGAGAATGTATATGACATCTCATAGCTCACACAAAGGGATAAAAACCACAAACCAAAGAACCAGGGATTAGGTAAGAGTCACTGTCATTGGAGATGCGCGAGTTTCTACGAAGGCGTTGGATTTTCTTAGATTAGGCCCTTCGTTTTCAATGACGCAAGAGATCTGTGCAGACACATTTCGCAAAGTTGTGGGCGGGTTGCATAAGCTTAGAGACCAACTTAGAGCAAGAGCAAGGAAAGAATCCGAACGCGGTATAATTGATAGATCGTTACACGCTGCACTAGCGCCGATCCCATTTCCCAGGTCATTTTACAAAGAATCTCAATATTTTCCAGAAATCGATGTTAGGTTCAGAACTCTGTCTTCAGACATCCTGCGTGTTTTCCACATGCATAGGCATGGCAGAACAACGAATCTGACAAGGGACCAATGGAAAGGGTTCAAAGAGATTTGTGACCTAATTCAACGCAAATACGGTTGAAATACGGCTTTCCCTTAGCGACAAGGGAGGTGAATTCGTGATTTGTTCACAGCCTTTGGACAAGAAAATCATCGAACTCCACCTTGCTGATTCCAGCGTTTATCGCGAAACTTCAGAGAAAGCTTTTCATTCGCAGCGTCGCAGATTAAACACATTATGGTCATCGGTAGGAAAATCGGCTGGTATAGATAGGCGCCTTATAAAAAGACTAACGCTGAGTACGCCGACGTTTCCTGTGTTCTACAGCTTGCTTAAAGCGTACAAATTTTCTGAAGAAGACAAACGTTCATTGACTGCAGGAACATACAAAATACGGCCTATAATAAGTTGTAATAGACGGACCAACAGACCGGATATCCTGGTTCCTTAAAAAGATTGTTGGCCAGCTTCTCAACTTTGTACCATCACACTTGGAAAACACGGAGAAGTTACTGGAACGTTTGCGCTCTTGCAGATTCCAGCCCGGTTGCGTAATTGAATCGTTTGATGTGACTGCCTTATACACCAACGTTGATAATACTGCAGCTCTACAGGCACTCTCAGAAATGCTTGACGAGCACGAGGGTAATATTAATACGTTCGGTTTAAGAAAGTCACATATAATGATACTTGTCAAGGAATGCCTGGGCTGCAATATCTTCAAATGGTCCAGTAAATACTTCTCGCAACTTCGAGGACTTGCTATGGGACAACGTTTAGCCCCGGCTCTAGCAATTTGCTTTATGAGCAAAGTTGAACGACCGGTAATAGAACGGCTACCCATAATGTACTGCCGATACATCGGTGATTGCTGTGTCGTAACAACAACGCAGTCCGAAATGGATGAGCTGTTCAACATTCTCAACACACAATCACAGTACATAAAGTTTACGCGAGAAGTTTCCTGTGAAGGGTGGTTACCCTTTTTGAACACACAGATTAGGGTGACAAGCGGTCAGTACAGTGTGAAATGGTACCGCAAGGACAGCTCCAAAAATATCATCATTCATGCAAAATCGGCCCATCCTTCAGCTGTGCTCCGCAACATGTTCAGAACAGCAGCTATGATGTGCACGGGTGATGAGGAGCGCGAAGAGTCCCGAATGTTAGCCTGCAGAATAGCTAACCTCAATGGGTACGAAGTGCGACGAAGCTGTGTGCAACACAGGCGCAACGCTAACGCGTTTAGCAATAAAGTTTGCCTTTCACTGCCTTTCATTTCGGATAAGGTCACTGCAGCTGTGCGTCAATGCCTGTCGCGAGCGAGCTTGGATGCGGATGTTGTACTGGTAAACATTCCGAGAGACAACACTAAACGTCAGCTTGTTCGCAATCGGTTATATGACCGCATATGTATAACGCAAGACTGCGTGATTTGTCCGTATGGAAGAACAGGAGACTGTGCGCAGAAAGGTGTCATCTACCAGATAGAGTGTTTAACCTGCGGTGAATTATATAATGGGGAAACTGGGAGGCTGCTGGGCATCCGCGTTAAGGAACATCTTGCTGGAAAGAGGAAACAAAGCTTATTAACCCCGGGAAGCCCACTCTGGTGACGATTTTATTGTGAAGCGCACAGTGTTGTATCATGAGAGCGAAATAGTGACCAGAAAGGCTCTTGAAGCCTTTTGGATTTATAGGCGCAATCCATACATGAACAACATGAACGAATGCATCTCCATTACCAGTGAATTCTCGCCTTTTATATCTTTGTGTGAGCTATGAGATATTATATACTCGCATACATTCTCAATACCACCGTGCTCCGAGCAGTATATCTGACTTATCCAGTATGTCTCACTTGCTCCATGGCGACCAGTTGAGCCGGTTTCTTGGCGCTGGTGGGATATCGGTGAGTTGGTTGGGGGCAGATGTTGCTTTTCTTCTTAACACTCTTAAGGGCATGTTGTTCGTGTAAGGGTAGACGCGACGTTTCTGACCCAATGAACTCTGCAGAACCAAACATTTCGAGCTTCTTTCAGACCTTGAGAAAGACGAGTTCGTCGAAACGTCGGTCGCGATGAAGGAATTTATACCAAACCTGTCAGGCAAAGAAGAGCAAATCATCATGTAGGGGGTTATTTGGTGGGCTGATTACGAATCCGATGTCCGTTTTTTGAAAATTCCGCCGATTTTGGTAGGTTTTGGATTTTCTTCTGGATAACTGAGGGTGGTCGGGTCAGAATCACCGATTTTGCTTAAGCTTCGTACATGGGTGAAGGCTCATTCGGGATGTCGAACACGATGCCGAAGTCCATTTGGACGATTAAGCCAGGAGACCACCCATCACCGATAACTGAGGGTGATCGGTGATCCTGACCCGATCACCCTCAAACGGGAAGTGACCTACTATGATGACCTGCGCGGTCTTTCCGGCCAATGACCAAAGACATGTCGGGTACTGTATTCCCTTTTGTACTAATAGGGAGGGAAGAAAGCTGCATATGTAGAAAAGCTAGCTTGATGTATTTGTACTTCGCATAGTGATACTGAAACATCGCGCGAATCGCGCAAGTGCGAGGCACGCCGATAGGTATGATGGAGCACTTGTGAGCACTCAACTGGCGGAGCACTTGTAATCCCACCATATATAATAGAAGAGGGTTTTTTTGTCTCAACGTGACCGTGGGAAACTTCGTAAACTCCGCGGGCTCGATGGTTTAATCACCCAAGTTTGAGGCAGGTTCTTGACTTCTCTCTCCGAAGGGGAGCGCCGGGAGGTGAGCAATCGCCGCTGCCGAGGAGGACACGTGCGGCGTTGCGAAATAGGCCGGCGCCGCGGCTCTGCCCGCGCACGTGTTGGGTGGCTACTGCTTCGAACTGACCCCCTTGAAGGCTCCTGTCCATACTACCGGTCAATTAGTGCTTGCAATTAGGTGCTGCTACAGTTGTGTTACCGCAGGGTACGACTCTGCCGCCTGTGTGCATGGCTCACTGCTCATTCCTGTTCTTGCTACCTTCTCTGTGTTCAGGCATAACATTCTGATGTCTACGAGTTTCCGCCTTCACTTTTCTCAGAACAGCTCCTGCTGTGTTAATCCATACTGCCGCTCTTCGTTACTGCCTTTGCCACCGTTTCACTTTGTTTCTCTTCGAGAGTCTTAAGTTGATGTCAGTGTTGTGGTGAGAATCTGCGGCCCTATCCTAGTGCTCCTCGCTCTACACGTTAGAGTATGCCCCTTGGTAGGAAGGCACATGTATGCCCATTCACAGCAGAAGTGAACTAGCTTGGTTCACCTTAGGGCTAGAACCCACCAGTGCTGCTGATATTTTGAATTTCATACGACACAAAACGATGGGTTGGGCGTTCCTACATCGTGGCCCTCCCGCCCCAGCCTATTTGAGTCCCATTGGTAGCCGCACTTATATCCACACTCGTGTGCTTCTTAAAGAGGCTGACAACCACTTAACAGGATGAGCCCTGTCCACCCGAGCCGTTTTGCGCTTGATTCTTTTGGCTGTAAGTAAGATTCTCCCATTCTAAGTTGGTTGGATTGAGCCCATCAGTTTCTCCCGCCCACATAAACTTCCTACTTCCTACACCCTTCCAGGCTGTTGGATTTTTATTCGTGTGATTGGTGGATCAATTAGGTGGCATTTTTGGAGTGTATGGCGCGATCTCATCTTTTAATGCGCTATATGTTCGCTTCTTAGCTGCGGGCTGTAAGATTCTCCCATTCGAAGTTATTTCGGCTGAGCGATTTTTATTCGATTGATAGCAGAAGTTGAACAACAAATACAATAGGAGCAGAGGAGCACACATATCCCCACTTTGGTGGTTCAAGTAAGAGGCATTTACGTTATCAATCAAATAACCAGTGGTACTATCGGGTTTCTCTCAGACCTAACCGATCGGGATTGGAGTTGCCTGATTATGTTGGCCGACGGGAGCGTTCCACAGTAGATTGGGCGTTTTGATCAGGCAGTCGATATCGATCGACATTATCGATCATTTGAGTGGTGCTATCGGTATTCTCTCAAACCGAACCGACCACGATTTCTATCTGACACATTGGAGGTAGGGAAATCAGAGACAGAAAATCGCACCATATATATAAAGGAGGGAGGCATAAGTCACTGTCTGTAGTGGTTCGCCAACAGCAGAAACTAAGTTCCCGTCCCACCCCCAGTTTTCGACTACACTAGGCTCTTGGAATAATTCTTCCCGTACGTTCCCTCAAAATTAGTGGCTAATGAAGTCATCTCCGGAATTCGCCACACCTAACGGCTCGAAGCACGACGACTGGACAGAAGTGTCAGACATTTTTCTAGGCTTGACAAGCTGCAGTAGGCTGTGAATTCAACGATAGATGAAGAAGGAGTGCTGAGAACATTCTTCTGCGTGCTATACTGAGTGAGTGGTGCCAAGCTAGGAATCAGTCTGGAGTAGGCGCAAGTTTCAACGTGCTCGACGCTGCGGATGCTTCCTTACCCAGCGTCAACGCAGGCGGAGCCGGCGACCGACGCTGGGTGAGGAAGCATCCGTAGCCAGGTTTGGGCTTCGTCCCTAGCGTGGCCCGCCATACCCGACGCCGGCAGAGCCGGCTAGCCCGGCGTAGCCCGCGGATGCGATGCCGGCGAAGCCGGCTAGCCTGGCGTGGCCCGCACACTCCAGCGTCGGCGCTGGCGGAGCCGGCGACCGACGCTGGGTGAGGAAGCATCCGTAGCCAGGTTTGGGCTTCGTCCCTAGCGTGGCCCGCCATACCCGACGCCGGCAGAGCTGGCTAGCCCGGCGTGGCCTGCGGATGCGATGCCGGCGAAGCCGGCTAGCCTGGCGTGGCCCGCACACTCCAGCGTCGGCGCCGGCGGAGCCGGCGACCGACGCTGGGTGAGGAAGCATCCGTAGCCAGGTTTGGGCTTCGTCTCTAGCGTGGCCCGCCATACCCGACGCCGGCAGAGAAGGCTAGCCCGGCGTGGCCCGCGGATGCGATGCCGGCGAAGCCGGCTAGCCTGGCGTGGCCGCACACTCCAGCGTCGGCGCCGGCGGAGCCGGCGACCGACGCAGGTACGATATATGTAGATGCATTAGGTTGTCCCATAAGTCCCCGCCGTTTTTTCAACGATTCATTGCGGATTTCACCGGCAGTCTCTTGCATAGCGCTATAGAGGTTTTGAAAGAGAATGATTTGCTCTATCAGAACATGTATTGCATTTCTTTTTTCATCCTGAATTCTGTCAATTTTTAGGTCATTAAAGTGAAATATGAAAAAGTGAGAAAATGGCCATCTGCGCACTTGTTCTCTATGCTTAGGTTTGGAATTTTTGCGCAGTTTTTCATAGAATTTCAAAGACAACGATCTGTACTATAAGATTGCATGTTGGTCCTATTTGCCCATTCGTTCTTTATTGATTTTTAGGCCATTAAATTAGGACGTTCGAAAGGGAAGATTTATTTTTGCCGACAGCTCCTGCTCTGTGGTAGGAATTTTTTGCTCGGTGTTATATTTCGGTCGAAAGAGAATGTCTTGCTCTATAAGAATTTCTGTTGCGTTTATTGGCTCATGCTGACTTCTGCCGCGTATCAACAAATTTACAAAAAGAGAAAAGTCGTCTTCACCGACAACTCCTTCTCCTTTTTCAGTTGTTGATATTCGACAGAAATCGGCATGAGCTAATAAACTCGACACAACCTCTTATTGAGCAAGACATCCTCTTTCGAACGACATATAACACCAATAAAAAAGTCCAACCACAGAATCGAGCTGTAGGTGAAAATTCGGTCTGAAAAGTCGAACCTCAATTTGATGACCTGAAAATCAGTAAATGACAAATGAGCAAATAGGACCAACACGAATTCTTGTAGTACAAAACATTGTCTTCCAAATGTTATGAAAAACTGCGCAAAAAATTGCAAACCTAAGCGGAGAGAACACTTTCTCAGATGGTCACTTTCTCACTTTTTCATATTTCACCTTAATGACCTAAAAACTAACAGAATTCAGGATGAAAAAAGAAATGCAATACATCTTGTGATAGAGCATATTATTCTCTTTTGAAAGCTGTGCAGCGCTATGCAAGTGACCGCCGGCGAAATCCGCAATGAATCGTTGAAAAACGGCGGGGACTTATGGGACAATTACATCGTTTAAGAGTGACGATAGAAATTCAATCAGAACAGAATACCTATCAACATCCTAAAAGGTAAAAAGTACAAGGCAGTCGTAACGTTAAAAGCACCCATGTAAAACGAAATATAAGCTAAGTCGTGATTGTAACCGGAAAACTTTTAAACGAGGGAAGAGAAACAGGGAGGAGCAACATTCTTAGCAAGCTTTAAATAAAGTAATCCTGCCTTACTATAAAGAAATGCCGTCTAACTGATGTTTTAGCCCTAGGAAACAACAGCTTAGTGCTATCGTCTCTGGTTCGAGAGGGCAACATTTCAAAAAATATGTAATTATGTATGCATGCAGTACGTACTTTGTTTGAATGGCTGTGATTGCCTACACCAGCCATTCTTTTACACCCTTTTTCCTTGTGTGCTCTTCTTACAAGGGAACTGCCTCAACGGCACGCCAAAACGGCAAGAATGAATACTATAGGAATTATTACTATAGGATTATTATTCTGTAGGAAGAATCTACATCCTCCAAATAGTAACGAAACATGTTTCCGTTCTGCCGAGTCCTCAAAGCGAATGAGTAGGAAGCAACGAAGATTTTTTATGGTTAAAAGTGGTTAACGATCCCTTGGCATGGGCTTACCACTCATTGTCAGGGGCGCGGCGCTGCTAACGTGGCTTGGGTGTCAGTGGTAGAGGTTCTGCTTCACGAACGGGACTCGAGGGTTCGATTCATGCACCACGCCGGCTTTTTGCACATCTACCCTAGCATCAAAATTCCATATAAAAACGGTATCAGTACGTATTTTGTGGGGGTTTTCTCCGGTATGCTACCTTTCCCTTGTCGACATTTCCTGACTCATTACCGATGCCCCAAATCTGTAAAACACGGAGGTTTACGAGCTTCCACGTAAACACGTTGATCAATTTCAGAGTAAGAATATGGGAGAAAAACAACGACAGAGAACTAATCGCTAGAAAACTTGGCACTGCCGTACTTCCTCCAATCCAAAGCTCGAAAAAAGTGCCCAAACACTGCGTATCCTAGGGGAGGTTGTGTTGTTGGGTATATACTTATTACGAAACTAACAAACGTTTTTAAAATGTCGATTAATTACGGTAGGCCACGGTGGGTTTTGTTGGTGAACTGGTCAGGATAAACGACTTCGACAAAACCTTGCGTAGCTGAAATAGTTGAGGCAACGATCACGAATGTGAGTCCCGAATGTGGAATTGAGTGCTGATCACAAATGTATATGCTCATGACACCTTCTTACTCCTACCTACCCCAATTTACCGTATTTCATTGTATTACAAAGAACAGACTTCATATTCCGTATCAGCACCCCCAACTGCCGCCCAGGTGCAGAATCGCTCGTTCACACACCCTCCCACATCGTTTCATCAACCGTAAGCCGTAAACGCCATAATTAGTACAATCGGATGTAATTTTTGTGATCTGCACACCAAGTAATCTCTGCAAGGCAAGATTAGGCAAATCACCTGTATCACCTGTCGTCCCGTTGATCATCGAATTGCTCGAGCGGGTGCCAGCAGCGTCTCCATTCGTCCTTGTCGCGTGCCAGAGTGGTTCAATGGATCCTCCTCGCTCGAGGGACACGAAGAGCGTCATATCGGTCGTTCAGGGCTTTCACGAAGAAGTCCGACCAACGCGTTGGTGGGCGTCCCGGTGTTCTCTTGACATCCTGCGGAATCCAGTCGGTAACGGCTCTCGTCCAGCGGGTGTCTGCGAAGCGCATTACGTGGCCGGCCCACCTAATTTTCGACAACTTGGCCCACGCGACAGCGTCTCTGATCTTCGAACGTCGGCGAAGCTTGGATCTCCGGAGGCCTTCTCTCACTTGCGTGAGTCGTGTCACTCCGAGCATCGTCCTCTCGATTCCACGCTGCGCGACGCTGATCGCGTGTTCATCCTGCTTTCGTATAGCCCAGGTCTCTGAGGCGTATGTTAGGGAAGAACAGTGGAATCGAATAGGTATGCACGGAGTCGGATGTTCTTCGTCTTCTTCGCGACTTCTTCGACGTTCTTGAAAGCTCCCCAAGCCGCTCGTTTCCTCCTGCTCAGCTCTGGTGCTAGGTCGTTGGCCATGTTGACTTCGCGACCCAGATACACATAGCTGGAGCATTCGGAGATGTTCGTTCCGTTGAGCGAGAATGGGGCATCAGAAACCCATCCGTTCCTCATGAGCATCGTCTTCGTAAGATTCAGCTGCAGTCCAACGTTCCCACATCCACGATCGAAGTCGGCCAGCATTCGCTCCGCCTGGCTGATGCTCGGTGTTATGAGCACGATGTTGTCAGCGAAGCGAAGATGATGTAGTTGCCGACCGTCGACCTTCACTCCCATGTCTTCCCATTCTAGTTCGCGCATGACGTTTTCGAGAGTAGCGCTGAAGAGCTTCGGGGATATGGCCCTGCCCTTGCCGAACCACTCTCCTTACGTCGATGACGACGTCGTAGTACAATGGAGAGATCTTGGTCGTGATTCCACTGTACAGCTCTCGAAGGACTTTGATGTACTGAGTAGGAACGCCCTGAGTGAGCAGGGCTTCGAGGACCTCTTCAGTCTCGACGGAGTCGAATGCCTTCTTCAGGTCGATGAACGTAAGGCATAGCGGCAGCTTATACTCTCGCGACACTTCGATGAGCTTCGTAATGGTGTGTATGTGGTCGATCGTGCTGAACCCTCTCCGAAGTCCTGTTTGTTCGCGTGGCTGTCCTTCGTCCAGCGTTCTGCTGATCCTATTCAGGATAACTCGAGTGAACAGCTTGTAGACTACGGACAGCAGGCAGATCGGGCGATAGTTGCCAATGTCGTGCACGTCTCCCTTCTTGTACAACAAGACGGTTCTGCTGGTCTTCCACTGAGATGGAACCTTGCACTCCGACAGGTTACGTGTGAAGAGCCGCGCCAGGGTGTTGATGAGCGCTGGCGGGAGGTTCTTCAGGTGTTCGGGTCTGATCCTGTCGGAACCGGGTGCTGTACGTTTCTTCACCGACGAGATGGCGTGTCGGATCTCGGAAGGAAGAACAGAGGGGACGACGTATCCATCCTGCGGAAGATGGCATGGGGGCAGGTGGACGTGGCTATCAAAGAGATCGGAGTAGAACTCGTGGATGACCTTCTCCATGGTCCTTCTGGAAGAGGTGACGGTTCCATCGGGACTCGGAGAGCGGTCATCTTGGTCTTGAAGTTAGCGAAGTCTCGGCGGGCATTGCGTATGCTCAACCCTGCCTCTGCAGCTTCAGCAAACACTTCCGCCCTTCTCTCCTTAAGATCCTCCTTTATCGCCTCTCTGCATAGCTTCGCAAGCTCGGACGTCAGTTGGTAGTTGCCTGACGCTCGTGCTGCTCCACGATGGCGTATCAGCTCGAGAGTTTCCGGAGACAGACGTCTCTTGGTGGTCTTCAAGCTCTCGGCTCCCTTAGCACTATCGTGGAGATGGTGCACGAAGCGGTCGTATTCCTCGTCGACGTTGTCCATGACGGCGTCTTCCCAAAGGCCGGCAAGAGAGGTGTAGAGGTCCCTGTTGATGGTCGTTCTGGGACTCCTCCTCTTGAACTTCGCGGCCTTCTCTCCTTGACGCGAAAAGCGGAACCTTGCGCGAAGGAGGCGGTGGTCCGATCCCATGTAGAACTTGGGGACTAACGGAGACGTCGGTCAGGCAATACTAGCGGTTGAAAATGATGTGGTCGATCTCGTTGTGGAACTGGCCACCGGGGGATTCTTAGGTCCATCGTAGGGAGGGAGGCTTCTGGAACTGCGAGTTTCCATTTATGGTCTTGGTCGACATGGTAAACTCAGACAGCCTTTCACCTTGATCGTTCCACTCCAAACTGTGGGTTCCGATGTGAAGTTCTTCCGGCGACCTTCGCGGTCCGATCTTGGCGTTGAAGTCGCCGACGATCACCTTGTAAAAGGTGATCTTCTTTATAGAACTTCTCCAGCTTCACGTAGAAGGCTTCGACCTCTTCGTAGTCGTAGTCGGGTGTTAGGGCATACGCGACGAACACAGTCAAAGCTGGCACGGAACCACATCGCTTCAGTCGCAAACGTCCGATTCGGCTTGTCAGAGACTCGTACGAAACGATGTTCATGGCCAAGTGCGTGTTGACGAGGGCACCAACGCCGCCTACTCCCCTGCTGTCGCATGTTCCGAGGAACAGTTCTTCTCCGGAGTCGTAGGCGGCGTGTAGGGGGTGGTGTCTTCTCGTCTCGGTCAGTCCGATGACGTCGTACTTGATCTTCCTGGCTTGCATCATCAGGTCCTCAACGGATGCTTCCGATACAAGCGTGCGGGCGTTGTAAGTACAGATCGTCATCCTAGTCCTTCTCAATTTGCGCAGCCTGGTTAGGCCCTGAGGTTTTAGCAGCCTCTCCGTACTCGTCCTTCCCATCGCTGCAGAAATGGAGGCTCTTTCGGTGTCAGGGGA
Source organism: Heligmosomoides polygyrus polygyrus (assembly GCA_947396885.1). Classification (NCBI taxonomy): domain Eukaryota; kingdom Metazoa; phylum Nematoda; class Chromadorea; order Rhabditida; family Heligmosomidae; genus Heligmosomoides; species Heligmosomoides polygyrus. The sequence continues at coordinate 36,241,758 of OX377206.1, forward strand.
ATGAGGCCCTTTAGTGCTGCTGTTTTTGACTTGAGTACACACGGGTAGCTAGTCGGGCTCTGTCGTGCGGGCGAAGAACTCCGGGCAGCCAGCCAGACTGCCCGAAGGGACGGGGCGAGACTTTTGAGGCGTCCTCGAATCGCCTTACGATGTATTCCCAGTCTACCGAGTGCAAGCTTTTGGCCGAGCCGACACAGTTACAATCCGCACAGTCACAGACACATCCGCGCACACTGTGCATGAACATGCCGCTCCCATGCACAAGGAACGCGTCGACCCGACACAGCAGGAGCAAGGAGTCCATCCCCTGCATCCCACCTGCGTCTCTGGGCAGTACACGGTCGCATTTGGTTCGCGTTTAATTCCCCTATCCACCACCCGGGGACGCGCCACGTGGCCATGCGACAAGCGGCCCGAGATCCTTCTTAACAAGAGAGCCCGAAGGTTCTCTATCGAGGGAGATCCGTGGAAGATTAGGCAAATATCTATTTTATTTTTTGAAATCGTGGAAGTGCAACAGTGCGGAAAACTAATGCAATTTGTCAGGTAAGGACAGTGTCGTCATGGTATGGTCGCACAGTGAAAGACCGCTGTCAATGTGAAGAAACTGTTACCTTCATAGGCTTTCCATACTGTAATCGGCCGTATGCGTTTATGCGCTTATGCACCTGCGCACACTTCTGCTAAAAGCTCCATGGATGGGAAGCTCGTGCCAGCAGAGCGTTAACCACTGTTACCATACGGAGTTTCCTGCATTTCCTACTCATTTGCACTTTGATTCGGCAGGAATGAATCACGCTTTGCTATTAATCGGAGAATGAAGATTCTTCCATATTAGTCGTCCTTTCCGTTCCGGTGTACCGTTGAAGCAGTCCCTTGTTAGCTCTCTTTTCTGTCAGCTAGTTTTCTTTGGTTAGCTTTGTGTGTCATTCGTAGCACTGCTTATTAGATTCTACATGAGATTTCTGTATATCACGAATGAGCACAATGTGGAGTTATGCTGCGATTTCACGGCACTCTGGTCACTGAGGCAAAAATACGCAAATATGTATATATGTGTATTTTTGTTAGTATTTTTATTTTTGTTATTTATATTAATAGATCAAACGCTCAGTCCATTATTCTTGATGAAGTGAGAAAGGAGTGCTTTGGGCCACCAGACATTGCACAACATTTAGCAATATTCTAAGTGAGGAAGCGCACGTGTATGTGTGTATACTGTATCACTTATATCACCTGTCGTCCTATTGATGATCGAGTTGCTCGAGCGAGCGCCACCAGCGTCTCCATTTGTCCCTGTCGCGTGCTAGAGTGCTCCAATGGATCCTCCTGGCTCAAGGGGCACGAAGAGCGTCATATCGTTCGTTCAGTAGTTTCACAAAGAAGTCAGACCAGCTCGTTGGTGGGCGTCCTGCTGTTCTCTTGACATCCCGCGGAGTGGGTGACGGCCCTCGTCTAGCGAGTATCTGCGAAGCGCATTACATACGTAGCCTGCCAACCCTTTATAATTTTCGACGACTTGACCCATGCGACAGCGTCTCTGATCTTTAAACGTCGGCGAAGCTCGGAACCACGAAGGTCTTTTCTCAATTGCGTGAGTCATGCCACTCCAAGCATCGTCCTCTCAATTCCGCGCTGCGTGACGCTGATCGCGTGTTCATCCTGTTTTCATACAGCTCATGTCTCTGAGGCGTATGCCAGGACAGGAATAATATGAAGTTGAATAGTTGGGAACGGAGTCGGACGTTCTTCCTCTTCTTCGCGACTTCTTAGACGTCCATGAGAGCTCCACAAGCCGCTCGTTTCCTCCTGCTCGGCTTTGGCGCTAGGTCGTTGGCTGTGTTGACTCCGTTCGCGACCATACGTAGCTGGAGCATTCGGAGATGTTCGTCCCGTTGAGCAAGAATGGGGCATCAGAAACTTGTCCGTTCCTCATTAACATCGTCTTCTTATGATTCAGCTGCGTTCCCACATACCCGATCGGAGACACCAAGCATTCGCTCCGCCTGACTGATGCTCGGTGTTATGAGCATGTCGTCAGCGAAGCGAAGATGGTCACCTGCCGGCCGTTGACCTTCACTCCCATGTCTTCCCATTCTAGTTCGCGCATGACGTTTTCGAGGGTGGCGCTGAAGAGCTATTCCCTTGCCGAAACCCATTCTTCACGTTGACGCCGTCGTCGTTGTAGAATGGTGAAATCTTTGTCGTGAATCCACTGAACAGCTATCGAAGGACTCTGACGTACTCAGTAGGTACATCTCAGTGCGCAGGGCTTCGACGACCGCTTCCGTTTCGACGGAGTCGAATGCCTTCTTCAGGTCTATGAAGGTAAGGCTCAGCGGCAGCTTGTGCTTTCGCGACACTTCGATGAGCTTCGTAATGGTGTGTATGTGGTCGATCGTGCTGAATGCTCTCCGAAATCCTGCTCGTTCGCATGGCTGCCCTTCTTCCAGCGTGCTAGCCCTACTTAGAATGACTCGAGTGAACAGCTAGTTGTCAATGTCCTGAGCGTCTCCGTTCTTGTATAGCAAGACGGTCTTGTTGGTATTCCACTGAAATGGGACCGTGCATTCCGACAGGTAGCGTGTGAAGAGCCGCGCCAGGGTCTTAATGAGCACTGGTGAGGGATTTTTCAGGTGTGCCGGTTAAGCCTGTTGAGAACGGGTGCGTTTCATCACCGACAAGATGGCGTGTTGTCTTGCGCAGGGTGGATGTGCCGTACTTTCTGTTCTCTCGGAAGAGAGAACAGAAAGTACGGCACATCCACCCTGCGCAAGACTGCGTGAGATGAGGTGGACGTAGACGTCGAAGAGATCGGAGTAGAAGTCGTGGATGATCTTCTTCATTCTTCTTCTGGAAGAGGTGACGGCTCCATCAGGACGAGATGGCTCCATCAGGATGTTGGAGAGCGGTCATCTTGGTCTTGAAGTTGGCGACGATGCTCAAAGCTGGCTCTGCAGTTTCAGCCAACACTTCCGCCTTTCTCTCCTTAAGATCTTCCTTTATCGCCTCTCAGCATAGCTTCGCAAGCTCGGACGTCAGTTGGTAGTAGTTGCCAGACGCTCGTGCTGCTCCACGCTGGCGTATCAGCTCGAGTTTCCGGATACAGACGTCTCTTGCTGGTCTTCAACCTCTCGGTTTCGTTAGCACTATCGCGGAGATGGCGCGGTGCACGAAGCGGTCGTATTCTTCGCGAATGTTCTCCATGACGGTGTCTTCCCAAAAATCGGCAAGAGAGGTGTAGAGCAGGGGTGTGCGTAATTACGATTTACAATTTACGATTTTACGATTTACGGCTATTTTTGCAAAAAATTTTACGATTTACGATTTACGACATTTTGGGTCGTAAATCGTAAATTTTCGTAAATGTGATCTTTCATCAGCAACCAATTGGCATCCAAATTTATGTGGACCGGGTTGTAAAGGTGTGACCACTCTAATGGTCTCCTTTTGTAGCGCATTGCTACTTTTTTTAGAGCTGTTTTTTTTTTGATGCTCTAATGTGTTAGTATGGCAGAAGAAGCTATCTTGTGCATGGGCTTCTCGAATACGACTTATCAGTTTCCTAGAGAAAGAGAGACGAGTTTTCTAGATCCACGTCCTGTTTGGCAATAACGCCTAGCCAATTTGCTTGTAACAGATACACGCTAACCCTACCGAATAGAATTGACGCAAATCCACGATCGAACAACATTCTTGACTGCAAGCGGGGTTAGAAAGTTGCTACACTCATGTGGATGGGATAAGCCACCAATGTTTCTATCGGTTTGCATTGCACTTTATAGGGCGGAGCAAATTGATATACAAAGTGAAACGGTACAGTTAAAAGGGTAAAAGCGAGAAAATCTCAATGAAAGGTCTAACTGGTTTTGACAGTTTTGGTCTCCATTTTCGGTGTGATTGGGTTTATAGTGTTCACCCTATTTGATCCCTTTAGGACGCCATATGCTCTCGGAGAGCAAACGTTCGCTGCAGAACTGGCAAAGGGTAGCCCGGGCGAGTTAAGATTATTAAATACTGGGTGCGTAAAAAGTATTGACGCAGTAAGTGGCGGTTGTGGAAATAGTAATGCGAAGTAAGTTTCAAAGTGTTTACTTGAGAAATGTAGAGAATGATCTTACAAACACGATGGGATAACTCGTAATTGACATTGGTTCCTTTACTGTGAATACAGGAGCGAAAACGACGGAAAAATTCATGAGCACGCGCCGCAAGTACTCGCTTGGATTTCTTTCCGTGCTTTGAACAGGGTAGCCTTCTGCGACTGGCCACTTCTGTTGAAAGTAGCCCAGACCTCACTCTCCAAAATCGCCTCAAAAGAGTAATCCAGCGGTTTCATGTTTAAGCTGTGCTCGTCTGAGAAGCTGTCTACACCTGCGCGCGTTATCTGTTTGCCGTTATCGGACAGAGATTGATAATTTTGGATTTGAACGTTATCGTGCTTGAACATCTTGCAATTATCATCTGTTATGACAGAGCCGTGGCTGACGTTTGGGTTGCTGACCTCTTTTCTCACCAACCGTTTCGAACAGCGCCTAATTCTCTTGTTAAGGAAGTATTCAGCTCTCTGGGTAACAGACGAAAAAAGGGCCACCGTAACGATGACGATCATGTTTCTTCAGTTTTTTTGGTGAGTGTTTTTTGAGCACAATACAGACAACAAAAATAACACACAAGAACCTAGAGGGCTAGAAAGAGAAAGCTGGATCTGAAACAAAAAGAAGGTGCGTCAATACTTTTTACGCACCCTGTAGTAGCGCCATATTTTAAAGATTTCAAAATCTGACAAGTACAGGCAAACTTGAATAGGAAACCGGCACTCGAGGTAGGCTTAGGTTACCGCTGGTGTTGTAGATCGTTGGTTCAAAACTTGAGAGCACTTTTAAAGTTACGAAACGCCTTCGCTCCTCTCTCTCTACAACTACAATTAACAGAGCTTCTGAATTTGAATATCGCGCTGTTATTGATTGGTAACCTTCATGAAGCAGTGGATATGTAACTATCCTCTTGCAGCGGTCTATTTACCGTTTTCACTTTCTGCGTTTAAAATGAACTGCAAACTCAAACGGAACCTGTTTCAACTTAAGCCGCGTTCTTCCCAACTCACAACTCAAATAGGATTACTTTTAAGTTAAACAAGATACCTTCTAAATCGAAATTGTGTCGTCTATAAAATCAAACTGACGATGCCTCAACGAGGTTGCTTTTAAGGAATACGTTAACCTTTCCATTTTAAAGCGACTACAAATGGTGTCCCAGCAATACGGTGATACTGGTTCGGCGGCCTGAACTGTCTTATCCGTCTGCTATGGGAATGTACCTGGACTAGTTTCAAGATGTAGAAAAGCGGAGATCTTTCGGTGCGTCACACGATGGGATTGCGTCATGCGCTAACTCAGCACGCATGGCCCAATCCCGTCGTATAACTCAGTATTTTGTTAGATTACTACATGTGCAGTTGCTGTTTTCGCCCGCATTGGTCAGTGGTGAAATGATTTTTTTTTAATTTTTAGCTTTGATAGCGACTTTTTAGCCGAATTTTGCCAAGTTATAGATAAACTAGAAAATTCATAGGACGCTAGGAATTCAACTGTTTAGCTTGAGCTAAAAGTAACACGGCAAACAAATAAATATTCATATCTGGTTAACATTAGCAGAAAAACTCTTTGGAAATTTAGCTGTACTGCACTACATGTCAGGTGACTCTTACGATTTACGTTTACGATGTACGATGGTTTTTTCGTAATTACGATTTACGATTTACGAAATTTCAAATTTCATTTACGCACACCCCTGGTGTAGAGGTCTGAGCTGGTGGTCGTTCTGGGACTCCTCTTCTTGAACTTTGCGGCCTTCTCTCCTTGGCGCGAAAACCGGAACCTCGCGCGAAGGAGGCGGTGGTCCGATTCCGTTCAGAACTTGGGGACAACGGATACGTCGGTCAGGCAATACTTGCGGTTGAAGATGACTTGGTCGATATCGTTGTGGAATTGGCCACCGGGGGATTCCCAGGTCCATCGTAGGGCGGGAAGGTTCTGGAAGTGCAATTTTCCATGGATGGTCTTGGTGGAGATGGTGAACTCAGACAGCCTTTCACCTTGCTCGTCCCACTCCAAACCGTCGGTTTCGATGTGATGTTCTTCAGGTGACCTTCGTGGTCCGATCTTGTCGCTGAAGTCGCCGACGATCACCTTGTAAAAGGTGATCTTCCTTATAGAACTTCTCCAGCTCCACGTAAAAGGCTTCGATCTCTCTGTCGTCGTAGTGGGATGTTGGGGGATACGCGACGAACACAGTCAAAGCTGGCGCGGAGCTACATCGCTTCAGTCGCAGACGTCCGATTCGGTTTGTTAGAGACTCGTACGAAGCGATGTTCATGGCCGGGAGTGTGTTGACGAGGACATTAACGCCGCCTACTCCCCTGCTGTTGCACGTTTCGAGGAACATTTCCCGGATTTGTAGACGGAGTGTAGTTGGGGGTGGTGTCTTCTTGTTTCGATCAGCCCGATGACTTCGCACATGATCTTCCCGGCTTGCATCTTCAGGTCTTCGGCAGATACTTCCGATGCGAGCGTGCGGGCGTAGTAGGTACAGGTCGTCATCCTAATCCTCAATTTTCGCACCCTGGATAGGCCCTGAAATTTTGGTAGCCTCTCCCTACTCGTTCTTCTCATCCCCCCATCGCTACATAAACGGGGTTCTTTCGGGTCAGGGGAATGAAGCGCGTTACAAGGGAGCTTCCCGTGGCAATTATAAAAGTGACTTATTGAAGGTTGTAGGGGTTGTCTGAGAAGCACCGTAGTGGTTTTCAAATCTCCTGCGGACACTTGGGTAGGTCAAAAATTGCAAAAAACCGTTTCACTTCAGTGCGGGCCGATAGAGCAAAAGTGACGTCTGGAACTGCCATGCCGTAGGTATAATCTACAAAAGGTTAGGGCTGGAACAGTAGTGGAATTACAGCGATCCCACAATTTCCTTGTTAGCGGTACAGTAACCGAAGTGGAACATTGAGATGCGCCGCTTCACCAGGAAGTGCGAAGCGATTGAATGGTCGAGTGGATGAGGGGCGGACTTGCAGGAAAGGGTCATCAGTTCGAATCCGGAGGGTGGAACCTTGCCTTGTTGGGCTCGCTCGCTATTTTTTTTCGATGTAAGTTGTATCTTCAACATCGTAGTGCACAATACTGACATTAGAACATCGTTTTAACCTGGACGGTACGATTTGAAAACGATGCTGCCCTCCTTCCCCACCACTCTCTGCTAATCGAAGGAGTAGAGGCTTGTACTCCCACGACTCTGGAGATCGAAAGCAATTTTTGCCCAAACTTCATCTTGTGGACTAATTGAGGCGCTGGTCACAAATCTGATAAACGTTTTCACGTGATCGAGTGATCCCAATTTTCATGAGTGATCAAGGTTATCAATTTCTGTACATAGAATCTTTTTCTTCAGCTAAGTGATCAGGCTTAGTTTCCAATCTTATAGGTTGAGATGGAAAGTAATGCATGAAAAATGGATAACTTAGAAAAAGGAATGACAGATTCGTGGTCAGCAGCTTAAATAGTTTCCGCAAGCGAGGTAAGGGCGAAATCAGTGATCCTTACAGTGCCATTCGTACTCACAACACCCACAGTAACCTACCCTGGTCGGCCGAATTTTCAAAAATGGTTCCATATTTGTGCTCAGCATCCAAAATAACAGTACTGGGCGATGTTTTGGCGAAAAAAATTCGAACTCTCCTCGACTTTTCCTTTTCCACTAACCTAACCTTTTGCAGGTTAGATTATAATTACGACATGGCAGTTCCAGACGTCAGTTTTGCTTTATCGGCCCGCACTGAAGTGATACAGCTTTTTGCAATTTTTGACCTACTCAAGTGTCCGCAGGAAATTGGAAAACCACTGCGGTGCTTCTCAGGCAATCCCCTACAACACTCAATAGGTCACTTTGAAAATTGCGAGGAAAGTTCGTTGGCCTCTCTCGTTAGTGATACTGTGTTTGACTGAAGTATACACAGGTAGCTAGTTCGGGTCTGTAGTGCAAGCGGGGAACTCCGGGCAGCCAGCGAGATTGCCCGAACGGACGGGACGAGACTTTTCAGCCGTCCTCGAATGGCCTTACATGTACTCCCAGTCTACCGAGTGTTTGCGACTGCGCCGATTGTACCTGTTCGGGCGAGGCCCAAACAAACTGCTTGAACATGCCGCTCCCACGTACAAGGAACGCGTCGACCACCCGACACAGCAGGAGCAAGGAGTCCATCCCCTGCATCGCACCTGCGTCTCTCGGAGGTACATGGCCGTATCTGGTTCGCGATTCATTTTATTTTTTTCCTCCATAACCTGGAGATGCGAAATGTGGCCCTGCGACACGCGGCCCAAAACCCTCTTGAAAAGAGAATCCGAAGGTCTATCGAGGGAGATCTGTGGATACATACACGACAACGCGACAACATGCCGTATTTGCTCTTTTAATGAATCTCGGCATCAATGCCACTTAGTTTCAGTTGTTCACCTGAGGCGAGTGCCTAAGTTTTTAAAATTGCTGAATTTTTCGTAAAGCATTTTTCGCGGACACGTATACTGGGATTCAACTGCTCCAACAGAGTTGATGCGACATTTCGCTCATTTCTACCACGCATTAATGACGTGCTTCCTGTTAACATATTTGCACCCCTACAGCATATTTGGTTTTATTGCTTTCTGGATCTGTCGATCAAGTATCAGGGTTTTCCCAAACGAATCGGCCTTCTTTCAGCACAAATCCAATGTTCTCAAGCGGACGACAGGCAAACAGGGCTGAGCGGGAGCACTCCATGGATTCGTGACCTACTTCACAGCGACTGCTAGAAGTGTATAAATTGCTACCACATGGTAGACAAAGGGTACTGTGTTCACACCTTATTTCTCGTCGCGCTATATAACTCATAGTAATGCAATTTTTCCCACATTTGAATATGGTGATACTGTCATGGATTTATGAGATCGATTCACTTATCTCTTTTATTTAGATTATTGTTTGTACTAAAAAAATGACAAAGTCATAATGCATGAGTGCATCATTGAGAAAACCTATAAAGCAGCTTCGTTACGCTCAGTTCTAATAAGTATAATATCCATATTGCGATGAGAAAATCCGCCGTCTTTAATCGCATCGTAGTATCGCCGACTAAGACGTAGCCGTGTTACGGTCACATTTGGCCTTATAAGCTATATAGGTTGGCTCCAAAATAACTGTGAACTTTGTGCTACCTATTGGATGCTTTAAAAATAAATCATTACTGGAATTTTGTGCTACCTATTTATTGGATGCTTTAAAAATACTTGGGCGCATGCGCAAGACCAGAAGGTTTCACATGTTTTCATACACATTTCGCTTGTCACATCACAGGAAATGTGAATCGTATGTAGTGACAATGTCATTTTCTTCTTCAGCGCTTGTCCCACGTCGTCTCGGGGTCTTATGTCGTGATGCCTGCTTTCGCTCTTGATCAGGGTAGACGCTAATTACTTTCATGTCCCTGTGTGACGTATCCGACCAGCGCTGCTTCGGGCGTCCTCTAGGCCGCTTTTCAGATACTTCCAACTGAAGGCCTATCTTGCGGAAGCTGCTTTCTTTCCCCACGAAGAACGTGGCCGTACTATCGCAAGCGAGCTTCGCGCATCTTATCAGCTATTCGCGCGATACCAAACTTCTGCCGAATAGCATCATTTCGGATGCGGTTCATGCGCGTGACTCCAGCTGTTCAGCGCAGCATTTTTGTCTCAATGACACTGGGGCGCGTTTCCACTTCCTTGGTCACGGGCCAATACTCAGCGCTGCGCTTTGCTACTGGCCGGACGACGATCTGTAGATTTTTGACGTCATGCGCTCTGGTATCTTTCTGTCGCAGAGTACACCAGTCACCGAACGCCATTGAGACTGAAAAAAACTGAACTCATGCGTGAATTCGCTTCAATTATCAAACCGTCGTCGGACGTAATTGCTGATCCCAAGTACTTAAACATCGAAGTGTGTGCAAGCTCAGTGCCGTTAATCTTAATGGAGTCGGACTCGTTCACGTCAGTCGTTAGGTACTCGGTCTTCTTGACGTTCAATTTGAGTCCGAACCTCGCCAAACGGTCGCACCAAGCTTGCACCTGCCGCTCGAGATCGTCTTGCTATTCCTGTCTCTCGGCACGGGGTTCTTAGGAGCCGATGCGCAGTCGCGAAGCACGACGAGAGTGAGAAGTATGGGAGGGTCTTTAAGACGAGAATGATATGGTGGGCTGCGTCGCTCGTGAGGTTTGGTAGAAACACTGGAGCGAAATGTTGATTCTGTGCGGTAATGCAAACGAGATTTTTCAGTTGCAAGTATAATATAGGGCTCCAAGTTGTAGCACAACTAGTTCAGATAGACTCATTAAGGCAATCAGTGACTTTTCTGTTGTTGAACATCCTTGTATTCTTCTTGGAGACTTCAACTTACCAGAATTACACTCTGCTGACAAACTGCGTACTCCAACCAAAATTTCGCAAGATTTTCTTGAAACGGTTGCAAGTCACGATTTCCGTCAGTTTGTAAACTCGCCTACAAGAAGTAGCTCCTTTTTAGACCTAGTATACTGCAACGACGAATCATTGATCGACAACGTTCAGGTTGGGGCACCTATTGGTAGTACTGACCATGCAACAGTAACGTTTAATACTAGTTTTGAAAATTTACCTGAAATCGTTAGATGGAAACGCGATTTTAAATGTGCGAACTACGAGGCGATTTTTGAATATTTAGCTAAGATCGACTGGATAGGTTCGCTTACAGCTTCCAAAACAGTTAATGATATGTATGAAATGATTTTGGCTGTGTTAAATGACACTATTGAAATGTTTGTTCCGTTACGAAAGGTTAAAATCGCTCAACAGGCTTTACCAGAATACCTGCGTAAAATGTTGCAGTATCGCTCTCGTTTTTGGAACAAAGCTATTTCCAGCGGAGGTTCAGATATGTGGATGAAATATAAGCACATCAATTTCAAAACGGAAAAGGCGATTAAACGGTATCAAGCTCATGTGGAAAAAAGGTTGGTTGAGAGTAGGGATCGCACCAAGTTCTTTACATATATCCAGGTAAGAGCAGGGAATAGAGGCACGGTGCATACATTATTAGATGAGAATGGAGAACCTTTAACTGATGAAAAGCGCAAGGCCGATCTTTTGGCTGATGTTTTCCAAAGTTTTTTCAATAAATCGCAGACGGGTCTTCTCAACATTTCACTTTCCGAAGCTGATCAGGTCTTTCCTACCATGCCCTCCTCTCTCTGGTTCTATCGCGACGAAATAGTAGAACTCATAGAAAAATGGCCGAGCTCGCTCTCTACAACGCCGGATGGCATTCCTCTTTGTTTTATCAAGAAGATAATTCCCTTTATTGGCTATCCTTTGGAATACGTGTTCAACTTGAGTTTCATGAGGGCTGAGGTCCCTTCCCGCTGGAAACACGCACTGGTTACACCCATTCCTAAGAAAGGCGCATTGAGTGACCCAAAAAACTACCGGGCAGTTAGCATTACTTCAGTTTTTGCTAGAACTTTTGAAAAAATCATGGAAAAGCATATCTTGAGGCATCTGGAATACCCAAATGTCATTCACAAAAGCCAGTTCGGTTTTCTAAAGGGTAGATCCGTCGAGACAGCGCTCCTTACTTCCTTAAATGATTGGACAACGGCCCTCGAGGCTAAAAAAGGGGGCTGATGTGGTCTATTTTGACTTCTCTAAAGCGTTTGATAAGGTTCCGTTTGCTAAGCTGATTAAGAAATTAAAGATGGTCGGTATTCACTCTAGAATTATTGCATGGACTGAGAGTTTCCTCACCGAAAGAACTTTTCAGGTAAGGGTTGGCGGGACATATTCCTCACTACATCATGCATACAGCGGTGTTCCACAGGGAGGGGTCCTCTCACCAATACTTTTTCTTATTTACACATATGACATTCCTGGCGAAATTTCTAAACTTAATGTTGGTTGCAAAATGTACGCCGATGACATCAAAATTTATAAAACCATACACTCGCTAGAGGACACAGAACGACTGCAAGCAGCTATAAATTCCATAGAAAAGTGGTCAAATGAGTGGGAGCTGCCTCTTGCTGTCGACAAAACTCATTTACTGACCATAGGAAAATGTGCAGTTAATGCAGAGTACCATATTGAAGGGAAACGTCTGGAAAAGATTGAGGAAGTTCGAGACCTAGGCTATGTTGTAAATGAGAGGCTGGATTTTGAACATCATTGTAGTATGCTGGTCAGCAAAGCCTTAAATCACGTTTACAACCTCTTTCGAATGTTAAAAACAAGGAATCCCAATGTCTTTATACGCGCTTATAAGATATACGTTCGGCCAATCCTCGAGTGTGGCACTACCGTGTTCAACCCCTACAAGCAAAAAGACGTAAATTTGTTGGAAGGAGTACAAAACAGCTTTACTCGGAAATTAATGATTAGATGTTATGGCACAAATTACCTTTCCATACCAAGCGGAGTGGACAGAGCTAGACTATTTGGGCTGCCTACTTTAAAGGCGAGGAGAGTCAGAAATGATCTACTTATGATGCACAAAATTCTTTAAAGAAAAATACACATTGATCCTGATGAGTTCTTTGTGTTTGCTCCTGCTAGAACCAGAAGTGGGGGATTGAGACTCGCGGACTCGGTAGCGAAAAGCCAGATCAGGTCAAAATTCTTTTCAGACAGGACCATGTTCTTTTCAATGCTAAAAGAAGGAGTTCTTGACATGTCTACGACAAAATTCAGATGCTGTCTTAATCAACGGTTGAAGCGTGCACTCAAGTGAGACCGGCAGTTATGTTTCTTTCTCCTTGATTTCTTTTTAGTTTACTTTTGTGTCTATTACCTAAATGCTTGCTACCACTTCTTGACGTATAATCGCTATCCTATTTTGTAATTGCTCAGAATGTTCACCAGTTTTATTGTCTACACGTGGCTCGCCCACGTCCTCAAATAAATAATAGATTACAGTAAATTTTCAATAAGTGAGATCATTGCTTCCATTATAGAGAGAAACACTGACCCACTTATTAAAAAAATGGTTATGGCACTTCAAGCCAAAATACCACAGGCCATCGCCGAAGGTATTGAAGAGGATCGTAGGATGCGAAGTATTGTTATAGCAGGCATCGAGAAGGAGCCTCAAGACCGTCAGGGTGATCTGGAGGACAAGGTGTCAGGTATACTCGATGCTCTCCAAGTCGAGTGCAGGCCTGAATCCGTATATCGCATGGGGATTTTCTCCAATAGCAGAAGCCGCCTGGTTAAGCTGGTTTTACCTTCCAGGTCGCACTGGTTAAAAGCTATTTCTAATACTCGTCTCCTGCGACTTGACGGTCACACGTACATCTTCGTCCGAAAGAGTATGACAAGAGAGGAACGTGCGAAGGATTTCGGGCTTCGGCAACAAGCTCGAGAACTAAACAAAGGTAAGGATACAAAGGAGTGGGTAATATATAAAGGTGAGCTTAGGCGTAAATGTGAGCTTCCCACTAGACCCTCTACGGGTCTAGTGGGAAACCACTAGTATTGCGCGGTACTTCGTCTAGGCTTTCTTGTGCTCTTTTCAATGCTCGAAATATTACCAACAAACTGCCTTTGTTGCACTCCTTTCTTGCCGTCTTGCCGTAAAAGCTCCTGATATCGTTTGCATTACCGAGACGTGGTTGAACCCAAAGATTTTGAGCTCAGAATTAGTAGGTGGTTATCCATACAATATCGTAAGTTCTGATCGGACTCTCCTTAGAGGAGGAGGCGTATGCTGCCTAGTCAAAAATGGCCTCCATCTAAACCCAGACACCACTGGCGAACAACCAAATTCGGACATGGTTTGCTTTGATATAGGTTCTGGAGACTCCTCTGATTTTATTAGATTTATTCTAATATATCGCGCACCTGGATCTTCTATCGAGCAAGATAATAAACTTATAGACTCGATGTACGCATTGTGCTCTGCTTTGCTGCCTATTGTTATATTAGGTGATTTCAATCTTAATATCGATTGGGCAAAAAATCGCGGAGAGTCGTCGCGGGATGAAAATTTCAGAATAGCGTTTGCTAACTGTCAACTTAAACAAATGGTTTCCAGTCCCACAAGAAACAATTCTATTTTTGACTTAGTTTTGTCGTCAAACACAATCGTCCACAATCTCTGCATAGTTCCTCCTTTTGGGAACTCCGATCATAATATGATACTTTTCGAGCTAAGTGGCGTTCAGGAGGATACATTGTGCTTACCTGAACCGATGCACAATAGAGTTGACTACGATAAACTTAACTGGTACCTTGAAGCTGTTGATTGGTTCCAAGTATTTAAGGGCTACATAAGCGTTGATGATGTCTATTATAGAATCTGCTTGATTTTATATCAACTGTTCGCAAGAGTTGTTCCTTTTCGTTATCAAAAAGCTGGACCACAGCAGTATACAGCTTATCTTAAGAACCTCTTCGAACAGAAAAGTCGCCTTTTCTCATGTCTACCAAAACCATTAGAACATCCATTGTACAATAAGGTATGCTCAGACATAAACAGCCATATTAAGAAATACACAGCATACCGTGAACGTCGTTTGCTTGCATGTAGCAAGAACGGACTTTTCAACTACATTAGAACAAAGATTAAGGGTACGTGTAAAATTCCTGCCTTGAGCAACCAAGATGGGTGCTTTCTTCGTACAGACCAAGTTAAGGCAAACGCTCTTGGAAATTATTTCACTGGCGGTTTTGACGACGCGACACCTCACTACGACTTAGGCTATATGTCTGAATATCCGCTTGATTGCGTTCATCAGATTTCTCCTCTGGGTTTCCAGTCGTTCTTCCTTGTGATGTCTTGCGTGTCCTTAAAGGACTGAAACCCTCACTGTCGGCTACGTATGACGGCATCCCTCAACTGATTTTTCGCAAATGTGCAAATACATTACAATACCCACTAGCTATGATTTTTAATATCTCCCTAGCTCTAGGTCAAGTTCCGATAATTTGGAAGGGCTCCATGATGACACCAATTCCTAAGAACAATAATGCATCTTCACTGTCTGATTTCAGACCTATCAGCATATGTCCAACCGTTGGCAAGGTTTTGGAAAAAATTGTGCGAGATAAGCTGTACGACTGGTTTTCAAAGCACCATGTAATCCCAAAAGAGCAGCACGGTTTCACACCGGAAGCTTCTACAGAAACCCTGCTTGTGACTCCACATATGACTGGCACACAGCGCTGAATCAAGCGAAGTCGGTTGATGTCATCTTTTTTGATCTTTTAAAAGCATTCAACAGAGTAAGCCACATTAAGCTCCTTCAAAAGCTTGCTAGCTTCGGTATTCGTGAGCCAATTTTAAAATTGTTATCATCCTATTTGCGTGAGCGTCACATAACGGTAAAAGTTGGAAACAGCTTCTCAAACAGACATCTTTGCTCGAGTGGTGTACCGCAAGGTGGAGTACTTTCTCCTCTGCTTTTCTCAGCGTATACAGCTGACTTGCCACAAATTCTGAAAGTACATCCTAGTTTGGAGGTAAAATTTTCGCAGATGATATAAGAATTTACTGTGCCTACGATTCTTCAAATCATTGTTCTGCTCAAGAATATGTTTTAAACTCCATACGAAGTATGATGGAGTGGTCCAGTAAGTGGAAGATCCCAGTAAATCTAGCAAAAACGGTACATTTACATTTAGGACCCTATCCACCACCATCCTATAGGTTTAATGAAATTACAATAAGACATGAGGATCACGTGAGAGATTTGGGAATTGTTGTGGATACTTCCTTAAAGTTCCAAAAGCACTTGGAAGCTATTGCAAGAAAAGCACTAGCATCACTTTTTACCATACTCAGAAGCGTCCAATGTAGTGATCCGAAGTTTTTGATTAGGTTGTGCAACACATATGTCCTCCCTCAGTTGGAGTATTGTTCGACAGTATGGAGTCCCTGTATTAAGAAACACGTACTGCTGTTAGAGAAAGTTCAGAAAACGTTCACAAAGATTGTATTTTACAGGGCTTTTCCTAACCCTAACTACCCACAATGCCTTCCATCTTATAGAGACTGCCTCCAAATACTTGGTATGAAGAGTCTCAAATATAGAAGAGTAGTCAGGGATTTGACATTTTGTTTTCGCATTCTACGCGTGGAGGTTAAGCTTAGTGTCAGTAAATACTGGGTTTTCAAGCGACATCGTGGGAGAACAGCAGGGATTGCCATTCCGCATCGTAAACTGAACAGCCACTTGAACAAACCTGTATTTAACTCATTTTTCATACGAACGACAAGGTGGTTGAATCAACTTCCCTTGGACTTAGTATCGAGCAGAAACTCTAGGGAATTTAGACGCAAGTTGAGAAAGCTCGATGTTTTGGAAATGCTTCAGATCGAGGACGTCGGTTAGTTTCCTTTTTTCTCTTTTCTGAACCTAGGATCTGTGGGTGATAACCTAGTGAATCATCTCTGGGTTGTCATTTCTCGGATCTTGACAGCCTTTGAAATGCTAGAAACCCTCACCTGGACTATTTTAGGTGTGTCAACTGATTGTGCGCTTCGATTGAAGCATGGTTAAAAGTCGAGTGTTTCACTAGAGCAAAACAGGCTAAATGTGTTTAATTTTATTTTCAATTAAGCATTTCATAGCTCTATTTTTTCAGCCCCCAGTGTATAGGTCAACGACGTTTCGTAAATGCGCAGTGAGCTACACTCGGCGAGATACCTCAAAAGTTCTAACTTTGAACTTGTATCATGTGTCTTAAGCTGCGGGAGCTGAGTATAAGAATCACATTTCTCCGGTTGGCCACTCATCTTCAGAAATGTTTTCTTTAACCATTTGACCAATGTTTTTGTTGCCTGCAAGTTGTTCTTGTTCTCAGAGGTTTTGAAGCTCTTTACTATTTTCGCCTTTTGCTTTCATTTTACTCCGTGTCGGCTTTTAAGAAGTTCTAGGTTCGCTTTGTCTAAGCGTAGTCCCTATTGTTAATCTGTTTTTTAATACTTTTTTTGAAACCCTCTTATTTTTATTTTTATGACTTCTTGGCCCGTATCGACAAATCAAGGTACGTGCTCCCTTTTATGTCATCGCCCGGAGTGCATACTAGTTTAAAGAGGTCCTTGAGATACAGGATCCGCCCCGGAATCGTGCGTATAGAAGGTCGTAGGCTAAGCGCATTCTATAGTTTCAAGGGCAAGATGTCATTATTGCAAAACGTTCTTTCTAAGCTTATATTCCTTTTTTAAGGCTTTTACTAATTACCAAATGCTGGACTACTCTTCGGCAGGGTAAACATTAGCCCTCACTAGATGCTGGAAAGCCTTGGCGAATCACTTCTTGCTGGTCTAAAAAACCATGTCGTAATTCCTTGCTCATTTCTTTTCTTTTTTCTTTTTTCGCTTTGCTGTCTTTGGAGTTTGCTCATGAGTTTTTCAGTTCATTAGTTTTTTGTCTTTGGTTGTCACACTTTCTAACAATTGCTTTTTTAATGCTTGGTATTGGCGCACTTTTATGTGCTTTGAATAAATAAATAAATAAATAAATAAATAAATAAACAACTAGCAAAGCTTCAAAAACTAAAACAACTGACTAAAAGATCATCTACCGTTACTAGAAGAGATTAGAAACAGACGCAACATCGTGGAGAGCTAGAAGTCGAGGATACGATTCCGGCGACAGAGTTTCGTGGCAAGCCGGCCGATGGACACCTCACAACAACATGGATGATGGCCATTTTAGGAACAACTCCCTAGAAGCGACGGACGTCGGCGCCGCTCGGTCGGTGTGAGCTGATGAATGGGTCTAAATAAGCCGCCCTACAGCACGCTCGCTTTACTACCTTGAACGTCGGAACATACACTGGGAGTACGCGAGAGCTAGTTGCTGCTCTTAGGCAACGCAGGATCGATGTCTACGTATTGTAAGTGACTCGCTGGAGTGTGGTGCCAAGTCGAAGGATAGTGGAAATGGATGCAAGTTTGTCTACCGAGGAAGCTGCAAAACAAGAAAGGTGTCGCAATGTCAGCATCGAATCATTTTCGCAATTCAGTAATGGATGTCGAACGCTACGACGCCCTCTAGATGAAGATTACGCATTAAAAGGGAGCTGATGAGTAATGTTGCGTACTTAAAATGTCAGTTCTTCTAGCATGTATGGCAAAAGATTCACAATCTAGTGATTGTATTGAATTGACAATGTAGTAGAATCATACTATATAATAATCCGCTAAGCGATGAGTAGTCATTAAGAGGGGAGAATTTCGGGGCATAAATTAACCCACTGACGACCGCACGTGAAATCGTCTGTCTGGCGCGTGGGACCGCGCGAATGCGCGAATCTCCTGCAATCACTACTTCACGATATTCCAAATGAAACTCCGTCTCAATAGGTTGGCCAAATATTGGAGGAGGCCAGAACAGATTAGAAAGAAGAACGAAGAAGATGTATCTGCTGCTATAAGAAAGTCTGCGAAGAAAAATGGCGCACGTTCGCCACGAATTATGCAAAGAAGGTGACCACACGATGTAGCAAGGGCATGAAATATTTTTGTCTGGATTGTTTTCAAAATTTCTACAAGAAACGCCACTAGTTATTTTGAGCATAACCATTTTTGTAGGATGTGAGTAGCTGTCTGTGAATAGTGTCGGTTTTTGTGAACCTTGAATAGTGCAGTGTTGATTATTTGTTTTTTGTCAATGCTTACCAGGGAATGCCGTCAGCTTCCCATGGAACTTCGGAATGAGACCTATATCACGTGAAAGAGCTCGAGAAGCTGATCACAGATATGTAGACCAAATTTGCTAAATGGATCTCCTAAGAGAGTTCTGGCCGGCGGAAGCCGCGATGTCTTCCATGTGTTAGGCGTGCTCAATCAGCGTTGGGCGCAGTATTGCGCGGAAATCAGCGGTTCGGCTATCAGCAACGGCGGCAGCGGCAGCGGCGCAGTGGTAGAGTGCTCCCTCCAAAGGACTGGGTTCATTGGTTCGGTTCCCGTCGCTGACGGTTTTTTTGCATTTTGTGACCTATCTTCGACGAGGACCTATAATCTCATTTTTAACCCTTTTTTGAGCGCACGGCTTATGGCGACTTGTATTTACGTTTACGTTTACGTTTTTGCATTTCCGACTCCACCGACACGACTTCGGTCGAAAAAAATTTTTTCGCTGAAACTTCGTCTAGGGGGGTTATTTGGAGTGCTGATCACGAATCTGACATCCGTTTCTCACGATTCGGTCAGAGACCACCCATACCTTTAACACATTCGTCACCATGTCCACTCATATGAGTGGACAGCGGAGAGGGCGCGACGGACGGTGTCCACTCATTTGAGTGGACGGGGGAGTTTTGGGAAGAACTTTGTTTATTGATTTTTTGTTCGATTTTCTTCTCAAATTCGCAAATTATAGCAACATAAAAATGTTGGGTTTGCGTAGACAAAAAAATGATTGGCTTTATCGTAATTAACAAGACAAGAACTTTTTCCATTACTGAAACACAATAAGCGCACATACTTCTAGACCAGAATTAATGCACAAGCTACAGATGAAATATGAATTGAACTCTTAAATAAAACAACCTAGGCCCTGAATGATTATGACATTGCACAAACTTTTAACAAGAACGCTTCTTATCGTTGGAGAATCTCAAACAAACACATTTTTCGGAACTGGTGCAGCGCGTATGGACTATCCTTTCTTCTTGGCAATATCTCTTCCCGGCTGCTACTCAGTTTTTTATAGCAAGCTTTGCAGTTCTTCTGGACTTTTCTTGAGCCTACAGTTTTGTTTTCTAAGACTCTGTCTTTTTTCAGCGCCTGTCCACACAAATGAGTGTACACACGCACGCGCCAAAAAAGCCACGGGCCGTCGCGCGCACTGGGCGCCTAAACGCTCTGGTCGTGAATGTGTTAACAAGGGTGGTCCAGGCAGAGTCACCGATTTCGCTGAAACTTCGTCTAGGGAGGTTATTTCGGGTGCTGATCACGAATCTGACATCCGTTTTTCACGATTCGGTCGGAGACCACCCATACCTCTAACAAGGGTGGTCCAGGCAGAGTCACCGATTTCGCTGAAACTTCGTCTAGGGGGGTTATTTGGGGTGCTGATCACGAATCTGACATCCGTTTTTTACGATTCGGTCGGAGACCACCCATACCGTTGCTACAACTGTTCGGCGAAGTCGTGTCGGTGGAGTCGGAACTTCTAACTAGTGCCCAGCGAAATCGGTGACTCTGCCTGGACCACCCTTGTTAAAGGTATGGCTGATCTCCGACCGAATCGTGAAAAACGGATGTCAGATTCGCGATCAGCACCCCAAGTAACACCCCTAGACGAAGTTTCAGCGAAAAAAACTTTTTTCGACCGAAGTCGTGTCGGTGGAGTCGGAAATGCAAAAACGTAAACGTAAGCGTTAATGCAAATCGCCATAAGCCGTGCGCTCAAAAATGCGTTAAAAATGAGATTATAGGTCCTCGTCGATGATAGGTCACAAAATGCAAAAAAGCCGTCAGCGACTGGAACCGAACCAATGAATCCAGTCCTTTGGAGCGAGCACTCTACCACTGCGCCGCCGCCGCTGCTGCTGCCGTTGCTGATAGCCGAACCGCTGATTTCCGCGCAATACTGCGCCCAACGCTGATTGAGCGCGCCTAACACATGGAAGACATCGCGGCTTCCGCCGGTCATAACTCGCTTAAGAATTCAACTTGGCAAACTTGGTCTACATACCTGTGATCAGCGTCTCGAGCTCTTTCACGTGATATAGGTCTCATTCCGAAGTTCCTTGGGAAGCTGACGGCATTCCCTGGTTAGAGGTAAACTACCCCCGGACCATGGTGCAGTAGCATTCCTAGGATCCAGCATATCTAATGAATATTCGTAAACTATGCAAAGGCGAGAAATGAGCCGCAGGGAACAGTTTTAAAACCCCAGGCCGAAATCGGCCCGCGCGGTCGTCAATGGGTTAAGGGGCACGAATATAGCGAAAAATACCTAGACATCTTCTACGTCCCTGGAAAATCAGAAGGCGTGCCGAGCACATCGCTCAACGTCCCTGGAGATTCAGAAGACATGCCGAAGACGTCGTCCAACGTGCCTAGAAATTCAGAAGGCCTGCCGAGCACGTCGTCCGCTAAGGAGGATCATTGAGGGGGTAATTGCCAGTAAGGGAACACCAGTAATGGGTACCAGTAATAAGGGACCAGCTCCAGTAAGGGGAGACCAGGCAATGAATGTCGATCGATATTATCGATTTCCTCTCAGATTTCACCGATCAGGGTGGAGGTTACGTAAATAATTGTGATCGTCGACGGAAGGCCTTCACAGCAGGTGGGAGGTTTTGATCGGGAGGCCAATATCGGTCCACATCGTCGATTTCCTGACCAGTGATTTCGGTTTAGGAGACACATGGGTATTGTGGCTAGCTGAAGTGCTCCACAGCAGATGGGAAGCTTCGACTGGGAGGCTAATATCCATCGGCATTGTTGGCAGTAGCTTGGAAGTGGCGTTCCTTTGCTTGTCTGTCGATGACGGATGGTTCGTCGCTGCTGTAGCGGTCCCGCCTGGAAGAAATTTCTGTTGAGCATAGAATTAGAAGAGATGTGAAACCTCCGTTCTGACAAAAAGGCTTTTCGTCGTGTGATCAAAATCAATCAGACGCTCAGTACTTTTCCAAAATATCGATGTTTGCCTTACAAGGGAGGCCCATGAACTTCCACCAAAGATTCTCAACGTGGCCTATATGGCCTTGCAGAGCATCTGACGAGGATCACAGAACTGTGTTTCATTTCTGCCACGGGCCACTGGGTGGTCCGAAAATGGCAAAAAATGGTATCATTTTAAGGCGGGCCAATAAGACAAAAGCGGCACCTGGAATGGCCCTATCGTGCTCTGAACTTAACTCACAATTCGGAACTAACGTCAAAGTTAGTTTATAGAAATACAATAATTTCCTACGCTTTCTAGACGAAGCTGCAGTGTCCATTCAAGTGATTCATGCGCAGCGGTATCCTCAGTGACTGTTCCGAGTGGTTAGCGAGGCGGGTTTAGGAGAGAGGGGTGGAGGGTTGGATTCCGGGGGTGTCCGTGCGATTTGCTCTGTGGAGTGCTCCCATTTTTGCAAACAAAGAGTACATTTTGGCTTCGGTATGTACCTTATTCGCTTCCTAACCCCGCTTTCAACCTGCTGTCAGACGTAGAGGAGCTAGTTTTGCCGTATGGGGTGATGTAGAGCGTCCATTAAACCACGCTTGTCTCTCTGAGGAAGCTCTCATCAGATGCTGTCCCCACATGAACGCTTTCGAATGTTCTCAATCAATTTTGGAAGTGCTTCTCGGTGTCACTTCATTTGCGAACACGATCGACAAGTACTGATTTGAGCCATCATCAAGACACGCTCATTGTTTTTCGGATTTTTTTAGTCCGCTTTTTGTTCTTCTCGTAACTTTCGCTCGCTATTACAGCTACTTTCACCAAGTACAGCATATTTTATCCACCCCGTTTGAATGGACGACTTGCTGTGTATTTCTTCTTCATCACTCTCGTATACACTTACGGGAGGCGGGTCCTAGGCATTGCAGATAGGAGCATTTGCATTCATTCCCTCGACTCTAGAGGTCAAAAAAAATTTCGTCCGTAATTCATTTATTGGGTTATCTAGGATGCAGATCACCAATCTGGCAACCATTTTCGTTGAAACTATGGATGGTAGAAGGTTACGATGGGTATGTGTAAGTAGAGGACTGGACGCAGAATAATCGGCACTGCTGCTCTTCACGGCTCCAGAGGTCGAGGAAAGGACCAGAGAAAAAATTCGCCCAAACACGATGGTTATTTGGGGTGCTGATCACGGATATGATACCAACTTTTAAATTTTTTGTCGATTACGGCAGGTTACGGTAGATATGGGTGGATAAAGCTGCCTACCTTAGTAGGATCGCTTTCTTCTCCAATGTGGTTCGACTTATTTTCCAACCTTCGACTTCAACCTTTGATAGAAAGTAGTGCAAGCAAAGTGACAATTTAGAAAAAGAGTGACAGATTCGTGATCAGCAGCTTAAATATAATAATTTCCATAGGCGAAATCTGGGCCAAATCGGTAGTCATGACTTCTTCACCCTTATTCACTACTAGCCAATAATGCGATAACCTACCATAGCCAAAATATACTCTTCAGTTGCAAAAAAGGGGAGCCGATAAAGTCGCATGGATAACCCCGGAGTCGAACCGTCGACCCCCTCCCGTAAGTCCGCCTCGCTATCCACTCGGCCATCCAGTCGCTTTCGAGGACGTTGCAAATGAATCACTTGAATGCACACTGCAGTTTCGTTTAGGAAGCGTAGGAAATTATAGTATCACTATAACCTAACTTTAATTTGAGCTCCAAACCTTTTGTAAGTCAAGTTCAGAGCACGACAAGACCATTCTAGGTGTTACTTTTGCCTTATTAGCCCGCCCTGAAGTGATACATTTTTTCGCCATTTTCGGACCACCCAGTGGCCCGTGGCAAAAACAAAACAGAGCTCGTGATCCACATCCAATGCTCCAAAGACCATATAGGTCACGTTGAGAATCTTTGGGGGAAGTTCATGGGCCTCGCTTGTTAGGATGACCGTTTGAGGATGAGGAGTAAAGGTACCTGCAGTCAACTTGGCGGTAGGACCGTGCTGTGGGGCATCAGGAGAGTTTTCGAGGAACCTAGAAAACGAAAGGGCTGATTAGCACGAGCAGTAACAACGCTGAACCGTCTGAAGATGATGCCGATGTTGAGCGTAATGGTGGGGCTCAGGCGTTCACATCTGTAGGCGGATCCGAAAGTTGCTCTACGTCATCTCTGTCAGAGCTAACCTTGAGACACCGTATCCGCTTTGGTCCCGAAATGTTGTAGTTGACTACCTACATCGGATTTGCCTGCGTAAAACCTACCGTACTTGAGCGGAGTTTGTGAGGAGTGAACGCGTTGCAGTAACGGTGTGTGGTTGAATGGGACAGCCCGATGGGGTGGAGAAGCACTTAGCACCTTGAAGACGCGAGGTTCCAACACAACGGATGAAGACGGCTATGATGATGATGATGAGGCAAGACCTAAACGAAAACGAGACGCTGGAGCTGCAGCCTACGCAGCTCCCGGGTACCCTCCTACACGCAAGAAAGCGTAACCAAGAGATACCGCAACAGTCGCTTCCGACAGCGACTTCACGACCCAGCGAGTGGGATGCGACCAGAGAGATAACCTACTCGGATAGGGGGACCTGCCGCGAAGAAAATGGCGAAAGACGCTACGACGTCAGACGTGGGAGACCGGTGAGGAACGCTGAGACGGCCACGCAGAGCAAGAAGACCCAAGAGCCCCGCCACGGACACGAAGCCAACTGACTGGGCCTTTTCCAGAACCTTCCCGAGGTTCGCGCGCCCGCGGAGCCCGCCATCTGCGATTGCAGACAGCGCGCCACAACTGACTCGCAAACTCGGCTACCTACTACAAAGCCCTACAACAACGCTACCGCCCAGTCTCTCTTCGTAACTGGCGCTTGGAAGATAAAGGAAACAGTAAAATGCATATGCTTCTGCTTGTAGATTGGAAAAATTCGGAAGTCTTTAGTGCTTGCCAAAGGGGTGCTTGCCAATGGTATTACACGTGAATTGTTTCGCATTTCCCTCACCAGATCCTCGACCGTTTTCCTTCACTCATTTGAAATAGATTGAGTCTCATTCCGTCCGCAGTTTGTTAACAACCACTCCCACTTCCCTACCAGGAGACATCAGACTTGTCTCATCCTCACCTTATGTCTCTTGCCTTCCTCTGCGCGGTCGAGGTGACCCGCACACACTTACGCACTCTATCGCTAGTCAATAGCCGTCCCTGTCGAAGGGGGTGGCGTTCTACCCCCCCCCCCCTTTAAACAGAGGCGTGGCAAATGTCTGCGTCTCCACTGTCTCGTGAGGCAGCCGCTCGACTCTCGAGCAAGCCCAAGGGGTTGGGGGTGGGCGGGTCAGAGGGACGAGGGGGTAGAACGCTCGACCCCCGTCCCTGTCGGAGGCAGTCGGACCGCGACAACTCGTCCAATTTCGTCGCGCACCGTGCGCGACTCCAGGAGATTCGCGCGGCGTTGGAGTTATGTCTGCCCGGGCGAGCACAGATGACTTGACTACAAAGTGCATGACACAGACAGCGCCGAGGCAGCAGGAGCGGCAGCAGATCAGCGGCAGAACTCCTCAGCAGCACTCCTACACACATCCCCGCCACCAAAGCACAGAGGTGCAGCACCAGCAGACCAGCAGCGAAAGTGCAGAACACCGGTCCTACAGTGCACAGCAAAGCACGAGCCGGAGTCGCTGTCCAGGAGAGCACCATCAAGGAGCAGTAGACATTAGTATTGATGAAATTAGGCAGTGAGACGGACCACAGACGACTTGATCACAAACCGAATCACAGTGTTGCAATATGAACACAACAAATCCAGAGCTGTCCAGGGAAAACGCCTGCCTCATATGTGCTTCCTTTCTGCGGATCAGCCCCAATCATCTTCGACCGGCTGTTGGAGAAGGCGGTAGATGTGAAGTTGACCATTGTAAGCTTTGCGGTCGTAAAATGTCATGTAGCTGTCGCGGTTGATAAACAATCCACCTAAAATACATAGAATTTTGAACAGAAGGAAGGGAGTTAGCGCTTTATCACATGTCACTTAATTATATAACGCGGCTGCAATGGTTTATCGTTCTCGTCAACCAGTTCGATTCACGTGATAGCCGCAGCGGTCGAATATCTGAAAGGAGCCTTTGTAGGCTAGTATTTAAAATAGAAGGAATATTTTCTTAATTACGTTGATCTTACTCCCGTTGAGTCGGCCGCCACAGCTGTACCATCGTGGTCGACAAATACGCCGGTTCCCCGACACAGACGCCTAAACGGTCAACAAATAAGCACAGCAGATTTGCATGCAGAGAATGAATGGAAGGATTACTAAGTTAAATGGAAGTGGAATCTGCTACGGAGGAACAGCGTGATAGTAGCCCTTATACCATCTGCAAAACAAATCAGACGACTGCATTGCGCGATTTTTAATGAAAGCAATCGCGCAAATATTCGAGTTTGGAATACCCTAAGGACATTCTTTTTGCTGTAAAGACTGTGATGTTGTGGAAACATTAAATTCCGACTCTGATGGTGGGATACATAGGCCAAATCTTTATCTATGCCATGTTATTTTCTGTTTTCTGAATAATTTTGCCAATTTTTCCGGAAAAACAGAAGTTTAAGGCCCAAGCAATGTCACCAACGAACAGGATAGAATGTGTATGAATACTCGGTTTATTTCGACTTTGGATCCCTCCCCCTCAAATACTCGACTATGGAAACCGTTCCTACGATTCGACCCAATCAGAAAATTCTAAGTCCCTTTCCTCCTTGCATCCCTTCGGCGAAGTCAGTATTTGAAGCCGTTCCTATGACTTCACCTAATTGGAAAAGCCCAAGTTCATGTCTTCTTCGACCCTCTCCAGGTAGTCGACTATGGAAGCCGTTCCAATGATTCGACCCATTTGGAAAAATCCTGGATTTTAAATCACTTCTCTTTCGAATCCCCTCCAACTGCCAAAACTAGTCAACTTACTAGGGAAGGGTCTGTACCGTATGTCTGAACGGGGAAAGCGACTCATATAGGGAGAATCCGCACCACTCAGATAGTATGAAAATGTGTTTATTTCAAGTCGTGAAACCCAAGGAGTAGGGGGTCACAATGAGATACGGCGCATCACGAGTTTGGCGGTCTTGTATGCCCGCGATGCTACTGGTGACAGCGGCTCGGGACGCAGTAGGCATTGACGTTGCTTCATGCCAGGAAGGTTGGTGTTCGGTTCTTCTACGCTGCTGCATTTTTGCATTTCAACTGTACTTCTTCGAACCTCCTCCAGGTAGTCGATTATGGAAGCCGTTCCTATGAATCATCCCATTCAGAAACTTAAGTTTTATCGGTTTATTTCGCCTTTGGATCTCTTCCAAATACTCGATTGTGGAAGACGTTCCTACTATTCGACCCACTCAAAAAACTCTAAGTTCATTTTCTTTTCGGATCCTCTAAGCATAGTCGATTTCTAAGCTGCTATTCCTATCGTTTGGTCCATTCAGAAATTTCTCAGTTCTTCAGTTCTTCGTCTCCATTCGGCTAAGTCAATTTTTTAGGGCCTTTCCCATGAATCATCCCATTCCCTCACGCCAGGCCGAATTCCGAAGCAATTCTCATCAAAAACATACAACACGGCATCGATATACACCGTAAATCAAACAATATGCGCAACAGCACACCTTTAATAACAAAACATATAAAAACATAAAAGAAACTCACCAGCAGCCCGTCCGCAGTCCGTCGCGCCGATTGATGATGATGCCACGACCTGCCGCCGTCACATCGTCGTTCGCGCCCTTGAGTGTGGTCCTGCACCGATTTCCTCTTCCTCTCGCCATACCCGAGTTCCTCCTTCCTTGAGTTCTGCATCTCTTCCAACATTACTTTTAGCCAGGGCCCTAACAACGCCTAACAAGCCTCGGTTTCTCCCTTTCTCTATCTCGAATCCTCGCTATGGGCTCGCAAAAATGGCCTTTGTCGGATCCGCCTAAGGAAGAGTTTGTCTAAGTAGAACAGACTGGTGAAGATCTCCTGTAATGGCATCCATGACGACAACAAAGAAGGCTGGAAAAATCCTGGTGCACCCCAACAGAGATGGAAAACTCCATTGAGGTCCCGGACGCAGCTTGAACTCCAGTCTTTGGGCAACAATAAGACATCTGCACCCTCCCTATAAATTACTCATTACGCCGTGTTCCCGAAAGGCATACCATAAAACTGGAAGCGGCACGTGGTCGAAGGCCTTCTGTAGGTCGAGAAAGGCAATATACACCGGCTTCTGCTTCTATTTCTCGTTTTGCTTCTCCACCAGGAAGCGGGCGGCGTGAATAGCATTAATGGTCCCACAACCACGCACAAAGCCGCACTGGTTGTCGGAAATCTTCACGATTTACGGATTCGTCTATCGAGGATTTACTCGAAGATCTTTATGCTGTGCGGAGGGACGGTCATTGGAACAGTCTGCAGGCCTGCCCTTTTTTTCCAAATCGGAATTGTCGTGCCGTTGTGCCAACACTCCGGTACTTTCTTATCCTTTACTACCTGGTTGAAGAACTCGGCCAACTACTCAGCAGGATAACAGAGCTTCGGTTTCCATAAATCGGCTGCTAGATCATCGGGGACTATCGCCTTTCCAGACTTCATCTTTTTTAGGGCCGCTTCTGTTTCCTCCACGGTGATTTTGTTAATGGGACCATGGACGGAAGCCATAGAAGCGATGGCCGGATGAGGAAATTAGATAGTAAAAAATCCGCCAAAGTAATCACGCCATTGCTTCAACGCCTGTTTGCTGTCTGCCAGAAGATGGCCGTCCTTATCATTGATGCCGAAGAACATTTCAATGTCCTCTCTATGGCGGCTCTCAGCAACTCGGTACAAATACCGCTCACTATCGCACGTCTCGAGCTTTCGGAGACACCGTTATAATGAGGAGGCTTTTTCAAAAGCCACGGCTTTCTTTGCAGCTTTCTTCGCCTCTTGATACTTCTGCAAGTTATCGATTGTTTTGTCGCCGGAACGAATTATAAAGCAACTTCTTCTCTCGAACCATTGCTACCACCTGATTCTTGCTGCGCCGCACCGTTCGACCTGCTTTAGCCCTAGTTTATACTTGCGCCGCTGCGCGGCGCGGTACCATTGTCGGAATAGACATCGACGGGGCGGCGCGAAAAATGCATATCTTGGGCGGTCGTCGTGCCGCTCCGCACGGCGGCGTAAAGGCCCCCATAGAGTTCTGCGGCAACGCCGCTCGCCGCAGCGGTTAAGGATAGGGCAGGGACGCCGCCGGCGGCGAGCTCTCCGTCTCTGCCCTATGGTTAAGCAATGCCGCGGCGCTGCCGCAGAACTCTGTGGGAGCCTTAAGTGTAAGGCCTATGGTATACTCCCGCGTCGCTCCAGCGACGGGCGAGGGGCAATTGTCAACGGCGCGTCTTTGCTGCAGTGGCGGATGGCGCAGTGGGACGCGGTTGTTAGTTGACGCGCCATCGCTCCCGCAATGCGTCGCAGAAGGGTGTTATACCTCCGCGTCGCGGGAGTGAAACATACTCCCGTGCGATGGCCGTCGCAGCCCGTCGCTCGTCGCAGTGCAGTGCACGAGCGACGGAGAGCGATGGTCGCGGAGGAGGGAGCGCCTGTCGTGCCCTATTCTATGCACTTCCGCTCACTTATTTCGACACTTCCTTGGTTCATGACCATACCACAGCAATTTCAACACACGCTTGGTGATGTTGGGTGGTCATGTGATGTCTCTCTTGTCCTCCTCGTAGGGTTTTCGTCGTGGCTAGACTCATTTTGGGTTCTTTTCGAAGGCTGAATGGCTAGTTTTTTGAGGAAATATTTTTCTAGGCCGTTTTTCCCACTTTTGTGCCGTTCCTCGCATTTTTTCGCCTACGAACTTCCTCGCCGGCACCTGAAATCTACATTTCTGTGCCAAGCAAGTCACAGGGAGGATCCATTGACATGCCCGGCACAGAAATGGACCAATTGAATGGCTAGTTTTTTGAGGAGATAGCAAAAAAAATTGCTGGCGCGGGCTTTTTTGCGATTGAAGCTAATTATTTTTGAGAACACATCCCCTTAAGTTTAGCGCACTTTGTTAGTGCCCAGTAGTGTCAGACATGCAACTCGAGTGAGCCGTACACAATGCTCATAGAATCGACGAAAGCAACCAAGTGAGCGAAGATTGTCCATCTGGCACACTACAGAGCATCGGCAAAGTACGCCATGCGACTTCGAGAACTTCTATGTCATGGGATCGCGTAAAGGCTGCTCGAATCATTTTTTGAGCCGCCCACGACGAAATTCCCATGATCTGGTGAAGTTGTACAAATGATTGCGGAGATCTCAAAGCGGTGAAAAGAACGATGTCAACCCTTTCTCAAAATATGTAGCTATCTAAATTGGAGGAGTTATGAGCATGCGACGTTTTGCGACGGAAGAGTCTATCGCAACCTTTTTTTAACCGTGCAACCCTAGCAGTATTGCATCTCATGCGGGGTTAGGGTTTTGCGATTCTACCACTGCTTTTGCTTTCTGTGCTCTAATACGGGTTGTCTCGAAGAAACTTATGCGTTCTCTATGAAGTCAAATAATCTTGTTCTGTTTTATGAAAAATCTATGTAAACTCATTTTGAGAAAAGAAAGACTCCTAGATTGGGTGTCCGACGGCGATTAAGATATTTGGTTCCCTTTTCCTATACTTCCCGCTCCCCCGCTGCATCTGTCTAAACATTCCTGCAGCACAATGCCCTTAGTTAGTCTAACTCTTGAGCGAATTCACGACAGGACTCACGGTGGATGTGATGGACAAAGCACGATTTCGTCACTGCACTGGATCAGCTGATTCGCTATAATTCTGCAAAAGTCTCCGTCTGCAGAGCTGCGTGAACAATTTCAGCTTCAGCGATGGCGACGGCTTGCGACGCGCATCGTGAGCCGTTGCGTCGCTGTGCACTCCCGCGTCGCTGCAGCGGACGGGAGTATCATAGGCCTAAGCTAGGGTTTAACCTCGGAGGGGCTATTTTCCAAGAGCAGGTCAGCGGTCGGTGCTGCGAGGCGACCGTCTCATACGGAAGCGATCTTCGCGTATCTTACTAGACTTCGGTCGTGATCCCTCACAGGAATGGAGCCTGTCTGAGTCTTGGTACTTCCAATATAATATGAGAAGAGGTGGGATTCGCGTTTTCGGAAGTGGGTATTCACAATGGTGAGGGTATGCAATTCCACATACCCAAGAATGCACCCACCATCGGCTTACGAGATCCCCTATCCGAAACAACCATAGCAGCTTTACATACGTGCTCGTGAAGACCACCTGCAACTATGACATATGACATCCTTCGTCGGTACCTCTTCTGTCTTCTCATGAAGCAGGCTTCAAAACTCTTTCTTGACTTGAGAGCGGCTAGTCTACGGAGCACACGCAGAGAAAAAGTGATAGAGTCGTTTCTTTGCGGAAACAACGAACCTCATCAAATGGTCGTCAAAGCGTTTGACACTTACAATTACATTCAGAAACGTTGGATGCGATTATTCCGACACCATGGTGAACCTGGAACTTCTGCATAGAACGGCCTTGAAGCAACGTCTTATGTCCCTTAACTTGCAGTAAGACCACCTCATCTCCTGCATCACAGAGAAGTCAACTCTTCTTCGTTCCAGTGCTTCTGCCAACTCGCACGAGCAGCCCGTCACCATACCCACATTCGCCGTTGCCAAACATGCCCTTTGCATACTCCCAGGGATCTTCGCATACTTCCCGCACTTGTCGGTCCTTGCTAGTGCGCGTCGGCTCCCGCGGATGCCGTAATATAATCCTGAAAGCATGAGCCTCCAATACCATGTGATGGGACGTGAGGTGTTCGTATGCAGGCCTCTGACAACGGCCTGCCGCCTGCAATCGGCGGCCGTATTCACGAATGTTCCCGGGAACGTTCGGGAAACCGTCATATGAAGTGGACCGTGCAGTTGCCCACAATACGATTTCCATGGCGATTTTCGCATTGAAGATTCGCAGAAAAGGAATCGTTCCCTCGTCCGACAAGAATAAAACACAGATTCCTCCATCGTTCGCGATCTACAGCAACACCGCTAAACACTGAACTAACTGACGTTTCCGACGCAAAAACGCGTTTTTTGCGTCGCATCATGATAACTTTTTTCATAGTAAATATTTCCGCTCAAAAATTTACAGCTGCTTTCGGCATTGCCCATTCTATCACCTAGCACGCGATTGTTATTTCAGAATGGGCAGAAACATGAAAAGCAGTATTGAAATAAATATAGCAAGTGCTCCGTCACGCCTATCGGCGTGCCTCGCACTTGCGCGCTTTTCACGATGTTAAGTATCATTAAGCTAAGGACAATCACATCAAGCTAGCTGCTGTACTTGTACAGCTCTATTCCCTACTTAGGAATTCAAAAGTCTTGAAGTACGCACAGTATATAGTATGAAAAGGCGATCTATTGGTTCCTCACTACTGATCCTCCCTTAGTGAAACGGTTTCCCGCTACACGTAGTGGCCCCCCTAAATCACCCTCCTAAGCGGACGACATCTTCGGCACGTCTGCCTAAATCCCCAAACACGTTGAGCGACGTCTTTGGCACGTCTTCTGAGTCCTAGGCACGTCACGCGACGTATTCCGCACGTCTTCTGAATCCCGGAAAAATCCGTCGCAAACCGTCGCATGGTCATCACTCCTTTAATTTTAATTGTTTGAGAAAACGTCGGTACCGTTCGAATCATCTCCTCGAGATCTACACAAACATATATAAAACTTTACCAGGCCACCGCGTTTTCACCATGGGTGGTCTAAAAAAATAACTGCAGCAGACTTTTGCGATTAGAGCACCTCACTTTTCACGACGTGCATGATTTCGGAGTATCGCAGGCATGGCGTACGTTCTCTGTCATTCCTGGAATGCTCCGAGAGTGCGCCGCGCACAATGTATACAGAATCGAACTTATCAATCGAGTGTTAGAAAACATGTTCACTCCGCTTCCATCTGCCCTTGTGTGACACGATTTTTCCAATAGAAAAAGACAAACCTTGAGGTAGTTAAGCTCGTTTCGACCCTAACCTGGACGAGCATACTCAAGGTATATAAAGCCTTCTCTGGGTCTCATCAGCAGGTAGAGAAGGCTTTATGAGAGAATAAACAAAGCAAACTAACAAATAAGCTAACCTGCAATCGGTATATAATCCACAACAGTTGCAACAGAAGGAATATATTCTCAATAAATCCAGACTGGGCGCGTGTAGCGCAGTCGGAGGAGGCGCGACTGCCGCGTGCACCCGATACCAGGTTCCTGGTTCGGATTTCCCGCCCAGGCCAACCAAGCCTTCCATCCCTCCGGGGTCGGTGAATTGGTACCAGACTTGTCTGGGAAGGATAGAGAGACCGATCACCCTCAGTTATCGGTATAAGTGGTCTCCTGCCGTAATCGTCCAAATGTACTTCGGCATCGTGTTTGGCACCCCGAATAAGTCCCCGACCCTACACGAATTTTGAGCAAAATCGGTGATCCTGACCCGACCACCCTCAAACAGGAACTAACCTGCTGATGTCTACGGATTTTTCAGAAACGGACGTCGGATTCCTAATCAGCGCCCCAAATAACCCCTGGACGATTTTGGACGAAGTTTGCACGATGACTACACTACTACAACGTTTCACTGCCTACAAGACCCACGAGTTGCAGCCGAAACGATTCGGATCTGACAGAGTTATTGCGCTCCGAACACGCCCTTGTGTCCTATTTGGCAAGACGAGGGTCGATGTTCTCCGCGCACTTATTCGCCCAGATCACAGTTCTCGATACTCCTAGTAACACCGTTGAAATCAGCAGGAAAAGTTCTATCAAACGGTATCAAGCTTGGCCAATTTCAAAAACATCGATTTTCGATGACGTCATCGTCCGTCTGCGACGGCCTGGAGCGGTCTCGTCCTCGATGCGAAATTGTCGAAAAATCGATGTTTCCAAAATCGGCCGAAATTGACACCATTCGATAGCGCTTTTCACACTGAACAGAGCAGTACTATTGCGAGTGTCGAAAACTCAAATCTGGGCGTGCAAGGACTCAAGAAACTCTAACCGCTATCTTCCGCCACTCTAAATTGGCAGATGGGGCTAAGGCACTTCAAGAAACTAGGGAGTTGTGAGCAAGTCCTCATAAAGTACATTTATCGTACTGCTCGCATACGCATTTTGGGGCCGTTAGCCCGCCGCGTCTTCTCGCAGTGGTCCACCGAAATCGGAAAAAATGCGTCACGCAAGCCTCACCTGCATATTCGCGCCCCTGTAACTTTACTTAGTCATAAGCTACACCGTTCGACTTTAGCTTGCTACTACAACGTTTCACTGCCTACAAGACCCACGAGTTGCAGCGGAAACGATTCGGACCTGACAGAGTTATTGCGCGTCGAACACGGCAGCGCGTGCAATTTGCAAGCGGTCGCTCCCACTCGATTGATAGGTTCGATAATATATGCATTGTGCACGGCGCACTCCAAAGGCCCGCTGGATAGGTTTGGAGCAATTCCTGAGTAGGGCAGCTGCAAATTTGTGATAAAACTCCCCAAACGCTCGCTCTACAGGATGTCGCGCTCACTCGATTGGTAGGTCCGACTCTGTATGCATTGTTCACGGCGCACTCCAAATGCAAGCTAGACAGTCTTAGAGCAATTTCTTATTAGGACGGCTGGAAATTTCCGATAAAATTCCCCAACGCTCGCTCTACAGGTTGTCGCGCCGCGCCTACTCGATTGATTCTGTCGGGCCTATATGCATTGTTCAACTCTACTGAGATTTATATACCAAAAGATAGAGCTTGAGCTGCTGAGTTCAAATATATGTTTATTTTTACAAGTATTTCGTTTCTAAAGAACTTATTCAAAAAGGCCGCTTTTGAACGCTCCAAAGCGGCCTATGTTGGCCGGCGCGGCTTTTTCGGCCAATGACCAAAAGACATGTCCGGTACTGTATGTTCATTACCAAAGTCAAGAAGGGTAGGTATGTTGTTAACCTTCCTTTTAAAGAATTTATTAAAAGAGTAGTAGTTGGAGCCGTTAAGAGAGTTGAAGTTGTTGGTAGACCACGATAAAAGTCTATGGAGGGTCTAACCCATGGACAGTAGGAAGAGGCTTTTAGCAGGACTGCTGCAAGGTAGCGGTGACCTATAATAAATGAATTTATAAATAAGATGGTTAAGGAATGAAGACTCTAATGGGGGCGTGCAAGCCCTCCCCCCGGTACCGACTAACACTTTTATAAACCTCATCAAAAGAGCCTCTATTTTTGTACAAAGGAGGTATGGCCCTCCTGTTAAGGTATATTTGAGGAATATAAGAAAGAAAGAGGTAAAGGAGGTTAAGGTGTTTATAAAGCAATATGGGTGAGAAAAGAGGTGAGTAATAAAGGGATAGAGGTAAAGTAAGGTTAGAATATGCGTATGAGCAGTGTAAAGGTAAAAGAAGCTACAGAAAGAAAAGGAGATTATTTAAGGCAAGTAATACTATTTTTGTTATAGGTAGGCGGTCCTGATTGGAATGTATATGAAAATCTAAGTATACGGTAGTGGAACCGGGCCAATAAAAAGGACTATATAAGGAAAGCGGTAAGCAAACCAGCCTATTATATTATACGACAATCGTCAAAGTTTTTATTATGTATTCGTCTAGCACAACCTATGGCCTTTTACAATAGGGAATTGTTGTTGCATTTTACAGGAGTGACTAACTAAGTAATATGTGGCCATTTGAATTCTATATTGTGTTACAGGCATGTGGACATCAGAGGAGAATAAGGTCTATCAAGACCAAGTGAATCAAAAGGTGTTACTGGAGTGGGTACGCATCACCGTATTAACAGCTCCCCAAAAGGCCAACTAGGACGTCATTTTGCTGGACTTCGCGCAAAAGATCTTGGAGTAAATGTTAGTAGAAAATAAATAAAGGTGTATAATCAAGTCATGATTATAGAAGAAATGTTAGGTACCCAAGCGACCGTCCAAACCCTTTCAGTTGGCCGGTACAGGCTGGCTACACCAACACCGGACCGGCCATAAGAGTGAGTAGAGTTTAAGTACATAAAAGGAGGAAATAACGGATAATTTTTAGGCGAAAATGTGTTATGAGTTCTGGCGCTTCTTTATGAAGAGCGGACGCAGGCGTATCTATGAGTACATCAAAAAGAACAACACCGACATACGGATAATTAGAATGAAAAACAGTCGACCAATTCGGGAAGACGCAGAGAGCTAACGGCCTACAAATGCGCGTGCAAGCAGAACGCTTGAGGTTCTTTACGACGACGTGCT
Organism: Heligmosomoides polygyrus polygyrus; assembly: GCA_947396885.1. Classification (NCBI taxonomy): domain Eukaryota; kingdom Metazoa; phylum Nematoda; class Chromadorea; order Rhabditida; family Heligmosomidae; genus Heligmosomoides; species Heligmosomoides polygyrus. The sequence goes on from OX377206.1 coordinate 36,277,717, forward strand.
CACAGCTCCCAAGCTGCATAAACTGCCTTAGCCCATTCGCCATTTAAGGGCGGCGGACTTAGCGGTTGAAGTTTCCTGCCCTTACTCGCCCATATTTGGGTTTTCGACACTCCCAATAACAACGTTTTGTTGACCACGAAAAGCTTTATCGACCTCTTCGAACACGCCCGCGCGTACAATTTGCAAGTTGTCGGTCCCCTCGATTGAAAGGTTCGATTCTATATGCATTGTTCACGGCGCACTCCAAAGGCTAGCTGGACAATCTTGCAGCAATTCCTTAGCAGTACGCCTGGAAATTTATGATAGAACTCTCAAACGCTCACTCTACCAGTTGCGAACCCAATCGATTGATAGGTTCATCTCTATACGCATTGCACACGGCGCGCACTTTAGTCTCGCCGGGACAGATTGGAGCAATTCCCTAGTGGGGCGGCTGAAAATTTCTGATAAAATTCTCCAAACGGTTCGAAATAGACTTGAAGGCTTTACATTTTCCATTAAGGGCAGATAGAAGCGGAGTGAACATGCTTTCTAATACTCGATTGATATGGTCAATCCTATATACGTTGTGCGCGGCGCACTCTCGGAGCATTCCAGAAATGACAGAGCAAAGACAACGTACGCCATGCCTGCGATACTCCTAAATCATGCACGTCGTGAAAAATGAGGTGCTCTAATCGCAAAAGTCTGCTGCAGTTATTTTTTTAGACCACCCATGGTGAAAACGCGGTGGTCTGGTAAAGTTTTATACACGTTTGTGTAGATCTCGAGGAGATGATTGGAACGGTGCCAGCATTTTCTCAAACAACATAAAACTAAAGGAGTTATGACCATGCGACGGTTTGCGACGGATTTTTCCGTCGCAAACCGTCTTTTTGACCGCGCGACGTGGGCGGTGTTGTAGAAGACGTCGTGGTATTTTCCGCTATTTTCGCGCCCCGTAATTTGATCAATATCGATTAATGGCGATCGATACTTCAAAAACAAACTTCAGATTCGTGATCAGCGACCGCGATTACCCCAGGGCTAACGTTTCCAGGCAGTTGAAGTTTCCAGGCACGGAAACTGCTTACTCATCTGCACTTGTAACTGTCGTACGATCGCATCTGAGCAGGATCTTCGGACACTGCTTTACAGAAGCCGCAACATCAAATACGACGTTAGCGCTCTGCAAGAAATGAAAGGCAGAACGGAAACCATAAGAAGGACCGACCAAAACCAGCTTCTCATTATCGGAGTAAAGGTGGACAGAAAGAATTTCGACGGAGTTGGATTTCTCGTTAACTCGACAGTGCAGCACCTAGTAGACTCTTACAATATCATCAGTCCGCGAGTAGCTATTCTTCCTCTGGGAACCGAAAATCAAACATCTCCATCATAAATGGATCTACTCCAAAATCTGCGGCCACAGACGAAGAAAGGGAGGAATTCTACAAGCTATTCGATGCTGTGGGGCGACCGTTTCAAGAAGAAGAGCTACTACAAAGCTGTTGTTGGGGACTTTCACGCTACTGTCGGTAGGAATGGAAGCTAGGACCACATAGAACTTTTTCAAGGAACGAAAACGAAGAGCGACTGATACTTCCTATCCGCATGAAGTCTCTTCCATGGAAATTCTATGTCCAAGTAGCCTTCAAACCGGCGATGGACCAGGGAAACCCGAAACGGAGAAATACGTTCGGAGATTGACCATGTTCTTACAAACAGGCGCTGGAGTCTTTTCGATGTCTCCGTGCTGCTTTCGTTTGACACCGGCTCGGATCACCGTCTTGTCCGTGCAAAACTGACTCTCACAAAGAAGATTCTCAAACGCGACACTTATAAACCGGGACCGGTGAGGATCCCCACATTCAAGTCGGAGGAGTTGGAATATGCAATATAGTCGCAAGATTGGAATCTTCTTGAAGATCCATTGGAAGGCAACTAACTTCTCTCCAAAGGACTGTTGAAATGTGCTAGCAGCTCTTGCGGAGCCACACCACCGTCTGGTTCAAGACTCAACGCACATGCGATTAAACTCTTGGAGCAAAGAAGAGCTGTTAAACTGGATCCTAATGCTTCCCATCTCGAAAAAGTCACCATCTCGAAGGCCTGTCGAATTGCAGTGAAGGAGTCCATACAAGCCTACAGAAGATTGAAGCTGTTAGAAGCCGCTGGGAAAGGTTCAAGCATAAAGCGTTGCAAACGAGATCTCTGATCAGAAGGCAATAATGTCAGTTCTTATAGTTATGGATGGAACAACGCAGACATCTCGAAGAGCGATGGAAGCCATCGTTCAAGAATTCTACACAGACCTGTTTCGTTGTTCCTTCACTATCTCAAAATGCTTGATGCCACCAGCTGAGGAACCACCAGCAGGGAACAGTCCCTGGCTTCATCCTTCTGACGGCATGAGCAACTTCTGATCCCATCCTGGAATCAGAAGTTGCTCATGCCGTCAGAAGGATGAAGCCAGGGACTGTTCCCGGGCCAGACGGCATTTCTGCTGGTCTCCTTTGTGCGGATAGCAGTGCCCTCTGCTCACTTCTTGCCAAGCACTTCAACCACTACCTCCGCCTTTGTAGGATTCCGGACTTATGGATGAATCGAAAACAGTTCTAATCTTCAAAAAAGGTCAGCAGGAGGATATTAACAACTATCGACCCATCAGTCTTCTCTCAACTGTGCACAAGATCTTCACCAAGATATTGCTTAACCGCAATGGAATGTTGCTTGCATGAATATTAGCCAGTGGAGTAAGTCGATTTCGCAAGAATTTCTCCTGCATGGGCAATATTCAGACTGTCTCCAACTCATCGAAAGGAGCCGCGAATACCATATTCCACTTGTCATTGTCTTCGTGGATTATCGGAAAACGTTCGACTATGTGGAAATCAACGCCATTCTGAACGAGCTTGTGCATGCTGGTGTACCATTGCCCTTCATCCGACTTCTCGACGAATGCTTCTCGAACACATCGACTACCATCTAGTTGTTTGGTCGAAAGCTTCAAATTCCTATCGGGAAAGAAGTACGGCAATGAAACACGATTTCTCCTAAACTATTCACAGCGACTCTCCAGGATGCCATGAAGGACTTGAACTGGGACGACAAAGGCTACCCTGTCGATGATAAACGAATTAGCAACCTCTGCTTCGCCGACGACGTTCTCATCTCTACAAGCACGACAAAAGTCGAGGAAATGATGAACGGGTTCAATGTGGAGTACGAAGCTTTTATTGGACATGAATATGTCCAAAACGCAATTTATGGCCAACCAGTGGTGTGAGGGTACTCGTAAGGTTAAACGGAGCTGCTCTACAACAGGTCGATCCCTACGTCTAGAGAGCTGAACATGGGTAACGATCTTGTCCCTGAAATCGAACGCAGGAGACGCGCAGCATGGGCAGCCTTCAGTTCGATTCGCGAAGTAACCGATTAGGTCAAAGATGCCGGCCTCAGAACATCGATATTCAACGCCTCTGTACTGCCTGCAATGTGTTACACGATGGAAACCTGGCGCAAACTACGCATCGTGCACTGGAGAAATGTCTTCTGAGGACAAGCCTTCGTCAGCAAAGGCAAAAAGGTCGGAGCTAAGGGAGAAGTTGCAAATAGCAGATTCGCTGCAGTATATGAAGAAGTCCAAATATAGCTGGGCCGGGCACCTGCTTCGACGAAAGCCCGATAGATGGAGTCACCGTAACCATAAGGGACCACTGGGACGACCGCCAACGCGATGGACATGCTGATTCTCAAGATCTTTCAGAGAGCGGAGTCCGCCTCACTGGATGCGAGCTTCCAGAGATCGAGCGGTCTGGAAGAGTTGTGGTCCCCGCTAAGAAGACCTCCAGCCGACAAAAGGACCATCAAGGTATCAAAGTAAGTAAGTATCGTTCCGCACACCAATACAATACTAAGAGGGCCATTGTCCGGAATATATTTTAAACAGCTGCCCTTGTGTCCTCGAACACCGAGTTCAAGCCCTCATACAGGGAAATGGCATCTCGCATTGCCTTATCCAACGGGTATGTTGCTCACACCATGACCAAACTGCAGTAGCGCTCGTACGGAGGGCATAATTGCATGATTAAATTGCCTTCTCGGTACCCTCATCTCAGACGCCTTCAATGTTCGAGTACGGGAATGCATTCGTATGCCTGACCTGGGTGACATCGTTAGGGAATCTCAAGGCGCAACTGCTGAGGAACCGTCTTTATTACTGCGCTTCTGCGTGGACCGTCTATTCGGTAGGGAAGGCGACTGTAAGGTATCAGAAGCAGTGTACCTCATAGCTTGAACAGGTGAAGGAGTATGCGGATGGGCTCTATAGGTGCAAAGTCGCCCCTTGTGGGAGCGCGGACTGCGAAGTCATAGTGGCGCAGTGATCTGAGTGGCGATGACGATCCTGGCTCGTGAGGTCGACATCGAGGCTCTATGGATTGCGTTCACAAACACTACAATCAATAGAAAGGAGAAACGGACCTTAACCCAGGCGTTGGATTCATTTGCCGACCTTTGAGGGCTTAACCCCGGAGAGCGCCAGCGAGAAGGTCGCTGAGGGGCTGACCCGAAGTGTGGACCTCATTCACCCTGGACGGATAATTTCTCTAACTTCTCTTGTCCGTTCCAGGCTCTGAAGAAGGCGGTTACCCCGAAACACCGTCCCGCCTGGCGCAAGAGTTTTGATCGCAACTAAACATCCTCCTAACAGCATCTGAACTTTGTTTCCACCACTAGGAAAACAAGCTCTTCATAAAAGCGCTCCAGTAAGCGTGCTTTTAGAGGACCAGGGTACTATGAAAGCCTTCCTTGAGCTTTCTCTCGCCAGAAACCAAGAAGCAAACAAATTTTCTTTCATTTCATTGGAAGTAGATTAAATCGATAGTTTTCTTTGGCCGTACCTCACCTGAGGAGCCGAGAGAGCTAGCGAAACGCCTACCTCCACCAGAGGAAGCTACATAGAAGAGCAGCGAAAAGTCTCGCCGTGGCAGGGGAAGAGTTCTAATTTGAACCAAACGAAGCAAAATCCAAGGTAAAACTGTAAACCCTTGCAAAAGATGGCAAGAAATACAGGTCTATAGAACAAAGATGACGAATGCTTACGGCTTGATCAAGCAAAGCGAGTCAGAAATCAACCGTCTCGACCAGCCGTTCGCGTTTCCGGAAGAAAGGAAGGAAACGTACATTAGGGAGAAGACAGCACAGCTGAACCACCTGAAGAGGACGGTAATGAGCAACAAGCAGTACCGCGACAACTGCTTAAAGGAAACCATCGAAATTATTATTTCATATCCCGATGATAAGAAACGTGAAGAGCTCATAACGGATTTAAATGACCACTTGCAAGTAGAAACAAGCGAGCTTGACATCACGGTCATGGCATCACGGTCGTTGGCAGAATAAAGTGGACTTCAGAAAGGATGAATTGTTTCAGCAAACAGTTTTAATTGCCAGCTGGGAGGAAGGTAACAACGGTAATCGTACTGTCACTGGCAATAGTGACAGTAACTGCACGTCGACAAATGGGATCACGCCTCCACTACAGCGGAGTGTCGCATTCAGGCGACCCCTTCTCGAGGTTCCAACCTTCTCACGAGACTTCAGAGAGTTCAATGCCTTCTGGTCGGTATTCCAAGCACTCATACACAATGATACCAGTTTAACTGACCAAGAAAAGTTTCTGTTCTTGAAGCAGGCTCTTAAAGGTGAAGCTGCAGCATCCACCACCTACGATCCTGTGACTGGGGACAATTACTGCATTGCGGTCAACGTCTTCAAGAAGCAGTACGACAAATCGGCAAGCATAGCAGATATTCTTATTAGCGAGATCGAAAAGCTGTGAATGTGGCAAACTTTCCAAACCTTTTCGTTGCAATTTCATGTAGAGCGCTTCAAATGACAGTACTGCTTTTTTCTAGTACTGCTTTTCTTTTCTCTTCTTTTTCTTTTTCTTTTTTCTTTCTTTTTCGCGCAAAAACTCTCGTTGCATCTCCAATGAATGCTATTATTTGAGCATTTGCAAGACAGGTAAGAACTTCGGTAGCTCAGCGTTTTTCGCCGTAATTTGAACTGTCCTGATTCGTCTTGCTGCTAGAACCGCCTGCCGACTCCACTAGATTCTGTAACATTAGTGTATTATGTGCAGAGTAAGTGCCTCCGTGGCAGTATTGATTCGGCGTGTTGTTGTTATGTCTCTTTTCGCCGCTTGTTTCGAAGTCTGATGAGCAGTAGCAGTTGAGCCCCAAACAGTGTTCGCCGCACAAGCCGAGGCCTGATTTCGCCTTCACCTTCTGTCCGTACTTCTGCCTGCAACCCCTGTGACCCAGTTCTGCTCTGCGTTTCGCTCTCTTGGCCGCCGCTATCTCTCTCTATCTCACTCTTCATCGTTTCTACTTCGTGTCAGAGACAAAGAGTCTGTTTGCACATTTCAGTTACGTGGTAGCGCTGAGAGAAGCGGCGAAAAAACGCGGCCGCCCCTAGACGCTGCTGGCTTAGTCTATCAAGCAAACATCAAATCACATGCGCAATTCGGTGCTCATAAAACGTCATAACACATGCAAAAATCTGTAATTTACCACGTGACCGTCTTCCCTGAGTTACTAGATTTTAGCCGCTTCTTATTCCATTCGGCTCCATCGGCTCAATATACTCGCAGTAATCTATTTTGTAAGGCAGTAACATGCCCACAGTTACTTATTACAAAAGCCACAAGAATTACAATGATTATAAAATTAATGGCCAGCGGTAATTTGCCAGCCGCCTGAGCGAGTTGCTCTGCAAAGAGATTCTTGCCTTACCTAAAAACAATCCAGCATTTAAATTTTTCCCTGCCTTGATGTAGGCTAGAAGAATATCATGCTCCACTGATGTATTGCCACTTAATGCTTTTGGGGAAAGTGCAGTGAACCGCGAGGAAGGTCGTAGGATAGCATGCCCATCAGGGGTTGGCATTTAGCGATTCAAGATTTATCGAATTACAGGACCTTCCAGCATTTTCCATTTACGATTTTTAACGCAAGTTAACAAAGAATACTTTCTCTAAATTGCATTGACAACATTTTATGCACCATCTTTGAAATGTAACTTTTCCTGATGTGAATGCGTTCCAGGCGAAATTTTTGGACCTGCTTCGAGCAGCATTGTTGCTCTATCGAGAAAGCCCTCCGCTTGCTTGTATCAGTGGAGAAAGGCGGTCGATATCGTTCTCATATTTCGGGAATTCTTGCTTTTTTCCTTGCTCATCGACCATTTTGTTCCCTCCCTCTTTTCTCCGCTATCGTTTCCCATCTTTGGACTTTTTAGACTTACGTTTCTGGACTCACTGCCTCATATTCCTTTTTCGTGCTCCTCAACCCCAGTTTTTCTCACAGTTTTAATCAATGATAGTTTCCTTATAAGTAGGATTGAAAAGGCATAAAAAGCGTGAAGAAAACGGCTATGAAGCACAAAGAATGAGCAAAACAGTGGTACGAGACGAAACAAAGGTATGAAAAAACCCTTTTCCTCTTCCCCTCAAGTTTTTTGGAAAGCTGGAGAGGTTCATCGTGCAGATCTTGTTGTTACTGTTAGGTGCTGGAGTTTTAATGATTGTTCTCGTTTGGCGATCTGGCTGATAATGGATGGAATATTGTTACGTGGTCTGAGATGAAGGCATAGTCATGCAAGTGTTATGAAAATAGAGATGTATCGACTAAAAAAGAGGATCCGACTTTTCATATACTAAACTGTCGCCAAACTAACGAGGAACGTCAAAGAGGTGACCGCGGAGTTTCATGAAGCGACCTGTATAGGGTTGTAGGGCGTTATAGCACCATAATGGTTTCCAAATTTCCTGCGGTGCGGCTTTTTTTGCATTTTTATCAATGTAGAGCGGATTTTAGCCCTAGCGGGGTACCGTATTCGCTTTTCTAATCCGCCCTTAACCTCTTACAAGATGTAGTCGAGCTAGCTTTCGTCGATTAGAGATACGCCGCTGGCCATTAAACCATGCTTGCCTTGTTGGAGAAAGTGTTTTTCTCTGCTCCACTTTCTCTTCTCAACTCCAAAATTTGAGAGACAAACGCCTATGTTAAATTCGTGGTCAGCGTGCAAGTGCTCCGTCACGCCTATCGGCGTTCCTCGCACTTGCACGCTTCGCGCGATGTTGCAGTACCACTAAGCTAAGGAGAATCACATCAAGTTAGCTGCTCTACTTGCACAGCTTTCTTCCCTACCTAGGAGTACAAAAGGCTCGCAGTACGTATAGTATATGGTGTGATAGGGCGATCTATTGGTTCCCCACTACTGGTCTTCCCCTATTGAAACGGTTCCCCATTACTGCTACTGGTCCCCCTCACTGATCCACCCTCAGCGGACGACGTTTTTGGCACGTCTATCTGAATCCCCAAACACGCTGAGCGAAGCCTTTGGCACGTCCTTTGAGTCCCAGGCACGTCACGCGACGTATTCCGCACGTCTTCTAAATCCCTGGCACGTAGAAGACGTCTGGGTATTTTCCGCGCTCGGTAACTTGATCAGTATCGATTGATGGTAATCAATACTTCAAAAACGAATTTTAGATTCGTGTTGAGTGACCTCGACTGCCTCCAGGGCTAAAGTGTTAAACCGCCTAGACGACATCCACAAAAAATCTATAGCTTGATCAATATCCATAGATGGCGATCGATACTTCAAAAGCGAATTTTAGATTTGTGTTTAGAGACTTCGACCACCTCCAGGGCTGAAGTTCCCAGGCAGGGAGAAGACGTCCGGGTATTTTTCGCTATTTTCGTGTTTTCGTGCCCCCCTATTTCCCCCGCACACTATTTTATGACTAAATCGACACAAAATCGATAATATGGTCCAAATGGATTGATGGCGATGGACCCCTCAAATGTGGACTTCACGCTCGCCTTCAGTGACATCGACTACCCCAGACGGAAGTGACGGACCGCAAGAAAGTTATCCATAAAAAATCGATATTCAGCCATGATTTTCGAAACTTAACGCACCAAGGCACACTGCACGTTAAAGAGTGTAACCGCACATGGCGCGTTATTCAAACCTGGATTTTGGTAGGGTAACAGCGCCCTTACTACACAAAAAAATCGGTTATACCGGTCGATGTCGATTGATAGCGACCGATACTTCAAAAATGAACTTCAGAGTCGAGTTCAGTGACGTCGATTAGAACAGCGGCGGGGAGTTCGGACCGCAAGAAAGATATCCACAAAAAAATCGATAATACGGCTCAATCTGGATTGATGGCGCTGGACACTTCAGAAAGGGACCCTGCCCTCGCGTTCAGCGACCTCGACTACCCCGGAAGGAAAGTTTCGGACCGAAAGCAAGATATCCACAAAAATCGATAATACAGGTCGATATCGATTGATAGCGACCGATACTTCAAAAATGAACTTCAGATTCGAGTTCAGTGACGCCTAGGGGCGGGGAGATCGGACCGCAAGAAAGACATCCACAAACAAATCGTAAATGCGGCTCAAAATGGAACCAAGGCACTCGACACTTCAATAACGGGATTCAGAGTCGTATTCACCAACCGCGATACCCCTGGGACTGAAATTTCCGATCGCCAGAACGACATCCACAAACAAATTGATAAAACGACTCAAACTGAATTGATGGCGATCGACACTTCAAAAACGGGCTTTGCCCTCGCGTGCAGCGACCTCGACTACCCCGGGAGGGAAGTTTCGAACCGAAAGAAGGATATCCACAAAAAATCGATAATACGGCCCAAATGGATTGATGGCGCTCGACACTTCAATAACGGGATTCAGAGTCGCGTTCACCAACCACGATACCCCTAGGACTGAAATTTCCGATCGCCAAGACGACATCCACATAAAATCGCTAATATCGATCGATATCGATTGGTCAACTTCAGATTCGTGTTCAGCGACCTCGATTACCCCTAGGGCAGAAGTTTCAAGACGCTTGCACGACATCCGCAAAAAAGCGATAATATCGATCGATATCGATTGGTCGACTTCAAATTCGTGTTCAGCGACCTCGATTACCCCTAGGGCAGAAGTTTCAAGACGCTTGCACGACATCCACAGAAAAATCAATAATATCGATCGATATCGATTGCCCCTGCTGTGAACGCCTCCCGTCGATGATCATCTAAATGCCCAGGCACTCTCGCCGACGTGGTCGGCACGTCTACGGCTCGCCATGCACGGTTGCCGACGTGTTCGGCACGTTTACGGCTCGCCATGCACGGTTGCCTACGTGTTCGGCACGTCCACGGCATCGCCAGGCACGGTTGCCGACGTGTTCGGTGCATCTACGGCATCGCCAGGCACGTAGAAGGCGTCTGGGTATTTTCTGCTATTTTCGCGCCCCTGATGTTTCCGCGAACAACGACTTCTGAGCCTGGACACCGACTTCTACAGCCTCGACTCGGTCCTCAGCTCGCCACCCCCCCCCCCTCCCACGTCAGCCTCCGTGGCACTGGACTCGCCACTCTCCACTCCATTAGCCCTAGCTTAACATAAGAGCAGCGGGGGTACGAAGGCCACGGGACAGAAGATCCATTGATCGAAATCGACCTACCTTAGTTAACAATTACCCCTCTCCCCTTTCGCAATTAACCAATTGATAGAAGGGTAATGCCAATCTGAAGCCTTCGTATATGCCGCACTGTCGAACGCAGTTTACAGTGGATAATAAAAAATAAGCAAGTGTCAATCATTGGGTGACCCCAATAAAGGAGAGTGTTCATTTGATTATTCGAGTATTCGACTAATCGAAATTTGGTAATTCGAAATTTTGAGAATCGAATAATATTCGTTCATTCGAAATTCGAAATTTTGAAAATCGATTATTATTCGATCATTCGAAATTCGAAATCTTCTCCCAAGGACAAAGGTATAGATAGTAGAGGCGCAGTGACGCGATCCAATTTCTTACAGTAGACTACGAAGGTAACAATAGGGTTTGCTGGGAGCAACTTACAGTGTGTGATTCCTTTGCAGTTCCGCCAAACACTGAGCATTGTTCTCTGACAAGCGAAGGACACCGAGTCACCATGCCACTTTAAGATCTTAAGACTTTAAGATGTATATGGCGGAATACGGCTTCGAACGCTGACTACAAATATGTTTTCCATATCTGCTAAACGCATATCCTGGCGGAGCTGTGCACCACTTTCAGTTTGCCTCCTTAGCCCTCTGGCTGCGTGGAGTCCCCCAGGCTAGCTGAACTAAGCCGGAAACAGTGCGGGCAGCCGAGCAACGGTGGCGCACTGAATGGAAGACCAACGCGGTAAGATTGCGTTCGACTGTTCTGTGATGCAACATTCTTGCACTTCCTAAAAAGAGCCACCACAACCAACAAAAGCACGATGTAAAATCACAACGAAAAAGGTCGTCAGAAAAGAAGCATGATTCATAACTTTTGCACTTCTGGAGCAGTGAAAGTACGATAGTGCCAGAGATGGAACAGTTTCGTCGCCTAAACATAGCCTGGAGAGGTTATTTAAGATGCTGATCATTTTTATAAGATCTGTTTTCAAAATTTCGGTGTGGTTAAGCTTACAATCTTGTCCAGGTGAATGAGGCAATTTTGCACTCCGCTCCACTGAAAGCGGCAGTCACCCACCACCCGCTCATATAAGCGGATAATTTGAAATTTGTGGTTTTTTTCAATAGCGGTTAAAAAGAGCATGCGAATAACAACATCTTTGAGAAGCTCCTCATCTTCGAATGATTCAGATAAAAGTAGCCTTAACAGGAAAGACTTCCAGATAATCCAAACAACTGTTTTATCTTCGGATTTCACATCGGATATCCGAATCGGATAGGATATCAGTTTTCCTATTAAAAATCAGTTATCTGAATTTCCAGGAAATTCATCTGCTGAAAATGGCCCCTATCCGAATTGCCCTAGGATGCAAGCTTTTCAAAGATGCCATTATTCGCACAATCCTCTTAACCAGGGTTTGGAAAAAATGACGAATCCGAATTATCCGAATCGGCCTCGGATTCATTGTCTAACATATGGATGGATGATCAGTCCCAACCGTCTAACATAAGACGAAAATTTTTGAGGAGAAAATAATCGAAATACCGCCCGCGTCGCGCGGTCAAAAAGGCGGTTTGCGACGGAAAAATTCGTCGCAAACGGTCGCATGCTCATAACTCTTTCAATTTTAAGCTGTTTGAGAAACTGTTGGAACCATTTGATTCGTCTGTTCGAGGTCTACACAAACGTATATAAAACCTCGCCGTGAGTGGCCTAAAAAATAACTGCAGCAGGCTTTTGCGATTAGAGCACCTTATTTCCCAGGAAGTGCATGTGACGTGCAGTGTTTTCGGAGTATCTCAAGCATGGCGTGCGTTGTCAGTGCTCTGTCATGCCTGGAATGTTCCGAGAGTGCGCCGTGTACAATGCATATAAGATCGAACCCATCAATCGAATGGGCGGAAGCATGTCCACTGGGTTTCTATCTTCGCCTCATAGAAAATGTAAAGCCTTCAAGACTATCTTGCATTGTTTGAAAATTTTATAAGAAATTTTCTGCCGCCCTACTTAGGAATTGCTTCAATCTGTCCTGCGAGACTTAAGTACAATGCGTATAAAGATGAACATATCAATCGAGTGCGTTCGACAACTGGTAGAGTGAGCGTTTGGGGAGTTCAATCGCCAGCCGCCCTACTAAGAAATTGCTCTAATGCTGTCCAGCTAGCCTTGGGAGTGCGTCGTGAACGATGCATATAGAATCGAACCTTTCAATCGAGGGGCGACCGCTTGCAAATTTCAAGCACGGGCGAGTTCGTAGCGCAATAACTCTTTCAAGTCCAAATTGTTTCGGCTGCAACTCATTGGTCTTGCAGGCCGTAAAACGATCTAGTAGCACATTAAAGTAGAACGGTGTAGCTTAGGAACAAGCAATGTTACAGGGAAGCGAAAATGCAGGTGAGGCTTGTGTGACGCTTTTTTTTTCGATTTCAGTGGACCACTGTGTGAAAACCCGGAGAGCAGACGGCCTTCAAATACGTGTGCAAACAGAGCGCTTAAGGTACTTCAAAACTCAAATGTGGGCGAATAATGGCGGGGGAAACTTCAAACGCTAAAACTCGGCCGCCCTAAAATGGCAGCTGGTGCTAAGGCAGTTTAATCAGCTAGGGAGTTTTGAGCACGTCGTCGTAGAAAACCTTTAGCGTTCTGCTCAGCTGCGCATTTGTAGGCCGTTAGTTCTCTGCGTCTTCCCGCAGGGGTCGACTGAAATTGGAAAAAAATCGTGCCACATAGGCCTTACCTGCATTTTCGCACTGCTGTAACTTTGTCCAGTCATAAGCTACATTGCTGCGTTTCAGCGCACTGCTAGAAGGTTTGCCTGCCTACAAAACTCACAAGCTGCAACCGGAAAGGTTCAAACACGACAGAGTTATGGCGCTCAGAACATGCCCGCGCGTGCAATTCAACACAACGGTTGATGTCCTCCTCGCTCTTACTCGCCCATGTTACAGTTTTCCCTACTCCCAATAACACCATTCAATTCAGCATGAAAAGCTCTATCCAAAGGTGTCAAGCGTGGCCCAATTCGAAGATATCGATTTTCAATCACGTCATCCTCCTTCTGCCGCGGCCTCAGAAAACTGTAAGGCGGCCTCGTCCTCGATGCAAAGGATAGAGGATAAAGGACGGCGTTACTCAATCCCTTCTGGGATGCGCCAGCGCATTCTACTTCTACGGGATGTCGTGGAGGCGACATGAATGCGTATTTGGCCATACAATGACTTGCGGTGGCCAGCCGATGAGCAAGTCAGCGCTTCATCCTTCCCAGAGAAATTTGGTACCAATTCACTGACCCCGGAGGGATGGAAGGCTTGGTTGGCATGGGCGGGAAATCCGAACCAGGAATCTGGTTCTGGGTGCACGCGACAGTCGCGCCTCCTCCGACTGCGCTACACGCGCCCTCCTCGATGCAAATCTGTCAAAAAATCGATATTACCAAAATTAGTCAAAACTGGGACAGTTCGATAGCGCTTTCCATGCTGAACAGAACGATGTCAATGAGAGTGTCGAAAACCCAAATCTGGATGAGTGGGAGAGCAAGAAACTCTAACCGCTATCTTCTGCCGCTTTAAACTGGCAGCTGAGGCTAAGGCAGTTTAGGAAGCTGAGGAGTTCTGAGCATGTCATCGTGAAGTACCCTAAGCGCCCTGTTTGCCTACGCATTTCAAGCCCGTTTGCTCGCTGAGTCTTCCCGCAGTGGTCCACTGAAATCGAAAAAATGCGTCACACAAGGCTCACCTGCATTTTCGCTTCCCTGCAACATACCCTGTTCCTAAGCTACACCGTTCTACTTTAACGTGCTACTAGATCGTTTTACGGCCTACAAGACCAATGAGTTGCAGCCGAAACAATTTGAACTTGAAAGAGTTATTGCGCTACGAACTCGCCCGTGCTTGCAGTTTGCAAGCGGTCGCCCCTCGATTGAAAGGTTCGATTCTATATGCATTGTTCACGGCGCACTCCAAAGGCTAGCTGGACAGCATTAGAGCAATTTCTTAGTAGGGCGGCTGGCGATTGAACTCCCAAACGCTCACTCTACCAGTTGTCGAACGCACTCGATTGATAGGTTCATCTTTATACGCATTGTACACGGCGCGCACTTAAGTCTCGTCGGGACAGACTGAAGCAATTCTCAAGGCGGCAGTAAACTTCTTATAAAATTCGCAAACAGTGCAAGATAGTCTTGAAAGCTTTACATTTTTCATGAAGTAAAGATAGAAACCCAGTGGATATGCTTCCGTTCATTCGATTGATAGTTTCGATCCTATATGCATTGTGAACAGCGCACTCTCGGGGCATTCCGGGCACGACAGAGCACTGACAAGCACGTCATGCTTGAGATACTCCGAAAGCACTGCACGTCACATGCACTTCCTGGAAAATAAGGTGCTCTAATCGCAAAAGCCTGCTGCAGTTATTTTTTAGGCCACCCACGGCGAAAACGCGGAGTTCTGGTAAAGCTTTATATACGTTTGTGTAGTCCTCGAACAGACGAATTGAATGGTGCCAACAGTTTCTCAAACAGCTTAAAATTGAAAGAGTTATGAGCATGCGACCGTTTGCGACGGATTTTTCCGTCGCAAACCGCCTTTTTGACCGCGCGACGAGGGCGGTATTGTAGTTCTCATACATGAGGGTGAGCTTCTGCTGTTTTCAGCAGAAGGGACTGAAAAATTGCCTCATTCACTAGACAAGATTGTAAATTCGAACAAATTTCCAAGCTAGCAAAGTTGCAAAATTCATCAACCTCTTCGACACCGCTACCTCATTAAAGCGGAGACATCTTCGCTGCTGACTAGTGTTCTACTCATCACCTTCCTCCACTAACCATGTAGTACTCTCCTTTTCTATTTCTACGCTGGTACCTTCTTCGTCTACCTCAAGGCTCCCGTATTGTGCCGCTAGCAGGATGGACGAGAAACTGCCTACTATCTCCCTCTCTTGTCTCGTATGGACGTGAGGAGGGTATCGCAAGGGATAAATTCTTCCAAAAGCGCGCCAAGACAACCGTTGGTGAGAGCATAATTTGGAAGATAAATCAGCATTATCCTTTACGACACCAGGGGTAGAAAAAATAGCCTAAGTGGGTTGTTATTAAAGGCACTGATCACCCACTCACATGTATGGGAGAGGTAGTAAGAATCACCCGTGCTCACTCAGACTTACAATATTCCACAGTAATCAATCGCAATTTTAAAGACATACATACGTTACATAAGTAATCAGCGCCTTAAATAACTTCTCTAGGCAATGCTTAGGCGAGTAAGCTTTTCCACCTCTGGAGTCGTTAAGGTTACCTATGAGTCTGTTCCCTTTCTGGGGACCTTTTCAGTTCCGATTTCACATCATGCTTTGGCTGATGTAGTGGTTATTTTTTAGGAAATGCGAAAATATTGCACCAGAGGAGAGTCTAGCCATAAACTACTCCGTTGCGACACACCGCTCCTCCACTCACTGCGTCATCACTACTGTTCCGCGCTTCGTCGACGTTCGAAGATCAGAGACGCTGTCGCATGGTTTCAGTCGTCGAAAATTAGGGCCTGCCACGTAGTGCGTTTCGCAGGGAGCCGTCGCCGACTGGCCTCCGCGGGCTGTCAAGATCACACCAGGACGCCTACCCACGTTTTCGTCGGGCTTTGCGAAAGCCCTGAACGAACGATATTACGCTAATCGTGACCCTCGATTGATGCGAATCCGTTGGAGCACTTTGACACACGAGACTGACGAATGTAGACCCTTCCGGCCCCCGTTCAAGCAACTCGATGACCAACGGGACAACTGATGCTACAGGTTCAAATTCCTCCGTCATTTCGGTACACGCGCCTTTCGGATAAGTCTGTGGCTTCTGGATAGGCGTATGGAAGGCTGTTGAACATCCGGCGTTTCACCCATTTCTGTTTGAGTTCGCGTGTCTGTTGAGGTAGTTTTGGCATCTAGCAAGCTAACCTCTTCGCTAAGCGAGGAGGATGACCACCTGTCGCCTTCAAGCCACCGTCATGCTCGAAGTTCAGTTGAAGCCTACCGTGCGAAAACCATACTTTGGTCGCGAGACACATAACGTATCGTCCTGTTGATTGCCAGTGTGCCTGATAGTGCTCATTGATAAATAGAATCTTTTATGTATTCATGCTTTCAATTGGAACGCCGTAGTAGCATGCCAACACGCAAAACATAAAATTAACCACGAGAAAGCATCACTATGAGTTCAAGACGTCTTCCAACAAAACGAAGTTCTTCCTTGTACATAAAGACGTTGACAAATATACATGATATGGTGAGCCAAGCTGCAAGCCATAAGCTTGTGTACCTAGTACTACAATAATAAATCTCTACCCTCTTGTGAAAAGATTCCACCTCTCTAGTATATCTGTTAACAGCAAGGAAGGAAGCCAACTAGGAACAACTTGACTTTAGCGGAGAAAATTATTATGACATCACAATCGTGGTAGATGTATTCTATCGAGGAGAAACACCGTCAATGCTCTCTATCTATCTACAGTAACAATAGTAGTATTGGGACAAATGCAGCAATCAGGTGATGGCACGCGTAATCAGCAGTTGAATCAGAACAAGTGTAACGAAAACAGCTCAAACAGAGATACAACACGATGACCCAATTGAGTAGCGACGACCTGCTACGCTGTCGCGCTTCCACCATATGGACGAACGAAATCCTAGATGGTTCGCGTCCACGTAGGGTGCATTGTCCGCCCGTACTGCAACATGGTCATCAAGTGGACTTCACTGCCGAGCAATTTCACGGAAGTAATGTTCGAGGACAAAGGACCAACCTGGATATCGTTGATGGTTTCGTAAAACCGCTGCATGAGGTTCGGGGTGTTCTTCATCGTCGGCACCTCCCATGTCTCATGAAGGCCCTTCTGAAAACAGGATAAAATTCCTCCTTATCAAAGATGATTTAGAATGCAAAATTTCCCCTGTAAAGCCACGATAGGTTAAACGAGTGAAGCCTTAAAAAATAACACCCGAAAAACGACCACTTAACAGTCTCCACCCACTTCTCGATTATTATAGAGAATCTGTCCGACAGGTGACACAACACAGGCGGTTCCAGCTCCGAACATCTCCAGAAGCTATAGAAGGGCAAAAATCAGTGACGCAATAATCAAAAAAGAGCAAAGCCCAACTAAGCAAAACAGGCACTCACCCGACCCTCATCGAGAGCCTTTTTAACATCGTACATTGTGAAACTCTTCTCGGAAACCTTGAATTCTCCCCATTCTCGCGCCAGTTCGAGGAGTGAGTCGCGAGTTACACCGGGTAGAATGAGACCTCGCTCGAGAGGAGGTGTGATGAGCTCCATCTCTGCAATGTTTCATTAGGGCAATGCTCCAAATGCATCAGCGCGGACTTCTCATTGAGGCAGAAAGGAAATAAGGCCTTCTCCTGAGACCTTTAAATTCTCTGCTCATCCACACAAGTCAGGTCATCTGCCACCGTATGCTTGACGCTGGTAAAATCAGTTATTCTTTTTCCGCAGAAGGTGGTCGAGGAACTGACGCGGGCCTACACCACCACTGCTATCATTCGCCGTGTTGCAATCTCCGCTTACCTTTACATATCAGCAGTATAAACATTTCAGGTCCTATTCTCAGGCAACAAATTTGAAAAACGACGCGAAAACGGCTACGCACCTCCTTGTTCATTCTTCCAGTAGACGAAGATGTTCATTGTTCCCACTTCCGTCACCTCTTCTTCCTCGCCATGCAGCCAGAGAACCTGCTGACAGTTTCGCGCTGCGGCCTCTTTTCCTACCCAAATCGTCGGCGCATAGTTACTGAAAGTTCAGCATTAAGACAAACAGCTGCAACAGATCTTTAAAAGGGCGGTAAAACATACCAGCCCATTTTGAAGGCTCCCACTCCGCCAGGGAAGGCTCTCACGTATTGAGCATCGGCCAGAAGTCGAACAGGTTGGAATCCGGTTGAGTAGTACTGTCCAACTGGACCAGTGAGCACGAAAAGTTTGGCCGACAATGGGAAACCGACACCAAGGGTGGGCTGAAAGCCAGGTCGTAAAACATGCCGCTTGACAACGCAAGAAGAATTATGTCGAAAGGAAAGTTATTAGAATGGCTTGAAGAAATTGCCCACATCCGTGCCTATGAGTGTTGGGCGGATGTACAGCGAAGATGTTGAGGAATAAGGCACCCACTCCTGATCAAGAGCCACTTGATCACATACGATCTTAATCAACTCCTCGCTATCGAAATCCTGAAAGGAAGCTGTTAAGCAACACACTTATAATTGGGGCTCATTGCTGGGGTGACATCCTTTCAGCAAGACACATTAAGTGTACGACACGTGCAGAAACTGCACAGACAGCTCTCAGCTCAATCATTCACCAGCGTGACTGGACGTGGTGCTTTAAGGAGTTGAGAAAGTCCTAATTAAGCAGGAGAGCCAAGCCGAAAGTGCAAGCACTCACGGGAAGTGCTGCCCGATGAGCAGTTCTCCGCATGCGAGCCATGTTCTTATCTGGACGGAACAATCGAATCTTATTATCCACTCCTCTGTAGGCCTTCATGCCCTCGAAAAGCTCGGTTGCATAATGGAGAACCTGAAATGTAGGTCAAGGATGAAGTCTTTGGCACAAGCAATAGAATCTCAGCTACTTCACATCTCAACCACCCTAAACACCAAACTTCTCAGGTGTTGCAGTGATGTTACACAGCAGCTGTTTTATGAAACACTTTCCACTTCGGCTGCTCACCATGCGACACAACGACGTATGGTTTACTCAGCAATAAAAAGTGGTTGCGAAAAGCACGAAAGAGTGCTATTATTATTAGGTTGACAGTGGTTCTGCAAAAAAGGCGGGGTTGCAGGATTTAGACGCTACGCGTTGTATAATCTAATTCTAATGAAATACTTTAAGCACCAGAACAACTGTGATAACAGTATGACTTCGGAAAGGGGTGAAACTCGGGAAGAAAGCACAAATTCGGTGCAAATCGTTGGGGAACCAATATCAGTAGGAAAATCTCTAGTTGTCCTAATAGTAGTTACAGTAAAATGTGGTTATTATCGTTGGAAATCGCAGAAGCGTTTTTGTAACGTTAACCAGATCGGATGGAATGAATGCATATATAATACCAATTACGGCTGTACATTCTGTAACAAACCCATGTATGGGTATCTGAAACAAAGCCATCGCTTCAGCTCTGCGCGTGCGTTCTATGCACATATGCTTGGTAATGTGACAGCGCAGTTGGAGAAGGCGCCGGCTGTAGCGCGCACTCGACTCCAGGTTCTTGGTTCGAGTTTTCCGCCAAGGTCGACAAATCATTCCATTCCTCCGGAACCCGGTGAATTGGAACCACACTTGGTCTGAGATGGACAAAACACTGAATTGTCTGTCGGCTGACCACCGCAAAACGTTGTGAAGGCCAGATACGCAACCGGAATGCCTACACGGTATCCCGTAGAAGAACGAGCGGCGCATCCCAAAAAGCATTTCGTTAACGACCGCCGTAGTTTAATCCCCTTGTCCTTCGTGCTTGTTAAGATGAGCGACAAGAGAAGAGGTTAAGGAGAGTCATCGCTGCAAATTAAAGGGCATGCATGACCATCTTTGGAACACGCAAGCGCGTACGTGGTCAATAGAATGGCTTCCAGTGACCAGCATATAGATAAGAGACAGAGTTCAATTTGACTCGAAATTCGCACACAGTTTGATCAGAAAAGCCTCCAGTTGGACAAGGATACAGTGCGGTTTGCTATTTGGCTCGCTAGCCGAATGCGTTTGACAACTATTCATCCCTGGAAGACAGTGACACTGCCCCACGATTCCTTGTGTCGCAGGCTGCACTGGATGCTGGTTCCACGCGGCGGCCAGTGAGCGTGCCTGCAGAGCTGCTGACATCAGCTGCACTCAGCTTTCTCAGTCTTCCAGTCGGGAGCCAGCTTTTCGCATCCTGGACCCTTTCATGCAGTCACTGTTTCTAACAAGTGAAAAACTCTAAGGCTAGTTCTTCTGAACCTTTCCATTGATACTTAGCTGCGCTTCGCTTTTCTGCCGTCGATTTGCCAAGGAATGCCGACGCTGCTTATTAATTCTCTCCTTTCTATTGTGCCTCGCCATTCCATAATTTATTTTGTGTCTCCTAGAATATGTTAAACATATCTCTAAGATATAATGAAAAAGGCTAGAAGCAACGTTCTCTCGGTTCTCATGCCTTCGCAAAATATGCAATGTTCATGACAAATTGGGCAGCTCTCAAGTCAAAGTGGACCACTCTCAAATCAACACGGATACTTCTAGAATAAACTTGCACAGTCTTCTAAGCAAGCTTGAGACCGTTGAAATCAAAATCGACATCTTTCAAACCAAATCCAGCTTTTTCCACATCCTGTTTGCATGGAGCTACACAAATGTAAACATTACAACAAGAACAATTATAAAAACACATACATATCTTCGCACCGCTGCAATCATTTATTGTGCTGAAACGAGAGATCGCGCTAAGCTTTCGACTGCATCGTCGCGACTTTTATTTGATTGATTGCAAAAATTCTGCTTGCGTGGAGTAACACAGGCGTAAATAGTACAAGAAGAAAAATTATAAAAAAGCATGTCTTCACATCGCCGTTTCAAGTGAGCAGCACGTATGCTATCAATCGAATAAAAATCACAACTATTTGGTTGTGTATGGCTCGATCTCTTCTTTTAAAACAAATAAATTATCGTTGACTTTCTGCGTTTTAAACGAATATTCTTTCCCTTAAAAATAAAATTTTTATAGCATTTTAAATGGTGTGTTCACTTACCGGAGCACACGAAGGTTTTCCTTGAACAAAAAATTGACTCCAACTCTAACTGTCTGAGAAAACGTAGGCGAACATGGATTAGGTAACACTCCACTTCGTTCAGTTCAAACCATTGGACAGACCATTGGTGTATTTCGTTTAGAGAGTGAAATAGGAGAGACTCATGGTCTGACGGAGGCACGCTATTGGAGCGCATTCCTTCGGATACTTTGTAATGGAGAGTCTCTAGTTTAGCACGGAAGAAGCCCTTTTGATTTGGAAGGTGTTTAGCTCGATTTGTAAGGCATCAAGCTTGCTTAGAAGTGTCCAATATGATTTGAAAATATGTCTAAATTTACGCGAAAATGTTATAAATGCATATCAGATTTCAGCGGCTAACTCGTTGCGTAGCTAAAAGCTTACCTTTCTCAAAGAGCATTTTCTCGAAGAATTTTTAAAACCAGCGAACTACCACACCAATCTTCTTTTTTATTGAAAAATGAAAATATTGTTTCTCGCACCAGTTCATTGGCTGTAACTTAATCCCACAGCAGTGGCGGCCATCAAAAATATGAACATTAGAAACGAACACGACAGCACACTGGAAGGGCTTTCTCAGCGCTTGGGTTCAAGTATTGTTTGGCGGGTGAAAAGCTCCGAAAGACAAGGGCAAGCCAGCAGACCAACATTTGTTAAGCCTAAATGTCCTAACAAAGCTGTGGAAAAGCACCCATGGCTACGCCTTCAGAGGGTAGCTGAAAACGTGGGCATCCCGAAATTGTTCTCGTTTGACAAGCTCATGCTGGTCGGGAATGTCAGAGAATGTGTTAGTTGGGTGCCACCTCAACACACCGATGGACGGGAGCAGAAAAGTATTAGTGATGTAATAAGGACAGCGTTCAGGACCAAACGTTGGGCGGACTTCATCAAAGAGTCGCAACCTCAGACAAAGTATGCACACTAAAGACCGTGAATTATCATTCCAATTAGGAAGGGGGCACAGATAAGATTTTTGAGCTACGTCTTACAGACTAGAGCGTCACTCGTCGTTGTCTGATAACCCAGAGCCTGATTAATGCAATTTCTCCCTTGCCTATGTTCATATATTATATATTATATATAACAACCATACAATGCCCCAAAGAGGACAGAAGAAAAGAGTCAAATATTTTATGTATTATTGTTTTTCACGCAATTATAATTTTATCCTTTTTTAACAAGCAATTTTGTTTGAAACCTGTGATCGATAGAGTCCATCTTCCGCCATGCGTCACCAGCCGTTTCCGCACATTCAAGAATCAACATGCAAAACTTGGACAAATTGCGCACCAAAGGTTTACGCCAAAAAAATACACTCAGAAAAACTTAAAAGAAACTACCTATATTTTGTCGCACGTTGCGATGCCTCCTCAAAAGAAATAATGAAACAACTGGACTTTTGCTTCGCCTCTTTTGACTTCATGTACCCCAGATCACCAGGATTTTAAGAAACTGGCACCGCTAAACATGCTCTACATTGCGAGAGATGAAGCAACTATAACTTCTAAGTTTAACGAAAATGTGCCAAATTAACCGAGTTATAGAATTTTGAAATCTGCTGCCAAAACTGGCAAAACCTTCGTGATCGCCGTTATTCCTCCGATTCTACGCCGCGGGCGGTCAGCGCGCGCAGTCGCGTTCCTATTTTCGCGCATTAAGCGTGCCTATGAACACGTCCTAGAGCGCGTGAAGGAAGAAGCGAGATGTTGTTCCTTCCGTTTTTATGGATGCTAAAGGAAACAAAGAGACCCGAAACCAATGCGTCCTAGTGGGGGCTGGATAGGGATAGCAAGAATATTGAATAGACGGCCTAGGAAGCATGTGCCAGATTCCGCGTTCCTTAAAACCCAGTCTTAGCACGACTTGGTTTTGTGTATTTTCACCACCTATATATAAAAGAGTTTGTCCGTGAAATGATCTAATCTAAGTGAGGTACGCCGCATCATCCACAGCGAGAGCGGTCGAGTGATCTAACCTAAGTGAGGTACGCCGTATCATCCACAGCGAGAGCGGTCGAGTGATCTAACCTAAGTGAGGTACGCCGCATCATCCACAGCGAGGGCGGTCGATGATCTAACCTGAATGAGGTACGCCTCATCATCTACAGCGCGGGCAAAATTTGCTATTGAACGTGGGATGTTGCTGCAGCAGGGGAAACGCAGCCCTTTACTGCTTAACACAACAGCACCTACGCGCGTTTCTGAGCGTCCAGATTCAGAAGCCGACTTCGTGCAATTAGCATGAGAAGACTACTAAAGGGGTAAGGGCAGAAGGGGGACATTGAGGGTGGAGAACCGACGGCGATCAGGAGGCAGCGACCATGAGGAGCATCGTGATGGTCGATGGGGAGAGCAATGAAGCAGGCCAGGAGGTGGCACCAAGAAGAATTTAGGCAATGTGTAGGGATCATTAGGTAGTTACCGATTAAGGGAAGGGGGCAGTAAGGAGGATCAGCAAGGGGATCCATTACCATTAAGAGAGACCGGATTTAGAAGATGTGACACTGATGTCACACAATGGGCGTTCGCTCGCCGTCGTCGTGTCGTGAGCGTGGGAGGCCTACTTAATTGGGGTAGAATAGTATGGAGGATCCCCAGGGGGAGGAAGAATCTACCTGGAAGAAGGGACCTGGAGGCGGGACCAGAACGGGGAACCAACAAGAAGGGAGCCCCAAGGGATTCATATGGAGAACAAGGAATCTGCTATACGCATAGCCTCTTCATGTCCGACACAGCGTCTGCGCGCGCTTCTGAGCTTCTTGATCCAGAAAATGGGCCCCCTACGTCGCGCTGCAAGCATCCTGATTCTGAATACGTGTCACCGAGCGTGCCGTGAGCATGGGAGGACCACTAAGGGGGTGGTGGAGAAGGGCGGTAAGGGGGACCTCTATGGTGGACCAGAAGAGCGACCAGGAAGGAAAGGAAGAACCTGGGGGAGAAACCAAGACGGGGAAACCAGCAAGAAGAGACCAGTAGAAGACAATAGTGGAAACAAAGAAGTGGGCCAGTAGTTGGGACCAGGAAGGTGGGGGATAAAAGAGGGGGAGGGAAGACCTGTAATGGTGGACCAGCAATTAGATCCAGTAAGAAGAAACGAGAGAGGGGAACCTGGCTTCGGAAGACATGTCAACGACAGCTTTAAACGCTAGCTGCTGAGCATGAGAACGATTGCGGAGGAACAACCTGAGGGACAGTACTGCGCAGCACAAACCAATGACATTACTGGCTGGTCAGGAAAGAATGTCTATGATGAAGGTACCTAAGCGGTGAAGCCCTTGATGCCTATAAAATACGCACCAAGTCGTAGATGCTAGCAAATTTTATGTTTTACAAAAGCTACTTTTCATAGGTCAGTGGTGCTACAAAGTTGCGCGAAGCGCGCAAGTGCGAGACACGCCGTTAGGCGTGTCGAAGCACTTGTTTTAAATAATTTACAAAAGAGAAGGTGTTGGAACTTCTCCTGAAGTCCTATCATCTGTCAGCGTGCTCCACAACCAACCCGCTTGCTAGTTTTTTTAATACTCGGATGGTATTTTGGTCTTGTTTCATCAAGCTCCGAGAGTAGGGAACTCGTGGTTTACAGAGATGTTTTCAGCGGTAGAACTCAGATTCCGCCCGTAAAGAATGTTCGTCGGAGCCACCGTTGCAGACGCGATATCCGCTGCGCGGCCATGCGAAATTGTGCTCCTAATATAGCCAATGGTGATCATTTATGAGAGAGGAAAGGACATTATATCAGTCTTATTTTGCATAAATACTAGTCAAATTCAGTCAATGTTAGGACAATTGTCTAACCTAATCAAAATTCTACTGCTTCTAATTAAAACTGCGGTTCATTTCCTTTTCGGGATGTTTCCCAATGGAATTCCATTAAAATCACGATCCAGCGCCCGCGGCTGCATGCTCGGCAGCAAACCGTGCAACGCGGCCTGGTCACCGACCGACCAACATCCAACTTCGATGTAGACTGACCATGCCTTC
The DNA here is from genome assembly GCA_947396885.1 of Heligmosomoides polygyrus polygyrus. Taxonomy (NCBI): domain Eukaryota; kingdom Metazoa; phylum Nematoda; class Chromadorea; order Rhabditida; family Heligmosomidae; genus Heligmosomoides; species Heligmosomoides polygyrus. Next base: position 36,303,011 of record OX377206.1, read on the forward strand.
GTCGTTATCGAAGATTGCCACGTGGACGCGACGCGAACTGCTCGCGGCGTAGCGGCGGAGGAATAGTGGCGACCAACCTTCGATACATACGACCCAAGTCAACTGACAGGTAAACAGCCCGTTAGTTTGTTTGACAAGCTTCTTTGCATTACGAACACTCATTTATTTCTATCATTATTTCATATTTAAATCAAACGCATGATCAAGTAACTTCACTTCCACGAACACAATGGCTCGTTTAGTTCTTCCGTGATCCACGCTGCCTTAAATGTGTACAACGTGCTGTATGAGGAGCATACGTGCAATGTACTGCACGTATGCTCCTCATACAGCACGTTGTATGGCGACTTAGCTGCCAGGGTCTCACAGGAACAATAAGCCTGCGATCAATACTCATATCGAAAAAGCACTTGAAGATGTGAATAACAGATTGCAGGAACGAAGGCTGCTTAAGTGAAGGGGAACACAACGCATTTTTCGTATCGGTCAGTTGAACCTCAATCCAGAATACAAAACTAACGCCGACGCCTCCCTATTTCTCAAACTGCGGACAAGCTCAATTTTTTTTGTTTTCTTCTCTGTTTTTTTAATACTGTAGTTCTCAGTCGCTAAAGCATGCATTATAAACATCATGCGAGGGATACAAAACAATTTACGCGTAAAATTCTCATAATGTCTGATCAGAAGCAAATGCACTTCTAAAGTTCTTGGAATGTTGGAACAAGAGAAGAGAAGAGATGTCTAGATTAACTAGTTCTTTCGTGGGATGTGCCGCGAATCCTACTTCTACGGAATATCGAGGATTCAATTTGGATGAGCGTTTGGCCTGTACAATGTTGAGGCTGTCAGGCGATGAACAAGTCAGTGCTCTATTCTTTACAGAAAACCTCGGCATCAAATCACCGACCACAGAGGGATGGAGTGCTTAACTGGCCTAGGGGACGGGGACCATCAATTTTTTCATACATGCGTCCGTGTTCATATAAGGAAAATATAAGGAAAACATGAGCATACCACGTCCCCGCCCCCATCAACATTTTCTGGTCATTTCGAAAGCAATCACGCGCACTTTTCTTGCTGAAAATGTACCACGCGAGGCTCTGGAAAACTGAATATCAAGACAACAAGGCGAGCGTGAAAAGGAACTTCTTTTTTGCAGCGACTGGCACCGAGTTTGAGAAACGGGCAGGAATTACGAGATGCCACTTAGCGGAGAGCTTATCACATTGAGGACGCTTTGTATAAGTGTACAGCGGCTGTTTTTTTTTTTTGCAGGGCAACCATTCCGTGCTTTCTGCTTCCTCTGCTGACTATCATTACCTTTCTCCGAGGAATGATTGTCACCTCTAGCGCCTGTGCCATGAGCGATTATGCAAACGTTACCTTGGCGCCGGGGTGGATCTGCAGGTGCCTGAGCGGCGTGATCTGAGGATGCGTCCAGCCATCGGCTTCGCTCCAGTCGGCAAAGGACATATGGTCGGCGTAGTGGTGACCAAATTTGAGCGTGTCGTTCGGACCAGGTTTCGGGTGCAGCTCGCTTCCGCTCGCGGGCGTCACCACCAGGTCCTGATGCTGCAACAGGCAAGACAAATTAGTGCCCTGCTATCGTTCAACCGCCGTAGGAAGAGTGTAGTGAACGCCGCTCTGAGTCTGTTTATCAGCCGACTTGTGCTACGTATGCTCGGAGGGCAAAGAAGTCGCCATACGCTTGCAGTTGTTTCCATCGCTGCGGGCCATATCAGTTCGTCGCAGACGCGTCAGCGTCACCACAACACTCCGTCTTCAACGAACACTCGACAGCTAGCGTGATTTCACGTTTTGAAAAATGCGACTTTACAGCGAACACCGAGCGAAGGTCATCTGATGAAGACCACAGGACGGCGACACCACGGAAACTTCCAGGAAAGGACTCACATAGAAGGATTTGTGCGGATCACCGGACGACTTCAGGTTTATCCGTTCACCTAGTTCGGGGGCCTGACTACTGGTGGCCAAAAGCCGAGGACCAACTATGGCAACACGGGTGCTCGCCTTCAAAAGTGTATTCATTGTCTGAAAATACCAAGTAAAAATAAAGTATCAATACCAAGTTCTACAACCAGAGCGATCGGCAAAACCACACGACTCTTCACGAAGCAGTTATGCACAAAGTTAGGAGAAAGCCATGAACGAGAATGGTAAATGTAACATTCACGGTATACTATGAAGCACTCGCATGTGACATAGTTGCGACAGTGACCGCCACCTCTAGGAACGGTGGTGGTAGAAAACACAGAACTAGACAGTAAATGAAAGTTCATGGCAAGCAATAGTTGTTGCACGATTTGCAGAGTTCTGCTGTAGTAACCATAGCTATAGCAGTGGAAGTGCGTGACACAGATACTGTTCCCCTTCTTGTTTCCTTTTTCCTTGGTGCAAGAGAATCACACCTATCACACCTATAGTAGGGGTAGTGCACGTCATATGTGCTAGGGAATCAATGCTATTGAAAATAGGTCAAACTCGTGGTCACTAGCTATTTCAATTCAAAGAACTCATCATGAGATTAGGACGGCACCATCCAAACATTTCGTATTCTTCAGGAGAAGCTAAACAGCACCGGTCAGATACGTGACTGAGGAGTTGTTTACGACAGTGGTCTCAATTTCGACAATCATACTCACGAAATTGCAAGAAAAAAGTTGCGGAGTTCAAGCTTCACTCCAAGAGCACTCAAAACGTGAGACGTTTCTATGCCTTTCCAGCTCTATGCTTTGCCTTTTGCGTGAGACCACTGCTAGAGCACTGCTCACCGATCTGATCGCCACGCAAAACATCGACCACAGAGATTGAAACGCTCTAGCAAAGTTCCACACAGCGCTCATTTCAGCGTTGTGGGTGGCGTAATGGATGGATCTTTCATACGAGCTACGTCTCTCACAACTTTGCGCAGACTCTTTAGAATTCAGAACGAAAATTGCGCTGCTCGCTACAATGTACAAATTGACCAGAAATGAGATACACACGACACAGTATAAAAATTGGTTCCTAGTAAGAAGACCTTTTCATATGCAGAAATTCACATGCCTTCCAGACCCGGCTATCCCAGACACTAGGGCGATATTTCAGGTTATCGTGAAAACCCACTTCATAGCCACAACAGCTAAAGATTTATTATGTCGAAATATCAATTATCGTAGTCGAGACATTAGGGGTTTTAATGCACACGTAGCTACTGATGGATGAATGAATACCGACTCACCATATTGTACGGATCACTTACAAGATCTGACTTTGCCAAAAATCTACGTTGTCAGATGTTGTTGGCACAATGGATATGAATACGATTAGGTATGGTCCCCCTTATTACAGCAACGCAGAGTTTCAAACGCCCACTGAACGACCTCACGCAGTTGTTGATCATCTTGTGGGATACACCTGCGGATCAGTAGCTCCTGTCCTTCCTAATCGAGAATTGTATGATCTAATCAGCAGAGGCGCAAGTCAAGTTCATAGGAAACATCATGAACATGCGATATGTTGCGCAGCTGTAGGTTCAAAGCGGCAGAGTACTAGCAAAACTGGAATAAAAGTCTAAGCAGAAAACAGACAAATTTTTAGAAGAGCGAGGAACATTTTTTTAATATAAGAGGTTTGGCGACATATCGCTGAATTGTTCCAGGTCACGAAACCAATGTGGCTTAGACCACTAAACCGCAGTTACTGACGCATCAAATGGATATCAGAAATAAATGTTAAAACATATTTGAGCAGTACGTCTTTGTCATGCTTTTATCCAGAAATCAGATGATTTTTATGCCATTCCACACACAAGCACTGAGAGAAGCACTAAAAATCAGACAACTATGGCCGAGTTGTAGAACGCCTCAACTTCTAGCAGAAGGCGGTGCGAATGTATGGTAGTGTTGCTGACAGGCAGGGTAATTAGGAGCGGGTCAGCAGCGGTGACATTTCGCGGACACGACGCTGACGCACGCCGGATTCTGGGTGCCACAGCCCATATTTGCCGAGCACTGCGGCCAAGTACCTAGCGGCAGCCGGAGCTCCAGGTCAGGCGTCGCTCCTGAGACCGCTCCAGGGCTGGCAGCTGCGGGGGCTCATCCGGGCGGTTGGTCGCTCGGGCCTGTGGCCGAGGCGACGCCACTGAGCGCTGATCGCCGGAGTGGAGTGAGAAGACCATAAGCCCCGCCCCACTCGTGGCGCCAAGGCGGCGACGTCCAGGAACGCGGCGTCGACGCCAGTCTGGATCAGTCACCAATCGCAGGGAGCATCAGCATGACGCAATGCACCGCACTGCACTTGCGCTCGACGAGCGGGCACGTGCTCCAGCCCTGTGCTGCCTGGCGGACCATCTCGACGCATTCCGGGTCAACCGTGTGACCCCCAGCCGTCGGCGTCATCGCCCGCTCTGCTAGGTCGACCACGACCTTCGCCCGAACAACAATGAGTGCGGCAAGACCACATGGTGTTCGCCACCAGCAGCTGACAACATACGCCCTTCCGCACTGCTACTCCAGTGATGTCACGCAGCGCCACCACGCGACAGCGCATCGCGCGTACGAGGAAGTCGATTTCATCACGTTCAACACATCCGATGTAGGCACGGCCGAAACGCTAAAGCAGTCCAACTCCGAAACGGATGTCAATGTACAGTGAGTGCACAGAGCATGATCGTGAGAGCGAGTTTAACAGAAAGGACTCATGAAGCGTCTTGGATTCACGAGCGCAATCAATATATGAATAACGGAGGGGAGCGCGCATCCAACGCCTGCTAAATCTTGACATTTATTGCCTTGTATAGTACTAGGTGCGGTCATTGATACTTTGATGCTTACATTTCGTCACTCAAAACTCAGAAGAGGTATAGCTTTCTCCGCATTGGAATGGCTTCACCTTACTTCCTCCGGGATGACTAGTTAGTAAGCACCCTAGTGGTGGTGTCCATTCCTTCATGAAATGCTACTGGAGACTGCCTGCTTTTGGGAGCTGAGTTGACAACGGACACATGAATGCAGGCTACAGCTCCTAGCAGGCTCAAGCTTGAAGTTCGAGAATCGAAAGGTCGTACTGTGACGCCGTTTCGTGGGGGGGGGAGGGGGTGGAGGGCTCGTACTCTCTTAGTAAGTTGCTTTTTCCATGCTCGGCTAAGACAATGTCTAGACTCACGCGCACCTTCGTTTCCTGAAGTTAAGAATATGGAATTGAATGTTAAAAAGTTTTAAATGCTGATTGTTCTACATACAGTTAAAAATAAAGATTTTCTACCGAAAGATTTCGAAACAATGAGAAGAGTTCAATTTGTTCAGATTTTTACTGGATGTTATGGATAGAACAGTTTTCTACCTGAACCAGCGACATCTACGTCCTAACTTGCACTACATAGAACTTCAAGTGTTTGTCATGCTTCGGCCTGAGATGGGAGTGAGGCTTTTCAAACCTTCATTAATAGTCTATTTTCTATACAACAGTCACACACCAAGAATGCAGTTAGGGAGACTGCCAACCTTTCAACCCACATAGGGGCGTGACTTACAGAGGCGGTGGCCACTATACCGTGACATCAATGAGTGAAAGTGTGGCATATAAAATTCTATTCCTGATTATTGTACAGTAAAAAAAACAAGTTCTCCGCAGCGATCTTCGTTATGATTAGAGCGGGTCGTGTTCAAGATTCTCGTTTTTCATGAAAAATTGATAATTTTCTAACTGACCTTCGCGCTTACTTTCGCCACATGTACCAAATTTCATACGGTACAATTCCACTCTCTGATATTGCTTGCTTCAGATAGGAGAAAATTATTACCGTGACAAGTCCTCCTTTCCGTTGCGACTCCGTCATTGATTCGTAGAGCAATTCAAAAAGTCTTATAGGGAGAGCACCTAAGTCAGCTTTTGCAAATACCACTCGAAATTTTACAGAGTACAATTTCGGATGCAGATGCTGCTCCTTTAGGTAGAAAAATGTATCGTATCCATGAGATCCTCGGAAAATCTGAAAAGTTGAACCCGCTACGACTAAATCAAACTGCTCGCATAAGTTCTTTAAAAACTATCAGTATTCAACACGTTAACCAGTATTGTGTTTTAATCAAACAAATCATTAAATCAATGAATCAATATCAATGTCTTCCTCCGTGAACGAATCTCCACAATGTCGAAGCTAACAACTTTGAATGTGGATATGTTGACGTGTGTCTAACGTGTCAAGGCCTAGGCTACAAAGCCGTTCTATGTAGAAGTCCCAGGACCACCAGAGGTGTCGCAATAATTTCCTCTGAACCCTTTCGTGACGCAATGGCATGCGTAGAATGTTTCGATGACCAACTGATGAAATTATTAAACCAGCGACGATGCCGTTTCTTCTATGTATGTGCCCCGCCGGCCTGGCTATTCTGAGTAAACCGAAGGCGAGTTCTGGGTCCTGCCCGATGAAGGCTGTTGCAGGCCACCTCAATGGTCACGCCGCTGCAAAAAAAGACGGTTACAGCTGTCAGGGCCCGTTTATACTTCGACGCCGAGCGACGCGACGCCACGTATAGCGTATATGGCCACATTGATCTGACGACGCGATCGACCAATATGGCCACTATGCATGTCATCGCGTCGCTCGGCGTCGGAAGTATAAACGGGGCCTCATGGTGGTTTCGGATGCGGATCACGTATTGCCGATGGTGAACTAGAGCACGCCAATTGACGCAACCTCACCCTCGCGAACACGTAGATTCGAAAACGTGACTTCCATCTCTCCTCATTCCATAGCAGGAACTCGAAGGCGGAGGATGACTATGTCCTTGGCGGACATCGCGTTAAAGGGCCTGTCACAGGTTCTGTCTGTGTGAGGCAGCTGCCACGCATCTATGCCCGCTGACGAAATTTTGGCAGATGAAAGCGAAATAAGCGCTGCTACTTCTCGTATTCGGTTGCACACGGTCACGACTGTCGAGGAAGCCTGGAACGATGCTACCAAAGCGATAATTCAGGCTGTACGCTTCGAACTCGGTACAACGAAAACTAGACACCGTTGGGTTGACGAGCAGGTGTGGTTGTTGAAGCGAAGAAAGCGGCAAAGAAAGCAGTAGCCGCTACTAAAGCCGCACAATACCTCGACGTGAAACAAAGCGAAAAACAAAGAACGTGCTACGGTGAGCGGTTCCCTTACTTTTGCAAAGGCTCAGCATCGCCAAGCAGACCACATGGAAAATTTCATGACATTGATGACGAGAGCGATCATCTTTGGATGGATCTTGGAAGGACTTTGGAGCCATGGCATGGCACTACTTTGAGAAAATGTTGGTTGAAGAATTTGCCCATTCTTCTGCTACTATTTCACCTTCTGTATGCTGCCCCATTCAGAAGCTCACTGTGAGCCAAACAGAAGCAGTCTTGAGGATGACGAAGTTAGCGAAGCCACTGGTCCCCATGACCATCCGGCCGAACTGTGGAAGTCGAAGGATGGTGCCGGCAGATTGACTGACAAAGTTTTCAATCGAGGTTGTTGCTGAGAAGAAAGAAAAAGCGAGCGAAGTGAATTCGAGCGAGTTGTAGATGCAGGTATCCGGGATTCGGGAACTTTCGACTAATCGGTGCTGACACTTGTCCTCTGTTAGAAAAGCACCATGAGAAACAGGACCAGAAACTGGTGCATTTTCTTCTCCTGGACTTGTAGAAGGCATGTGGGGGTGGGGCGCACTCTTAAGGTGTTCAGTGACCGAACTAAAGCGACCCCAGCCTACGGAGGAGAGCCCTAGCCAGCATGCATCTCATCGGAGCTCCTCATCCCTGTAGGGTTGCGCCAAGGATCTGCGCCTTCCCCGCTGCTCGCTGTTGTCGTCATAGACCCAGTCTCACCAGATCTCCATATGACGGCTCCTCGGACCCTGCCATATGCAGATAACGTCGTGCTTGTATGTGGAGGCAAAACCGAATTCGAGCAACCGGCACAGGCCTGGTGCAATAGCTTGGCATTGTTCGGACTTGAGTTCAGTGTCAAAAGACAGAATAGTAGACGACGGATGTGAATGAGCACGGATCCATTGAGATGAACGGCACTGAGATCTCACAAGTTACATCCTTTTAGCACTTTGGATCAACAGTGGCTTCTCATGACAGCCTGAGGTTGAATGTGAATGCACGCGTGAGTGCAGCTTGGTCCTGACGCCGACTGGGGTGCTCTGCGACAAGGCTGTAGCTGAGCACCTCAAATAAAAGCTGTATAGAAGTCATCACTCCAGCAACGACGTGCGGTGTTGGAGGGATGACTTCTATGCAGCTGGCACATGACTAAAGAAGCTTCAATCCGCCTCGTTGTAACGAAGACGAAATTTTGCGATGTACGGCCTAGACGCTTGGACTGCGTTCGCAACAACGACACGACAGAGGTTCGGTGCCGTCCCGATATCCGGCAGGTTACGCGAAGGCCGTCTGCAATAGTACGGCCACGTCCTTCGAGACACCGTCCGTCCGATAGCGCTAAAGCTTGAGATCGCTGGAATGCGGTCCAGAGGACATCCGAACTAGTGCTGGTTAGATACGTTGCATCGGGACTTGATGATGGCTGTTGCCCACCCCTATCAAGCATTTAATCGGGAGAATCGGCGTCACCACATCAGAAGAGCAGATCCGTCACCAGGCGCCACAGACGCTGATGCAAATGAAGATGTTGGTGAGCACACTCTGAAATAAACGGATCGATTGCAGGTAAATGATCCCTATCTAACCTCCTTGATAGAACCTCCTTGCTGTATGACAAGGTTAAGAACAACGTCCTCGTTCCATGAGACCCGTAGCCAAAACATCTATCGCAGTAAGAACCACTTAGCAGAAATGGTAAGTGCAGAACAATGAGGAGCTAAACCCCTATGGAGTTCATAGGTGACTCAATAGCATTCGAAAAACTTGTAGTAAGCGTATCACTTCCATTTCCCTCGTAAGAGTTTCAGAAAGAGGTTATAAATCAGTGTAGGTGCTCTCAATTTCGTTGCCCTTATGGAGTCTTTTTGGTGTGCATCACAACGAGGCTATGCGATTTTTTCTTCAAACAGCGAAACACGAAAGGAAGAAGGGCAAGGAATTAAAACAAAATCCGAAAAAAATCTGTTTGCCAAACACGGAAAAGGAAGTATTGCAAAATGGTCAAAAACAGTGGTTCATTCGAACGCATGCAAAACACCATTAGAAACTGTTACGGTTTTATTTTCTATTAAAGCTGTAGCAAACGCAAAGAGAACTTTTCCCATCATAATAGCGTGAAATCTTCTCAGTTATTTTTTCAACAAGCTCTATTCGTGTTGCCTAGACTCGCTATTTCTTCATTGTGTGCAATGTCTTCATTGTACAGTAGTCATGATGCAGAGAGCCCAAAGATGCGCTAACTGTTCGAGTGATTGTAACTTTCTTTCTCCACTAGTTATAGAGGAAATCCTAGTCTGAATTAATCCTATCCTAACCTGTCGCATAAATTGGTAATCTCTGCATTGATTTCATACTATATACCTTTTTCGTTTCATATACAAAGCCGAATAAACGGAACTTAAGCACAAGAAGGTATCATTTTCCCATTATTTTCCATTATTTTTCTGTTTCAAAGTGTAATGAAGCGTTGACAGAAATTGAAAGGGGAAGAGAAAGCGTAATGGAAGAAAAGTTCCTGTATTGCAAGAAAAAATTAGAAATCGCGATATCTTGGACGAGATCATGGCGCAGTTCTCCCTTTGACTCCAAAAATGCTTCCTGCTCTTTAAAACAAGCTTTAAATCATTATTTTTCTTCATAAAATGAGAATTCCATAAAATTTGAAATGTAGTGTTCACTTTTTGAAGAGTCGAATTAAAACTTCTGAGAAAGTCATAATAAAATTCTCCTTGAACAAAAAATTATTTTAACTTTATTGGGGATTCTCTACTTTGATGTGGAAGAGCTTGTTTTTGGTTTAAAGATGTTCAGTTTGGACTCTAAAGCGTTAGGCCTGTTTAAATGAATGTCCAGTTTGACGTGGAAATGGCATAATCGCTCTTCCAGAAAGGAGGCCTAGAAATAAAATTTGCAAAAACCAGCTACAAGAGATGAGGCAACCTCAAGCAACAGGAATACATGATTATAACAGTTTGATAGTGTTTGCAGTGGTAAGCGAAGCTGATCACGAGAACATGACGAAAAGAAGTTTCTTACTAGAAATGCTGGCAGAACCCGCTCTCGATGCATCTCAAGGAGCTCCTGGAATATGAGCCTCGTGAACTGAATGTGAGTAGCACCTCCTCCCCCCCCCCCCTACACCTTCCTATGGCGGCAGCGGCGGAAATTTTACATGTGTAACTGCTCCATAAAATGCAAACATGAACAAGTGCAGACCATCGACCCAATGCATTACGAAACGTACGGGCGTTCCAACAGAGAACAACCGAAGTTGCTATGACACGTGATCATATTACAACGCCTGAAAGGCTGACGTAGCAAAAAGCCGCCCTGACACTTGTTTCACTCATAAATTATATTTCAGTGGAAAACAATCGTTTCTGCAGAATAACTGTCAACGATGCGGAATGTAGAGTGGATTATTCCAAAGGAGCAGAGGTTTTTGTAGGCATCACGAGGTAATACTATAAAGAAAACTGTCAACGACTTCTTGAAATGAACAGATCCACAAAAGGAAGTGCAAATGTCACGAGGGGGGGGGGGGGGGAACTAACGACTGCCTCTCCCACTCCCACCCACCCCCATTCAACCAATGTGAGGCTCGCCGTAAGGCCGTCACTCTGCGTTGCGCGTCACTACGAAATGAAGTCAGCTGAAATCTAGAAGCCTACATATGTTGGACTCGTGGTACAAAAAACGATGTATAATGGCAACTTAAAAGATCTTTGAGATGTCTTAAATTTATGAGGGAGGAAGAGTGAGAACACTTCTTCCAAGACCGGCAAGCGAAGGTTCCAGTTTTACATCTACCTATCATTATCTTTATGCCCTCTATTCTTGCGGTGCAGAAATTAATTTTCTTCTTTCTTTGCTTTCGCTAACACTCACGCCAACTAGACGAAATCTCATATCTACCTTCACGTGTTTGACATGTCCTAGAGCACGTTTTCGAAGATAATCGCCGCCTAGAACGTGCTCTGCGACACGTTAAACGCGTCAAAGCCAGCAAGTGCGTGCGTGTAATGGCCGCTCGCGGCGTAACGGCGGAGGAATAATGGCGATCCTACGGCTTCGCAACAGATCTTTTCTTTTATGACATGGCACCGCTCAGCCCCAGAAGATTTTGGACCCCGAACGAGGATCAAGCTTGAAATTCGAGGATTGGACGGGAGGTCGGACTGTTAACTGGTTTGAGGAGATTTCAAATCTCTGGGTGATCTTTGTACCTCTTACTGAGTTGTTATTTCCAGCCGTGGCTTGGAAATTGTGCAGATTCACGCACAGCTTTGTTCGTTACATCTGAAGGAAACAAGGTTAAGAGGTGCAATTGTAACTACTAACATTTCGAGCCCTATTTATTACAAAATAAAAAGCGAGTTTTTCTATATTGATCTTCGGTATGATTAGCCGAGGTCATATTTAAAATCGTCACCTTTCACGAAAATAAAATGTTTTCTATTAGAAGGATACGACTAGGTGGAATTTTGAGACTAACATTTTAAGCACTGCTTAACGTACAGAGAAAACTAGGTTTTTCTGTGACAATCTCCTTTCTGATCAAGGGCTCGATTTTGCACCGTTTGCCGGAAAAAAAATCGATACGAAAATGGAACCTCTGATCATACCGCAGATCGCTGTAGAAAAGCTTGGAAGCGGTCAAGAATGAGTACGATTTCTCGGCTACGAATGTTTATGTTTCCGAAGAGCAGACGTTGTGTTCCGGTGGCTTGATCGAGGAAGGGAACATGCTCGCAGTATTCGCTTACATGCCGATGGAGCAACGATATGGTAAAAACTGGGGTGAGCCTGCACGCTAGCTAGCGTCTTTTGAGTCTTATCGAATTCGCTGAGCTCTCACCACGAGAAACTCCAAATAGCCGCTAGAGTTTGCAACGCAAGGGCGGCTATGTATTTGGAATTTCTCGTGGTGAGAGTGGTGCAACGTGCAAAGCCTACATGGACGAGTCGAGCTGAACTTAAACGAACTGGTGAAAAAATTACTTACACATGGTCAGGAAAATACCATTCACAGTCATTGCAACAAAAAAGACTAGACTGAGGAGATGTACTGAAGTGTAGAGAGTGGAATTCCCACAAATAGCTATGGGGATAGATTGGGATAAGGTGAGCGGCCTCCACCTAGTGTAGTTCTCTCCTTCCTGGATATCTCATTGATATATTCCCTCTCGGTTCTCTGCGGAAGGTGGGTGTAAGGCCGGAAACATAATTTTGCGGCATACCGCCATGCCGCGATGAACTTGGAGGCTTTTGACGCGGCGAAACGGCGCAAGGGGGTTACTGTGTGCAATACTGTGTACTGGACGCTGTCTAGAGGGACCGCTCCAGAAGGTGCAATGCCATTATCGTCGTCCGCTTCTTAGTCAGCGACAAATGAGAGCGCCCTAAAAATTTCATCAAATCGAAAAAATAGAATTTCCTAGTCCTATTCCGCAATCGGGTCAATCATCAATCGGCACTCCGTATTGAGCAAACGTGCCCTCCCCGAGCGACAGCGGCTGCCATTATGTACGACGCGGCGAATAGCACGGCGAGCGCGGCAGAAGACGTCACAGTTGGGTGACTTCAGCGGCCAGTGATATCTAGACCTGCATCAAAACTTGCACATTAAGTGTCAGAAAGTGTATACAAAGTCAGTTTCACTGCGATAGTGTGTCATATTTTCAGCTTTTCCTGAAGAAGCATCATATAAAATTGAGCATTAGAACGTTGTTTAGTTCTATAACTCAATTTCTCGAACTCAATTTCTGAACCAGAGCATGTTTTCCCGCAGCTCTTGCAACAGCAGAAAAGGATATCAACAACTCAAACCTAGCGTCTGCAGCAGGTCATGAGGCACAGCCCACACGACCGCAGCGGAGCTCATCGCGCATGCGGCAGTCGCCGTCGCGGGCGCGGTGACCATACGTACATAAAGACCGCCCTCCGAGCGACAGCTGCCGCGCTTGACTATGAACAGATCGCTCGGTTGCAATCGATTTGTATGGTTTCGTCGGAGATACCTTGTCGCAGACTATGAACAGGCCGTCAGGTGTGAAAAGTGCCCCGAGCAGTCAAGGCTTGAGAAGGACATGCGTTCTCCAGTGACCGAGGAACCATCAATATATCTTTGAGGATCCCTGAGGATAGGATAGGATTATGTAAATCCTTTTCAATTTTTAAAACAAAAGATGTGCACCGCTATCTACACCGAAAACGCCGACTGCTTCTGGGTACCACCTATTTTCGATGACGTGGTCGTTCGCGCAGGCTCGGCCAACAGCGCCGTCCGTTGTTTTCGATGCGAAATTGTCAAAAAAGCGATTTTCCCGAAATTGCTCGAGATTGACACCGTTCGATAGAGCTTTTTACGCTTAACAGAATGTTTTTATGGCGAATGTCGAAAACTCAAATGTGGGCGAGTAACGGCGCAGGAAATTTTAACCAACGTTCAGAAGTTGAAGATGCCGCACTCTAAGGGGGTCGTTTACTGTGCGCGCGACGCTCGACACGATGCATCTGTAGTGGCCAAATTGATCGAGTGACGCGATCGATCAATTCGGCCACTACACATGGCGTCGTGTCGCGCGTCGCGCGCACGCTAAATCCTAAGCCCTAATTTATACTTGCGCCATGACGCGGCGCGGCACTACTATCGTCATAGATATCGATTTTTCGCGCCGCGCGATCGATATCTATCCGATCATCGTCCCGCGCCGCGCAGCGGCACAAGTATAAACTAGTACTAAGAGCACGTTTATACTTCGACGCCGAGCGACGCGACGCCATGTATTGTGGCCATATTGATTGAGCGACGCGATCGATCAATTCGGCCACTACACATGGCGTCGTGTCGCGCGCACGCTAAATCCTAAGCCCTCATTTATACTTGCGCCGTGACGCGGCGCGGCACTACTATCGTCATAGATATCGATTTTTCGCGCCGCGCGATCGATATCTATCCGATCATCGTCCCGCGCCGCGCAGCGGCACAAGTATAAACTGGTACTAAGAGCATGTTTATACTTCGACGCCGAGCGACGCGACGCCATGTATTGTGGCCATATTGATTGAGCGACGCGATCGACCTATTTGGCCACTATACATGCCGTCGCATCGCGCGTCGCGCGCACGCTAAACGCTAAGCCCTAGTTTATACTTGCGCCATGACGCGGCGCGGCACTACTATCGTCATAGATATCGATTTTTCGCGCCGCGCGATCGATATCTATCCGACCATCGTCCCGCGCCGCGCAGCGGCACAAGTATAAACTAGTACTAAGAGCACGTTTATACTTCGACGCCGAGCGACGAGACGCCATGTATTGTGGCCATATTGATTGAGCAACGCGATCGACCAATTTGGCCACTATACATGCCTTCGCGTCGCTCGGCGTCGGAAGTATAAACGGGCCTTAAGGCCCGGCCATACTTCCATCGCCGCGATGCAATTGCGGCGCTCAGTTCATGGCCGTTCCGCCGCACGCGGTCGAATAGTCAAAGGAAACTTCGCCGCGGCTCGCGCAACAGTGGGTTTCGGCATGCGCGATGGCTTCCCGCGCTCATCGTGGGCATGACATACGCCTATGTTATACTGCCGCGGGAGCATTCGCGGACGGGCGGAAATCGCACCGGGATCCCTGGGCTGGAGAATCGTCGCGGCCCGCCACGCCCGTCGTCCGCGGATCGCCGCAGACAGACGACGAGAGGGCTGTATACTTCCCGCCCGCGGGACGGCAGCCGTCCGCTGAACGCTGCACCGCGGAATGCTGTGTCGTCCTGTGGAATCCGGCGCCAAAAACGCGCTCCAATGCGACGCTAGCCGCCCGGGACGACGACGACCGTCCGCGGAGCACCTTCCTTCCACGGATGTCCCGCGGATGCTCCCGCGGGAGTATAACATAGGCCATACTTTTTTGCGCCGCACGCGGTGTTTAGCGTTGCTACTGGACGGATTGCCGTCGCGCTCCCTTGCAGACTCGCAACCGGTGCGACGCGTGGCGCTGCAGAAAACGGCGCTTTTGGGCAAAAAAATGCGCCGATTTTGCTTGTTGGACAGAGCGGCACGTCCGGTAGTGTACAACACCTATGGTTGGATGGAGTGGCACATTGTGGAATAAGACGCAGAATGAGTAAGCTAGAGGAAGGCGGAGTTGCTAATCTGAAGCAAATTTTGAGAGACCCTAAAAGCAAGGGCAGAAGTGCCACAGAAGCTTTGACATTATGTGCTCTCAAACTATGCGGAACCCTTGTATGGGAGTTATGGTCACGTCAAATACATAACTGCAACACACGTCGTTATCAATCGTAGCACAGGTATTAGATTTACTACAGGATGATGCTACTGGATTCCTTCGCTTTTATCATCTAGTACACGAAAAAAGTGGTGAAATACAAGGTAGTTAAGAAGGAAAGGGATTTCCTGCCTACTTCCACTTCAGAGTTATTTCTGTACTATCGAAAGTAGGATGAACACACGACCAGCCCCTCACAGCGGGGAATCCAGACGATGCTGCTGGGAATGCCAAGGCCTCTGCAACTCCGAGCTTCGTCAACGTTCGAGGATCAAAGATGCTGTCGCATGGGCAATGCGTTCAGCAGACATCCGTTGGGCGAAACCCGTCACTGATCGGATTCCGAGGGATATCAGAGGTCACCCATACGCCCACCAACGCGATGGCCTCACTTCTTCGTGGCAGCCCTGAACGAACGATATACGCTGTTCATGTCCTTCCAATGAAGAGGATCCATTGGAGGACTTTGGCATATGACAGGAACAAATAGAGACGTTCCTAGCGCCCGGACAGGTGACACCGCATACAGGTGTTCCGTTTTTCTTCCTGAGTAGAACTGCATAGGTCAATGCCCTGAGTAAGCAGGTTCCAGTAGTGGAGGCCGACCGATGTTGCCTTCGATGTTTCCACGTTACGAACTAGACCGACACGTTTCAAATGACGAACCGGTCAGGAATGAAAGATGTGGTTAGGACATCCACAAGGAAGCAACCATGTGTGTGCTCCCACTTCCTATTACTGTATCCACGACAAACAGGTATATCACTAAAAATACCATTTCCCCTTTAGGGCACTAGGGTCTTTAGCGTGAATTCTGAACAACATAGCTTAACCCTATGCTCAACCGTGCGCAGGATAACATAGTCGCAGCACATTGCGACGTTTACCTGATCTGTGAAGAAAAACAGCATTTTAAACACGTTGAGGGCCTTGTGATACGATGTCGTATCACAGCCGTGTAATTTACTCCTCTAGTTGGATTCAAATTTTTCGAGAGACCTTCGTATGTGAACTCCATCTTTAGACACTGCGGTAAAAAGCGTAGTCCTCGAAATCAATTTTCGGTTACTGATTTATTGAGCTTCTTAGCAAGCAGTGGTTCAATTAACGAACAAACTCTCGACGTGCAAAAGATCGGTTGGTCCCACACGCCAGACACGCGAAAATCGTGCGATAGTCAACTGTAGAATACTTGCAGAATGCACCGGGACCGGTGCATTCTGCAAGTATTCGTTAAGAGCATGAGGTGGCGGAACGTATCCAGGGGAGGTTTACGACCTGCTCCTGCGGATATGCCAGCGACGGCCCCAGAGCCATAAAACCGTACCGGACGGAGAGTCCGAGGAGACGGTAGACACGCCTCCAAGAGAGTCGATAAAAGCTCCCAGATCTAAGCAACTAGGTTCAGTCTTGGCTTAGCTCTCATCTAGTCTCCTCTTTGCTCCTTGTTCGAGATTTATTTGTAACCTTCCGATTTTGCCTTAATAAATTATAGCTCCTTGCTCGTTTCGTTCGCGCATCAGTGTAATAGTAGCGCTGGATATCGGACCCGATTCCACCTACAGTAATCGGAAAGATTACTACGACGACAGTGAGTCACTAGACCTGTCCGACTTGGCGGCCACGCCGGTAACTTGTATCCAAGTTTCGGTTTCAAGATCTGTTGAAAATGTCCAGCTATAGTTCCGCCGGATCCACAGACGGAGTCGTCATGGATTTTGTAGGCGATAATGCTCCACAACCGCCGGAGGACTGGTACCGGCTTGGAGTGAGCTGTCAGTCAGAGGATTTGAATGTTTCATTCGGGAATATCGTAAAACGGTTGGGTAATGCGCTAGATGACCAAATTAGAAATTTGGCTCGCTCAAAGCGAGCAAAGATTTTGGAAGCCGTTAGAGGTACTGTGGAAAATACAGTAGGAAAAGTGGCTAAGCGCTTAGGAGTAGAGGCACATGCTTTGGAGATCTCATTCTTCAATGAAGTTGGAATGACTCCCGATGATCTGCGCGACTTCTTGCCGACGATAAGTGCGCATAGCCAAGCATTGTGCGAGCTGGCATTGATTTTGGGATGCGAAATAGACCAAGTTAAAGAAACAGTAATTGCTAAGTGTGATGAAGTTCTGGAATTGCAGAATCATATAGTAAATGTGGAGTCACATCTTGAGCATGAGTTGTCGGAAAAGGACAAAATGGCGAAGCGCCATAGCAATCAGTTGAGACTGTTACAGGAAAAGGTTAAGAGCGTGCCTGCTGAAACACTGCACTCAAAGGCTGGAGCCAGCCGGGTACAAGTTGGTGCAGTTGAGGTGAGGTGCAAAACAAAAGAATGGCGTGCGGTCCGCAGCCATTATACCTCGCTGGTAAGCAGCCAAGTAAGAGGTTCTGTTAAGGGACGGATCACGTCCCAACCCATGAACGCTGAGGCAAGTTGCGAGATTACGGAAGATTCTCGCGCCTCTTCGTGTTTATCCTCGCTGGGGTCCTTTCAGGGGCCAGTGACCTGCTCAGAAAGGAGCAGAGGGCATATCGCTACAGATCAAGTAGGCGATATGTTAACCATATTTCGGGAGGTTTTTAAAGCTCAGAGTATAGCTAGTGTCCCAAAATATGATGGCAAAAATTCGCTAAGCGACTTTTTGAGAGGGCTAGAAGTGAAGTTTCCTACCACGGTGTGGTCGGACCCAGATAGGCGCGATATATTGGTGAACCACCTTGCAGGGACTGCGCTTTCAATTTTCAAAAGTTTGCCGCAAAATATTCGCGAAGGAACATATTTTGATGTGTTGGGAGCGCTAAAAATGGCTCCCCAAAACCCATGCGAGCGCTTAAGCAATACTAAGGCCTGGGATAACCTACACAAGGGAGAGCATGAGTCCTTGGTAGATTTTTGCTGCCGCATGGAAGACCTTTCTAGGAGGATCCACACAAGTACAGAGTGAGATTTCATTAGGGGTTCTAAATTGTACTCCTGCCTCCAGCATTGGCAAAGTTTCTATTACATGAGGAGCGCGCTGGACGCGCAAGAGGGTGAAGTGTATGGAGAGCGGATAGCCGTACGACTGGAAAAACTACAGGTAGGTAACGAAAATGTGACCGTTGGTCACAATTGTTTCGAGAAAGATATCGATCGAAACGCGATCGATAAAGGAGAACCCCACCTCGGGAAGCTTACCAAAGGTGTGCACGAGAGGGAGGTCAGCATTCGGCTAAAGCCTCATCTAAATGCTATGGCTGCGGTGAGTTTGGGCACATAACGTCAAAATGTCCAAATAAGGTTCGAGGTGTAGAGCAAAATGGTAACACCCGGGATGGGGTGAATGTTGCAGGCAAAAGCCGCGCATGGAGCGCCGCAGACGGAATTTCTGCTATCGCTCAACTAGAAGGTTGGTGCAAGAGTGTTCGAGGCAAGGAACGCTTTCGACAGAAGCAGCGATCAGCAGTCGGCAAGCCGTGCGGCGAAAGCGAGGATCACCAAGACCGGAAACGGTTTGGCTATGCGAAAGAACGGAAGGCTACCTTCTTACCAGTTTGGAATGGTAGTGGTAAGGACCCAGAAATGGAAAGAATTAGGTGCCGAAAGTGCCGGAGGAAAAACAGAATGGGTTCTCCTACGATGAAAAATGTCAGTGTAATTTGTTTCTATAATTCTAGTTTTACACTGCCAACAAACGAAGATGCTGACTACGCCTACTGGGGACATGCCAGTACGATGAAACGGATGCGACGAAGCAAAGAACGCGCTAGCGACGAAACAATGAGGATTCTTCTAAAGCTGCCCAGTTTCACCCCGTCCTTCTAATAGTTGTCCTTATTTTCGCTGTTGTGGCTAAAACGCGAGTGCATGATAGACGCACGAACGTTACATTGTAATATTGTCATTTTTTATACCTATGAGTTTCCTTTTTGACTGGCCTCATAAGCATCATTACCCTATATGATCACTGTGGAAGGAGAAGTGAAGTGTCGTCGGAAAGATGACTTTAACCTGGTATGGACCCATACCAGCTACGACCAGTGAAAGTTTGATCTACGGTTAGTATATCAACACTGGTGCTTCAGAGATCACTGAGTTGCACTTTATTTTGGAAAGAGTGAGCGGAGCCGCTCCTCTAAAAGCGACGGAGGTCCTCGCTGCATCTATTCGGAAAGCAATGGTTGCGGTTAGCAGACTAATTACAGTAGACTCGCGCACTATAGAGGCCAGTCTTTTAAACTTTCCTCTAGAAAGTGCGAGCGGACCCGCTCCTCTAAAAGCGACGGAGGTCGTCGCTGTAACTGTGTAGGAGGTTCAGCCTGCCGTGGGCAGACGAACTGCAGTGCTATTGTGGTTTCCCACCAAAGAGTGAGCGGAACCGCTCATTGAGACGCGAGTGACGGAGGTCGTTGTCACGATGATTTTTTTTGCGCAGTGGAAGCGCTTGTTTCTCTGAGGGGGCCCCATGTGGAATATACCGGGACCGGTGTATTCTGCAAGTATTCGTTAAGAGCATGAGGTGGCGGAACGTATCCAGGGGAGGTTTACGACCTGCTCCTGCGGATATGCCAGCGACGGCCCCAGAGCCATAAAACCGTACCGGACGGAGAGTCCGAGGAGACGGTAGACACGCCTCCAAGAGAGTCGATAAAAGCTTCCAGATCTAAGCAACTAGGTTCAGTCTTGGCTTAGCTCTCATCTAGTCTCCTCTTTGCTCCTTGTTCTAGATTTATTTGTAACCTTCCGATTTTGCCTTAATAAATTATAGCTCCTTGCTCGTTTCGTTCGCGCATCAGTGTAATAGTAGCGCTGGATATCGGACCCGATTCCACCTACAGTAATCGGAAAGATTACTACGATGACAGTGAGTCACTAGACCTTTCCGACTCAACGTGTTACTAATCTAAAAGTACATAATCGATAATCTGTTTGTTGACTTGCCTTTTAATTTGTTGCATTTGTTTGGCACCATTTATAGAACACAAATAATTATTCTCATTGCATTACACAAGCTCAAAAATCAGTGTAGTAGTAAGGTCCGATCGTCCCGGTGCTATTAAATTTTTTAGAGAATCACCAGAGGATTTTTCCTTCTGCTTCTGAAGATTCTTGTAGTTACAGTCTGTAAGGACGCTGCTAAAAAAATCCGCACAAAATTTGGTTGAAGGAAATCGAATTGAATGTTAAGCAGTAAAAATTATGCGTATTATCCATTGCGACTGCTTGCTCACGAAGCATAAATGCTGCACATTGTTGTCACTGTGCTAGGCCCAGCGCGAGAGGAACCACAATGAGTAAATAGTTCAACACCAATTCAACACCACCAACACTACTGCACGAAAACGACCCCTGGGTCATTTTCGTGCAATAGTGTTGGTGGTGTTCACGGCGCTGAGTGTTGGCCTGCGACTAACGAAGTTGAAACGCGCCTCAGCGTCATGGAGACGAAGATGCTGCACTTGACGGCTGGAGTCACGCGCATGGACCGCATCCGAAACGATGTCATTCGGCAGAAGTTCGGTGTCGCGCCGATAGCTGACATGCGCGAAGCTCGCTTACGATGGCACGGCCACGTTCTGCGTGGAGAAGAAAACAGCGTCCGCAAGATAGGCCTTAACTTCCAGGTAATAGGAAAGCGGCCTAGAGGGCGCTCGAAGTAGCGCTGGTTAAATACGTTACATACGGACTTGAAGATTACTGGTGTTCACCCTGATCTGGCGCTGGATCGAGAAAGGTGGCGTC